>CM064531.1:23523078-24258385 GCA_032716605.1 Paralithodes platypus | reverse complement strand
CACATGAACGGTGCAGTTTCAGTCTCTTCTCGTTGATCCTAATGGGCGCGCAGATCCAGGGGCAACCCTGTTAAGGGCTGCTTCACGTTGTCAAGTTTTTGGATTTGGAGATCGTAATGTATAGTCCGATCCCATGATCTTTCCATCGGTCATCCCTGTGGTGCAGATTCCCTCCACAAGATCACAGACGTGCATCTTGTTGCACCCAATTGTGTATCTCAAATATATGCCATTTTCCCCTACCACATACCCATACCATCCCAGTCTACTTGTACGCATCTTCCTCACTAATTTCTATTATACCTAGAATCTCTTCCTCAGCTCATCATTTGTATATTCTATCCTGCAGCCTGGCCCCACACATCCAGTCTCACCATTCTCATCTCATTACGTACCATTCTGTTGACATCCTCTACGTTAACTGGCTGATGGGTTTCTGAGGCATAATTCATTGCACTTCTAACACATGAGGCCGTACACCTTTCCCCTTGCCAGGGGGAGAGGCATTCTTTTATTTATGGTCAGAATTGTGCAGCAGTTCTCTGAACTTCCCCCAGCCACATCTAATTCTAGCGGACAGTGGCAGCCCTCGGCCCCACCACGCGGCAGATGATGGGATCATCCCTAGGTAACAAAACTTGTCCCAAACCAGCTCTCAATGACTCATTTCACCAAAATTCACAGCCAACAGGATCTTTATTTAACACAACTGCTCTGCCTTTGCACACTATAGCTACGCACGTGATCCAAATTTCTCAAATGTCTGACTTATCCTTTGGCCCTCAGGGGTCCTTTTATTCTACTAACAGGGGGGCGCTGTACTCCCCATGGTGCACCACCAACAAATTCGACATGATGCTACACCAACCATCGAGGTTAACGAGTTAGCGCCCACACCCCACACACTGCACAAGGGTATGTGCATTGCTCTTTATCTCTCCGGCATTGCCTCGTCCTCAATGTACAATGCATCACCTTGGTTTTTTGTTAATCATTGTAACTCTTTAATACCCTTGCTCTCACCATGCCCTCTCTCCATCTTCTGAATTTGGCCTCTCGCATCTTGCGTCTCTATTGTCAGCTATTAGCGACTAAATCCATCTGCATAGAAAACAGTTGGCCCACGGGAAGTCCAGTGTGTTGACGTACAAGGTGGGGGTATGGGAATGCCAAGAAGTGCGGGAGTGTGGTTTGTATGGAACACTGAAAGCAGTAAACAAGAAATAGGGTGGCCAGCAGAGAAGTAAAGATTGTCCTTGGGCATTGACAGTGAGGTAATCCTTTGCATTGACTTACTGGAGAGAAGCCAATGGACGTTGGTGTAATGAGACTCAAACCAAGAGTGAGATGGTGGAAATGATTACTTGAGAACTGCGGTCGGAGTTTACATGGAGGGATAGACAAAAGAATGTGAGGAATTACGAGAGAGTGTGGTGTGGATGTAAATGTGCATGGAAAGTGTGAAAAGGACACCTTGAGATGGTTTGGCCATGTAGAACATATGGGAAGCGATAGAATGACTAAGAGAGTGTAAGAGAAAGTGAGGTGTAAGGACAGAGAGGGAAAGGTAGACCTAAGTGAGATGGTGGAATGCATGGAGTTAAGAAGTATATGAGTTGAAGGCGGCGCTGGATGGGAAGGAGGGGCGTCGAACTGACTGGGGACTGAAGTGCATGGGGGGGCCGGTTTCGTTCGTGGCCACCCCCCTTCGGGGATCACGGCGATCGGCGTCAATAGATAGCCTAGATAGAGAATATTTTTCAACAATCACCCGGGTTTATTTATTTGATCCATACTGCTTATCATGTGACCAATCACTAGTTTATTGCTGGTTCCTCTCTACAACTTCAGCTAATCTTTGGACATAAATCTTGATGTCAATAACATCATATTTCGTTACTCTGTGAACTCTGATCTATCTATCTATCTATCTATCTATCTATCTATCCATCTATATATCTCATCTATGGTCCAGACGACCCTAAACTCCTGAGAGGAGGGGGGTAACCGCGAAGTATCCACCTTCATAACTTATGCTTCTATATGCCGTAGGCAACTCCATTCGATTATCTAGATTTGTTCTCAATTAATTTCCACAATATATGTGTAAGCTTGATAATGCAAGTGTATTGCGCAATGCAATATAATAATGCCCAAATAATTAATAATTGTTATGTTTCTCCTGTTGATAAACTTATGTTTTGCTATAATGTGAGCCATTGATAAAGGTAAAACTCAATTAGTTTTCCAGGAAATATAAGTTGAGTTAATTGATATTAATTAGACAGTCCCTAGTAAAGTAAATATATCAGAGGGATTAATGTGTTGGGGGAAAAAATAATGGATTACAATTATCGGGGGTAATTTTTACTTTAGGTAAAGAGTGTTGCGGTTTCACCAACAAACCTTGAATACTTCCCCTTGTATCACATTATCATATCCTTATCAGACTTGGCCAATAATGTAGACAAACCACAGTGTAAAGTTTATAACATATCAGTCATAAAACAAAAAGAAACGTTTTTTTAATGTGTGGAATGAATATTATATGTGATAAAACATACTCTGGGTCTATCTGTGATATCCTAATAACCTGAGTTTACATGCAGTTACGCCATAGTCCCTCACTGCTACCAAGGCAAATTGCAGACATTATATATATCAATACAATATTTACTACATACATCGATTAACACAGTGCAACGGTCTCTCTCATCTGTTCTGAGAAAATCAGACTTGGCTCTTCCGTGATACCAAGCAAGATGTTTGGCATATAAACCTCAGTAATTATTTGTATTTATTTTGTTCAGTTTTAGGGCACACAATCAATTATTAGCATTCCGTCTAATCGTGCAAGTTAATTCCGAAACCATTAGATTGTTACTGTAGGTGAATAGTTAAGGTCATAGAATTTACCCTGCCGAAATTGTTTGGTGGAGCCTGACGAGTACGAAGTGTGTATTGATGTAGAAGTAGGAGAAAGGTTTTGGTAAGGAGCTTCTTTATGAATGAATCCATACTAAATTTCAACTTACTTTTCAGAGAGCAACAAAGGTGAAAACGAGACTCAAACTAATCCAATTTGGGGGACTGAAGGGGTAGTTTTAGCTTGATACACAGAAAATCGACTTTAAAAATCGCCATCAACGAGAGAGGAATTTTGTATCTAAGTTTAAACACTGTATGCCAGCGTACTCTAATATACTGATATTCCTTGAGGTAAATGTTTTAATCAACAAAGTTTGCCTCGATGTAAATTACTATTGTTAAATATATGAAGCGTCAGACATGCCATCACCTCTACCCATTTGGCTGTAATGTATCAAAGGTGATAATATGCCAATGTTTTTTCTTTCTGGCTACAGGTTAATTTAAAATCTTGCTATTAGTATTACCAAACTTAATGAATCCTGTACCAATTTAATGAATATACCCACCGGAACTCAGTATTAACTGTGACTCTCATGCTTGAGGGAAGTCATCCACAGATCGGACATAATAAGGTTTTTTTTTCCACAACTACAAAGGTAACTTATCGTAAATTATATTTTGTTTACTACTTCTGCTCATCGTAATTTGTCGCGGGTAGTTTGGGTGTTTGCTAACAAACAGGTGAATGTTATCAATCAAATTATAGTATCAGGATCTGTATACTAATTATTTTAGGCATAGGGGGCCAATAAAGTTAGGTGTTGTGGAAAGAGAGATAAAGAGAACAGTTACTTGAAGGTGGAATCTACTGTGTTCATTACAAATTCGTTTTTCGGGGAACATTATTTAAATGAAGCAGACATACGAAGTAATAATGTTATAGATTCGTCGACTGCGTTCTTATAGGATGGCGTCAATAACACCGAACCATTACTGGGTTCGATCGGGGAATGCTCACTAACACCATATATATCAAGCGCAGTTGATTGTTAAAGCAGCCAAACTCAGCCCCCTACCGGCCCCCCCCCCCCCCCCCCCCCCCCCGCACACACACACATACACACACACACATTGTTTCCTACCCTTTCAACAATACGACAAGCTCCCCCTTCCTTCCCATCAAGCTGCGCCATCTATGGAACAAAACCTTTGATTGATTCAGGGAGGCGAGGGTGGAGATCTTACTATATTCAGAAGCGAACAAACTGCACAACCGAATGAAACCCAAAAACCCTACTCGGAATTGGGGCCGAGTGTACTGTAACCTGCTTTTCAGCTAAATATTTGAAAAGGCCATATCATACAGGTTAACTAAGTGTCCTGAACCAAATGAATTTTACTATTATATTGTCCCAACATGGATTTCGGAAAAATATGTCAACTGAACAACCGCCCTGTTACAATTTACGAGTCCGGGTATATAAAAGTGCTTGCTGTAAGAACTTTGTAGCAGGGATATTCCTTTGACCTGTCCAAAAGCATGTTGATTCTTTAGATCATCAAATTGTATTAGAACAAATTAAACCATAATAGGGGTGTAGAGAATAGAATCCCACTAAATTTACAATTTTATAGTTAATTACGGTGGAATACAAAAGACCGGTAAGTATAGTAATCACAGACCTATTCGAAATTGTGTGGAGGAAATTATTGTCGAGGAGTGCCCCAAGTATCGATCTTGGGACCTATATTATTTGTAGTGTATGTAAATGACATTATGTTTACAAATGAGGGTTGTAACTGTTCTTTTTGCCAACGACACAAACTAAATATTTGTTTAAAATAATCTATTGAATCTAAAGCAATAATGCTAGGTTTGACACGGGGTATGTGGAAAATATTTTGTAATGGTTAACATACAATAAGTTGAAATTTAATGTGCAAAAGACTAAGCTAGTATTGTTTCAGAACCGTTCAACTCGTAGTGCTTTCTCTCCGATAATGTTGAGAGAAGTAGTAAAGCGAGTGGAATATACGATTTATTTAGGCATATATGTAGACCACAATTTAAACTGGAATTTCATAAACTAATTAAAGCTTGTGGAATATGATATAGGGTTCGACATCATCTAACTCCAGAGGCATTAGTTAGTCTATAATATACTATATGCTACCCCCATATCATTTATTGTCTCTCAATCTGGAGCTGTACCTGGTCAACATACTTAAATAACATTGATTTCATTCAGAAAAGAATAATTGGAATCCTAAATTTTAAGGGTAAGTATGAATCAACAAATAACCTGTTTAGTAACCTGAATGTCATGAAGTTTCAGGCTGTACGCAAGTATTTCCTGATGTTAACAATATTAAATTGTATAAGATATAGCCCTTCTGGTAATTGTATAAGATATAGCCCTTCTGGTAATTATATAAGATATAGCCCTTCTGGTAATTGTATAAGATATAGCCCTTCTGGTAATTGTATAAGATAGAGCCCTTCTGGTAATTATATAAGATATAGCCCTTCTGGTAATTGTATAAGATATAGCCCTTCTGGTAATTATATAAGATATAGCCCTTCTGGTAATTGTATAAGATATAGCCCTTCTGGTAATTATATAAGATATAGCCCTTCTGGTAATTGTATAAGATATAGCCCTTCTGGTAATTATATAAGATATAGCCCTTCTGTAATTGTATAAGATATAGCCCTTCTGGTAATTATATAAGATATAGCCCTTCTGGTAAGTGTATAAGATAGAGCCCTTCTGGTAATTATATAAGATATAGCCCTTCTGGTAATTATAAATATAGCCCTTCTGGTAATATAAGATATAGCCCTTCTGGTAATTATAAAGATATAGCCCTTCTGGTAATTGTATAAGATATAGCCCTTCTGGTAATTATATAAGATATAGCCCTTCTGGTAATTGTATAAGATATAGCCCTTCTGGTAATTATATATAGCCCTTCTGGTAAGTGTATAAGATAGAGCCCTTCTGGTAATTATATAAGATATAGCCCTTCTGGTAATTATATAAGATATAGCCCTTCTGGTAATTGTATAAGATATAGCCCTTCTGGTAATTATATAAGATATAGCCCTTCTGGTAATTGTATAAGATAGAGCCCTTCTGGTAATTATATAAGATATAGCCCTTCTGGTAATTATATAAGATATAGCCCTTCTGGTAATTGTATAAGATATAGCCCTTCTGGTAATTGTATAAGATAGAGCCCTTCTGGTAATTATATAAGATATAGCCCTTCTGGTAATTATATAAGATATAGCCCTTCTGGTAATTGTATAAGATATAGCCCTTCTGGTAATTATATAAGATATAGCCCTTCTGGTAATTGTATAGGATATAGCCCTTCTGGTAATTATATAAGATATAGCCCTTCTGGTAATTATATAAGATATAGTCCTTCTGGTAATTATATAAGATATAGCCCTTCTGGTAATTGTATAAGATATAGCCCTTCTGGTAATTATATAAGATATAGCCCTTCTGGTAATTGTATAAGATATAGCCCTTCTGGTAATTATATAAGATATAGCCCTTCTGGTAATTGTATAAGATATAGCCCTTCTGGTAATTATATAAGATATAGCCCTTCTGGTAATTGTATAAGATATAGCCCTTCTGGTAATTGTATAAGATGGAGCCCTTCTGGTAATTATATAAGATATAGCCCTTCTGGTAATTGTATAAGATATAGCCCTTCTGGTAATTGTATAAGATATAGCCCTTCTGGTAATTGTATAAGATATAGTCCTTCTGGTAATTGTATAAGATATAGCCCTTCTGGTAATTGTATAAGATATAGTCCTTCTGGTAATTATATAAGATATAGCCCTTCTGGTAATTGTATAAGATATAGCCCTTCTGGTAATTATATTTTCTCCTCTATAGAAAATAGTTATGAAACCAGAGGAAACAATTTATATTTAATTATTCCGCAGTCACTACATTTTGTACATCACGTACATCATCACATTTTGCTTCAAAATGATATCTTAGACACACTCAACCAGTCACCATTGTTCAACTGTAGTATGGTAATATCATGCCTGACTGTCTTGTCTGGCATATCCTTTTTAACAAACTGGGCTGCTTGATCCTGGCGCGCCATGTGCTTCCGATTGGTGGCCCTACCAGGTGAGTATACCAGGTGAGGACCCGAAACTGTGGAACTCTAATCCTGATTATATAAAACGTATTTCCAACTTGAACAGTTTTAAAGGTAAAACTAAACAGCATATTTTATATCTTATGTGATATTTACATGGTCCTTCATAATGCAATTCTTAATTAAATAACGACAAATATGTAAAGATTAGCGTTCAAGTACATAGCAACACTTAATATATTGGCAGAAGGAACCAATTAGCAGCATGTACTGTATGTGACTATGTGATATTTATTGTGCGTGTACACTCTAGAGCGCGAGTCCTGGCTCGTTCCAATTTCCTCATCATTATTAGGTTAAACCGCTAAATGCATAAACTAGGTTGTTAATGTTACGACCGGCACTACGAAATAAACAAGGGCACTTAATGATGGACTAGATGATAGGCTATATCTGCAACAACGGTACGCTAATTCCAAAACCCTCGAACTATTACGCCGGTGAACAAAAACACTTAAAACCCTTCAGAGTTAATCTACTGGATAACGGGGTATCAATTAACTGGGTTTTAGTGCACTTCTCCAAAGGCTTTCCGATGACGGCAAAGCCAACTCACAACAGGAGTACTTACGTTACGAAAATGCTCTTAAGTAATATCAAGGCTTGAATAAACTATATAAGTTTAATAAAGGAAGATATGCTTACGTTACTTTAGTGTGAGTCTGTACTCAACACTAAACTCTACAATGCTCTATGAAAACACTGAAAGTCTAGTCCTACAGCAATCAGATAAGGAATCTTCTGAAAAGGTCTGATGCTCTAAGATGCTCGTTAAATTAGAACAGACATAAATGCAGGGGCAGGACACCAAAGCGTGTATCTTAAATACACCAATAAGTAGGATACAGATATATAACAAGAGGGTGCAACAACTCTGTAACAGCACTAATAATAACCACTCAGAAACAGTACTTCCTTAGCCAACGTAACAGCCAAACTGGGTTGTGCACTATGCATCAACCAAGGCTAAAATATGGCGTGAATAATTCCTAAAGCATACACAAGGAAAGTTAATAAACACAATGCTGTCTTCCTCACTAATAAAGTCTAGCAGTGGCATAAAAGGTACTAGGAAACTAGGCAGAGCGCAAGCATGCTCGTAGCCTACTGTCTCCCCTTGAACAGATCTCCCTTATGTTACGTTAAGTGACTTGGAGGCTCTCTTGGTAAGTCCAGATCTCTAGTATCTGGTCTTGCTCTGGCGCTCCACAAAGGTCAACAAAATGAGGTAGCAATCATACAGGTAAGTGTATGCAAAAGCCCTTCACCTGTATACTGCTACACTCGCAAAGGAAACTATGCACAAGGGATACAGGCTAGCTAGATTCGTCGATGTTGTACAGGCTCTGACTTGCCACATACATAACTCAGACAACGACCAAAGATACCTTCCACTGTCTAGCATTGAATAATGGGAAAGAACAGCTCAATAATTAGAAGCACCCCCACCACTAGGCTACCATATGACTATGACTCTAATAATCCCTAACCCTAGTGCAAACATAAATGTGAGAGCTGGTGCTGGTAATACGACTGGCCGACTATGGAAGTCGTATGCAGAACCAGAAGGAATAAGTCATTGAATAAAGATGGAAGTATGAAAAAGAAGAAGTTCAGAGAGAGAGAAAGTAGTATAGGGGGTTATATGGGGTACAGATTGCAAAGGACATGTAGGACCAAGCACGCCGTGCCAAGCTCTGCCGGAGAAATGCGGCAGGAGCCCCCCCAGGACTAACAAAGGCAGCGGCACCCAATCACAGACTACTACGTCACGAGGAGCAAGCGTCACGTCACATGACACGCGTCAGGCCCGCCGACCACTCACAAGCGTGAGAAACTCCTCCGAGCGAGGGAGGCAAACGTACATACACACACACATACTACCACCCCGCTGCCTACCTCGCTCTTTCTCCTTTAACTTCACACACTGCATCTTATATTCTATGAATGATATAAAATACTTCCAAGTGTCACAGACAAGAATAAAGACCACCACTGATCTGTCTGTGACAACATGAACTCTATGAAAGAAAGAACATCGTTCTACGATTATTGTAGCCCATATCACTGCCCTGGCGAGCGCTAGCGAGTTACGAGTGCATTCTGGCAAGCTGGCCAGCGTAACATTAGTCAATAGAAAAAGATTGAATTGTATTCGCGATTGCTTCAATAATATGATAAGGCGACTTGTGTCCTGGAGTGTATAGAATTGTGAGTGGACAGTCATAAGGTTCGTTTATATTTTATTGGAAGAAACTATGGATATTTAGTAGGGACTGTGCAAGGTGCATGAGTAAATATAATTTAATTCCAGAAATATAGTTATGTACTGTAAATGTTATTTAAATGAAATTGATTATTAAGTTAATACATGGTATTTCTTGATTAATATTGAGAGTTGTGTTACGCACGGAGGAACCCGGTGTTCTTTAGCATTCATAATGTTAGGAATTTCACAGAAAACTGGTAACAACCACGGACAAAATCTGACACTGTTTTGGTTCGGTTTGCCGTTTTCAATGTTTTTTTCTTTTTCGACGCTCTGCTGTGCGGAAATGATTGTAAATGATTGTAAATATCCTTTGTATATGTAAATTGCTAAGTTTTGTGAGCTTACATATCACCTATATGTAATTTGTTTTGTCTTTCTTTTCTTTTTTACATAATGTATTGAAATTAAAATGATATTCGGAATCAAATTATATGCGTGCATACATACTCTGTTTTTCAACCAACTAAATATATTTTGTAAACATCAATTTTGAAAGCTGTTATTGCGTTTATAGATACTTACATTTGGTGGTATGCTTTCTTTATTGCTGTGTTTGTTTTCGTCCTAATTAGAATATTTGTAGTGTCTGCTCAGGAGTTGGCTCAGCAGACTAGGCCAGACAAATACAATTTTAACCACTTTATATGTAACTACAATTTTGGCAATACATTTACTTTACTTTACTTTAGTCTTCAACAACACACTAATCAACCCTTCATTTTCTCTCAATATTCTTGGTGTCTCTATTTACTTCTGATCTTTCTTGGAAAGACCTTACTGCTAAAGCAGATTCCCAGAAGTTAGTTGTGCTCAACCGCCTCCGTGGGTTCTTTACTTGCACATAGCTTCTTGTTCTGTATAGTGTACAGGGGCACAGTGGCTCATGTATCAAGTATTGAATGCATGTGATGCATGGCTCCTGAGACCATGTTCAATGTCTTATCTTGTAGTAATTATTTATTCTTAACAGAGGTTTCAATAATCACAGTCGCTCACCTCAATCAGCTGGAACTATTGCCATGTAAATGGGCCATAATTTTCTCAGTGACTGACACCACATAATTATACACGCCGCAATATTCCACCTCTCCCTCTACTACCGCTATTACACCACATATACACCACATATACCCACATATACACGCCGCAATATTCCACCTCTCCCTCTACTACCGCTATTACAATAATCAGTGTTCTTCAGAGAGCTCTCAGTGAATAACTTCTCCCTAACGAAGAGTATGTGACACTCGCTTTTCAACAAATTCCCACTCCAGGATGCTGGATGAGGCATAACCAACACACACATTATACACAAAATCATGACCAGAGAAATCAAATGATAGAATATTTGAACTCCACTGTCTCCCTCTCTCTGAAATTTACTTTCTCAAGAGTTCTTGTCAACGGTATTCAGTGTTGTCACCGGTATTCAGTGTTGTCACCGGTATTCAGCGTTGTCACCGGTATTCAGTGTTGTCACCGGTATTCAGTGTTGTCACCGGCATTCAGCGTTGTCACCGGTATTCAGTGTTGTCACCGGTATTCAGTGTTGTCACCGGTATTCAATGTTGTCACCGGTATTCAGTCTTGTCACCGGTATTCAGTCTTGTCACCGGTATTCAGTCTTGTCACCGGTATTCAGTCTTGTCACCGTTCAGTCTTGTCACCGGTATTCAGTCTTGTCACCGGTATTCAGTCTTGTCACCGGTATTCAGTCTTGTCACCGGTATTCAGTCTTGTCACCGGTATTCAGTCTTGTCACCGGTATTCAGTCTTGTCACCGGTATTCAGTCTTGTCACCGGTATTCAGTGTTGTCACCGGTATTCAGTCAACAACTGTGTAAGCAAACTGTTACACATGTAACAGAGGATGCATGGATCTTGTTTTCATTAGCTTTGTTTATTTTCTTCCTAGATTTGTTTACGTTAAAAAAAAACATAAAACAAAGCAACAATAATAATTCGTTGCCGCTCTCCCAACAGCATTCGGATACAATAAGCATGGTTTTTTCCTCCATCCAAAAATGCCTGAAACACAATATTGTCTCCTGTGAAACATACCAACATTTGATGTATTGGTTCTTTTTGGTTAGGTTTGGGTCTTTCATCCTATAGGGCCAGGGTTTTAATGCCAAGATATGATAATATTACAAAAGATAATTATGTGATTACCTTTATTTCTGTACCTCTGGCATGCTAGGGTGGAAAACAAACTTGGCTGTCTACACCCGACTGCCATCGGGATAAAGTAAAAGTATTCTGTAATCAGATGAGCTGAACTATTCTAGAGAAAATATACTAACATACGAGTATTCAGCTTTACTTCTCTAGACTGTAGTGGTTTGTAGGTTAGGCCTCGGCTTAGCATCTTGTAGAGCCAGGGTTTGAATGTCAGCAGTGGTTTATAGCATATATTTAAGTTAAAAACAACAAAACAAAGCCTAAATAAGTTCAACTCATCCTTAACCTTCTACAACCTAAATTAACCTATGTCCCTTAAAACTATCAGCGAAGTAATTCAATGGTTGTCAAGAAAACTTAGATTAACGGTCAGGTAATTAACGGTCAGTTTTGTGTATAATTATGATATTATGTATATGGGGTAACATGCCACGTACCACGTTGAGGGTGAGAGCGTATCCTGAGTCCTGACTGTAGGCGTAGAGAGGCTCGTGGTGGTGGGCATATTTCTCCCAAGATCCATGGAAATCGTAGGTCATCAGGTTCACAAAATCCAGGTACCTGGTTACAAAGAAAGCTCTGTAATGATTAACCCAACTTTACTTTAAAGTCAGTATAACTCTATGTCTTCCTTGAAATCATAATCATCATCTCGAACTTGTTTTCCTTTCTATACAAAACTAAATGGAATACCAGCAAGCCTCCAATAGGGTGATTATCGGCCCCAACAAAGAACACTATTAGCTACAAATATGTTCTGCAAGACATTTGTTCTTGTTGTTGTGGGGATAATATTTCGGTAAGAAAACCTTGGTCAAAGAGACCCCATAATATCTTATAATAGCCATTTATTGTAGATTATGCTGACAGTTTGACCCCTTTGGATGTAACCGATAGACTCATCTATAACAAGCTACTTTGCTGAAATGTTTTCTTTTGTTCCATTATCCATGTGTAAGTGTTTCCTTTGCTTATTTAACTTTTTCACATTGTCTTTTCAGCTATCCATCTTACTTTACCTGCATACTTCTTTCTTTGCTATTTTATCTATTACAGTGAGGGCTGGTCCTATCCAGAGTGAGATTTGGCATCCTCTACCCAACCTTAGCTGTTTCTGTTTGTCTCTTTTACTGTCCTAATGTTCCTTCTGACTAGGAATTCTCCTCCCCTTGTATAATTCTTCTACTCGACGAGACAGATAAATGGGCGAGGGAACACGAAAGTGGTCCCGGACCCTGAGAATAGGAACTTTAAATGTTGTTTCGGTTCGGGGTGTGTCTCGTGTCAGCCACCCCAAGCAACGGGTTATGTGCCTGAGTATATACATACATACAGTCTTCACACATGACAATAACTCGTAAAGTACTTTTCTTTATCCATTCAGCAATTCCCTTCAAAACCCGAGAACAAAATCGTGAAAACGCCCTCTTGTTTAGTTTATCTATATTGTGCACACCATATATATTTCTAAGAAATAGGTAACTTCCACAAGGGTCAGTTTGAGGAGTTCATCATCACTTCATGTCCTGGTCTCGAATCCATGCTAGAATGTTGGGTGGATCTCGCTGTAACTGTTCATTCATTAGTGACCATGGTTCATATTTTCAAGATGCAATATTAATGGTGTTTGGCACAATTATTGTAACCAACCTTGCCATGGCCTGTATATCATAAGCTTTGTTGATAGTGAGCTTCCCCGCCGACACTGCCGCGGTCACCATTAGGCCATGCTTGTCGAACTCCGACCTCATCTCCTTCAGCAGCTGAGCAAAGTTCACCTGCGGGTGGAAAGGCACTCCCATTACTTCATCGTAAATGGACGTCTCTCTCTCTCTCTCTCACACACACACACACACACACACTATCTCTCTCTCTCTCTCTCTCACACACACACCCACACCCACACACACACACTATCTCTCTCTCTCTCTCTCTCTGAACATATTTTAGGCCTATATCTCTGTGTTTTATTGGTTTGTCAGTCTATCAATTCATATTATCCATCAGCCTATCTCTGTGTCTATCTGCCTCCTATTAATACGTTTGATTAACTCATTCTACTTGTTTCTATATCACTGTAATTTATGAGTCTGCACAAATATTTATCTAAATAATGTTATCAATCAAATTATATATTGTCTACCTGTATATCAATGTATATATTATATCCATTTATGTATCTATCACTACCTTGTCCTGTGGTCTGCCTCCTCTAAATGCCGGATACTCCCAGTCGATGTCCAGTCCGTCAAATCCAAACTTTAGCAGGAACTTGACACAACTGGATATAAACCTTGATCTCGACCCAGCAGTAGACACCATCTGCCAAGCAAACATTATATCAGTACAAAGTAGTACATACACAAACAAACACAAAACTATCTACGAGGCTGCTTGTACCAAAGCTACCTAAACTATTATGTAGGAGGAAAATGACGGCTTAGCAAGGACAGGATTTTTCTTTTCCATTCACAATGGAAAAACTGACATGGTACTCGACAAAAAAATAAGATCATAAAACTATCTTACTATATGTATTCTAACATGTGAGGTAATGTTGGCATATCCTGTTATTCATCTATAAGCGCAATCTGTCGAGGGTTAAGGGGCGAGATAATTTTCTAAGCGATTTTTGAAAGTTCCATCAATGACTAATGTCTCAAGTGGTGTACCCCAATTGATCCGTGCTCCTGCCCTCTTTCATATTTATATAAATGGTCTCTCATGCATTATTTCAAAATTGCAGATGACACAAAACTAGCAAGCACAGTGGTGTCTCCAACTCAAATACAATACATCCAAGAACAATTATCAATCAATCATCTAGTTAGAAATTCCTCAGGCTGATTGCTTTAAACCATTACTGTACCAGCGACGGTGATTTGCCGTCAGTAAAGAAGTCACTCGCCAGTACCAGCGACGGAGGACTTCCGTCAGTAATATGCGTCCTTGTAAATGCCCGTATCGAGCGGTACTTGGTACCATAACTTGTACGCACTGCTTTGAGACCTTGGCAACACTTCTTCTCAGTTTGTATCTAAGCTCCCACAGGCAAACCGCGAGCTGGCTCAGTACTCCTCCAACTTTTGGGGTGAGAGGGTGCTCTCTCTGGACTCTAAAGTCATTTTAGTCACAATGCCTGGTACTGAAGGGTACATTTATAGTAATACTCTGGTACAGTAGGGGTTAAGAAAATCAGTTGATTTGGGTAACATTAACCCCTCCAACCCGGATGGGCTCTTGAACGCCCATAACAACCTCGGCCCGCGCAACCCGGAAGGGCTCTTGAACGCCCATTGCTTGCATGCGTGCTTTCGAATGCCGCGCGTACATTTTCGGTACCGTGGGACGGTAGGTGGCGCCACCAGGCGTAAACTACGCCACAGCAACAGTATCTACCCCGACGCCATCATGGACAGTACGCCAAATAGTGATTCCGCTGTGTCCGATACCGTGCTTCCTACGACGCCCTTGCTTGTTCGTCGCGCCTTACCCCGACGCCATCGCCTAAATGTGTTATCTCCCGGAGGTATTGAGACGACATTGAAACTTTATGAGCGAGCTGATGCCAAGCATAATGTTGATGATGAAGTCAGTGACGACTCCAGTAATTATAAGTCGAGTGATTATGGCCATGAGAGTGACAAAGAAGAGCAATTCCTGGGATTTGCGAGAGAACATGACAGTGATGAGAGTGATGAAGGTGATGTACCAGGTGTTGAGGAAGCTGGTTTACCTAAAGACAGTGAACTTGAGAGAGTGAGCGAGTGGGAGAGTTCAAGGTCACTCACCAAATTTCGCTTAAGTGACACGACGCCAAGCCCTTCCCCAGGTAAATCGCCTTTCAAGCTACATTTGTATAAGCAGAAAATACTTGAGAAGGCGGCCGCGGCAGCTAGGGAACAAGCAAAACTACTTGGTGAGGATGAGGCTGTGAGTGAGGGTCAGCGTGGTGACCCTTCTCGTCCGCCATTGTCTCCCTTATCTACCCACGCCACCCAAGATGACCCGGATGCCCCGCATTCTTCCCCACCACCCCCACCATTGCCAAGGGTTGAGGACCCCACACTTTCGGCCTATTTGCCTCCTAGGTCCCCCGACAGGAGACATACTGCTGCCGAAAAGGGGAAAGGTAGGAAATATACCAAGAAAATTAAGAAAAGTAAGAGAGTTTTGTTCGAGGCTCCCGCGGCGTCCACCCCGGCCGGCCCCAGCCATACGTCCCTGCAACTTTCCCCACGGTCCTCCCCACCTCTCCCGCCTTCAACATGTCTTCCTGAAGAAGTCTTTGAGCTCGCATCACCAATACCTGGGCCTAGTGACAGTGAAACATTGCTTTCTGTCACTCGTCGCAGGCCAAGGAGCCCGGGACCTCGGGGGGACACAGCCTCACCTGCCACTCCTTCCCCACCTCGCCCACCCGCACGCCGCCCACGCATCACTGGTTCCCCGCCAGATTATGTGGGGGCCACTGATGATGAAGGGCACCTCTCTCAAGACTCTGGCCATGATTACATAGGTCCACCGTCAGGGCAAGATGACCACTCTGACGATGACTATATGGACATCGACGACCCTCGACCCATCCGCTTGGCCCGGCGTCGTGCTGCCCGTCGTGCTGCCCACCGCCCTGGCCGCCGCCCTCGCCGCCCTAGGGCGCGCGCCTCCCGAGTTGGCCGTGGGCGTGCTGGGCCACCATCTGGAGCTCCTCGTCAGCGTAGACAAGACCCATTCTACGTTTTTCAGTGGCAAGACGTAGTTGATGAGGATGGATACAACCCTGATGTGCCAGCTTTTGATGAGGTACTGGAGGGTTCAGGCGTTACCCCCAATTTTCCTGCAGGCCCCAATGCTCCACCACACGAACTGTTTGAGGCCTTCTTTGATGAGGAGGTGGTAGGCTATGTTGTCAAAGAGACAAATAAGCAGCACCAATTCCAGGTCCACTTTTTGGGAAAGGTGACCAAGGGCCACATGAGGCAGTGGACCCCAGTGACTCATAAAGAGTTCATGGTGTTCCTGGCACTCACCATGCTAATGCCTCATGTCAAGAAGCATAGGTTGCCTAACTATTGGATCACCAATGATCTGATATCCACCCCTGCCTTCGGGAAATATATGTCTCGCAACCGGTACCTTGATATCCTCGCAGCGCTCCATCTTGTCACCAACCTTGACGTCCACCTCCCAGACAAGCTGTGGAAGATTAGGACGTTGTATGAGATGATGCGAGAACGCTTCACCTCCTACTTCAAGCCCTTCCGCAAGGTCGTCATTGACGAGTCTCTTGTGCTGTTCCGGGGAAAACTCAGCTTCCGGCAGTACATCCCCTCAAAAAGACATCGCTTTGGCATAAAATTCTTTGTGCTGTGCGACTGCCAAACTGGCTATGTCCTGGACTTCCTGGTCTACAGCGGGAAGGAAGGGGACTTGCTTGTGGACCCCCTCATTGGCTTTGGCGGAGCAGTGGTGCAAGCCATGATGGACCGCTACTTTCACAAGAATCACGTCCTCTACACGGACAATTATTACACGTCCCCCACTCTCTCACAGTACCTGCATGAGCGCAAGACAGGGACTGTAGGCACAGTACGAGGGAAAAGGAAGGGCATGCCACCTTTCCCTCCAAAGACCAAAAAAGGTGATGTGTTCAAGAAGAAGTCGGGGCCCATTCTGGCTATCCACTGGCACGACCAGCGGAAGGTCAACCTCCTGACCACCATCCACAAGGGGGAAATGGTGGAGACTGGCAAGGTGGATCGCCGCACCCAGGCCAGGGTGACCAAGCCCGATGCTGTCCTGGACTACAACATCAACATGAGGCTGGTGGACAAGTCCGACATGCAGATAGGCTTCATTGACTGCCTGCGTACCTCGTGCAGATGGTACAAAAAGTTCTTTCTGCATATGGTGGACATGTCAGTTCTGAATGCCTACAACATATACAAGCTTCGGAATGTGAACACACCCATGAAGTTCAATAGCCTGCGGAGGTTCCAAAAGCAGGTGTTGACGGAGCTCCTGGAGAAGTATGCTATGCCACAGAGGGCAGTGGCACATCCTGGGCCCGCCGTTATTGACCGCTTGCAGTGTGCTCAATACTTGATTAGGCACAGGCTTGGTTCCCTGCCTCAGAATGAATCCGGAAGAACACAGCAGAAGCGGTGCCATGTCTGCTACAACAGCAGGGTGAAGCCGAGGTCAGGTAAAAAGTCAACCCTGGAGTGTGTGGAGTGCAAGGTGGCACTCTGTGCTTTAGAGTGCTTCTTTGATTACCACTCCAAGCTGGAGTTATAATAATCATACTGAAATTGCCAAATAAAATGACAATATGTACACTATAATTATATATAGGCAAAAAGTGGAAGAAAACCAATGTATTGTAATACAAAAGTCATGTATTATGAGAACATTGATACAAATACAATTACACCATAATAATAAGAACATAAGAACATAAGAAAATGGGAGTCTGCAGAAAGCCGATTGGCCTAAGCAAGGCAGATCCCTGTCCCACACAACCCCAATACAAAGCCCAATTATAGGCTCAACACTCTAATACCCTGAGGATCATCTTACCAAACCGGTTAGAGATTAACGCAGGATTACGGGGGTCTGCAGAGCGCTGATTGGCCCAACCCGGCTGATCCCCTTCACACCCAACCCTTCTCGTCCATATGCTTATCCAATTTTTTCTTAAAGCTCCCTATCGTTCTTGATCCCACTATATCACTTGGTAGCCTATTCCACCCATCTACAACTCTGTTACCAAACCAATATTTGCCTATATCTTTTCTGAAACGAAATTTATCTAATTTGAAACCATTGGTACGAGTTCTTTCGCTATCACTGAGCTTTAGTACATTTGTCATGTCCCCTTTGTTAATCCCACTAACCCACTTGAACACCTCTATCATATCCCCTCTAACTCTGCGTCTCTCTAACGAATGTAAACCTAATTTCTTCAACCTTTCTTCATACGGAAAATTTCTAATATTATGGATCATTTTTGTCATTCTACGCTGAATTCTCTCCAATGAATCTATGTCCATTCTGTAATAAGGACACCAAAATTGGACAGCATAATCCATATGGGGTCTCACTAATGACAAGTAAAGTTTTAAGATAACATCAGCAGTTCTGTTACTCACACTCCTAGAGATGAACCCGAGAATCCTGTTTGCCTTATTACGAACGCTTATACACTGTTTTCTAGGCTTCAAATCATTGCTAACAAACACACCTAGATCTTTCTCGCAGTCTGAATTTTCTAATTCTAAATTAGCTAGTTTATATTTAACATTTGTTTGCATCTTCCCTATCTTTAATACCTTGCATTTGTCAATGTTAAACTTCATCTGCCAATTTACTGACCATTCATGTAAGGTATCTAGATCCCTTTGGAGGCACTCTATATCGCTATCTGAATCAATTGATCTCCCCATTTTAGTATCGTCTGCGAATTTACTTATCCTACTAGTTATACCTAAATCTAGGTCATTTATGTATATAAGAAACAACAGGGGACCTAATACCGATCCCTGGGGGACACCACTTTTGACTGCTCCCCACTCTGACTTGGTACCATTTATGCTAACTCTCTGTTTCCTACCAATTAGCCATGACCTAATCCATCCCAACAACGACCCTCCTATTCCATGTGCCTCAACCTTTCTCATCAATCTCTCATGAGGGACTCTGTCGAAAGCTTTACTGAAATCTAAATATATAATATCATATGACTTGTCACTATCTACTGCTTCATATACCTCTGAGAAAAGCTAAGCAAATTAGTAAGGCACGAACGTCCCTGAGTGAATCCATGCTGAGAAGAATTTATTAAGTTAAATTTTACTAAGTGGCTTCTAATTTTCCTAGCAATAATAGACTCTAGCAACTTTCCTATGATTGATGTGAGACTAATGGGACGGTAATTGGATGCTATCGATTTATCACCTTTTTTGAAGATCGGAACTACATTTGCAAGCTTCCAAGCTTCTGGAACTAAACCTGTTTCTAATGACTTGTTAAATATAAATGCTAATGGACTACTTAACTCATCTCTGCATTTTTTAATACTCTAGCATATACCTCGTCAGGACCAGGCGATTTTTGAGGTTTCAGTCTGTCAATTTCCTTAAGCACATCATTTCTACTTATACTAACTGTACTTAACATATTTTCTATACTATCACTATACACCATATTGACTTCTGGAATCTGTGCCAAATTTTCATTAGTGAAAACGGAAAGAAACTGACTATTTAATGTACTGCACATTTCTAAATCATTTTCTGTTATTTCTCCTATTGAAGTTTTTAGGGGGCCTATTACATCTCTAACTTTAGATTTATATAGTTGGTAAAAAGCTTTAGGGTTATTTTTTGAGTCGCTGGCTATCCTTATTTCATAATTTCTTTTTGCTTTCCTGATTTCCTTTTTGACCTGTCTTGATAGAGTCTGATAGTATATATGTAAATGATTTTCACCTTTCTTTATTTTTCGATATATTCCTTTCTTTTTTCCTATAAGATCTATTAGCTTAATAGTGATCCATTTGGTTGGTTCTGCGTCGATCTAAATCTTCTTTTAGGGATATATTTATTTTGAGCATTGTGGAGTGAAGCAATAAACTGGTTATATGTAGGTGGCAAGTTTAACTCTGGCATATCCTGACTTAATCGCTTAACAATAGGGTCCACCCTTAAGTCTCTTCTTAGCCCACCATAATCGGCTTTTCTGAAATCTGGGATAAGTGTCGTATTCTCTTTAGCATTCCCTGTCCATTGTATATTAAAATAAATAGATTTATGATCGCTATTTCCTAGGTGGTCACCAATCTCTACATTATTTATCATATGTTCATTGTTACTGAAAACTAAATCAAGAATATTAATACCTCTAGTCGGCGTATCTATGAATTGAAATAAAAAACTATCTTGTACTACCTCTATAAACTCTACTGAATCGGAGTCGCCTATTTGGTGCTGCCAATCAATGTTCGGAAAATTAAAATCCCCCATAAAGCACACATTGCTAAACCTTGATGCTATTTTAATTTCCTCCCATAACGATTTTCCGCCATTTCTACTCATATTAGGCGGTCTATATATAACTCCAATAACTATGGTCTCACTACCTTCGTTAACCTCTACCCAAACACTTTCATTATCATTATTTAGTCTAATACCTGATTTAATACAGCTTTTTAATGTACTCCTGACAAACACTGCTATACCCCCGCCCCTCCTACTTGTTCGGTCATATTTAAACAAACTATATCCTGGAATATCAAATTCTGCTAAAAAATGCCTAGATTCTGTATTAATCCACGTTTCAGTTAGCGCTATTATGTCTATATTTTCTGTGCTAACGAGTGCTCTAAGTTCGTTCATTTTGTTACATAAACTCCTACAATTTGTATAATATACCCTCAACCTATTACTTTTATTTGCAACTAATTTTCTATTGTGTTTAGCTAACTTATTATTTCCTGTTGAACTACTAGCTCTAGACGGAAATTCTACTCTATCAGTATTCTCATCTTTACTATCAGTTACATGTGTAGTGTTATCGATACTACTATTACACATCACTATATCCGCACTATCTTGACTGATTATTTCTATTTTACTCACTGGTTTGTCACATGAAGTACCTGCTCCATATGGAAACAGTATTTTACTTACACACCCAGGTTTTTTTAACGAAACCCCGCAACAATCTTGTCGAGTGAGCTGGCCAAGGTCGAAACTCCTAGTCGAGAGAGATGTACTCCATCCTGGGCATACAGTTCATCCTTACCATAAAAGAGGGACCAGTTATCCAGGAATGGAATAGTATTTGCCTTACAATACTTCTCCAGCCGGCTATTTACACCAATAGCCCTGGAGGACCATTCCTTCCTTACCCCTCTTCTAGGCAGGATACTGTTTACCACAGGAACTCCACCTTTTTCCTTGATCCTCTCCAACATTTCCTGATACTTGGAGAGCAACTCCTCAGTCCTGCATCTCCATATGTCGTTGCTGCCTGCGTTGAGGAAGATGATGGGGTCCTCCCCACTCACTTCCATGACAGCATCTATCTTCTCAGCCACTCTCCCGACTCCGGCACCAGGCACGCAGACAACTTTACCAACCTGAGTGTTTGTTGCCCTGCCAAGGTATCTAACCAATGAATCACCGACAATGAAAACAGACTTAGCTTTTTCCTTTTGTCGGCGTGTAGCAGCAGTTGTTGCAGCAACAGCAGCAGACTTCCCCCCCTCCCCTCTCACTGCCTCGATGATCGCCACTTCATCGCCATCACTCTCATCAGCCAAGGTGCTGAAGTTGTTGTGGGTCTTGACTGGCTGCCTTTTCAGCTTGCAGGCCGTTGCACTAGTTGACACTACTTTCCAAGGGGCTTCACGATCCCTGGGAACACTTCCGGTAGCCTCACACTTCTTCTCCGCCATAGCTAGTCTCAAGGCCAAATTTTCATCTTTGAGACACTGAATCTCCTGCTCCACACTCTCCAGTCTCTCTTGCAAAGCAAGACAAAGCTGGAGAGTATGGGAGGAGACAGCAGACTCATCAACAACAGCCATCACTATGAAAGTTCACTAGGACCTCACTAAGGGTAAACAGGTTCACTAGCGGTCACTGGGGACGTCCGCACAGGTCAGGGGTCAGAGAGCAAATAATATGTGAAAGTGACACATATGTATATACCAAGTGACATTCATATGATTAGAACCTATAGAAATATATAAATCAGTGAAAAAAGACACAATAAATTGTATATAAAACGTTTACAAATCATATAACTAAGTGAAAGTGACACAAGACCTAATATTTGATGGCCAAAGTATAATAAATACCTGTGATAACGAATAATCAGTGCCTAATACAACAATAACCTACCTCAATTACTAATAAAATGTACGGTATCGAGTGAAAATGAGCATTATCAGTGACAGTGACACTCTCTAAAGCATATTTGTCAAAGTGAAAGTGACACAGACCTAATATTTGATGGCCAAAGTATAATAAACACCTGTGATAACGAATAATCAGTGCCTAATACAACAATAACCTACCTCAATTACTAATAAAATGTACGGTATCGAGTGAAAATGAGCATTATCAGTGACAGTGACACTCTCTAAAGCATATTTGTCAAAGTGAAAGTGACACAAGACCTAATATTTGATGGCCAAAGTATAATAAACACCTGTGATAACGAATAATCAGTGCCTAATACAACAATAACCTACCTCAATTACTAATAAAATGTACGGTATCGAGTAAAAATGAGCATTATCAGTGACAGTGACACTCTCTAAAGCATATTTGTCAAAGTGAAAGTGACACAAGACCTAATATATGATGGCCAAAGTATAATAAACACCTGTGATAACGAATAATCAGTGCCTAATACAACAATAAGCTACCTCAATTACTAATAAAATGTACGGTATCGAGTGAAAATTAGCAATATCAGTGACAGTGATACCCTAATAAACATATTTATATAATTGGCCTCAAAATAACTAGAAAATATCAAATAAACATCACATTCTCAATATCAAACACTAAAATCGTCTAAGGGAGATAAATACTTTGGCGCGACGAGCGGCTAGGTGCGTCGTAGCCATGGCCGGGGCGACGCGTCCGAACGCGGGAGGAATTTGCCGCCGAAAAGCACTCGTTTTCCCGCGCTCACCATTATGCAACCAGAGGGGCTAGAGACCTCTACTCAACGCCATTCGACAGAGGAAGGTTTGTGGAACATTATTCTTTTTTATTCACAACATTACATGACATATTCATTGACTTACAGAGTAGTTAACATAGGCCAAAGATCGTCAAAACACCCGGTACCGGAGCACAGTCGTAAGCTATAGCCCCCGGGGCTGGAGGGTTAAATGAGGTGAAGTAATACCATGTGGTCTTTGTTAATACTTCATTTAATCAAGCTTTCCAAATTTACTTAATACATTGTCAGTTTTTGAAGCCTGCTGAACTAACTCCGAATTTTGTAGACTATTGAAATATATAGCTGGACTATCTTAGACATACTAATTATGTTCTACATGTAGGCGCAGGAGATATAGAAGTGTGTCGATTCCTAGGGTGCCTTGTGTGTTTTCCATATGTTTATTTTGTTTTCTAACGTTATTACTTATAATTTCTAAATAAATATATAGGAATAACTATATTTATGGATTTAATACAAGAGCGGGTTCAAAATAACCACACACAAATTGGTCATGCTTATTCATCTATTGGAATTCTTGCAATAAGTTATACTATTGAATAAGGTAATCCTAATATTGCTTTATTCAATATTTACTAAATACAGAAAACTGTATAAATCCTCCATTTGTCATTAGGTAAAATGAAAACTGAGGAGGAAGATAAACTATAAAGTTTGTCTCACTTGTTCACTGACATTTCTTTTCCTCGCAGAGCATACATTGAATAGTTAGTCAAGCACAGTAGCGAAAATGCTTTTGGCTGACAATTTAGGGTTAATATGAAGTTTTTAGCATTTGTTTTGGTAAAGTAATACTAATTGTTACATAGCTATAGGCCTAAGTTCAAATTACTTAAACGTCTGCAGTAATCATAAAATAAATGCGATTATGAGATTGAATGTTCAAAATGTTCAAATTGTCAACTCTTATTATTACAAAATAACCAATTTAAATATTGCACTGACCTAACTAAGATACATAGCTACGTGTTTCTTAGTTGTAACACTAATCCAGGTAGCTTATTCGGGTTTAGGGTAATAATTTTACCTTCACTTTGAAGTTCAGGTAGTAAATTGGTACAGTACGGTAAAGTCAGGTGTGAGCCAATCAACACTACATATGCTTCTAGGAACGTGTAATATTGTTTATTGTTAGATAAAGTCATTAGGTTTCATAAATTAGTTTTGATAAATCAAGTCTGAATATGGATAAACTAACTAAAAATTATGTGAGATGTAACTTAGGTTAGGCTAGACGTCTGGCCGAGTGCTAAATATAACTATGTTTGATCTTATTTGTGGGTGAATCCCACAAATGATGTCCCTCTCGTCCCTTTTTAACTGTCTATTTACATCAATATGTATGTATACCATTCTATTGCTATAGTTATTTCTAACCTGCGAGTACTTTCCGGAGCCTTCATTCCAGCCACCCAGTCCAAGAAGTGTTTTCAGATCTGGGTTGATCTTCTTGAGGCCAGTAAACCTCTTGTAGCCTCCTAGAATTAAAATAATATATAAAGATTGAGTATCTCTCTCTCTCACTCACTCTCACTCTCACTCTCTCTCTCTCTCAACAAGGATTATGCTTATTCATTCATAAACTGCGAAGCTATGGTAGTTTAAACCCTCCCACCAAGCGAAGGTTTTTGGTTCTATTCTGACGAAAATCGTCATAGTACCATATATGCAATTATTACTTATCCATATGCGCCTATTTTGCTTTTATTATGAACATATAAACATTTAAGAGCAACAAAAGAAGTGGGAATAGCATTTGGGGGTGATAAAAGGCGTAATATTGACGCAAGGTTGTTTCATGAGGGGAGAGCTGAGGGGACATACTGTATATCCACCCTCTTTGAGCTGTAGAGCGACACTGGCGGGTCTGAGAAGAAGTCTCTGTGTTGCAAGGATCTCTAGCTGCCTCACCCATGTTAAAAATACTGGGGGAGGAAAATTCGCGCCAAAAATTACCCGATAAAAGGGGGAATAAAAGGAATAAAAACTGATAATTGAGAAAGGAGGAAAAGGGGGGGGGACACATATGTATGAGTGGTAGCAAGTAATGGAAGGGAATTATCTCACCTAATCACAAATTGCTTTGTTTTGAGTGCCACTGGGGTGTTTTCTATTTTTTTTTTTTTTATGCTCTGGATCTATTGAGGATGGTCGCAGTGCACCAGAAAAAAACTCTATTGAGGATGGTCGTTGTTTTTGGGTTACCTAACCTATTTTATGTGTATGCCATTATTTAGAACAATTAACAAATGAAGCAATTGTATATCATGGTTGCTTGTAGTAAGATTTGTTTTTAAATCCATCTGGTGTATGAAAATAATTATCATGAAGATAAGAAGCTACCTTAACTTCGAGAATAGAGCTATGTGTTTTATTATGAATATCAGAATTAACCCCTACTGTACCAGAACATGTTGCAATTTCTGCACCCCTTCGTACCAGCCATTTTGGCCAAAATTACTTATCTGCGGTGAGACAACATCCTCCCACCAAGAAAGCTGAGGGGTTACTGAGTGTGGGTGGCTACTGGCAGCAGCTAGCGGAGACATATGCAGTGTTGCCAGCAACTAGCAGTATTGCATTCAAGTCATGTTAGCGACTCCCGCTCGATATTAGTAGAGAACAAGAACATTTGTGAAGGGTGACATTCGTCGCCCGCACTAGTGTTAACCTTTTATACTGATGGATTAGGGTCAGTGCTGGTCTCTCATGTATCAGTTCAATCTCCAATCTTTACTTTTATTGATATGAACGACCTCAATTTTCAGGCTGAGCTCAAGAAGTGCAAATATAAAGAATGCCAATTAAGACGCATTGCAATATAACCCTGTATAAATCTATGTTCTTTTATTGATGAAAGGGTTAGTTTCTCCTCCAATTAACCCACAGAACCCCAGCGCCGCAGCATATGCGTCGGCATTGTATGTAACGCTAAACCCCAGCGTCGCATAAGGTGCGTCGCGGTTAATTACTCTGGTCCTATGGCACCTAGATTGCTCAGATTTGTATGGGAACTGTGTAAGTATCCCACGCAACAATGCCGATGCTTGAACACTCTCAAAGTCCAACCGTGTGCGCGTGAGCGCGCAAAAATCTGTTTTTGCATGTTTTTGCCTACTCATTTCCCTATGTTAATTCCAACTTTCGGGCACCCCTTAGGACCCCTTAATGACCTAGGGGATCGTTTTTTTGAGGGTTTTCCTTAATTTCAAACCCATTCCAGGTGTTTTCTGAAAAAAAATTGTTTTGACAACCTGCTGAGCCTGAAGTGTACATTTATATTATATTGCCTGGGACTCAGTGGGTTAAAGCATATATGCTAATATTGAAGGAGGAGATAGGATATATGTTCGTTAACCCAATCCCTGTGGCCCCTTATAAATGGCTATAATTATGCCTCTGCAGGGGTTTTCGGACAACTTTTGATCACTATAACACGCCCTAATACAGTAACTATAGAAGGTAGTGAAATTAAATTATGCTCATTGAAAAACTCAGATTTCAGTATCCCTATAGAAGTCTAGCTGTCAGTATAATTATGTCCTCTAAGACCTTGACAATGGTTGGGGGGGAAGGGGTATTTGCCTTGAGAAATCGATACGATGGAGCAAAGATTTCACACTTGGTTTTGTAATTTTTCATTTGTGATTAATCTATGAAATAAACAGTTAGGTTAGAAAGTAATGTGTTTGTTATACAGTATGAGTTATGGTCAGTAAAAATAATTAACACTCACATTCGTACCTTGTATTTAACTCTCAAAAATACAAGTAGAATTTGGTATGTTTATGACTGCCAAAGAAGTAACCCCCACACCCCGGACAAGGGTGGAAGAAACAAGGAACAAGAAAAGGAAACAGCAACAAGAGAAGGAGAACTCACCACCAAACAAGAAACAATCAACAATACCACCCATCAACAAGAATAACAAGACAAAGACCAAGCAACCACAAAATGGCCACCCCAAGTCCAAATATGCCCCACTACGCAATAATACCCGGGAAACCAGAATTGCCACCATCAACCCTCCTCTACCACCCACACCAGGAAAAACGATAAGGATCACGTTCGACCATAAGGGAACTCAAAAGAAGAAGATAGTATAATTATAGCTAAGCAGAAAAGGACCAGCATAAACAAATATCACCTGTTCAGATGCGCCGATCTTACGCGCAGATGGCTCACCGCCAGCGCGCGAACTTCTATGGGGTCTACTTAATTCCCCCCTAAAAATGCCCCCCTGTACTTCTGACCTTTTGACCTTCAACCACCAGCCCTGAGACATAGCAGCCAAAGTCATCACTATCCCTACGAGAAACAGGTAGAGCAAGCATTTCAAGGGCTTGGATAAACTTACATGTAAGAGTTCGAGCCGAAGAATTACCCTCCCATTCAGGAAGTAATTGAAGCCATAGTGGATATTGTTTAAGGTCTGAGGAGTTTTTTTCCCTATTAGGTGAACTATTGTTTTTACATGCCATGGTATAGTGGCAACATTAGGATCTCTATTAGGCTGCAAATTTGATGTTAGAAGTAGCACCGAAGGGCATGCCACAAACTGATTTCTAGTATCAATCCCACACTCTAACAAAACTATTAAAGTAGATCTTGCTATGGTAAGCTTACTCTAATGGTTCGGGCTTTGCGAGGTACGGTCTGAATAACGGCACTTAGCATATAAAAGTCCATACAGTATCTGTCCAACACCATGGTCAAGGACATATGCAGTAAAAAGGTCCAAACACTAAACTTGGGTTCTTTGAACACTCTTACAACGGTCAGTGGCAGATTGAGCTAAATTAGTAAGTTCATGATCTTACTTATTTCCTCACGTTAGCCCAATACCTCGTTGCTGTGTCATGACACTAGAGACTTTGTATTTAAGACCCTACATCAAGAGTACCGGAACAGAACTTCATCACCGATTAGTACAAAGGTCAGGATAGACGAGCAGCCATATCTCAGGACATGTCCTAGTTCATGCTCGCGTTAGTCCGATGGTATGCACCCTATGTCATGACAGTAAAGAACTACCATTCAAGACCCAAAACCAACTAATCCATCTGTATCCTTATCCACATCATCCACACGGCAGGTCCACCTAAGCGGCTCGACAGAACTAGACGAAAGGACTTGGCGACTCTCACTTCATCCCCTCCCGTACCTGCAGCTTCAGATCTACAGAGTGTTAGACTAGGAGTGATACAGAGGGTATCTTTGATTTTTACACCAGTGTGACCCCGGTGTATTCATTACATTCTTATTATTGTGATAGAGTTACGTGTGAAACTCTATTAAATTCCTAACCAGTGCGACCAGGTTTATCTCTTTTATTTATATGACAGGAGAAAAGTGATAACATATTCTTACACCAGTGCAACCCAGGTGTATCTCTTTAACTGACGAGAGAGAGAGAGAGAGCAGGAGACGAGAGAGGGAGAGAGATAGAGAGAGAGGAGAGCGAGAAGAGAGAGAGAGAGAGAGAGAGAGAAGGAGAGAGAGAGAGAGAGAGAGAGAGAGAGAGAGAGAGAGAGAGAGAGAGAGAGAGAGAGAGAGAGAGAGAGAGAGAGAGAGAGAGAGAGAGAGAGAGAGGGGTAAAGCTCAAAGTGATAATTTAATCCTAAACCAGTGTCCTTAAGGTGTAATAGATAATAATAACTGTCTTGATAGCGTAATGCATGCCGGTAAGTGCGCGGAATTTCGATATGAGTATCCTAGTTTCGAGTCCTTGGAGTGCCACATGTATTTGTTGATTTCATTAATTGAGTTTAGAGGTGAAGTTGGTTGGTGAAAAAAACATAATAAATTATATGATCTAAGAGAGAGAGTGTCAAGTGTATTTCTAGTTACCGTGTGGATTCTCGCCCATGCTAGGACCAATACATATATATATATCGAATGTACTAGTGTATTTAAGTGTTTTCGCTTATGTGCTAAGCTATTATTAAAAGTTGAATTATAGATGTACACAGTGTTATATTCTACCCTTTACTATTTTCGTGCGTGTGTTGTGTGATTTTGACTTCTCCAGTCGAGTAGAACCTACCAAACACCAATTAAAACCCGGTAAAAACCCTGGCATAACACATCTTATGTGTGGCAACTGTGGGAGCCCGCTCAGTAATACCAAATTCAGCTGGTAATACCAATGGGTACGTCACCCGCAGCAATATTGCACCAAAATTACCTTCATTCCCTGTTCATTTTCATGCATAAGCAAGAGCCAGAGCGTAATACACTTAATATATCACTGAATGTACAACGATAGAGCTTTCCAATGACACCTAAATCATCCCTTACGATGTCTGGTTATCTTGCAACACTCTTGCAAACGAAGGGCAAACTCGGTATAATATTTTTTTTGTTTGCAGTTTGCTATGTGTGACACTGCACATGAGTGAACTCTCTCTCTCTCAGACCTAAGTGTGTCCCCGCGGCCTGTAGGCTGCGGTTGACACCCCCACGCGCTGCCTGCATCAGCTGGCCTAGCTCTCAGACCTCATAATAGCCTTAAAATTGCGTCTGTCATATCATGGGCCCCGTACAGAGGGGGTTAAATGTGTAGATAATGTAAGAATGGGTAAGTCACTTCAATCTGGAAATGATAGAAACACCAGCTTGCTGTCCACAACTAAAATATCAAAGTAACAGGGAATTGCTGAGCTACATTCCTGTTGAAGGGCATTATATAACCAGAGGCAATATAATACAGAGCTACTTAATTGACACAATCATGGAGAAATAAAACATTAGAGGAGAGACTGAAATCATTTAACTAGTTTTCACTAAACAAGAGGGCACAAAATGAAACAAACATTTTTGTTTATGTTTCAATTCTCCCTCCAGACATAGGCTTTCATGGTTCAACAAGATGAAGTCTGGTGGTCTTATTACAGGTGATGTATCCAGATGATAAGCTAAATGGGTACTATAGCGACTAGATGTAGTCTTGATTAACCCAGACCCATGTCGCTTAGTTGTTACCTTCTAGCTCGGTGTGGCTTTGGCGTCTCGAATCCGCAAACGTCACTCACCTCGACTCATCCCTTTGGACTATACTCACACATCTCGCCAACTATAGTATTGAGCTTTTCTCTTACTAGATACTGAATTGCCTTCCATGTTCAGGATATATTAAATATTCATACAAAGCTAATGTATTATACAATTCCAGGGTGGCTTTTATGGTGTGCCAGTGAGTTTAGTGATATTGTAATGAAAATTCATAAAGCACAAATTCCATTCTAAAAATATTTTCCCATTGACAGATCAGGATTTGGACTCGGGTACCTTACTCTTGTGGTTGTACAGTTGTAAACAGAAATTTCTGTAAACATTTGGAGGCACAATAATTATGATACACAGTCGAAGTATTGTGTTAATAATTATGCTTGAGCCGCACATATCAAATTCCTGAAATTCATTAGTTGATTGTTCCCTTTCTTGTTATCATCATTAAGAGATGTTCAGGTATTTATGATCACAACTGTACAGTAGCTACCTTTGATCTAAAGGTTATTGTATGGGTCTATGCACGGTTGAATTTTAGCAAGACATTTGAGATAAAATGAAGAACATCTGTGATTGGTGGACACAACCAGTCTAAAGCGGTAGTTTGGTTGTGGGAAATTAGGAGTAATTTTGGCTACCGAACGTTTATTGGCCAATTTGTAAAAGATCGAGACTATAACAATTTACAGTGACCTTTCTAGACTCTTATATTCTCGCTTACTCTTAATTGTTTGGAGTTTTATCTATTTCAATAATATATGTACAGTAATGCTCAACACGATAGTTCCGTTTTGTTTATCTCGCCATATGTTTATGGTCAGTGGTCCGACTACGGACGTAACCTTTGAATGAACCAAACCACATCAAAATTGATCATGCTTTGCTCATCCATTAGCAATATAGAGATGAGATTAGTCACGGAAAATACAAAAGCTCCTCTTTCCCTCTCCATCTTGTTATGCTGGGCTTTAATACTTTTATTCCCTTGATACAGTCCATAAAACAATCCAATACTGGTTTGATGGACTTAAATATACTTGACAGGGACGTACCGAGTAGGCTCTATATGCAATAATATTGGTATTCAATAGGTCAATGTAGTACTCAAGAACAACACAAGTAAGAACATAGATGAAGGTTTTATTTCATAAACATGATATGGGCATTAGGATAAGGATCATAAAGGGAGATCCAACACAGTAACAAATATATATATTATCCTTGGTTCAGAATAACGGTACTGGTACTAGAATAACTCAATAATGAGAGTCTAGTATTAAATCATGTAAAATAGGAAAGTACACATACAGGTATTGTACACGTAAATAATTATTAACCTTCAATACAATAATAAATGAGAGTCAAGTAGCTTCCGTAATCACGAGAGACTTCAATGCTCTAGGTAGTGATCCTAGCGTTACAGCTGAGAGAGTTGAGGTTGTAAAAACGTTGCCCCAAGGTTTGGGGGAGTCACACGTCCAGCTCAGGTGGAGCCTTAAATATGACTGTGTCAACCTGCCTTTAGGTCAGGTCACTAGGAAGGTCACTAGTTGGACTGTTCTAGTGATAAATACTTTTTCTAGTTAGTGCAACTATAATCTTAATAGGAATGCGATGTTAATTTAAATTATAGTAATGGAATGAGATTATTATTTGCAATAAACGAGAAGTACAAAATTGCTCAAAAGGTGAATTTATATTTTATCACGGAATTACATTACTTGAACATATGCTACGATAACGACCCAAGCTTAGGAATTCGTCTTTCTATATTTTTCTTATGTAATACAAGGTAATAACGTTAGTTTGGCAACAGTGAAAATAGAGTTTATTACTTCTACTTAACAGTATTAATTATGTCAAAATGTAATCTTTAATATTCGTAATTAAGACAGTACGTTAAGATAGGCAAACTAACTAACTGAGTTCCACGAGACTCAGACTTGAATGAACACTATAAACTAATCTTAATAATTAGATCTGAACAGGATAATAGATATCGATCGATGGATTGTAATTAGTAACTAAATTGGCGCTAATGACGAAGTTTAGCTCATTTATATTTAAAGCAATAACAGTCTCGGTTCTGAACGGGTTAACAGAGCGAGGTGAATAAAATGTACAGGCACAATTAGTACATGGGACGTAGGCGACGAAGTTGTACTCATTGATACTTAAAACAGGCAGTATCAGTCTCGGTTCTGAACGGGTTAACAGAGCGAGGTGAATAAAATGTACAAGTATAGTTAGTGTATGGTGGATGAAAGTGAGACGAAACAATGTGAACAGAATTCCTAAACACGGTATTCGAAATATCACCACATAGCACGTTTATAAAATATATTTCATATGCGATTAATTAGCGAAAGGTTAAAGGAATTATACTATGCACTCGTTGGAAAATTGGGCGTAGGTTCTAGGTAAATGGCGAATATATTAATGGATTGATTACGGAATACACTAAGACTCACAAATAATAAATCAATATACAAGTAGTCAGTAAATCTGCGAGCGTGTGGTCTGAATATATTTGAGTAACCCTGGTATGTAACATGTGCGTAAGTTATGAATTAGCAAATTTAGGCTTGAATAAGGATCAAAGGTTAAAGGCAAAATTAGTACAGAATAGCACAGGTTCAGAAGGTTGAAGATATTACGCACGTACGTGATCTAGGGCACAGATCACAATTAAATCAGAGCACAACACGTTTCACATATTTACATAATCAATACCTCACAACAATAACCAACCAAGAGAGACACAGAAACACTTAAGTATTTGGGAGGGCAGGGGACGAGAGTACTGGTCTGGCCGACGTAGAGGGTAGTGGGCAACACTGCAGGGCTGGTTACGTCCTCGAGCAGGGGTCCTAGGTTCAGGCCTGCTTACGTAACTCGAGCAGGGGTCCTAGGTTCAGGGCGCCAGGCAGCAGACGGGTAGCCCTTCAGTAATCCGGCAGGTGCTACTTCAGGAGGCACTCTCGAGGGGCAGGGAGAGGAGGCTGAGGCAGACCGAAACACTTGCCATGGAGCCCGGACCAGAGGGTTTTAGACTTTCAGGGAGGTGGTGGTTTGCATACTTTCCTCAGGTTTTCCTGAGGTCCTATGCAAAATTATTCTCGATTCAGGTGTCGATGAACTCGGGGTTATAGGGGTATTGAGAAAAGAGGAAAAGTGGTTGTTGTGGGGTACATATACATTCTAGCCTTGGAATTCAGGTATTACAACATGGGCCTGGTTCCAAGGTATCATTGAAATATTGGCTTGAGCAACTGCAAGGTTCTGGATTGCTGTGATAAATATAGAACACTAAGTCTTAAGACCTATAATGCAACAACTGTGTTGCAGGTCTTCTAATTATCTTAGTACATATATATAGATGATTGTGCCTGTATCCTCGTAAGTATAGGTTTGTAAGGCACTGTTCAGGTCCATTTGTCCCAGTAATATTCTGGGCGCTGGTGAGTAGATTGCATAAACATATTCTCTGAGTAATCTAAATATTGGTGGAGGTGATGGAGAAATGTCCTTTTCGATAGTGAGGACCAGAGGGATGTCCTGAGGATCCACGGGGAGGGTCCTGAAGGATTAGAGAAATGTCCTTTTTGATAGTGAGGACCAGGGGGAGGATCCTGAAGGATTATTGGAAGGGTCCTTAATGACCAGGGGGAGGTCTTCCATTTTCTTTGAAGGAGGTGGGTGACGGAAAACTTCTTACTGGTGGGGTTAACTGGTGTAAAAATGTGTTGGTCTTGTTTGAGGCCGTCATTTCACATCTCTTTCTGTGTGTATGTGTGTGTGTGTTTGTATGTATAATAATAATATGTAATAATAATTGTCGGTTTATTGTTAACTTGGTCGTGAGGCTGAATATCTACAGAGTTTTTCTTAACCTAGGTACAGTACAATGCATATTCTACCTTAACTATGAGGTCACATGCGACCTTTGGCGAATGTGAGGTGCCGATTTTCCATCACAGTACATACGCAGATGTACTGATGAGAAGTATGTGTAAGCTAACTAAAATACCCAAGTTAAGGATCACCACCATACCAGCTCGACCAGGAAAAAGGAAAGAAACAGAAGGAGGGGAAACTAATAAAACCGAAACCAGAATGCACTACCATCAAAGAAAATGAAGCAAGAACGACGAAGGAGAAACTAAACTAAAAATAACCAAGACGAAGGAGAGAGATACCAAGACCAAAAGAACGAAGATACCAAGAATATCCAAACTCAACAGCGACGTAACAAGGAAAGACAACAACAGGAACAAGGAGCAGAATACCCGCACAGAGAAAGAAAATTCACCTCCATCACGGAAGACCAACGCGGCGTCAAAACCATGTGAAGACATCATGACCATAACAAAACCAACAACATATGGCAGCCCAAAACCTACCTGTACATCACTACACCATACCAGACGAGATGCCAGAATTTAAAACCTGATATACCAACCACGCCAGGCAAAAGGATTCCAGTTCCCCACAATCACCACAAGGCTACGAATAAGAAAATATTGTAAAGTCAGAGACACACAGAGACCAAAATAGACGCACTACAAAGGAGCAGTTACGCCGTTCTTTCGCGCAGAGGCCTACTCACCTGCCCGCAAACTTCTAGGGGGTCCACCTAATCCCCCAGAATACGCCCCCCTCTACTTATGATCTTCTGATCTCCGCACACTTGACCTGGGACATATCAGCCGAAGTCGTCACTACCCCGATGGAAGCCAGGATAAGGCAAGCAATTCTAGGGCTTGATTTAACTAACATGTTAGCAATCGAGTCCTAAAATTACCCTTCCATTCAAGGAAAGAATTGAAGTCATGGTGAATATCTTTCGAGGTCTGAGGAGTTGTTTTACCTATTGAGGAATTAATATTATCACATGCCATGGTATAGTGATTAATAATAAGATCCCTAATAGGCTGCACCTTTACTTAAAATGTAAAACTTGCAAACTAAACAAACCAAAATTGGGACAAGGACAATATAAAGTCAAATTAAATTATCAAAATCGCTATGTGGAAACAACGCTTACTAAAATGAAAATTATTAAATAAAAGAACACAATTATTAGAAGTATAACCGCAAGGACATGTCCCCACCTTACTTCTTTTGCTAAAACCCCACTCTAAAACTATAGAAAGATACCTGCCATGGTAAAAGTCCTTCTAATAGTTCGGGCTTTGTGAGATACCGTCTAACTAACGGCACTCTACAAATAGAAGTCAATATTGTATCTGTCCGACGCCATGGTCGAGGACACTTACAGTAAAAAGGTCTAAATACCGAACCTGAGTTCTTTGAACCTCTTAACATAAGAAAATAAGAAAATGGGAGTCTGCAGAAAGCCGATTGGCCCACACAAGGAAGATCCCTCTCACACCTAACCCAATTTATAAGCCCAGCTCACTAACTCCATTAGGACTGACCTCACCGAAACGGTCAGAGGTCAGAAAACGGGGGTCTGCAAAGCGCCAATTGGCCAACACCTGACAGATCCCCCTCACAACCAACCCATCTCGTTCATATTAATACCTAATTTCAGAAAGCCGATTATGGTGGGCTAAGAAGAGCCCTATAAGTGGACCCTATGGTCAAACACTTAAGTCAATCCAGGTGTTCAAATGAGTGTGCCCCTTCTCGGTTACCTGTCAGCTTAAATCAGGAAGATACGTCAAACTTGGTAGATACATATAATAATTGTATTAAGTCAGTATTCAAGGCTCAAAATAAATATATCCCCAATTTTTGTTTTAGATCAACACAGAATCAACCAAACTGGATGAATAATAGACTATTAGATCTTCTATGAAAAAAGAGAGGAATATATAGACAAATTCAAACATGGCGAAATTCACCTACTTGCTTACTATCAGAATCTATCAAGACAGGTAAAAAAGGATATTAGGAAAGAACAAAAATATTATGAACTCAAGGTTGCCAATGACTCAAAAAATAATCCTAAAGCTTTTTACCAACTATATCAATCCAAGGTTAGAGATGTAATTGGTCCCCTTAGAACTTCGATAGGAGAAATTACAGAACATTATTTAGAAATGTGCAGTACATTAAATAGTAAATTTCTTTCTGTTTTCACTAATGAAGTCCGTAAGTTATATAGCGATACTATAGAAAATAGGTTAAGTACGGTTACTATAAGTAGAAATGATGTGCTTAATTCCAGAAGCTTGGAGGCTTGCAAATGTAGTTCCGATCTTCAAAAAAGGTGATATATCAATAGCATCCAATTACCGTCCCATTAGTCTCACATCAATCATAGGAAAGCTACTAGAGTCAGTTATTGCTAGGAAAATTAGAAATCACTTGGAAACATTTAATTTATGTTATGTATTGCCTTAATTAAACTAATTACTGGTGGGATCAAGTTAATTAATTATTCCCCCATCAGTTTGACCTTTGACAACGACTTCCCTAAATGCCCTGGACCACTACCTTCTACTCTTACTATTAATTTCTGCGACATTCATGGACTTTCCTCTAATTTCCACTCTGTGGAACACCACCTCTCCTCTGCCAACCCTGATCTTCTCTTTCTCACCGAAACTCAGGTGTCTGGGACTACTGACAGAAAACCCTTCTCTGTATCCTCCTACTATCTCTATCCTCATTTTCAAGCCAAAGGTGGATGTTGCGTATATGTGTGCAACAATCTCGCTTTCTCTTGTTTTCCCAACTTAGACTCTTCTGAATTCTCAACTCTATGGCTAAAGCTTTCTTGTCACTCTCAAACTAATATTTCTGCACTGTTTATCTCTCCCCTAATTCTACTGACTATCCAAAATTCCTTGACTATCTAACTGCTAATGTGGAACACATCCTATCCATCTCCCCTTTAGCAGAAATCTCCATCCTAGGAGATTTCAACATTCGCCACCAATGGCTCTCTTCTGTTTCCACTGACCAACCTGGTCAACAAACCTATATCTTTTCTATCCTAACTGACATAGAGCTGCTAGTCCAGCAACCCACCCGTATCCTGGATCGCTTCAGAGATAGGCCCAACATTCTTGATTTATTTGTAACTTCTAACCCTTCATCTTATACTGTAAATCTTTTCTCTCCTTTGGGCTCCTCCGACCATAAACTTATCTCTGTCACCTCGCCTATCTCTCCGGTACGGTCACCCGATCCTCCCAGCCAGCGGCGCATGTGGCACTTTGGCAATGCCGAAAGGGAGGCTCTCCGGCAGTACTTCTTTGATTTCCCATGGAATGACTTCTGCTTCCATGGCTGGGGACCCTCGGAGAGTGCTGAAGGCAGTACCAAGGTAATCTTCTCAGGCATGGAGGCATACAATCCACTATCTTTCTCTCAGACTAACACAAACAAATCTTGGTTTACTCATGCTTGTTCTAAGGCTGTTCGCAATAAGGAGGAAGCATTCAAACGGTACCGACGCCTTAAAACTCAAGACTCTCATTCTTCCTATGTTTCTGCCCGGAATCAAGCCAAATCTGTTCTTCGACTTGCCAAACACTCTTTCATCAATAATAAATGCACTGAACTATCCAACTCTAGCTCTTCCCAAGCTTTCTGGCATCTAGCCAAATACCTCTCCAATAATTTCTCTTCCTCGTCATTCCCTCCAATTTCCCATTCTGATGGCACAACCATCACTTCTTCCTCTGAGAAAACTAAACTCTTTGCTCAAACTTTTGCTAGAAACTCCACCTTGGATGATTCCGGTGCTATTCCTCCCTCTCCACCCTTCTTTCTCTTACTTATGCCTAATATCCTAATCTCTTCTAAAGATGTACTTTCTACCCTCTCTGGGCTTAATACTAATAAGGTGTACGGTCCGGACGGTGTCCCTCCTGTTGTTCTCAAAAACTGTGCTTCCGTGCTGACTCCCTGATCTAGGCAAACTCTTTCGTCTCTGTCTATCCTCTAACGTCTTCCCTTCATGATGAAAGTTTGCTCACATTCAACCTGTCCCAAAGAAGGGTGACCGCTCTCAACCCTCCAACTATCGTCCAATTACTCTCATCTCATGTCTTTCTAAAGTTTTTGAAACTATTCTTGCTTCCAAATTTCTTAAGCATTTCTCTTCTCATAATCTGCTCTCAGATCGCCAGTATGGCTTCCCCTCTTAGTGCGCATAGTTACTTTAACCTCTGCAGTTGTCTTTGAGTTAGCTGTGGGCAGAAAACTAATTTTGTAGAAGTAATTATAAGAGTGAGAGAACTCTATTTCTTATTGCTAATCTGGTAACCTCTGTGTCATATGAGTCTGAAGGGGTTTATACTTATCCATATGCACCTATTATAGATTGATTATAAAGGTATTAACCTGTTACAACAATAAAACGAGTGAAAACAGCGTTTGGATGGTCAAAATCGGCGATACAGGCCGCGAGTTACATAATGTATGGGTGAGGCAACCTCCTTTCCCGCCAATTTCCCCCAAGGCCACTGAGACACTGTCGATCGATACTCTCTCTCTCTCTTGCACTCGCTTGCTAACAGTGATGACAATGCCCTGCTTGCAACTCGCTAATGTTAGCACGAAAATATACCTCAGAATAAGGGAATAACAGGGAAAATAGGTGATAACTGAAGGAGGGGAGGAAAGTGGGGAAGGAGGGGAGGTAGAGGACTGATATTTTGCATGGCCCAAGGGCAAAAAAAGAAAAAAGAAAAAAAATAGATTTTTAAAATTAATTTTTTTTTTCTCGGACTCTTAACCCGGGAACTGCCGGGAGACTCTTAAGAGTTCCCCCGGCGGACTGCGGGGAGACTCTTAAGAGTCAGAGAAAAAAAAAAATCAACTTTTGACATCGAAAAAAAAAATATATATATATTTGTATTTATTTATTTTGTATTTATTTTTTTGGCCCCTGGGCCATGCAAAATCTCAGTCCTCTACCTCCCCTCCTTCCCCACTTTCCTCCTCTCCTTCAGTTATCACCTATTTTCCCTGTTATTCCCTTATTCTGAGGTATATTTTCGTGCTAACATTAGCGAGTTGCAAGCAGGGCATTGTCATCAGTGTTAGCAAACGAGTGCAAGAGAGAGAGAGAATATCGATCGACTGTGTCTCAGTGGCCTTGGGGGAAATTGGCGGGAGAACAGCTTGCCTCACCCATACATTATACAACTCGCGGGCTATATCTCCGATTTTGACCATCCAAACGCTGTTTTCACTCGTTTTATTATTGTTTCAGGTTAATACCTTTATAATCAACCCATAATAGGCGCGTATGGATAAGTATTAATGCTATTAATGGTACAATGAATATTTTAGTGACGGAAACACCTCAAATACATGCGCACAGGGAGAGGTGTCTAATTACCCCCATGCGCAGCCGAGAGGTTAAGAGTCTTCCCGCAGTCCGCCGGGGGAACTCTTAAGAGTCTTCCCGCAGTTCCCGGGTTAAGGGTCACTCTACTGGTGATCTTCTTTCATATCTTACTAACTCTTGGTCATCCTCCTTTCGGGACTTCGGTGAGACTTTTTCTATTTCACTAGACATATCGAAAGCCTTCGATATAGTCTTGCACAAATCTTTAATTTCTAAACTACCCACCTTCGGTTTCTATCCCTCCATCTGTGCCTTTGTCTCTAATTTCCTTTCCGGCCGTTCCATAGCCGCGGTTGTGGACGGCCATTGTTCACTTCCTCACCCTATAAACTCCAGTGTTCTTCAGGGCTTCTGTCCTATCTCCTATTCTCTTTCTAATTTTTATAAATGATCTCTTCAACTGTACCTCAATTCCCATCCATTCATACGCAGACGACTCAACCTTACACTACTCCATTTGTTTTTCAGAACGCCCCAGCCAGCAATCCCTCAAGGACAAATGTAATGAAGCCATAGAACTCTTAAATTCTTATCTAAATACTATCTCCAATTGGGGCAGAGAAAACCTTGTTACCTTTAATGCTTCCAAAACCCAATTTCTCCATCCATCTACCCGTAAGGAACTCCCAGCGGACTATCCCTTATTCTTCAACAATACAAAAATCAATCCTTCATCTTCTCTCATTATTCTTGGTGTCTCTTTTTCTTCTGCTCTCAGTTGGAAGGACCATAATACCAGTCTTGCTAAGGCAGCCTCCCAGAGGCTGGGTGTGCTCAACCGCCTTAGGGGGTTCTTTTCACCTGCACAGCTTCTTGCTCTGTACAGGGGCATAGTGCGTCCTTGTATTGAGTATTGTTCACATGTGTGGGGAGGTTCCTCTCCCACCACTCTCCTAGACAAAGTTGAAAGGAAGGCCTTTCGTATCATTAACTCCCGTCCACTCACCAACTCTCTGCAATCTCTCTCTCTCCGCCGCAATGTTGCCTCTCTCTCACTATTCAATCGCTACTATAATAATCAGTGTTCCTCAGAGATATCCCAGTGTATACCACCTCCTTTACGTAAGGCACGTGGTACCCGTCTTGCAACTCAATCCCACCCCTACTCTATGCAACTCTCCAAACCGAGAGTGAAACGTTACTCTCAGTCTTTCTTCTACTGAACAGCTGAGCTCTGGAACTCTCTCCCAGAATTAGTCTTTCCCTCTTCCTATGACTTAAATTGCTTCAAACTCTGTGTGTCCAGGCATTTGGCTCGAACGTCCCTTGATTTTGGCCCTGTCACTCTTTCAACTATGGGGGAGGCACTCGCTATAGGCAGTTCTGCCTTTTGCCTCCCTCAATCACATAGAAAAAAAAAAAAAAAAAACACTCCTTCATAAATTATATAATATGCACTGATCTATCCAACTCTAGCTCTTTCCAAGGTTTCTGGCACTTAGCCAATAATCTCTCCAACAATTTTTCTTCCTCGTCTTTCCTTTCCTTTTCCACTCTGACAGCACTACCAACACTTCTTCCTCTGACAAAGCTGACCTCTTCGCCCAACCTTTCGCTATTACCTCCACCTTGGATGATTCCGGTGCTATCCCCCCTCTCCACCCCCCTTTCTCCTACTTATGCCTAATATCCTAATCTCTTCTAAAGATGTACTTTCTGCCCTCTCTGGGGTTAATACTAGGAAGGCGTACGGATCGGGATGGTGGTCCTCCTGTTGTACCTTTAAAACTGTGCTTCTGTGCTGAGTCCCTGCCTAGGCAAAGTCTTCTGTATCTGTCTCCCCTCTAACATATTCCCTTCTTGCTGGAAGTTTGCTCTCACTCAACCTGTCCCAAAGAAGGGTGACCACTCTCAACCCTCCAACTATCGTGCAATTGCTCATATTTCTTGCATCTCCAAAGTTTTTGAAACCCTTCTTACTTCAAAATTTCTTAAGCATCTCTCTTCTCATAATCTACTCTCAGATCGCCAGCATGGCATCCTTAGGGGTCGCTCTTCTGGTGATCTTCTTTCATATCTTGCTAACTCTTGGTCATCCTCCTTTCAGGACTTTGGTGAGACCTTTTTCTATTGTGCTAGACATATTGAAAGCCTTCTAGTCAGTCTTGCTAAATCTCTAATTTCTAAACTACCGTCCTTCGGTTTCTATCCCTCCATCTGTGCCTTTATCTCTAACTTTCTCTCTGGCCGTTCCATAGCTGTGGTTGTGGATGGCCATTGTTCACTTCCTCACTTCCTTTATACTTCAACAGTACTTAAATCAACCCTTCATCTTCTCTCAGTATTCTCGGTGTCCCATTTTATCTTTTGATCTCTCTTGGACAGACCATATTACTACTTTTGCTAAAAGAGCTTCCCAGAAGCTAGGTATTCTCAACTGCCTACGGGGGTTCTTCACCCCAGCACAGCTTCATTCTCTGTACAGGGGTACAGTGCGTCCATGTATTGAGTATTGTTTGCATGCGTGGGGAGGATCCTCTCACACAACATGTCAAAATAGAAAAGAAAGCCTTTCGTCTCATTAACTCACATATACTCACCAACTCTCTTTAATCTCTATCTCTTTGCCGCAATGTTGCATCTCTCTCGCTATTCTACCATTATTACAATAATCAGTGTTCGTCAGAGCTCTCTCAGAGTATACCACTTCTTCTATGTAGAGTACATAGCACCCGTCGTCCAACACAATCCCACCGCTACTTTGTGCAACTCTCCTACCCAATAGTGAAACGATATTCCCAATCTTTTTTCTATTCAACAGCTGAGCTCTGGAACCCTCTCCCTTAATCCATCTTTCCCTCATCCTAAGATGAATATTGCTTCAAACTCCGTGGATCCAAACATTTTGGCTCGAGCATTCCTTGATTTTTGTCCTGTCACGCTTTCAACTCTGGGGGAGGCACTCGTCACAGGCAGGTCTTACTTTTGTCTCCCACTTCCATATAGAATAAAACAATATAATGATAATTAAAGATGGAGTAAGATAGTACAGTCTGGCAAGAATCCAGCTGGCCCGCCCTCGCTCGGGGATTTTCAGTTTTATCTGGTAATACTTGGTTTAGTAATAATGGAGGAGGTATTTGTCTTCACAATGTGAACATTGCATAATATAATTTGCTGTAATATACGGACAGACACGGGTGACCCACTAATGGAAAGTGGTATCCCTGCATAGCAGCAAACGGGTGTGTGCAGAATTAAAATATTTTCCTTCATGAACGAAAGAGTAGAAACAAAGTGTTACCTCGAAGAATCTGTCTGATATGGAGTTGTCTTTCATAAAGGAACACTCAATTAGGTGTATGTTGCTTCGCAAAATCTGAAATTGCCCTGGAGGAGGTTACTAGTTTCAATTGTCCCTATTTTGATTATTCTATATACAAATTAATTTCTGCTGGTAAATTTAAATACATATGTTGCATCTACGGTTCCCCAAATACTCCTCCAGAGCAAAGTCTTTTTGATTCTCTGTCCTCACAACTCAGTGTCCTCAACTTAAATGCTTCTGAAATCACTGTGTTGGGTGATTTTAATGTCCATAATGTTGAATGGCTCACTCATTCAGCCAGGACTGATGATGCTGGTCTTGAATGTGAGCTATTTGCAGACTCATTTAATCTCACTCAACTAGTCAACCAACTCACCCGTATACCAGATAATCCTAATCATAATTCCCACCTACTGGACTTATTTTTAACAACCAATTCAGAAAATTATGATGTTACAGTGAGGTCCCCGCTTGGATCTTCTGATCACTGTCTGATACAGGCCACCTGTCTATCACCTACCACACCTTCCCACTCTGAACCTGTGTTGGTGACTAAATGGCATTACGATAGGGCAGACTGGGAGGGTCTTCACGGTTTCTTTATTGATATTCCCTGGACCTCTTTCTTTTCTAATGATGCACACTCCACCTTGAGCCACATACAAGATTTTGTAAAAATTGGAATGGAAACTTTTATTCCTCATCAAAAGTACAGTAAAAGATCTAATTCACCTAAATGGTTTGACCATAATTGTGCTAGAGTAACTGAACAAAAAGCAATAGCCTACAATGCATACACAAGATCAAAAACACATGAAGCCTTTAATTACTTTAGAAACATCAGAAATCATGCCAAAACTGTATTAAACCTAACTAAATTAAACTTTCTCCACAAGCAGGCAAATAAACTTCTAAATAATCCAAATGAAAACAAAATATTTTTGGTCTACTTTTAACTCATTCAAATCCAACTTCACTACTGCTTCATCCATTCCACCATTAAAATCTCCGACTGGCAATCTTGTAAGTGACCCACGAGGTAAAGCTAACCTTCTTGCGGATATTTTCTCCACCAACTCAACCTTAGATGAAATAAATCAAGATGTCCCTGTACTTAATTTTAATTCGCTGAAATTCCCTCACTTAAGATCCACACCAGACATGTCAAAACTATTTTGCAGAATCTCTCAGTAGATAAGGCTCCTGGTCCAGATGAAATTCCTCCAATAGTACTTAAGAATTGCTCCTTGGTGCTCGCTCCTGTATTGGCAATTTTTGTCCGTCTGTGTACTCATACCTCATGCTTCCCAGTACCCTGGAAAGAAGCAAACATCCATCCAGTTCCTAAAAAAGGTGCCATTTCAGATCCATCAAACTACAGACCATTAGCTATAACTTCCACTCTTGGTAAAGTCTTTGAAATTATATTAAATAATCACATAATTAAGCATCTTGAGAATAATACATTAATCAGTGATAGGCAATATGGTTTTAGACGATGTCGATCAACTGCAGACATTCTTTGCTTTCTTACGCATCAAATCAACCAAGCTACAGACCAACATGGTGAAACACATACAATAGCACTGGATATATCAAAGGCATTTGATAGAGTCTGGCATCAATCCTTATTGTCGAAGATGTCACACTACGGCCTTGCATCATTAGTTCCACTAATTTCTTCTTATCTTCATAACAGAAAAATACGTGTAATGGTAGATGGCCTTTATTCTCAATTTCACTCAATAAATGTTGGTGTTCCCTAGGGATCAGTTTTGGCCCCAACTCTGTTCCTCATTCATATCAATGATCTCATATCTACCACTCATAATCCAATACATTCCTACGCAGATGACTCAACACTCCACAGTTCCTTCACATTTACCAATTCTTTCACTCAACCCGATCTTATAAATTCAAAAATAAGCACTGCAATTTCTCTGAACCAGGACCTTTCTAGAATTAATGAATGGCGACAAAAAAATCTAGTTTCCTTTAATGCACAGAAAACCAAGTACATTCAATTTTCTAACCGACAGAATCTCACTGACTCCCATATATTTTTTTAATGATGTAAATATTCCCACTTCCCCTAGTATTGACATTCTCGGTGTAACATTAACTACTAACTTGAGCTGGACACATTATGTTAGAAGCATTGCTAAGAATGCCTCTAAAAAACTGGGACTCCTGTACAGAGTTCGAGAATTCTTCACTGACGAGCAGTTGGCCGTAATATATAAAAATCATGTGCGTTCTCAGATGGATTACTGTTCACCTCTGTGGAGTGGAAGTGGAGTGGTTGCATTGAGGCAGTTGGACAAAATTCAAAATAAAGCTATTAGATTAATCAATAACCCTGCAATCACACAGGACCTTCCTACATTATCCACACGAAGAAACGTTACATCCCTTGCATTATTCTACAGATATTTTCACAGCAATTGTTCCGAGGAACTTGCTTCAATTGTGCCGCCTCTCCACATCTTTCCCCGTAGAACTAGGGCAGCTGAGAGCGCCCATGAATTTACACTTTCTCCTCCACAATCCAGAACTTCTGCTTATCAAAATTCGTTTATCCCTAGAACTACTACTCTTTGGAATTCACTTCCCTCGAGTTGCTTTCCACAAACTTACAATCTACAAAAGTTTAAATCCAGTTGTTACAAACATTTTATGAATGGAGGATGCCTTTAGGCACATGGACCTTTTTGTTTTATCTGTGTTTTTCCTTCCTCCATTCATTGTCTCTTAAAAAAAAAAAAAAAAAAAAAAAAAAATCTCACGGTGTCATCATTCATTAACCCTTAACTGACGGGACTCGACAATAGTCGAGTGAGAGAACCATGGCCTATTCAGCGGGTCCCGACAATATTCGGGTGGGATTTTGAGCACATTATCGGCTCTGAGAGAGAGTCCACGCGTTGCAAGGACCGCAGGCGGGCTCTGACCGCTTGGCCTGGACCTAGCGAGGTGACTGGTGTCATTATTACACCCCTACACTTGCTTGGCCTCGCGAGGCAAGGTAATATCTCGGGGAAAATACCGTATTTTAGGGTTTTTCCCCTCGTGTTGCACGATCGTTGCAAGCGAACCCTTGGTCATACAAGGTTGATTCAGGTGTCATTGGAAAGCTCTATTGTCGTCCTTTCACGGATACATAATTGTATTACGCTCTGGCTCTTGTTTATGCATGAAAAAGAGCATGGAATGAAGGTCGTTTAGGGTAAATATACCTGCCACACAGGTAGTAGAAATTACAAATGTCCCCGTCCGACAAGGGTTAAGCAGTAGCCAAGACGTAGACATGACTAGGAATACAGTTCTATTTGTTGTTCTAGCTACTGTCAATAACGATATTACTATTAACATGAAAACAAAATAGTATAGACGTTGCAACATGATTTGTAATTTCTATCTAATCGCTGGTAATTGCTCTTCACACCACGTAGTATAATGACATTCACAATCTGAAACTTGATAGTCTGCATCGAAATTTGCATAATACTCTCTCTCTCTGTCTCTCAAGCTCTCCGAAGAACTTGACATGGTTCATTAGTCATACCAACACTTGTCTTTTTTAGTTTTGTAATTAACACCTTAAGAGCGGCCTGTGCGGTTTATTTATATGTACCGCCCAGCGGGGTGTTTTTAGCCAAAATAGGGCTGTTTACGTGATCATTTTCATGCCTAAATAAGACCCAGAACGTAAAACAAGTATCTATCCCTGAAAGGGCATAAATAGAGCTTTCGAATGACACCATAACGATCCTTTTATGATGGCTAGTTTTCTTGCAATAACCGTGCAACGCGAGTGCAAAAAGCATGTAATTAGGCACTTTCCCCATACAATTCCTTATATAGCGAGTGAGAGAGGTAGGAGGGAGGTGAGATTCGTGTCAGTAGGTTCGCCGCGATGGTCTGGAGCAGTCATACGCTCGCTACTCTCCTGCCACCACTTGTCTCTCTCTCTCAGCAACATTACTGGCTGAAATTGCCACTCGAGTTATGTCGAGCGCCGCCACATAGTCCAGCTTTATTTAACTCGACTTATGTGGTGAGCCACTAATTAAGGGTTAATGTAGTTGTTGTTTTCCAAGTTAGCAAATATGTAATATCAATGTTGATATTTAGTGCAAGGTAATCAGAAACAACCAGATTACTACTGAAGCAGATTATTTAAAGTAATAGGATTTACCCTGAGCCATGTTGGTAGGCTTTACGAGTAAGAAATGTGACATTCAGCAATAGGAGTAGCGTTGGTGGAGGGTTCTTCATAACGAATCATGCTAATCTCAACCTAGTGTCAGAGATCAATAAAGGCTAAAAGACTCAAAATATACTATGGAGGAGGGAGGGGGGTGAGGAAAGTGGGCAATTGGCAGCAGACACATAGGAAAATAGACTTTATATCAACATGAACAAAGAACATTTGTGTATGAAAGTTCAAACACGGTTGCCAGCTGGTATACTCATACCCGTGATCAATAAATATGCTACGGCGTAAATCAATTGTGTAATATATAATTGTGGAATGGGTGCGTGTGCTGGAGTGAGTGAGGGAGCAGTGAGAGAAGGTGCATGTTTGTCTGTAAGTAACAAATGGAAGGAGTGTGTAAGAGAATATGGGTCTGTGGGTTCAAGGATTGTGTGGGTGAGAATGAAAGTAGGAATACAAACGTGGGTGATTGTGTGTGTGTATGCTCCGACAGAGGATAAACTTGTAAGAGAGAAAGAGGAGTTCTGTGTGAATGTGAAGGCGTGCCTGGACAAGTTTGACAAGAACGAAAGAATATTTCTGATTGGGGATATGAATGGTAAGGTGGGTGATTGGAAAGTTGATGGAGTGGTGGGAGGGTGGGGGGTACCGTCAGAGGTGAATGGGAATGGTAGTGCACTTGTGAACGTATGTGTGGGGAGGAGGTTGTGGATAGCCAACACCTTCTTCCGACACAGAATGATACACAGGTACACATGGAAAGTGGTGTGGGCGATGAAGGATAATACAGTGGTGGAACGAAAGTCACTGATTGATTATTTATGTGTGGATGAAAGAATGAAGAAATCTGTGATGGATGCTAGGCGTATAGGGGTATTGGGGGGGTCTGTCTGATCATTATGTAGTAGTACCTAAGGTTAGGATACAAAAGAAGTGGGTAAGGAGAGCTGGAGGGAGGCGAGAGGAAGGGGGAATGGTGAGGAGGGTGGAGAGGCTACAGGAGGAGGAAATCAGGGAAGAGTACAGGAGAGCAGTAGAAAGACGACTAGGTGGCTTCGACCTGGAAGATATGGAGGAAGTGGAGGAGATGAGCAAGGTGTTTAAGAAAGAGATCTGTGCAGCATGTGAGGAGGTGTGTGGAGTGAGGAGAAGAGGGAGGGGAGTGAAAAGTACAGCATGGTGGACAGAAGATGTAAAAATACTTGTGGAAGACAAACAGAAAGCATATACAGTAGAGAGTGGTTAGGTAGTAGAGGGAATGAAGATTTGGAGAGGCAGAAACGAGCAAGGTACGTGGAGAGAAAGAGAGTGGTGAAGAGAGTAGTGAAGGAAAGTGAGATAAGAGTAGATGAGGAATTTGGAAGGAATCTGATTGTAAAATGGAGGGAGTGTGAGAAACTGTTCTGGAAAAAAGTCATGAAAGTTAGGGAGGGTAGCAAGGGAAACAGTAAGGGTGTGAAAGATAAGAATGGGAGAATGCTAGCCTAGAAGCAAGTGAGAGTCGAAAGATGGAGGGAGTACTTCAATGAGTTGCTAAATGTAAGGAATGAAGAGCCAGCAAACATAGTTGGATATGGTATGGGAGGGAGAAGAGGAGAAGTAGTGGAGGAGGAGGAGGGGATCAGGAGGTCAGAAGTGTGGGAAGCTATGAAAAGAGTGAAGTTGGGTAAAGCACCAGGAACAGATGGAGTGTGTAGGGAAATGTTAAGGTATGGTGGTGAGATAGTGATCAAATGGGTATGGAAAATGTTCAAATTAGAAAGGGAGAAGGGGAATGCACCCGATGACTGGAAGACTGGCATAATAGTCTCCCTCTATAAGGGCAAAGGGGAAAGAGGAGTGTGTGGTAACCACTGAGGAATATGTCTTTTAAGTGTAGTAAGGAAGGTGTACAGTAGGGTAGTGATTGACAGAGTGAGAGTAAGAATGGAGAAATGGATAGGCGACGAGCATGGAGGTTTTAAGAAGGGAAGAGGATGTGTAGATCAGATTTTTACCCTGAATTGTGTTGTGGAGAAATATCTGGAGAAGCAACAAAAGGTGTATGTTACCTTTATGGATTTGGAGAAGGCCTATGACAGAGTGGATAGAGAAGGCATGTGGAAAGTACTTAGAATATACGGAGTAGATGGCAAGTTGCTGAAAGCAGTGAAGAGCATGTATGAGAGTGCAAAGGAGGCAGTACGTGTGGAGAATGAGCAGAGCGAGTTCTTTGACCTGAGTGTTGGGTTGAAACAGGGGTGTGTGATGTCCTCGTGGTTGTTTACTGTATATATGGATGGAGTCATGAAAGAAATACTAGGAAGAGCAGTGGATGTTGGTGTATCGCTGAAAAGGGAGGGAAATGAGTGGAAGCTGCCTATACTGCTGTTTGCGGATGACACAGTTCTGATGAGCGATAATGAATGGGAGTTGCAGGGTCTGGTAAATGAATTTGGAACAGTGTGCGAAAAACGGAATTTGAAGGTAAATGAGGGGAAAAGCAAGGCTATGGTCTTCGAAAGTGGTGAAGTCACAGAGTGTGAGGTGAAGTTGAACGGTCAGGCTATGGAGATCGTCAGCTTCTTTAAGTATCTGGGCAGTGTGTTGAGTAAAGATGGGACTGTGGATGAAGAAGTGCGGGAGAGGGTGCAACAGGGGAAGAGGGTTGTAGGAATGTTGAAAGCAGTAACAAGAAATAGAGTGGTCAGTATGGAAGTGAAGAAGTCCTTGCATGACAGTGTGGTAATCCCGACACTAACTTACGGAAGCGAAGCATGGGCGTTCGTGGAGAGACTCAGACCAAGAGTGAGAGCGGTGGAAATGAGTTACTTGAGAAGTGCGTGCGGAGTTACATGGAGGGATAGACAGACGAATGAGGAAGGAAGAAGGAGGTGTGGTGTGGAGGTACCGTAGATGTGCTGGAAAGTGTGAAAAGGAACAACTTGAGATGGTTCGGCCATATGGAACGTATGGGAAGCGAGAGAATGACTAAGAGGGTGTACGAGAGCGAGGTGGAGGGACAGAGAGGGAGAGGTAGACCGAAGGAGAGGTGGAAGGATGGAGTGAGGAAGTATATGAATGAAGGCGGTGCTGGTTGGTAGGAGGGGCGTCGACTGACTGGGGACAGAGGTGCATGGGGGCGGTTCGTTCGTGGCCACCCCTTCGGGGATCATGGCATCAGGCAATAGATGGATAGAGATAGTAATATATAATCAGGCGTGTCATAACTCGATCATTTGGCTAAATGCAGTAAAATATGATACTGTATAATCTGTAAAATTAAGTTTTGACTACTGGAAATTATAACCATGGTGAACCTATATCTATCTTACTTATAGCCTACATACAATTGATTTTGCAAGCTTCGGAAATCATGATAACTTTAATCAATATTTAACTAACTCATTATCAGCTGTGATTCTCAACCCATTGTCTTAACATAGATAATTTCCTGAAATCATAATATGATACCTCTTATGTTAATTTAATTGTTGTAATTATGTTTTTTACTGCATGTATAAAATCTGTTTACATATTAACCCTTTCGCTGCGGGTGACGTTCTGGAATGTTTTGGCAAGTTACAGCAATTTCCCGGCTTTAACACCTTACGAGCGGCCTATGCGGTTTATTTATATGTACCGCCCAGCGGGGTGTTTTTAGCCAAAATAGGGCTGTTTACGTGATCATTTTCATGCCTAAATAAGACCCAGAACGTAAAACAAGTACCTATCCCTGAAAGGGCATAAACAGAGCTTTCGAATGACACCATAACGATCCTTTTATGATGGCTAGTTTTCTTGCAATAACCGTGCAACGCGAGTGCAAAAAGCATGTAATTAGCCACTTTCCCGATACAATTCCTTATATAGCGAGTGAGAGAGGGAGGAGGGAGCTGGGATTCGTGTCAGTATGTTCGCCGCGGTGGTCTGGAGCAGTCATACGCTCGCTACTCTCCTGCCACCACTTGTCTCTCTCTCTCAGCAACATTACGTGCTGAAATTGCCACTCGACCTATGTCGAGCGCCGCCACATAGTCCAGCTTTATTAAATACGACTTATGTGGTGAGCCGCTAATTAAGGGTTAAAAGCCTGTAGAAAACGTGAGAGTGTAATTGGGTGGGAGCGTGAGGGGCCCACCTCAGACCCTCAGAGCACCGAGCGGCTCACTGAGCTAGGCTGTGCCTCGGGCGAGTCTCTCTCTGTCTCTCTCACCAGTGTAGCCAAGCGAGCTAGTGTTACATAATAGCGGGATTCACGCATTTCACTGGGGCCACTGCGGGTGAACCAGACCACGTACACGGTCTGTTCTGGTGTCATTTTGAAGCTAATTTCGCCTATTTTTTGGCAGAATACACTTCATTTAATGCAGATGCTTGATTTATCATTCAGGAGTGCCTGAATATGCCCTAAATAGCCCAAACATAGCCGCAGCCAAAGAGTTAATAATCTCAAATATAATATATAAAGTATTTATTAATACATAGTATATAATGGCGCTGTTGTTAATTAGTCATATATTTACATATATACTGGAATGCAGTTATTATGCAATAATATATTTAGTTTCACAAATTGTGACTGTTCAATACCATTATCATTTGTCAGCAAGTCTAACCGGCTCGGTAGTGTAGTGGAAAACGTCTTGGCCTCACACCACGAGTTACCTGAGTTCATTTCCACGCTCAGGCATGAAGGTTTTTCGCACACACTGGTAGCCAGTACTGTTTCCCTTGAGCAAGGAAATGGGTAATAGTGTCTGGTAATAAACTTTGGTCGAGCGCTATTGCATCTCCGAGCGAGGTCTAGAGAGAAATGGCGCTAGATAAGTAACCTGAACATTATTGTTGTTTGTATTATTATTATTATTGAGGCATATATGACCTTAAGTTTAGACTAATAAACGTAGTTTTCAGTCTGAATTAACTTTTTCTCCAATATTTTCGTCAAAGAAATGGTTATATTCAGCACTTGTCATATGAATTCGCCATGTTATGTGCTTAAGTAATTTATAAATTAAACAAGAAATAATAAATATAAATTATATATGGTAAAAATATATTTCAATTAAAACTGGAGGAGGCGTATGGGTTTGTCTGTCACTGTCTCTCTCTCTCACTACATGTTCATATATGTCGGTCATTATGTCTCACATTGTCTCTCCCTGTCTTATAGTAAGTTGTTATAAAGTATATAGGCAGTTAGTAGAACAGCAAATACCTACGTCAGTGCCCCCCCCCTCCTCCCCCCCCCCCCTCCATCACACACACGCACGTGAAATCGTTTGCCACCTGCCATTATTGTGTCAATTGATTTAAGCAAATCTACGAACGTTTGGAGATATTTCATTATCTTACATAGAAATGTATGCATTTGTATTATATACAGGTTTCATTTGTCGTATTTAGTATATGTTCTCACACTGATATAGCAATAATCAGATCTACTATTCACAATCCCTGTAAGACACGCCTCCTTACTACACCAAGTATTGCCAGATAAATCTGGGAATCCCAGAGCGAGGGTGGGCCTGCTAAATCTTTGACAGACTGTACCATACTCCATTCAAACGTTTTCCTTTAAGTTAGTGCGCCTTGAAACCAAAGTCGAATTATTCGACCTTTGAATAGCGATAGTACATATAAGTTGTAATAGGAACTAACCCTTCCAAAGGACAAGTGTATGTTATACAGTTGTAGAATCGCAAACAGATGTGTGGGGGTGAATAACCCAGAAAGGCGGTTGAGCTCTCATAACTTCTGGGAAGCTGTTTTAGTAAAAGTGGTACTATGATCTTTCCAAGAAAGGCCGGATGAAAAAGATACACCAAGAATATTGAGAAAATATGAAGAGTTGAGTTATGTATTGTTGAAGGGTAAATAATAGTTTTGTGGAAGATTATGACTGGAAGATAGAAGGAGAAATTGGGGCTTGAAGACATTGAAAGAAACAAGATTTTCTCTGCCCCAAGCAGATATAATTGATAGATCAGAAGATAGGTGTTCTATGGCCTCGTCACGTGAGTTTTGGAGTAATTGCATGCTGGGTTGTTGTGAAAAACTAGTTGAATAGTGTAAGGTAGAGTCATCACCAAATGAGTGGATAGGACACAAGGTACAGTTGAGGAGATCATTAATGAATATTAGAAAGAGAATTGGAGACAGGGCTGTGTCTCTGTGAAACATCAGAGTTGATAGGTTGAAGAAGTGAGCGATGGCCGTCCACAACTACAGCTATGGAGCGGCCAGAAAGGAAATTAGAGAAAAAGGCACAGATAGAGGAATAGAAACCGAAGGTGGGGAAAATAGAGATTTGTACCATACTCTATCGAAGGCCTTCGATATGTCTAGCGCATTAGAGAAAGTCTCACCGAAATCTCAAATGGAGGATGACCAAGAGTTAGTAAGATAAGCAAGGAGATCACCAGTAGAGCAGGCCGGCCCTTAACCCTTAATTAGCGGCGAGCAACATAAGTCGAGTTAAATAAAGCTGGACTATGTGGCGGCGCTCGACATAACTCGAGTGGCAATTTCAGCACGTAATGTTGCTGAGAGAGAGAGACAAGTGGTGGCAGGAGAGTAGCGAGCGTATGACTGCTCCAGACCACCGCGGCGAACCTACTGACACGAATCCCACCTCCTCCCTCCCTCTCTCACTCGCTATATACGGAATTGTATGGGGAAAGTGCCTAATTACATGCTTTTTGCACTCGCGTTGCACGGTTATTGCAAGAAAACTAGCCATCATAAAAGGATCGTTATGGTGTCATTCGAAAGCTCTGTTTATGCCCTTTCAGGGATAGATACTTGTTTTACGTTCTGGGTCTTATTTAGGCATGAAAATGATCACGTAAACAGCCCTATTTTGGCTAAAAAGACCCCGCTGGGCGGTACATATAAATAAACCGCATAGGCCGCTCGTAAGGTGTTAAGGAAACCATAATGGCGATCTGAAAGTAAATTATAGGAGGATGAATGCTTAAGAAATGTTGAATTAAGAATAGTATCAACACTTTAGTGATGCAAGAAATGAGAGCAATTGGACGATAGTTGGAGGGTTGTTTGCGATCACCCTTCTTTGGGACAGGTTGAATGAGAGCAAACTTCCAGAATGTAGAAAAGACGTCAGAGGAAAGACAGAAACGAAAGAGTCTGCCTAGGCACTATATTTGGGCTTATAATTAATGTGCATACATTTACATTTGTAAAATAGGTTATATATAAATACTTGTATAATGACAAATATAAGTGGTCCCCGAACTTTTACGAGTGACTGTATCTATCTTTACTGTAAGCTTTTTTCTACAATTTCTGTTAATGATTTAAAGTAATAATTATAAGGGTTTAAGGTTATTGTAAGAGCTTAGTGGTACTGACCTTTACCGTAGTTATCGTAGAGGTCATTGTAAGGGTCTAAGCTGTGGATAGTGAGAGTGTCGGACCTGAGACCAGCGAAGGCGTACACCAGGTGGGTACACAGGAAAGGGTCTATGTCCTCTACCATGAACCTTCCTCGCCCTGGCCGATACACCGCCCAAGATCCATGGTAGCACAACATCACTCGATCATCTGGTAAATAATGTACACACAATCCATTATATATGTCTACTCATTTGAATTATTTCTAAACCTATACGAGCTATGTCTATAATATATACTAGATTCTTCAGAGGGTGTTCTGTGGCACACTGGTAAGTGCATTTGGCTCATAACCAAAATATATGAGCTCAATACTTAAACAGGACGAGGTAGATGACCATGTTTGCCCAGTAGTATAAATAGTAGAACTCTCATGTGAATGACCTTTTGGTAATATCAAGTGGAGTAAATATAATGTCTTGTCTCTCTTGCCAGTATGAATATGTATGTATTATCCGTTTCTCCTTTTCCTTACAAGATTACTCTCTTGTTGCTTCCTCAGTTAACATCATTACTTTGAAGCTTTGTATGATCAAATGTATGCCTTGTTCTCCATCCTGTATGCAAAATTTGGCTCTCAATGTTTAAAGATTCAACAAAGTGAATATTTATCATGGATTATCTATCTAGTCTAACTGTTTACTGGTCTATAAATCACCACTTACCATCACCACCTAGGACAGAAGAGGCTAAAGATGAGCTGTCATTAGTGGAAGAGAATATGTCGTTATCTTCCTCAGCTACAGGGGAGTATATGCTGTTGGTTTCCTCAGTAAGAGAGGAGACTACGCTGTTGTCATCCATAAAATCAGAAGAGTATATGCTGTATTCTTCCTCAGAAGCAGGAGAGATTATATTGTCGTCCTGATCAGCAGAGGTGTACATGATGTTGTCATTCCTAGCAACAGAGACGAATATAATGTTGTCTTCTTCTGCATTCTGTCCCCGTCCTTCTCCTCTCCCTCCTTCAACACCTCTAGTAGCACCAGGACCCACCACAACAAACACAATAGCTACTGTAAAGAGGAACACCAACATGTTTTTGGAAGTCCCGAGGCTCATGATGATGATAATGATGTCTTGTTTTCTACTTTCGTTTCTACAATATCAATTTCAGTTATTTTAAATAATATTGATAATATGTTATATCGTTCTTCTTTGCTAATTTTAGTTGAATATGATTTTCTGCACTCACATATCACATGTTTATTATGATTTGTAAGTCCTTTTCTGTACAGCCTCACCTGTTAAGAAGAAAATTAATGTGCTTAGAAGGATGAACCATTTATCACTTTGAGGGTTAGTACATTGCGATTAGATTCATAAAAATGTCTCATAAAAAAAAAAAAAAAAAATTACCTTTGCATTCTTGCATTTTGACTAGCACTAGGACATCTAATTAGGAAATGCATATCGTTCTCAAAGAGCTAAACAATATATAGATACATGAACTACAAAATACCTAAAAATTATTGCTGTCGATCAATCAACACTGCCTGTACACTTGGCCTGACCAACCTGGTGAATAAGCCTACATATTGTATATCCTAAATGACCTAGAGCAGTTAATTCAGCACCCCACCTATATCCCGGACCGCACTGGAGATCGGCCTAACATCATTGACTTATTTCTAACCTCTGATCCTTCTGCTTACACTGTAACTCTTCTCCCTCCGTTGGGCTCCTCCGATCACAACCTTATCTCTGTCACCTGTCCTGTCTCTCCAGTACGGGCTTCTGACACCCCCAGCCAGCGGCTCTTATAGCATTTTGGCGCCGCTGACTGGGAGGCTCTTCGGCAGTACTTCTTTGATTTCTCGTTAGAAAGATTTTTGCTTCCATGGCTGGGGACCCTCAGAGAGTGCCGAGCACATTACTGAGGTAATCCTTTCGGGCATGGAAGCATACATCCCATTTTCTTTCTCTCAAACTAACTCGCAACAATCTTGGTTTACTCACACTTGTTTCACTGCTGTCTCCAGTAAGAAGGAAGCATTCAAACGGTACCGTCGCCTTCAAACTCAAGAATCCCGTACTTTACATGTCTCTGCCTGGAATGAAGCCAAATCTGTCTTTCAACTCGCCCAAATCTCTTTCATCAACAATAAATGCACTGAACTATCCAACTCTAGCTCTTCCCAAGCTTTCTGGCATCTATAAGCCAAAAACCTCTTCAACTATTTGTCTTCCTCATCTTTCCCTCCCCTTTTCCAATCTGATGGCACATAATCACTTCTTTCTCTGACAAAGCTGAACTCTTCGCTCAAACTTTCACTAAAAACTCCACCTGGGATGATGCCCGTGCTTTTCCTCCCTCTCCACCCCTCTCTCTCGGGCATAGGCTGATAGCCTTTACACTCTACCGCTGAACACGGTGAGGCCCGTGAGGTCTTGTTCCAGTCTAGGGAGTGAGACATATGAAGCACCCATTCACGGCTTAACCCAACTCCATCTCTGAAGCTGCTTCGCCCCTGCGCTTCACAGTCTCACTCCCCAGGCTCGGACCCTCACTCTCAGAACGCCACCTATTGAGCAATTAACTCACTAGGCATTGCCCCCCTGTATCATATTTTGAATATGGGAATATTCATACAGTGCTATTTAATCAGGGAACAATGAGGGTATTTTGTTTTGGTATTTCGGTGTGCTGTGGTAATGCACTGAAACTAGGTACAGCACAAATTCCATCCCAATAATTTTTTTTTTTTTTTTTTTTTTTAAAGAGACAATGAACGGAGGAAGGATAAACACAGATAAAACAAAAAGGTCCATGTGCCTAAAGGCATCCTCCATTCATAAAATGTTTGTAACAACTGGATTTAAACATTTGTTGATTGTAAGTTTGTGGAAAGCAATTCGAGGGAAGTGAATTCCAAAGAGTAGTAGCTCTGGGGATAAATGAATTCTGATAAGCAGAAGTTCTGCATTGTGGAGGAGAAAGTGTAAATTCATGGGCGCTCTCAGCTGCCCTAGTTCTACGGGGAAAGATGTGGAGAGGCGGCACAATTGAAGCAAGTTCCTCGGAACAATTGCTGTGAAAATATCTGTAGAATAATGCAAGGGATGCAACGTTTCTTCGTATGGCTAATGTAGGAAGGTCCTGTGTGATTGCAGGGTTATTGATTAATCTAATAGCTTTATTTTGAATTTTGTCCAACTGCCTCAATGCAACCACTCCACTTCCACCCCACAGAGGTGAACAGTAATCCATCTGAGAGCGCACATGACTTTTATATATTACGGCCAACTGCTCGTCAGTGAAGAATTCTCGAACTCTGTACAGGAGTCCCAGTTTTTTAGAGGCATTCTTAGCAATGCTTCTAACATAATGTGTCCAGCTCAAGTTAGTAGTTAATGTTACACCGAGAATGTCAATACTAGGGGAAGTGGGAATATTTACATCATTAAAAAATATATGGGAGTCAGTGAGATTCTGTCGGTTAGAAAATTGAATGTACTTGGTTTTCTGTGCATTAAAGGAAACTAGATTCTCTTGTCCCCATTCATTAATTCTAGAAAGGTCCTGGTTCAGAGAAATTGCAGTGTTTATTTTTGAATTTATAAGATCGGGTTGGGTGAAAGAATTGGTAAATGTGAAGGAACTGTGGAGTGTTGAGTCATCTGCGTAGGAATGTATTGGATTATGAGTGGTAGATATGAGATCATTGATATGAATGAGGAACAGAGTTGGGGCCAAAACTGATCCCTGGGGAACACCAGCATTTATTGAGTGAAATTGAGAATAAAGGCCATCTACCATTACACGTATTTTTCTGTTATGAAGATAAGAAGAAATTAGTGGAACTAATGATGCAAGGCCGTAGTGTGACATCTTCGACAATAAGGATTGATGCCAGACTCTATCAAATGCCTTTGATATATCCAGTGCTATTGTATGTGTTTCACCATGTTGGTCTGTAGCTTGGTTGATTTGATGCGTAAGAAGGCAAAGAATGTCTGCAGTTGATCGACATCGTCTAAAACCATATTGCCTATCACTGATTAATTTATTATTCTCCAGATGCTTAATTATGTGATTATTTAATATAATTTCAAAAACTTTGCCAAGAGTGGAAGTTATAGCTATTGGTCTGTAGTTTGATGGATCTGAAGAGGCACCTTTTTTAGGAACTGGATGGATGTTTGCTTCTTTCCAGGGTACTGGGAAGCATGAGGTATGAGTACACAGACGGAAAAATTTTGCCAATACAGGAGCGAGCACCAAGGAGCAATTCTTAAGTACTATTGGAGGAATTTCATCTGGACCAGGAGCCTTATCTACTGAGAGATTCTGCAAAATAGTTTTGACATGTCTGGTGTGGATCTTAAGTGAGGGAATTTCAGGTGAATTAAAATTAAGTACAGGGACATCTTGATTTATTTCATCTAAGGTTGAGTTGGTGGAGAAAATATCTGCAAGAAGGTTCGCTTTACCTCGTGGGTCACTTACAAGATTGCCAGTCGGAGATTTTAATGGTGGAATGGATGAAGCAGTAGTGAAGTTGGATTTGAATGAGTTAAGAGTAGACCAAAATATTTTGTTATCATTTGGATTATTTAGAAGTTTATTTGCCTGCTTATGGAGAAAGTTTGATTTAGTTAGGTTTAATACAGTTTTGGCATGATTTCTGATGTTTCTAAAGTAATTAAAGGCTTCATGTGTTTTTGATCTTGTGTATGCATTGTAGGCTATTGCTTTTTGTTCAGTTACTCTAGCACAATTATGGTCAAACCATTTAGGTGAATTAGATCTTTTACTGTACTTTTGATGAGGAATAAAATTTTCCATTCCAATTTTTACAAAATCTTGTATGTGGCTCAAGGTGGAGTGTGCATCATATCTTCCCATTGACATATTGGGATTCAACCCCGGGTCCATTGGATTACCAGTCCAGTGGCAAGACCACTCTGCCACACCTAAGCCTAATATCCTAATATCTTTTAAAGATGTACTTCCTACCCTCTCTGGGATTAATAATAAGAAGGCGTACGGTCTAGATGGTGTTCCCCCTCTTGTACGCAAAAAAATTGCTTCTGTGCTGATTCCCTGCCTAGGCAAACTCTTCCGTCTCTGTCTCTCCTCTTAACGTCTTCCCTTCTTGCTGGAAGTTTCTTCTCATTCAACCTGTCCCAAAGAAGGGTGACCACTCTCAACACTACACATTTGTTTTGTTCCTATGTGATTGAAAGATATCAAAGGCAAAATTGCCTGTGGCAAGAGCCTCCTCCATAGTTGAAAGAGTGACAGGGCCAAAGTCAAAGCCAAAATGCCAAGACACACAGAGTTTGTAACAATTTAGGTCATTGGAAGAGGGAAAGACTGATTCTGGGAGAGAGTTCCAGAGATCAGCTGTTGAATAAAAGAAAGATTGAGAAGAACGTTTCACTCTAGTGTTGGAGACTTGCACAGAGTAGGGGTGGGATTGAGTTGCAAGACGGGTGCTAAATGCTCTATGAAGAGGGGGTGGTATACACTCAGAGAGCTCTGTGGAACACTGATTATTGTAATAACGGTAAAATTGTGAGAGAGCTGCAACATTGCGGCAAAGAAAGAGAGACTGCAGAGAATTGGTGAGTGGATGTGAGTTAATGAGACGGAAGACTTTCTTTTCTACTTTGTCTAGATGTTCTGTGTGGGAGGATCCTCCCCACACATGTTAACAATACTTAATACATGGACGCACTGTGCCCCTGTACAGAACAAGAAGTTGAACAGGGTTAAAAAAAAAAAACGGAGGTGGTTGAGTACACCCAGCTTCTGGGAAGCTGTATTAGCAAGAGTGGTAATATGATTTTTCCAAGAGAGATCAGAAGAAAAAGAGACACCAAGAATATTAACCCCCTCTGTACCGGCTACGTCATTTTAACTTTATTCTGGCTACTATTAAACAATTTTTGTGCAGCTTAAAAAGGACCTCCAGCAATTAACAGGTTAGAAGTATCTCTCATAACCCTTTCTACTACCACAGATCCTTTTTAAAATTCACAAATTCGTCTAAACATAGCTACAATAAAATCGAAAGAGGTCTCCGGTAAAGGAGAGGTTAAGAGAAGATGAAGGGTTAATTTGTATGTTGTTGAAGAGTAAGTCATAGTTTTCTCGAAGGGAGCGACGAGTAGACAGATGGAGAAATTGAGTTTATGAAGCATTGAAAGTAACAAGGTTTTCTCTGCCCCAATTAGAGATAGTAGAGAGATCAGAAGATAGGTGCTTTTTGGCCTCCATATGTGAGCTTTGGAGTTCCTGCTGTGAATGACTTTGTGGAAGGTAAGTTGAACAGTGTAATGTAGAGTCATCAGCATATGAGTGTATAGGGTTGGAGGTGCACTTGAGAAGGTCATTAATGAATAATAGAAGATAGGACAGAACCCTGAGGAACACCAGAGTTGATAGGTTGAGGAAATGAATGGTGGCCATCCAAAACTGCAGCTATGGAATGGCCAGAAAGGAAATTAGAGATAAAGGCCCAGATGGAAGGATAGAAACCAAAGGAGGGTAGTTTGAAAATGAAGGATTTGTGCCAGACTCTATCGAAGGTCTTCCACATGTCTAGCGCAATATAGAAAGTCTCACCGTAGTCCTGAATGGAGAATGACCAGGAGATAGTAAGAAAAGAAAGAAGATCGCCATACCGGCGGTCTGAGAGTAGGTTATGGGAAGATAAATGCTTAAGAAATGTTAAGGTAAGAATAGTTTTAAAAACTTTAGAGATGCAAGAAATGAGAGCAATTGGATGATAGTTGGAGGGTTGAAAACAGTCACCCTTCTTTGGGACAGGTTGAATGAGAACAAATGTCCAACAAGAAGGGAAGACGTTAGAGGAGAGACAGAGACGGAAGCGTTTTACCTAGCAGGGAGTCAGCATGGAAGCACAGTATTTTGAGTACAACAGGAGGAACACCATCCAGTCCATACGCCTTCTTAGTATTTAGCCCAGGGAAAGTACACCCTTAGAAGAGAATATGATGTTAGGCATAAGTAGTTGAGAAGGGGTGAAAAGGGATGAATAGCACCAGAATCATCCAAATTGGAGTTTTTAGCGAAAGTGTTAGCAAAGAGTTCAGCTTTGTCAGAGGAAGAATTGGCGGTAGTGCAGCCAGAGTGAAAAAGAGTAGGGAAATACGAAGAAGAAGAATTGTTGGAGAGGTTTTTGGATAGATGCCAGAAGGCTTGGGAAGAGCTTGAGTTGGATAGTTTAGTGCATTAAAATTGATGAAAGAATGTTTGGCAAGTCAATTGTTCTAAGTGTTCTATGGCTTCATCATGTTTGTTTTTGAGGAATTGCTTGCTGGGGCATTCTGGAAAACTAGTTGAATAGTTTAAGGTAGATTCATCAGCACCTGAGTGGATAGGACTGGAGGTAGAGTTGAGAATATAATTTATTAATATTAGAAAGAAAATTGGAGATAGGACAGAACCCTGAGGAACACCGGAGTTGATAGGATGGGAAATTGAACGATGGCCGTCCACAACTGAAGCTATGGAACTTCCAGAAAGGAAATTACAGATAAAGGCACAGATGGAGGGATAGAAACCAAAGGAGGGTAGTTTGGAAATTAGAGATTTGTGCCAGACTCTATTGAAGGCCTTCAATATGTCTAGTGCAATATAAAAGGTCTCACCGAAGTCCCTAAAGGAGGATGACCATGAGTTAGTAAGATATGAAAGAAGATCACCAGTAGAGCGACCCCTAATATAAGGAAGCCATACTGGCGATCTGAGAGTATATTATGAGAAGAGAAATGCTGAAATTTGGAAGTAAGAATAGTTCCAAAAACTTTAGAGATGCAAGAAATGAGAGCAATTGGACAATAGTTCAAACTCAAGAATCTCATACTTCCTATGTTTATGCCCGGAATCAAGCCAAATCTGCATCAATACGGGAAATGACACCTTGGTGCTTTGCTTGTGACAGGCAGAACTATGCACGGTACCTACCCATCTACTATGTGCAGATGTCTCGCCTTGCCATTGAACACCCAGATGTACATTCACAGTTCATGGAAGGCAAATTCTCAGTGCAACTCGGCACGACTAATCCCTTTGGATGAATTCTGGTCGACCAAACATTTGAAGAGACTTTGAACAAAGATACACAGACTAAAGGACCAAAGGATTTAGTCTAAAACCTGGAGCTGTCAGCCGATATTACTTAACGTCAGAGTACAGAAGCTCTTTTTTGAGGCAAGTGAGAGACATGATCGGCTGTGAGAATACCCAGCACTTCAGCCATCCTTACCTACACCATACTAGAGTGATGAAAGACGAAAGAGATGTCCAAGCTGTTGTGGAACTTATGGAAAGAGCTGGCTGAATCCACTGAGCCATGAGGAAACTGAGCTGGTAAACCTGTCCACTGGGGTAGTGGTCCCACCAGATAATGGTGTTGATCTCTTACAAGATTACAGCATGGGAGAACAGACTTATGGCAAATTTAAGCATGAGCATTTGGTGGCAGATCCCCCTACCATCAAATTCTATGACAAAATTAAAAAAACAGAATCTCAAGACATTTTCCCACATCAAGAGATATGTTGGTAGATATGAGGAGAAGCAGGTTGTTTTGAAAGCAGACAGAAACCTCTTTGGCCACATGATTATTGTGGCCCAGAGCAGAGCCCTGTCAATCGGAGACGTTCTGGCACATCGTTAAGGGCCACTTCCATGGGCATTGCAGAAGACCAACAAGGCTGCACTGGCACGAGAGCTTGAAAAGACTGTGTCTTCCTGAGACATCATCCCAAAGCCTTCAGCATGCATAATTGATGGAATGAGCCTTATCCACAAGTTGAATGGTGATGGCAAGTCGTTTGAACAGCTGGCTGATTCTGCTCTTAACATGAGGGTTCTGGCAGCTTGAGGATTGACATGTTTTTGATGTTTACAGAACGACCTCAATACAAAATGCTGAGAGATGTAACAAAGGCTCCGATAGCAGCACAAAATGGAGGGCTATTGCACCAGGCCAAAAAATGATGCAGTGGAAAATATTCCTGAAAAATCCTGAGAACAAGTCAAGTTTGATTCAGTTCCTGGTATGACAGTGGAAGATACCTGAATAGAGGTAGAAGCTGCAGAACAAGTTGTTATATGTAACGTGTGGAGAAGGATGTTACCTGATTACCATGGAACACTTGGATGAAGTTTCAAATTTTAAGTAAACACTAGAAAAGGCTGATACCCAGCACGCTCAACTGGAAGCGTCAACATCACTTCGACCGCCGCTTGAAATTTGACCATATTTTGAGTATTACATTGCTCATTCCTTTATTTGTTTGCATGAGCTGTAGCTAATCGCTAGTTAAGCCGCCCAGTAGTTGCTTTGCATGTTATTTTGCTATGTTTTTGACTGATAAACGTTTGTTTATCGAGACGGCCATTGTTTACATTAGTACCGGGTAGTGACGATCGACGCACTATTGTAAAAAACTGTTTGCTTGTTCCATATTATATTGTTCTAGCCCTTGCTGTAGTAAATGTTGCCCTCACTGTAGTTAAGTGCTTAGTAAATCACCCAGTAGTTTTCTTGCATGACATTGTACCTGTATTTTTGACTGATAAAAGTTTGTTTTTCAAAATTCTCTTTGCCAAATAAAGCACCGCTGCCGACACCAGTGCCACCTATGTATGCATAAACAAATTATCCCTCTTCTTGTAGTTATATATCAAAGTCTAGCCATTACTGTACCTAATTGAACCCTTTCTATACTATAAAAATCGCACACACTGACATTTGTTAACCATTTCCCTGCGGGTGACGTTTCGGAATGCCATGGCAATTTACAGCAATTTCCAGGCTTGACAAGCCTTTAAAAGCCGTAGAAATCGAGTGTCAGTGGGCGGGAGCGTGAGGGACCTCCGTCCGACCCTCAGAGCAGCCAGCCGCTCACTGACTAAGTCTCTGGTCTCGCGCGGCTGTCTCAACAGTGTTGCTGAGCGAGCGAGGGCTAATAATAAGCGAGTTTTCCCTAATGTCTATGGCAACGCTGCGGGTGAACCCCGCCAGCTACGAAGCTCGTTCTGGTGTCATTTTGAAGCTATTTTCACCTAGTTTCCGGCAGAATACAGTTAATTTCATGCAGATACTTGATTAATCATTCAGGAGTGCCTGAATATGCGCTAAATAGCGAAAATAAGCCTGCAACATAAGTGTTAAGATAGTTTTAATATTGGGTTAGAATTATTTTGTTACTGTGATACTTTTTGATAGCCTATTAAGCGCATTTCAGATACTTGTCATCATATAATGACAAAATAATGGAATTTGTAATATCCCTGACAAGAGTGTAATAAGCCTAATAATATAGGCTTATTACACTCTTGTTAAGGATATTACAAATTCCATTATTTTGTTGTGTCGTCCACTGTATGTACCAATTACTATTGTTTTTCCAGTTTCTCACTAGGTTATTTTAACCTCCCATTCACATTTACTTGTGTAATTTCTAGTAAATCTTGTAATTTATCTTTTTCACTCCAGGTGTATTATTGACTTGATGTAAATGTAAAATATTCAGGCTTACATTGTATTATACATGATGTGAAGTGATTTAAAGTGAGTGAAGTGATTTACAGTTAGTGAAATGAGTAAAATTATCTGAAGTGTGTGAAGTGAATAAAGTGTTGTGAAGTGAGACAAGTGATTAGAAGTGATTTGAAGTGAGAAGTGATTAAAAGTTTTCTTATTATCACCATGTCTCACTCCTGCACGAGATGCTCCCGTAGGTTTGGCCCTACCATGTTTGCCTGCCCCGAGGTTAGTGTCTGCCGATTCTACCAGCTCCGAGAAGATTTGGCAGCTAAATTGGATAAAGCTAACGTCAAGATAAACGCCCTCACCAAGAAGCTGGAAACACTTGAAGAATATGCAACGCTTAACGTAGGAGTATCATCAAATGAAGCAATTACTACCACTGCGGCATCTTCCAACAGCCCAACGCCTCATGTACCCGCTTCAGTACATGCACCACATCAGGCAAATTCAAATAATGACTCCGCTCTCCCTCAGGACAACTTCCGCGTTGTGAGAAACAACGTTCGCCCCATCACAAGGAAGATCATCACCGAAACGATGTGCCAGAACCGTTACCAGATTCTTGCAGACTTAGACGACTTTGAAGAAATAGAAGAAATTCGGCTCGTAGGAGATTTCATCGTTCGTGGACAACTTACGGAGTTCTGCACCAGGGCACCCAGGACCACGAAGCGCTTTTGTATCCCGGGTGGTGGTGTGGACAGCGTTGCAGCTGCAGTCAACAAAGTTTCGTAGTTAGCCCCCTCACATACAATGTACGTCATTCATGTCGGATCTAATGACGTGCAGTGGACCCGATAGGAGGACCTCATACTGAAGTACCGGAAGCTGATTCAGGCGTATAAGGAAAAGTCACGCAGAGTCATCATATTAGGGATCGTCCCAAGGATCGGTGTGAAGAGCCGATTCTTAAACATAGCTACTAGCGTAAATCGCCGACTGGCTGACCTCTGCAGGGAGAAAAACGTTGGGTTTCATCAACACCTGGGACGACTTCTTCCGTGAAGATCATCTGTTTGGTCAGGATCCATCTGAACCAGGTGGGAGCAGCACGATTTGGCCGCCTGCTTCACGATACAATAAAGGATTTTCGGAAAAGAATCAGAGCCAACCAAGGACCACCAGGAACGAGGATCGAGGACAGCGCGGCCCGAGGACCACCAGGAACGAGGACCGTGGCTCACCAGGGACAATGATAGAGGACAGAGGACTACCAGGGACAACAATCGAGGACAGCGAGGATCGAGGACCACCAGAGACGATGATCAAGGACAGCGAGGACCGAGGACAACCAGGGACAAGGATCGAGGGCCGAGGTCAGATAGGTACATAAATGTAGATCCGGTCAGAACCAAGAATTTTATTAAAGAGCGTTCCACGAATTCTATATCCAAAACTTTAATTAAAGGCTTTTTATGCAAACGCTCGAAGCATACGCAATAAATTTTCAGATTTAAAGGAACTAGTGTTTACAGAAAATTACGATGTTATTGGCATAACAGAATCTTGGCTCAATACAGAAGACAGAGACTATTTAGCAGAGTATTCACTTCCCGGTTATGTAATGTTTGAGAAAAGCCGAATAAATAAATATGGAGTTGGCGTTTTAATTTTTATCAAAGAAAGTCTTAACCCGACCCTTTTGTCAATACAGCAAATTGTGAACGTCGACACATCCTTAGTGCTACTAAAGAATAATAAAGGTACAAAAAAAATACTTGCATTATTATACAGACCTCCAGCTCAATCAGTGCAAGCTGACCGAGAAATTTGTGAGCAAATTGCAGACGTAAGTAAATTGCAAGATACCGTAATTTTTGGCGACTTCAATTTACCTGTGACCAAGTGGGGAGATAGTATTGCTTCACACTCTGGACAAGACCTGTATGCACACTTGCAAGAGAATTCGCTATATCAATTTGTTAGATCTCCAACCCGTGGAAATAACGTCCTTGACCTTGTACTTGCAACAAAAGAAGAATTGATAGAGAATTTGAATCTTGGTGATGAATTCAGTAACAGGGCCATCGTACGATAACTTTCAATTTACAGTTTACTAGTGACGAACCAAATAGCAGCATCGAAAAAGTCCCTAATTTCAAGAAAGCAAACTTTCATAAACTTAGAGCAATGTTTAAAGAAACTGACTGGAACGTTCTAATTAACAATAATGACTTAAATACATGTTGGGAATTATTCGCAAACACTTACCTAAAAGCAGTGCAAGACTGCATACCAACGAAAATACGGCGTACAGTCCATAATGATAAGCCAAAATGGTGGAATAAAGATATTTCAGACTGTTTGCTTGCTAAAAAGTTTGATAATGACAGATTAAAATCCTCACAAAATGACGAAAAACAGGTGAAATGTGTAGAACGATGACGCAGAGCAAAAAAGTTAATTAAGCAAAGGAAAAAGACATTGGAGTTACATGTTGAGAATCAAAGTAAAACAAGCCCGAAAGAATTCTATAGATATATCAGAAAGAAGAAAGTAGTTACTTCAACTGTTGGACCGTTAGTCGAATAAAATGGAGAATACACCAAAGACGAAGTACAAATGAGTAATGTCCTCAATACCTTCTTTGCATTAGTTTTGACTACAGAAGACCTCAGTGATATCCCTACAACATCGCCAGTTCAGATAAATAATTCTGATGTTCTAAGCAATATCAGCATTACAGAGAGAGAAGTATTGAAATGTTTAGATAAACTCAAGGTAAATAAATCGCCCGGACCTGATACAATCTCACCTAGAGTTCTAAAGGAAGCTAAGGATGAGCTCTCCAAACCACTGACATTGCTATTCAATAAATCCTTGCAGTCTGGAACTATGCGTGATCAGTGAAAGCTAGCCAACGTAACACCGATATTAAAAAAAGGCAACAAATCCCTACCCAGTAACTATCGTCCAATTAGCTTAACCTCAGTTGTATGTCAAATGCTAGAAACACTCATAAGAGACAGACTCATAAATCACTTAAAGGAAAATAACATACTTAATGATACTTAAATCGGCTTTCGTAACAAACGTTCCTGCTTAACCCCCCCAGACATATTAACTTACGTAAGATAGGGGTTGCCCGAGCGCCCGGTATTTCCCCCACAACAGTCTTTCTCACACTGAGGGACCGTTAGAAGTCGGAGGAATTTTGGGTTCTCATCAACCGACAGATTATGATCTAACTTACCTAACTTACTGAGGTCAAAATTACGCAAAATTGTCATATAACTTATTGTTAAGCTATTTCACTAGGTTCATATGACGCTACCGCGTCAAATGATACTTTTGGGGTGAAACCGCCATATGCCGCGGTCGCGTCATATGTGACGGAGGGGGTTAACAAACCTCTCAGACTTCTTCCACGATATCCTCAATCTCTATGATGAGAGTAAAGCTATAGATATCATATACCTTGATTCTCAAAAGGCCTTTGACAAAGTTCTCCATGAAAATGCTTACTGCTAAAATTAAAAGCGCATGGAATACAAGACAGTGTGTTGAAATGGACAGAAAATTGGCTCAGCGACAGAAAGCAAAGAGTAGTCATAAACGGTAAGGCATCTAAATGGACCAATGTAAGTAGCGGGGTACCCCAGGGATCGGTACTAGGACCAATTCTCTTTCTAATTTATATCAACGACATAGATGAGGGTCTCACCTGTACAATCTCAAAGTTTGCTGACGATACAAAAATTGCAAATAGCGTACTCTCAAAAGAACAAGTTGACAATTTGCAACACAATCCAGATAAATTGTCATGTTGGGCCCAATTTGGCAAATGAGTTTCAATGCGGATAAATGTAAAGTACTACATATCGGATAGCGAATTGAGAAAGCAAACTATTTGATGAATGGCACTCAGCTTAAGAGTGTAGACAGACAAACCAGTCTGGTAGTAACAATATCGAGTAACCTAAAACCGAGTCAACAATGTTCAGAAGTTGATAAGAAGGCAAACAAAATAATTGGCTTTATAGGCAGGTAATTTGAGCATAAATCCAAAGAAGTTATCCTAACTCTTTCCAATTCCTTATTCCGCCCTCCTCTGGAATACTGTGTTTAGTCCTGGTGCCCTTATTACCAAAAAGATATAGACAAGCTAGAAAGAGTTCAACGTAGAGTTACCAAAATGATACCTAGCCTAAAGAACAAACCATACGAGGAGCGTCTTAGAGAATTAAATATATTTCCTTTACCCCAGTGCAGATTAAGAGGCGACTTAATTCAAGTGTTAAAAACATCAAATTCATCGACAATATGAACTGTTGTAAGTACTTCACTATCGACCAGTCTAATTACACGCGGGGAAACAGTTGCAAAATTATTGGTAAATCTTTTAACTCACACGAATCTAAGAATTTCTTCTTCAATCGAGTTGTAAACTTGTGGAATGGGCTTCCCCGAGACGTTATAGACTGCAGCACTGTTGATTCCTTTAAACTTCGCCTAGACAAATATTTTGCATCAAGCCCGTGACTGACTGCGTTTGTAAATTAATAAGCAGCCTAGAAGGGTCACTAGAACTGTTGTTGCTTGATTTCCTTTGTACTCCTTTGTACTCTTTTTACATGCCAACCATGCGGCAGATGAGGTATATACATCAGAAATCATAACAGCAGAAGATACTGATGTGCTGGTGCTGTCTTTAGGCTTCAGCAACAAGACCTCTTTTCCAATGTTTCAGAAGTCAGGAACACAAAATTAGACCAGATTATCGGTTTGAGTCCCAAAGGGAAGAAGGAAAACCTAATATTTAGTAGTGGCCCCAGAATCATTGACGATGCGCCTTAACGTAGGTAATGGCCAATCTTGAACTCTAGCTTGGTGTTCAAACCTTCCCGCCTGGGGAGATATCAAATACGATTGCCACACATCGTGAGCGAAACGCTCTTAAAAAAACACTCACGGACTCGTCCTTTATGATATGGGTACCACTACTAGAATATATACAGGTGGCGTTGTGTGTGTGTAAGTGTGAGAGTCCGAGTGTAGGGGGTGAGACAGTGAAGCACGGGAACGAGGTGGCTTCAGAGATGGGGTTGTTTCAGGCCATGAGTGAGCACCGTGCCTCATGTGAAGGCAAGATGGCAGGTGCTCGTTGTACTCTACGTGCTTCACATGTCTCACTCCCTAGACTGGAACAAGACCTCACGGGCTTCACTGTTCATTGTAAAGCGGTGAATGTTAAGGCTCTCAGCCTATGCCCGAGAGGAAGTAAGTTGGAATATAGAGATAACAAAAAAAAATACTAGCAAAAAATAAGTAAAATCAAAAATTAAACTTGATCTAGAATTGCGCTTCCCTTGCGTTTGCTGTTTTGGGTACGGCACGCCACCCTCCTCGTAGGGGCTGTTCGTTCTTAATCTGACATATCGAGAATCTCAAAATATAGCAGATGAATGGGAAGGGGATGGAATGGAGGGCCAAAATCGTAAATGATTCCGGGGCCACTACTAAATATTAGGTTTTCCTTCTTCCCTTCGGGACTCAAACCTATAATTTATTAGTTTATTAATGGCCCCTTCATCATTGACGATGTGCCTGATATCTCAAGACTGAAGGGGGACATTCATCATGAACATCGAAAACCACTAATAAATTAGATAAGGTCCAAACAAACACGTACTATTCAGATAAATTTAATACAAAAATATAAAAGGGGTTACAGGCGGCGTCTCTTAAAGGAAGCCTGTGGTGTTAGCACCGTTACGTTTGATAGAACAGTTGATGTCACACAAAAATAAACTATTCATTTAGCTTATAAATACATAAATAAATGAGAATCTCATTGTTATCAAAAGTTGATTATTTGTTGGCCTATATATTTATGGCCCCAGGTACTGTATTACCAAAATATTTGTACTCTCACTCTAATCGTAATCCTTAAGATTATCGAGTATATTGGAATCTCTATTGCATGCATAGTGTTAACATAAACAACAAAATTATAATTTCCTGACTAGACTTACTTTAGTCTAAGGAACAGGTTATCACATGACCTTAATACTCGTTACATTTTGTATCACATCAGAGGCAGGCAGAGTCCTTAGCTAGGATACTCTCTCTCCCCCCCCCCCATTTCTATTACAAAAATAGCTTAAAACTAGACTTTCTGCCTTAATGCTACACATGTACGAGAAGGTTTCATGAAATTTACGGACAGGTAACGTGTGAGGAATGTATGATTTGATGACCACAATTGGGTCTGTTGAATATCATCTAGAGAGTAATTCTGGAGGAATCGAAGTGATGCCGCCCATTTACGGATATCGTGTGATCGAGCCAACACGCCGGGATTACTCTCACGAATGATTTTCACTAATAACGCAGCTAACCGGCGTTTTTGTAGACGTTTACCTGTCCGTGAAACCCAGAGGGCTCCCGCCTGTGAGGGCCGGGAAGCCTGCATTAATAACATAAGTGACTGCACTGTGCAAAGTAAATGGTGCCTATCACCTTGTTTCAGAGCCAGAACTTCGAACTCTGTAAAAACACGATTACTATGTTCATTCTTAGCTATGAAGTTAGGAGCAGGAGCAATAAGGACACTCAAGTTACACCTTGAAAATCTTAAACAGGTTGGCTCCGAACTCATCACCGCCAACTCAGACACCCTGTCACCCGTAGCCAGTGCCATTAGAAAAATTGCCTTTTTTAGTGTTAAGTCAAAGGGAGGATCCTTGCAATATTTACGGGACTGAAGCATCTCAAGGGCCAGATCAAGAGACCAGGTGGGTGTGAGTTGACGAGGAGGAGGGCGAAGCCTGAAGCAAGACCTCATGAAACCCTTTTCCTACGCCTCCGGAACAGACAGACCAGTTAAATCGAAAAAAGTTGTCCTAATTGCTGTGAGGTGATTCCTTAATGTGACAACTGACAACTTTTGAATATCAAATAGGTAATTTAAATAATTAAACACCAGAGCCACTGAGGACTGCTGTTGATCAGTTTCTACAATCCAGGTAGTAAATTACTTCCAGTGTGATTGGTACTGTCGTCGGGTTGATTGAGCATACTGATTAATCAACTTGTGAGTCACGGTTTCCCCAAACTCACCTAGCCACTTGGCCTTCTGAATATCCACAAGGCAAAAGTCAGCGAGGTCTTGAGGTTTCCAATTGTCTCTAAGTGGAAGTACGAGATCGGGAGCGACACCGGGTTCTCGCACCACATCTTTAATTGGTTGTATCACACTTGAGCTGGCCACAAGGGCGCGATCATCGAGACCATGCCCCGATAATCCCGTAGTTTGTGAACTACTTTGCACAATAAGGATGCGTCTGGAGGTGGAAACAGATAAATGGAGCTCCATTTGTTCCACTCGACCAGAAATGCGTCCGGACCCCCCGCCGGAGTCTGACTCCGGCGTGTGAGGTACGGAGGCAGCCTGTGGTTTGCCTCTGACATGAACAAGTCCACTTGTGGATGGTAGGGTTCGGCAATCATATCTTGAAAGATGTGTTGTCTGAGAGCCCATTCTACTTGAGTGCTCTGTCTCCGGGACAGAGCATCCACCCATACGTTGGCCACGCCGGGCAGATACGTTGCGTGAAGATAAATTCCGAGCCTCGCGGCTAGTCGAAATATCTTTTCCAACAACCCTGTAACACGCGAGATCTCGCTGACCCTTGCTTTTGAATGCATGTCACTGCAGTCAAATTGTCCATTCTGAAGGCTAGGGACTTTCCCGCCTGGCTCATGCCGTGCTCCTGTAAAAAGAATAGTGGGACTAGCAACTCCTTGGCATTGATATGAAGATGATTTGATACTGACCATAGATCCTGACCCTGATGGCCTAAGTTTGATTGGTAACCCCATCCCAGGGTTCCTGACGCGTCTGTATCTACCCAAACCGTCGGAGGCGGAGCTGTCCAAGTCAAGGAGGAGTGAATTACTTCCGGCTTCGCCCAAGCCGCCAAAAGGTTGTGGATTAATTTTGGAATTGTCCTCAGTGTTTCCGCCGGGAAAAGCGGAGAGCATCTGTTTCCTTCCAAGATAATTCTTGTGACCTTCAAACGACCTAACGGTACCGTCAGCTGTATCCAATTGAGTGAGCCTCCAGAGATTCCCAGATCTTCCTCGTTGTCGTCTGAGAATGAAGAAATCGAAAGAGTTTCCTGCGAAATCTCTGACGGTTGTCCACGCTCTGATTCAGAGTGAGTAACTCGGTATCCCAGATAAGGCCCACCCACTGGATTCTCCTGGTGGGAGTTAGAGAAGACTTCGCTAAGTTTACCCTGAACCCTAAGGCAGCTACATGATATAATACTTGTTCAACATGATGAAAGCACATTATCTCGGATTGGGCTACCACTAGCCAATTGTCTAGGTACCATACAACCATGATTCCCTGTTTGAGCAATGGTAGCAAAGCCTGTCGGACTAACTTTGTGAAAACTCGGGGTGCTAGATTTAATCCAAAGGGCATTCTTTGAAAGACAAACGTTTGATCCCCGTTGCGTAAAGCTAGAAACTTCTGAAAACGTTTGTTGATTGGGACATGCCAGTAGGCATTTGTCAGATCTATTGAGCATATCCAGCCCTGCGGCGGGAGTGACAACCTGATCTGATTCACCGTCAGCATCCTGAATGACCGATTGTGAATGTGGGTTTTGAGATATGAGAGGTCGATCACCAGCCTCATCTGAACACTGTCCCTCTTTGGCACCAAAAACAACCGGGATATGAACACTGGCATTGACATAGGACTGGGGATTATGATCTGCTTGTGTGCCATCTCTTTGACAATGGATCCCACCTCCAATGAAACACGATTGAATTCTGTGGGGAAATGTAAACGGGTTATCTGGGACCACCGCCACGAGAGACCTTTGCGGACCACTGTCCTTGCCCATGTTCGCCGGGGCCATGCCCGGAAATAATCTCGGAAGTTTCCAGTCACATGACTGGTCTTGTCCGGCAGTACTACTCTCGGATCCGTCTCGTCTTGCCTTGGCACTGGGAGTGAGAGAGCCTTGTGGTGTCTCAGTTTTTTGACGAGGAGGATTGTGACTCTGACTTTGGCATGGGGGGATGAGAGGCCTTGCTACCATCGACACTGGGTTTACCCCTAGATTGACCCCGAAACCACCTCCCTCTACCCCTGGGCTGACCACGCCCATTATGTGTCCCAGTATGAGCAGGGATTGTAAAAGTCTTGGCTGACTGATGGAACTGTGACTGGCCACGAAAGGAACTCTTAGCTTTGAAAGTTGGTTTAAGTTGCTCACCCTTGGACTTAGCAGTGGTGGCAGGTTGTGAGTCTAGTAGAATATTAACGGTGCGCCAAGCTTCGTTAGAGACTCAGGTGGATGTAAACACATTAGATAATATCAACCGCCTACCAATCTCCGCCGGAAGCCTCCTCACCAAGTACACTCTCAGATCTTGGCGTACCCGTACAGCCTCAAAGAGAGCTGTCCGAACGTCGCCGAGAGACTGAATCGAGTTTTGGAGGAGGAGGCGTCTGGACAGAGAAAGAGCCTTCTGGGTTCCGGCGTCCCAAACTGACTCAGTCGTCCGAGCCAAAGAGGCCCCATGCTGGCGGCTGAGAAGGTATTGAGACGCCAGCCTCCAGGATTTCTGTCTCATTTTATAATCTTTGTCGATCTGGACCTGTGTGGGAGGACAAAAGGGTTCAGGTAACTGGCACAAAGATAGTTTTGGGGCCCCAAGAAAATAAAAAATATGTTGGCCTTAAGAACAACATCAAGTACCTCTCCCGACTGGTTCTTGGCCCTAACTTTTTCGCCTCACTTACCTCTATAACCCAGTGACTCGGGACAGGTAACTCACCTGTAACCGTGGATTGTGCGACCTCGGGGTGTAAAGGCTTAACTACTGACCAGGAAGTATCCCGTCCAAACAAGAGTGGCATAGGGCCCTTTTTGCTGGGGATGGATTTATCTAGTGGAGGGGGTAACAACTCTGAAAACAATTTCAAGTTAGACGGCAAAAGAGCAGTGGCACCTGAAGTCGGAACCACGGGATTGACAGTGACAGCAGGGGGAGGTGAAGTTATACTAACTTGAGGTTGCACTAACATTTGCCCAAGAGGTCGCACCGCCGGGGCTACTGGTGTTGGAATAACAGCCTGTCGCTCACACTTAACCTGCCTCCTAAAATCAAACAGCTCTTGCAACTCGCGCTTTGCTACAAAAAGCCCACTTTCCTGATCAGACTGGGACGCGGACTGTGACATCTCTGAGCCCTGCGTTCCAGATAGCTGAGAAGCTGGACGTTGGCCAGACGCCAGCTCCTCAGTATATACTCCTTGTTGGCGTATGTTTGAACCCGGTGACCGGGTTGAGGGGGCTGGTACAGCATCCGACCGAGACTCGTCAACCCGGGCATCGGTTTCTAGTGTATCTGTTTGTGAATTGTCGGGAACGCCGGGCCCAGACAGGTCAAGCATATTTAAATCCGGAATGTCATACAAGGGGGATTCCTGAACAGATGAACGCCGGTCCGAGGAGCTATCATGCCCCCGCCGGTCAGAAACTACACTGCCGCCTCTTTCCCTCCATAACACAGGTAAAGCAGAAGGCTCCGGTTGGGGATTAAGGGGAATTGTAAATCGGGTGGAAGAGCCTGAGACAGAACTAGATGTGTCTCCTGATGCCTCACTCCTAGAGGATGATTTTTTGGCCGACTTTGACTTGTCCCCGGCGGATAATGCGGAGTCATAATTCGAGCGAGACCTCTTAGAAGCCTGGTCATCTGACGGAGGCTTGGGCCTTGGTATAGGTGATCTGGACCTGTCTCGCCGGCTGGCTGAAGCTGGCGTCTCCGGCGGATCTTCGGTCCGAGGTCGCTTTAGGTGGCGGGAGGAAGTGTCACAAGAAGAAGATCCCGGAGGGGGTGAAGTAACTAATGAACTCTTTAGCAAGTCATCTAGAATTCGGTCATCCAATTGAAGGGACTTATGAGCTACTGACTTACACTACGTTACAAATTCAGATCTAATGTGTAGCAGGATAGTTTTACACTGACTATCTTCATGATTAACAAAAGAATTGCGGAGGGCTCAACATTTGGGACAAGATTGGGACAACCAAAGACCTCTCGAACGGTCTAGACATGGAACACACTTTACACAAAGTAGGTGACCGATAACCGCCAAACTGTGACAACCCAGAGCTGCACAGAAAGAGAAATTACTCTTATCCATGATTACACTTCCCCCCGCCAAGGAGATGCTATCCTTCCTAGGTGACCCACATGCGAACCTGTGTGAGAAAAAAATCCAAGAATCAATGCTAATAAGGACACGCTAGGCTGGAAAAGCTAATATTAATATATCTCCACTTAGAAAAGAAGAAAGCATTGAATACCACTTAAACAATCTTAATTCCCCTTACGTTAAGTACATTCCCCAGAAATGTAATTGAGTAGTGTGTAGCCGATCATGTGCTACAATTTTTTTTTAACTTCTTACCTAAGTGAATAACACTGACCTAACCTGTCTTGTGATGCAAGAATCAACCCCGGCGACCAACGCTAAAACGGAATTAGATTCTAAGCCCGGCGGACCAATCGCCAATGATTAAGCAAAACAGTTTAACTGGAAGCTACAAGATCAGAATGGGTGAGTTCGTTTTTCGGCTCAGCCGTTATTCGCGCGGCGGCAGTGGCTCCCCACTAATGCAAGCCGGCGTAACGTTCGTCTGTACCAAGCAAAGAATGTTTTCTTTGTGAAGTTTAATGCGGCGATAAAAGTGATTACGAGGGAAGGCATAGCCGTAACCCTTCGAAACCCGATTTGTTTAGTAACATGCCGGTTTATCCGGAATCATACGATACGCCATAAACAACACAAACAAAATCCATTGCAATCCCGTACCAAGCGTGGAAAAACTGAATTTTAAACATAACTCCGAGTGTTTCCCGGCGGAAAAACAACGCGAAACACCCAGCGACACATTGTATGTAAGTCTCACTTGAATAAAAATCCCGCCGGAAGGACCAACCCTCCAATATATAGGAATGAACAACGTGTACATACATGGTAAGGTTATACATGAATAATAATCAATAATCAATGATAACACTTCCTGACCATATATATGCAACCTAATGAGGCCAACTAGATGGGAGCAAGTAGCGATGAGTTCAGTCATATAGCACAAACCTGCGATCCAGCGTCGACCACACAACATGTACAATACACAATGAGAAGATTGCAGAGCAGCATGGCTCCGTGCCGGACCCCTCAGCTAAGTGAGAAAATCCAACGGCACTAGCCCACATGGCATACTTGTTGCACACCCTGAAGGGACCGAGCAAAAGGCTCCAGTTCACCCTAAAAGAAGCCTCATGACTAAATAGTGAACTAATAGTGAGCTAGGGTAATGAATCAGAACACGTGGGGAGCCTTGCCTTATCACAACAAGGACTCCACCTAACATGAATTCTTAGACCCAGAAAGACAGTCTCCAGGGCCCGTATTTAACACTTCAGGCTACACCTAGTTGATAATCTAACCTGACTTCAGCACTATCATGTACAAATGAGTAAAGACTCAACACCACCGAGGAAAGGTGACGAACAAGGGTAGGCAGGAGTGCCAGGGACACATGTCCACACTGTGTGGGCCCGGAGAGAATATGAACGAACAGCCGCTATGAGGAGGGTGGCGTGCCGTACCCAAAACAGGAGACACAAGGGAAGCGCAATGCTAGATCAAGTTTAATTTTTGATTGTACATATTTTTTACTAGTTTTTTTCTAGTAGTGGTACCCACATCATAATGGACGAGTCCGTGAGTGATTTTTTAAGTGCGTTTTACTCACGATGTGCGGCAATCGTATTTGATCTCTCCCCGGGAGGGAAGGTTTGAACAGCAAGCTAGAGTTCAAGATTGGCCATTACCTACGTTAAGGCGCATCGTCAATGATGAAGGGGCCACTTATAAATACATAGACATAAGGAAACTTGTGACATCTCTGGGTAACGGTGTGTGCCAGGCCTGTGTAGGACTTCATGCTTTTACAGGATGTGACACCGTCAGTGCATTTGCAGGCCGTGGGAAGCTGGGAGCACTGAAGCTACTGAAGAGCAGCAAAGCCCTCCAAGAGGCTTTCAAGGATGTTGGGAAAGAAAGGGGCATCTCAGAAGAGCTATTCAATGACATGTAGAAGTTCACAATAAAGATGTATGCATCGTCTTCACGTACTACTCAGGTGAATGCACTGAGATACAACCTGTTCTGTGCAAAAAGAGGGGAGGTAGAATCCAGCTAGCTCCCACTTTGCAGAGATTGCCTAAACCAACATGTACGGAGAGCAAACTACAAGGCTGCAGTTTGACGGAGATCAATTGTTAGCCTTCCAGAAATACCAGACCCCACAGACTCTGGGTGGAGTGCTGACCACGATGGAAACCTCTTAACTGAGTGAATGAATGGATCACCAGCTCCTGCTGCTGTTTTGGAACTACTTGCCTGCAAATCCCAGCGTGTGTGCAAACTCCCTGACTGTGCTTGTCTTTTTTTTTTTTTTTTTTTTTTTTTTTTTTTTTAATATTACAGTTACTCCCTCTCGGGCATAGGCTGATAGCCTTTGCACTCTACCATTGAACACGGTGAGGCCATGAGGTATTGCTCCAGTCTAGGGAGTGAGACATGCGAAGCTTCACGACTCGAAACAATCCCATCTCTGAAGCCGCCTCGCCTCTGCGCTTCACAGTCTCATTCCCTACACTCGGACCCTCACTCTCAGAACGCCACCTATTGAACAATTAACTCACTAGGTATTGCCCCCCTGTAGCATATTTTTTTGAATATGGGAATATTAATACAATGCTATTTAATCAGGGAACAATGAGGGTATTTTTTTGGCATTTCGGTGTGCTGTGGTAATGCACTGATACTCTAGATACAGCACAAATTCCATCCCAATAATATTTTCCCATTGACAGATTGGGATTTGAACCCGGTTCCATTGGATTACCAGTCCAGTGGCAAGACCACTCCGCCACACCTCCCCTACAATTTGGTGAAAACTGCAAATACCACCACCCACCCCTCTGCCAGTCATCACTAGAGAGTAAGAAATGCTATGATAACAAATGCTCAGATTTCCATATTAGGGGGACTTGGAGGATAGCCAGAAACCACAAAATTGCTAACCAAAAAAACTCTCCAGTTTTGCGAGGACGAGACAGAGGAAGAAGACACTATGGGAAATGGCAGAACAAGATGAACAAAGTGCGAGAATTGGAAGAACAAATAGCCCAGCTAGAGTATCTCCTGCCCTCCCGAGCGTGGCACAAGGATGTGCTCTACGAACAACACCAAATATCCCCCGAGGACTACTAGGTACACATAGTAGTCCCTCCCCCGTCTTATTTGCAAACATCCAAGGTCTTAAAAATAGAACAACAAATAAAGTACCATTTATTAGGGGCCTGCTAGAAGAAGGAAACGCTATATTTGCGGCTCTCACAGAAACCCACATTAAGGATCCGGCAGATAGTGAAGTATGGATTCCTGGTTATAACCTACATAGGGCGGACAGAACGCATAGAACTCGTGGAGGTGTAGCCTTGTACATTCATGACTCGCTGATATCTACTGAATTTCTAAATAACAGTAACAAAGTAGTAGAAATACTTGGAGTTAAAATAGAATCCCTAAACCTAGCAGTTATTGTTACATACAGACCTCCTGACTCTTCCTTAGAAGAATTCAAAACCCAGTTCAACATGATAAAATCAGAAGTGGAAGCCCTGGGAAACCCGACACTAAATATTATGTAGTTAGGAGATTTTAACCTTCCAAACATCAAGTGGAGGCAACTAGAAGACCAAGTAGTGTCGATAAACACCAGAGAAGCAAATGCAAGAGAAGCAAATGCAAGAGAACTATTTAATCTTTGCGACTTTTTTAGTCTTAACCAGCATATTGCCGAACCCACACGTGAAAACAATATCTTAGACCTTGTTTTCACTAATAATGACAACCTAGTACACAGTGTTAACATATCGGACACAACATACTCAGATCATAAATTAATTGAGATCAAAACAACCCTAGCATGTGTACAGAACACCTCAGAAACTAGACCAAAAACTGGTCCATTCAGCAAATTTAACTTCAATAGTAAAAATATTAGGTGGGAAGAGGTAAACCAAGAAATGGAGGAAATAGACTGGAAAGATTTAATGAACAACCGGACACCATCAGAATGCCTAGTCCTATTAACGGAAAACCATGACCCAAATCTGTAGCCACCACATATCAGAAAGACAAACAAGACGAAGAAGCAAACAAGAACGGGAAAGAAGGAAGCTGTACAGAAGAAGAAAATTACTAACACAAAGACGCACACAACAAAGTCTACAGGAAAGACAAAAGATCAAAATAGATAGAGAAATTGTGGAAATTGAACAACGACTAAGAATCTCCTATGAGCTACAACAAATAGAAGAGGAGAGCAAAGCTATTGCAAGCATAAAGGAAAACTCCAAGTGCTTCTTTTCATACGCTAAATATAAAACTAAAACCACATCAAACATCGGCCCACTAAGTAAAGATGATGGGTCATTCACAGGGGACAAAAAGGAAATGAGTGAACTATTACGTTTACAGTATGAAAAAGCCTTCAATAAGCCTGACGAAACAAAAGCAATCAGAGACCAAAATTAATTTTTCATGAATAGTCCCCCCACGGAAACCCCCCAGATTCTGGACATTAATTTCGGACCAAAAGATATAGCAGAAGCCATCGCCAACATGCTATCCCACTCGGCACCAGGCCCGGACTCGTGGAGATCAATCCTAATAAAGAAATGTAAGGAAAACCTTTCAAAACCCCTGGCTATAATGTGGAGAAGGAGTCTAGACACTGGAGAAATGCTGGATAGTTTGAAAAACGCAATAATTGCCCCTTTGCATAAAGGAGGGAGTAAAGCACTACCAAAAAACTATCGCCCAGTAGCTCTGACTTCCCACATCATTAAAATTTTCGAGCGAGTCCTGCGAGGCAAAATCTCAACATTTATGGAAAAAAATGAACTACACAACACTGGTCAACATTGGTTCAGAGCAGGAAGATCATGACTCTCGCAACTATTGGAACACTACGACAGAATTCTTAAATCCCTAGAAGAAAAGAAAAACGTGGACGTCATCTACACCGATTTTGCTAAGGCATTTGATAAATGTGATCACGGTATTATTGCACACAAACTTAAAGCAAAAGGGATAACTGGTAAAATCGGAAGGTGGATATACAACTTCCTCGTGAACCGAAAACAATCAGTAGCAGTAAGCCAAGTAACATCTGAGCCTTCAGATGTCAAAAGCTCAGTTCCCCAAGGAACAGTATTAGCACCCCTTCTTTTCCTCATTCTAATAAGTGACATAGATGCCAACACAAGACACAGTACAGTATCCTCCTTTGCGGATGACACGAAACTGAGGATGATAGTAAAGACACAGGAAGACACGGTCCGGCTGCAAGAGGACATAAATAAGGTGTTCCAGTGGACCAGGGAAAATAACATGCAATTTAATGAAGACAAATTTCAATTAATACGATACGGAGATAAGGATTTCGTTAAAGAGAGCACAAGTTACATAACAGAATCCAATCGCATAATAGAACGTAAAGACAATGTGAAAGACCTTGGGGTGATAATGTCTGAAAATATGGGATTCAAAGAACATAACCAGGTCAAAGTTGCAGCTGCGAAACGGCTAACAGGTTGGATTCTACGAACATTTATAACTCGCGGTGAATTACCTATGATAACACTCTTCAAATCACTGGTGCTACCGCGGCTAGAATATTGTAACGTATTAACATCCCCATATAAATTAGGTGAAATTATTGACTTAGATAGTGTACAAAGGAACTTCACCTCACATATAAACTCAGTAAAACAGTTACACTATTGGGATCGCTTATAATCACTCAAACTATATTCGTTGGAACGTAGAAGGGAACGATACTTAATAATATATACGTGCAAAATCGCAGAGGGTTTTGTACCAAATCTACATACACCAATAGCAATGAAATTCAATGATACGAGAGGCTGGGAATGCGAGATCCCCAAGATGATAAATCGGGGGGCTATGGGCTCTCTGCGAGAGGGCTGGTTATCACATAGAGGAGCACGTCTCTTCAACAAACTTCCGCGGCGAGTGAGAGACATGTCTCGTTAGACAGCTTCAAGAGAGCTCTCGATGTCGAACTACAAAAAGTGCCAGACGAGCCCATCTTCACAAGGGTGCGCTCCACCTCTTCGAATAGTCTGCTGCACCAATTCTGAAACAACAACGAAGGGCGGTGCGCTCTTCGGTGCCACTAGCAAGAGTGGCGAACTCCAATTAGGTGAACATAGGTAGGTACAACAACAACATTTTGAGACATCATTTGTAATGATATGTTGATTAGTTGGGAAGTTATGATTGATTTTCCTTACAGTATTCAGACAAAAATGAACCACCAAATATTGTTGCTTCATAATGTTCAAACGGTGATATCTACCAAATAGTTACTCTTTTCAAACTGTTATCATGCTTTTTTATCAACTTCAGGCATCAAAGTATCCAAAATATAGCATGGCGTTTTGCCACCTTAGGTAGTACCAATTTCGACTCTGTACCATTTTCAATTCAACAGCTGAGCTCTGGAACTCTCCCTGAATCAATATTTCCTTCATCCTATGACTTAAATTGCTTCAACCTCCTCTTACGTCTTTCCTTCTTTGCTGGAAGTTTACTTTTATTCAATCTGTCCCAAGGAAGGGTGACCACTCTCAGCCCTCTAACTATTGTCCAATTCCTCTCATTTCTTGCATCTCTAAAGTTTTTTTAACTATTCTGAATTCAAAATATCTTAAGAGAAGAGTAGATGAGGAATTTGGAAGAAATATGAGTGTAAAATGGAGGGAGTGTAAGAAACTGTTCTGGAAAGAGATCAATAAAGTTAGCGAAGGTAGCAAGGGAAATAGTAAGGGTGTAAAAGATAAGAATGAGCAAGCGCTAGCTGAGAAGCAAGAGAGAGTCGAAAAATGGAGGGAGTACTTCAACGAATTGCTGGATGTAAGGAATGAAGCGCCAGCAAACATAGTTGGATGGGGTATGGGAGGGAGAAGAAGAGAAGTAGTGGAGGAGGAGGTGGGTATCAGGCAGTCAGCAGTGTATGAAGCCATGAAAAGAGTGGAGATGAGGAAATCATCAGAAGTAGATGGAGTGTGTGGGGAAATGCTGAGGTATGGTGGTGAGATAGTGATCGAATGGGTATGGAAAATGTGAAAACTAGCATGAGAGAAGGGGAGTTCACTTGATGACTGGAAAACAGGCATAATAGTCTCCCTATTATTATAAGGGTAAAGGGGAAAGAGGAGTGTGTGATAACCACCGGGGAATATGTCTTCTACGCGTAGTAGGGAAGGTGTACAGTAGGGTAGTGATTGAGAGAGTGAGAGCGAGAACAGAGAAATGGATAGGTGATGAGCAGGGCTGGTTTAGGAAGGGAAGAGGATATGTATATCAGAATTTGACCCTGATAATTGTTGTGGAGAAATAACTGGATAAGCAACAAAAGCTGTATGTTGCCTATATGGACCTGGAGAAGACCTATGACAGAGTGGATATGAAGGTATGCGGAAAGAACAGAGTAGATGACAAGTTGCTGAAAGCAGTGAAGAGCATGTATGAGGGTGCAAAGGCGTCATTACGTGTAGAGAATGAGCAGAGCAAGTTCTATGATCTGAATGTTGGGTTGAAACAGGGGTGTGTGATGTCCCCATGGTTGCTTACTATATATACTGTATATGGATGGAGTCATGAAAGAAATACAAGGAAGAGCAGTGGATGTTGGTGTATTGCTGATAAGGGAGGGAGACAAGGGGAAGTTACCTGTACTGCTGTTTGCCGATGATACAGTTCTGATAAGCAATAGTGAATGGGAGTTTCAGGGTCTGGTAAATATGTTTGGAACAGTGTGCGAAAAATAGAATCTGAAGGTAAATGCGGGGAAGAGCAAGGTTATGGTCTTTGAAAGGGGTGAAGCCACAGAGTATGACGTGAGGTTGAATGGTCAGGCTATGGAGAATGTCAGCTCATTTTAATATCTGGGCAGTGTGCTGAGTAAAGATGGGAGTATGGATGAAGAAGTGCGGGAGAGGGTGTAACAGGGGAAGAGGGTTGTAGAAGCGCTGAAAGCAGTAACAAAAAATAGGGTGGTCAGCATGGTAGTAAAGAAGTCCTTGCATGACAGTGTGGTAGTCCCGACATTGACTTGCAGAAGCGAAGCATGGACGTTGGTGGAGAGAATCAGACCAAGAGTGACAGGGGTGGAAATTAGTTACTTGAGAAGAGCGTGCAGAGTTACTTAGAGGGTTAGACAGATAAATGAGGAAGTAAGAGAGAGGTGTGGTGTGGATGTAGATGTGCTGGAAAGTGTGAAAAGGAACACCTTAAGATGGTTCGGCCATATGGAACGTATGGGAAGCGAGAGAATGACTGAGAGGGTGTACGAGAGCGAGGTGGAAGGACAGAGAGGGAGAGGTAAACCGAGAGAGAGGTGGAAGGATAGAGTGAAGAAGTATATGAGTGAAGGCGGTGCTGGCTGGGAGGAGGGGCGTCGACTGACTGGGGACAGAGGTACATAGGGGCGTTTCATTCGTGGCCACACCTTCGGGGATCACGGCGTCAGGCAATAGATAGATAGATTTATCTTTCTCATAATCTATTTTCAGATCATCGATATGGTTTCTATTATGCCAACATTGAAATTACTTTTGATCACCACCACCCCAGCTCCCTGGCCAGAAAGGCACAAACACCATCACAACAGAGACTCAGAGCGCCTTTCTCGCACGGAACAGCCTCCGCGCTGTATTCCACCAAACAAAGATGCCTCCCATCACCCCCCAAATAGTATCCGAGTCAGAGCAAGCCCTTCTCACACTTAAGAGCATCAAAAAGGAAAATGCAGCAAATTGAACACTATCACAGGTCAATTTAACCTGTGTGACTTGATGCTCGCCATCAAAGTTTGAGACTGGCACCCCCTGTGAGGGATGGTGCTCACCAGCTAGGTTTCAGACTGGCAAGGTGAGAAGCACCTCTAAAACTCTTAAAGGATTTGGTTTGAGACCGTCCAAGAAGAATAACAAGAAACAGTAGACTATCACCTCTACAACTCGTGAAGGTTGTGGTTTGAAACCATCAGTTAATTCCCCTAATCCTGAAATAAGACATAGGTCTCCACCTAAGACTGTGAGATACAAATCATTAAGTCCCCCTCCCATACCCGGAAAATCACTTATATGGAGTTAATGTAGTCCCTTCTTGTGCTAGTAAATTTCCCTTGAAGGAAACACTGTACACAAACCATACTTGATTTCCCCTGTCGAACACTCTTATGACTACAGTTAAAAATTATTTTCTCAAAATAATGCAAAGAAATTTGGTAACAGGATTTAATTGTAAAAAAATACATCCGTCGTGAAACCTCGTATTCTAGTGATTTTACATAATTACTCTGCTTTGCGGTCATAATAACAGAGAATTGGGGAAAAGAAGGAAAAAGATCTTCAGTATATTTACGTGGGCAGATTAATTTATTGTGTACCTATTTATCTGTGATTAAACAGCATGTGACGAGTGTCTCCCCCAGAGTTGAAAGAGTGACAGGGCCAAAATCAAGGTATGTTTGAACCAAAATGCCTGAACACACAGAGTTTGAAGTAATTTAAGTCATAGGAAGAGGGAAGGATGGATTCAGGGAGAGAGTTCCAGAACTCAGCTGTTGAATAGCAGAAAGATTGGGAATATTGTTTTACTCTTGGGTTGGAGAGTTGCACAGAGTAGGGGTGGGATTGGGTTGCAAGATGGGTGCTACACACTCTATGTAGAGGAGGTGGTATACACTGACAGAGCGCTGATGAACACTGGTTATTGTAAGAGCGGTAGAATAGCGAGAGAGATTGCCGCGAAAAGAAAAAGATTGCAGAAGATTGGTGAGTGGATGTGAGTTAATGAGACAAAAGACTTTCTTTTCTACTTTGTCTAAAAGTGCTGTGAGAGAGGATCCTCCCTACACATGCGAACAATACTCAATACATGGCCAAACTGTGCCCCTGTACAGAGCAAGATTTCCCATGGAATTATTTTTGCTTTCGTGGCCGGGGACCCATGGAGAGTGCTGAACGCACTACAGAGGTAATCCTATTGGACATGGAGGCATACATTCCATTTTCTTTCTCTCAGATTAGTGCAAAACAATCTGGGTTTAATCATGCTTGTTCTACTGCTGTCCGCAATAAGGAGGAAGCATTCAAATGGTACCAATGCCTTAAAACTCTAGAATCTCATTCTTCCTATGTTTCTGCCCGGAATCAAGCCAAATCTGTCCTTCAACTCGCCCAAATCTCTTTCATCAATACAAAATGAACTGAACTATCCAAATCTAGCTCTTCCCAAGCTTTCTGGCATCTAGCCAAAAACCTCTCCAACAATTTTTCTTCCTCGTCTTTCCTTCCCTTTTTCCACTCTGATGACACAACCATCACTTCTTCCTCTGACAAAGCTGAACTCTTCGCTCAAACTTTGGCTAGAAAATCCTCCTTAGATTTTTCCGATGCTATTCCTCCCTCTCCACCGCCCCTCTCTCCTACTTATGTCTAATATCCTAATGTCTTCTAAAGATGTATTTTCTACCATCTCTGGCCTTAATACTAAGAAGGCATACGGTCCGGATGGTGTTTCCCCTGTTGTCCTCAAAAACTGAGCCTGTGCTGACTCCCTGCCTGGCCATACCCTTTTGTCTCTGTCTCTCCTCTAACGTCTTCCCTTCTTGCTGGAAGTTTGGTCTCATTCAACCTGTTCCAAAGAAGGGTGACAGCTCTCAACCTTCCAACTATCGTCCAATTGCTCTCATCTCTTGTATCTCTAAATTTTTAAAAACTATTCTTACTTTCAAATTTCTTAAGCATTTACCTTCTCATAATCTACTCTCAGATCGCCAGTATGGTTTCCTTAAGGGTCGCTCTACTGGTGAGCTTTCATATCTTACTAACTCCTGGTCATCCTCCTTTCGGGACTTCGGTGAGTCCTTTTCTATTGCGCTAGACATATCGAAGGCCTTCAATAGAGTCTGGCACAAATCTCTAATTTCTAAATTACCCTCCTTCGGTTTCTATCCCTCCATCTGTGCCTTATCTCTAATTTCCTTTCCGGCCCTTCCATAGCTGCAGTTGTGGACGGCTATACAGTAGTTCGCTTCCTCATCCTATCAACCCCAGTGTTCCTCAGGGTTCTGTCCTATCTCCAATTATCTTTCTAATTTTCATAAATTATCTTCTTCAGTACTTCCAGTCCTATCTATTCATATGAAGACGACTCTACCTTACACTAATCAATTAGTTCTCCAAAACGCCCCAGCCAGCATTTCCTCAAAAACAAACATAATGAAGCCATACAACACTTATCTTCTGATCTAACTACCATTTCCAATTGAGGCATATAAAACCTTGTTGCCTTTAACGCTTCCATACCCAATTTCTCCATCTATCTAACTGTCGTTAACTCCCAGAGGACTATCCCTTATACTTCAACAATACAAAAATCAACCCTTCATCTGCTCTCAGTATTCTAGGTGTCTCATTCTCTTCTGCTCTCTCTTGGAAGGACCATATTACCAGTCTTGCTAAGGCGGCCTCCCAGAAGCTGGGAGTGTTCAACCGCCTCAAGGGGTTCTTTACCCCTGCACAGCTTCTTGCTCTGTACAGAGGCACTGCTGGTATAAAATAAAATAAAATGATACAACTCAAGAGGAACCATTTCAATGGTTGGAGGGGAATAAGATAACACGAAGTGAAACAAAAGGTGTTAACATGAGAGTCAACCCCACAAACTTGACCCGTCTTAACCCTCTCCGACATATGACGCGATTTTGAGCCTATTGGGGATACTTTAAAGCCTTTGTTACCATGAGGGGTATTTAGAAACCTTTAGTTTAGTTACTTCAACCTCTGCAGTTGTCTTTGAGTTAGCTATGGGCAGAAAACTAATTTTGGAGAGGTAATTATAAGAGTGAGAGAACTCTTATTTCTTATTGCTAATTTGGCAACCTCTGCGTCATAAATGCGTGAAAGGGTTAAGAGGCTTGAATCTGTGTTCTTTCTGCCCTTGTGACGACACATGTAAATAAACACCCCCAAGGGCACCTATGAACAGTTGGCCTTGTTCTCTGTCTCTCTCTCTCTCTCTCTCTCTCTCTCTCTCTCTCTCTCTCTCTCTCTCTCTCTCTCTCTCTCTCTCTCTCTCTCTTTCTCTCTCTCTCTATATATATACTGTATATATATATATATATATATATATATACCGGTATATATTAAACAGATTTTTCGTGTTACAACTATTAGAAGATAATTCCTGTCAAAATGTTCAAGTAATTTAGAGAAATTTGAGTCTTTAATATACTGAAAAGTTACCTTACTTCATAAACACAAATGTTTATTAATCCATTGCAAGAATTTGTGGTGTAGAGCCGATCCAAAAATGTTGTATAATATAATAACCCACTGTACAATATGACATTAAACTGTCCTCTGACACTCAAGTATATGAGTCTCAACTATATAGCACTGATATACTTTATATTACACAGCATTATATGCAAGTCTCACTCTCTCTCTCTCTCTCTCTCTCTCTCTCTCTCTTATACTTAATATATATATTGTTTGTTTTTATGCACTACTATACTAAGTAAGGAAGGAAAGTTTTCGAAGTAATGGGAGGTATGTGGAAGATGAGAAATCTCGGAATGAAAGTTAAAAGTGCAATGTATCAAGGAATTGTTGTGCCAACAGTGATGTATGGGGCTGAGACATGGGCTCTGTAGGCAAAGGAGAGAAGAAAGCTGGATGCGATGGAGATGAGCTGCTTGAGGAGTATGTGTGGAGTTACTCGTAGAGACAGATTGAGGAATGAAGAGCTGCGTAGGAGAGTGGGACAGCAGGAACATTTGTCGGCCAGAGTGGACAGAAAGGTGCTGAGCTGGTATGGTCATGTTGAACGAATGGAAGATGAAAGGCTTACAAAGAGAGTATGAGAGCCAGATACAAGGGGAGATAGAGCAGTAGCAAGACCCCCATTGAGATGGAGAGACTGTGTAAGACAAGCTTTAGATGATAGAGGAATGACTATTGATCAGGCAAGGGAAGTGGTAATAAACAGGATGCATTCATGGAGAATGCTTGTGAATAGATGAATATAAAAGCGGTTGTTTGGGAGAGAGGGTCATGCGCCAGTTGGACTATAAAGTAGTCCATCAGGCGCCTGGCCTGGGGAGCCGGTGGTAATGAAGGGTGCGCCTGCCTGGAAGCATGGTGGGCGGGCTTGTGGTGGTCCAGCTTCGCTGCGGGTCTGCCTGTGGAAATCGGCGCCTCTCCTGGGTATCTAGGACCTATGAATCTTTTGCTGGGGACCCCAAATGGGCCTGGGTCTCTGGGTATTTTTCCTGGGCGACCTAGATGTGTGATTTTGTTTTTTGTTTTGTTTTGTTTTTCTAATGTGTTATGATGTCCCTGTTCGGGCTCTGTCTCGAGTCGGCCACCCCCACAAAAAAAAAAAAAAATTGGGAAGGTGCCAGAGTATAATATACATACATACTATACTAACTGCACTAAATGGCACTCTCATATATTACACATCACAGGCAGGAGTGGCTAGTTAATCACATTGATTGCAATATATGCCATGACTGACACGGCAGTAACTGTCACAACACATATCGTTCCCGTCTAGTTAAACACTACATTGACACACAATATTGTGAGGTACAGCATTTTCCCACTGAACACTACTGCCTGACTAAACAGTATTAATTGTACTGTATTTCAAGGTACTTTTACACAACACTATGTAAAACAACAGTATATAACACTGCAGTAAACAACACTGAGATATATCACGCTGCAGTATATGACACAACACTATATAGTGGCGGCAGCCTACCACGCCTGGCTGTACACAATGACAACACTGTTCACCCTCACAGTCTTACCAACCCTTGGTAACTACGTCAGACCCTTCAACTCGCACGATATTTCTGGCAACTATACTGTCGGGCATATTCAATATTATTTAAAAACCTACTGTGGATCAACATAAAATATAGTTTGTTGGTACTCAAATGCAAAATATCCCCATTACGTTGCCATACTAAAGTCACCGATAGGAGGGAGAGTTTCATGGGTGATAATTTGTGACATGTTTCCGATCAGTATATATTCACAGTATATATATATATATATATATATATATATATATATATATAACAGGTCAAGATTTATGCACAAGCCTACAATATATCATCCATTCTCGAATACTGGATATTTATCTAAGCTTGTACATATACCCATATAAGGGGAGATTGTAGGCACCAATGAACAAGGCTATATCCAGGAGACGCTATAGTTGGAATTGTGTACATGCTTAGATTGATATGTAGGATTCGTAACTGCATAATAAATCGTAGGCTTGTCCACCATTTTTTAACTGTCTTCATAGCGCAATGGATAAATGCACTGAATTTCGGTGTGAGCATCCTAGGTTCGAATCCCTGGACTGCCACATGTATTTGTTGATTTCATTAATTGAGTTTTAATCGGTTGGTGGAGGTAACATAATAATTCATTCAGGTTCAGAGGTAGTTTATAGAGAGGCCTTCCTTAGGGTTAAGACCCCATTAATTACTCCTTCCATTCATCATCTATCGCCTATGCTAGCGCAGTTGGAATTGTGTACATGTTTAGATTGATATGCAGGATTCGAAACTGCATAATACATCGTAGGCTTGTCCACCATTGTTTAACTGTCTTCGTAGCTCAATGGATAAATGCACTGAATTTCGGTGTGAGCATCCTAGGTTCGAATCCTTGGACTGCCACATTTATTTGTTGATTTCATTAATTGAGTTTAGGACTAAAGTCGGTTGGTGGAGGTAACATAATAAAAAAAACAAAAAGTCACTGGAACTCCTGTTTCATTTGCTTGACCTCTCTTACTGGTTTTCTTTGTGCCTTACTTACACTGAGAGTAATCCAGCTCGTTCTCACAAACACCTCCTCCTCCTAACTACTTCACTACACTAAACATGCACACGACACTCCCTTCTTCCACATCAAAATTAAAAACAGATGATGAACAAAAGCTCAGCCTCGGAATTCTCAGGGGGAGGGGGGGACACTAAATGCCCCTAAGCCCACCCGACCTTCCCCTGACGACCCCTCAAATATATCTGGACTTCGGCCTGTAACTCTTACTATCAAATGTTGCTACATTTGCGGCCTTTCCTCTAATTTCCCCTGTTGTACACCATCTCTCCTCTTACAAACCTGATCTTCTTTTCCTCACTTAAACTCAAGTGTCTGAAGCAACTGCCAGCAGCTCCTTCTCTGTATCCTCCTACTTTCTCTATCCTAGTTTCAAAGCCAAAGGCAGATGTTGTGCATACGTGCGCAACAAACTCATTTGCTTTCGTGTTCCCGATTTTGACTCTCCTGAATTCTCAACTTTATGGCTCAAATTATCCTGTCATTCTCATACTAAATATTTCTGTGCTGTCTATCTTTCCCCGAACTCTACCGACTTTCCCAAATGTTTTGACTATCTAAACTCTAAAGTGGAACAGATTCTATCCATTTATTTTTTCTCAGAAATCTCCATCTTAGGAGATTTCAACATTCGCCACCTCCAATGGCTCTTCTCTCACACTACTGACCAACCTGGTGAACAAGCCAACGTCTTTTCTATCCTAATTGACTTAGAGCAGTTAGTTCCGCAACCCACCCATATCCCGGATCGCTTCGGAGATCAACCCAACATTCTTGACTTATTTCAATTTTCTAACCCTTCTTCATAATTATACTGTCGATCTTTTCTCTCCTTTGGGCTCCTCCGACCATCAACTTATATCTGTCACCTGTCCTATCTCTCAAGTAGGGCTACCCGATCCTCACAGGCGGCACCTGTGGCACTTTCGCACTGCAGACTGAGAGGCTCTCCGGCAGTACGTCTTTTGTTTACCATGGACTTATTTTTGCTTCCGTGGCCGGGCACCCTCGAAGAGTACTGAACGCATTACCAAGGTAATCCTATCAGCATGGAGGCATACATTCCATTTTCTTTTCCTCAGGCTGATGCAAAAACATCGGGGTTCACTTTCGCTTGTTCTACTGCTGTCCGCAATAAGGAGGAAGCATTCCAATAGTACCAACGCCTTAAAACTCGAGAATTTCATTCTTCCTATGTTTCTGTCCAGAATCAAGCCAAATCTGTCCTTTGACTTGCCAAACACTCGATTTCATCAATAATAAATGACTGAAATATCCAACTCTAGCTTTTTCTAAGCTTTCTGGCATCTAGCCAAAAACCTCTCCAACAATTTTTCTTCCTCATCTTTCCCTCCCCTTTTCCAATCTGATGGCAAAACTATCACTTCTTCCTCCGACAAAGCTGAAATCTTTGCTCAAACTTTCGCTAGAAACTCCACCTTGGATGATTCCGGTGCTATTTCTCCCTCTCTATCCCCCTTTCTCTTACTTATGCATAATATCCTAATCTCTTCTAAAGATGTACTTTCTACCCTTACTACATTGGGCTTAATACTAAGAAGGCGTATGGTCCGGATGGTGTTCCTCCTGTTGTACTAAAAAACTGTGCTTCAGTGCGGACTCGCTGCCTAGGCAAGCTCTTCCATCTCTGTCTCTCCTATAACATCTTCCCTTCTTGCTGGAAGTTTGCTCTCATTCAACCTGTCCCAAAGAAGGGTGACTGCTCGCAACCCTCCAATTTTGTTGTTTTGTCTATGTTACTGAGGGTGACAAAAGGCAGAACTGCCTTAACGAGTACCTCCCCCATAGTTGAAAGAGTGACAGGGCCAAAATCAAGGGACGTTCAAGCCAAAATGCCTGGACACACAGAGTTTGAAGCAATTTAACCCTTAAAGGTGGGGGCTCATGGGTTGAGATAAACATGGAATGATAATCGCCGAGCTGTACATAATTATCTTGCAAAATGCAATGGCACTGAAATAATTATTAACAATGGTATAAAGGATTTTGTGGATTGTCTATACTGGGCCTGTGACGTCATAGTGACGTCACACCAGTATCCGTATCCTAGACTGGATGGTGGACTCACACTCTTGTGACGTCACAGGCCCGATATAGACGATCCACAAAATCCTTTATACCATTGTTAATAATTATTTCAGTGCCATTGCATTTTGCAAGATAATTATGTACAGCTTGGCGATTATCATTCCATGTTTATCTCAACCCATGAGCCCCCACCTTTAAAGATCGGGGCCGGACTGAAGTCCGCCTCCAATTTGCAGCAAGTTAGGAGCATTATTAAGGCTTTTAAAGGGTTAAAATCGAGTGCAAATAGCCGGGAGCGCAGCGGGCCAGACAGCCGACTCCCAGGGCTTACTGCCGCCCATTAACTCATGTTCCCTGTGTTCTCGAGAGGCCGGAAGTGTAGCCAGTAGTGAGCATAGCTGGGAAAAATATACCTCTATATGCTAAACTCCCATGTTACTGGTATCACTGTATGAGAACCACGAGTGTTACGTAGCTCGTTCTGGTCTCATTTTGAAGCTTTTAGCACCTAGTTTTTTGCTGAATACATTTCTTTTCATGCAGATACTTGATTTATAATTCAGGAGGGCCTGAATATGCCCATATAAGCCCAAAACCCCATGCTAGACAAGGGTTAAGTCATAGGAGAAGGGAAAGACTGATTCTGGGAGAGAATTCCAGAGCTCAGTTGTTGAATACTTACTTTGTTACTTACTTTGTTAATTTGTAGGTGTTTAGGTGAAGTCACCACGGTCGATCTGGGGATCCGCCGCTTCCACACATCCTCTCGATCTTGAGGTACTGGATTTGGTCAATGATCGAGTTTGACCCAGCACCTCTGTTGGTCGGGCCGTGTGGTATAGGAGGCTCATCTGGTATGTGCTCCAGGATTCCATCTAGCCTCCACTTGAACGCTTCTGTACTGCACCCAGTCATGTCTCTAACTGGTCTAGGGAGACAGTTGAAGAGCCTGGGTCCAGTGTTACTGAAGCTTTCTGCCTGGATGGTCTTGAGCCTTTGAGAGACACAGTTTAACGACCTTCTTGTGCAGGTTCTGCCAAACCTGGGGTGACTTTGGCTCTTCATGCCTTCCCCTTCTCTTGGCGATGGGTTTGGTACTGTGCCCTCAAGGATCTTCCAGTGTGTAGATCACAATGTAGCGCTCCCGTCGTCTTTGTAGGGAGTACAACTTTAGGTGTTTCAGTCTCTCCCAGTAGTTCAAGGAGTCTCTGGATATTTTTCTAGTGAACACCCTTTGTACTTGTTCTAACTCCTGTATCTCTTTAACTTTATAGGGAGACCACAGCTGACATGCGTACTCCATTTTAGAGACTACAAGTGATTTCCAAAGGGGTAGAAGGTGAATAGAAGAAAGTCTGAGAAAAATGTTTCACTCTTGGGTTGGAGAGTTGCACAGAGTAGGGGTGGGATTGTGTTGCAAGTCGGGTACCACGTACCCTACGAAGAGGAGGTGGTATACACTAGGAGAGCTCTGAGGAGCACTGATTATATTGAAGTAGCGATAGAATAGCGAGAGAGATGCAACATTCCGGCGAAGAGAGAAAGTTTGCAGAGAGTTGGTGAGTGGGCGGGAATTAATGATACGAAAGGTCTTCCTTTCTACTTAGTCTAGGAGTGCGGTGTGAGAGAATCCTCCCCACTCATGTGAACAATACTTAATACAAGGACGCACTGTGCCTCTGAACAGAGCAAGAAGCTGTGCAGGGGTAAAGAACCCCTTGAGGCGATTGAGCACACCCAGCTTCTGGGAGGCTACTTTAGCAAGACTGGTAATATGGTCTTTCCAAGTGAGAGCAGAAGAAAAAGAGACACCAAGAATATTGAGAGAAGATGACGGATTTATTTTTGTATTGTTAAAGAATAAGGGATAGTCCGCTGAGAGTTCCGAACGGGTAGATAGATGAAGATATTGGGTGTTGGAAGCATTAAAGGCAACAAGGTTTTCTCTGCCCCAATTGGAAATAGTAGTTAAATCAGAAGATAAATGTTGTATGGCTTCATTACATTTGTTTTTGAGGGATTGCTGGCTGAGGCGTTTTGGAAAACTAAATGAGTAGTGACAGGTAGAGTCGTCTGCGCATGAATGGATGGGACTGGAGGTTGTTACGACCTGGCACTCGGGTACACAAGGGCTCTCAATCAGGACTCGAGTACGGCTCGCTGCCACAACGGAAACACACGATCCCAACCCCTGAGTACTGCCAGCCGAACAAAAAACACCAATACCCTCCAGAGTTCAATCTGCTATAACGGGGTATACAAGAACTCGGTACTAGTGTTCAACAACAGACTAATAAAGAGACAGGAATTATCTAGTCTGGTCAACAATCAAACAATGAAGTAAGAAACAACAACACCAAAGAATAGTGTTGGCCGAAGCCGAAGTAATCCACCCTTGACTAAGAACTTAAGAAGTCCTCCACCCTCTACTTCGGATCGGCACTATTACGTTACGTTAATTAATAGTCCTTAAGCATCGAGCAAGGAATCTTCTGAAAAAAGTTAGATGCTTCTCGGATGCTCGTAAGAAGCACGTATCGGATTTTGAACAGCAATTCAATAAGCAAAACACTGGCAATTAAATACTATTAAAGGTTTAAATTGACATAAGAATAATCAAAAGAATATGCAATAGTAAATGGCAAACATTAAAAAGAAGTACTCCGCAAATGCAACGGCAATAGCCTACTCGGATTGTGCTCGTGGGCCACTAATCACTAAAGTAGCCAAGCGTGCAACACATGAAATCAATAGTGCATAAACAATATCATACATAAGGAAAGCTTCAATACTATTCTGTATCTACTAATCGAGTAAAGTCTAGCTGGGGTACTGTGGGCAAAAGGTAGCAGTGACTGAGCAAAAACGGCTCGTAGCCTAGCGAAGTCCTCACAACTGTTTAAAGTATTACGTTAAAACTAACAAGTGCACTTTGAGAAATCCAGATCCCTTGTATCTGGTTTTCTCCCGGCTCCTTGACAAAGTAAAAACAAACTGTTAATAAAATACAGGGTGGTTAGGCTCTTGCCCTCACGCACTGTAAATTATTAACTCAACACAGTCAGCCGCGAAGACAACCTAGGCTTCACTGAACCGAAACGAGTATGCAGGTTTATCGCTTAACAACTGCATCAAACAACAACTCGTAACACAGAAAAGCCTTACCCCAGTCTAGCATTACCTAGACCAGCAGAAAACAGGAATAATAATAATAACACACAGGGAAATGCATATACAAGTGCAACAAACATAAATCAATGCTATTCTAAGTTAACCCTTCCAAAATAGGCTATCTAATAGGCATGTATCTCATGAGGACTCAAGCGATAATACGTTGGCTGACTAGCTCTGCACCAACGGGACCATGTAAGTTAAAAAGGGTAGGGAAAAGAGGAGATAAGAATGTAAGGTAGTAGAGAAAGTTCACATCAGTCAGAAGAATATATATAGTTAGCAAGGGAAATGAGAAGTCGCTCTGCCTAATGAGTTCTGATTAAAAAATGGCTAGACTTCCCTTTTTATACCCGGCCCTCTAGTGAGCCCAACGTGAACTACTAAGGACCGCCCACTGACAATCATTACGTAATTTCTCTCTCTCCTCTGGGATAGACAAAGGCTTTCCTAGCACTGAGGGGAGGGGGGAGGGGGGGAGTGCTAGTGAGTTAGGCCCACCTCCCACATGGCGCACCCACTGACCCCCAACTGTGGCTGCGCTTCTCCCATCATTACAAATAAGTTTTACACACAATACTTATAACTAATGATATAAAATAGAACTCGTTGACTCAGATGAAAACAAAATACATATTCATATTACTTATAATACAACGGCTCACATGAACTAAGTTAGGAAACTCTACATAGACTACAGCCAAAGTTCCTGCCCTGACGATCCTAGCGAGAGTGGGGCATGACTAGGCGTTCTGTACAGCATGCTCACACTGGACATGCGTCACAAGGTACATTTGAGAAGATCATTTATGAAAATTAGAAATAGAATAGGAGATAGGACAGCGCCCTGAGGAACACCGGAGTTGATAAGATGAGGAAGTGAGCGATGGCCGTCCACAACCGCAGCTATGGAACGGCCGGAAAGGAAATTAGAGACAAAGGCACAAATGGAGGGATAGAAACCGAAGGAAGGTAGTTTAGAAATTAAATTTTGTGTCATTCACAAAATACAATCCCCACAGACAGTAAAAGACGTACGCGAGTTCCTCTGATTGGAATTGTATTGCTGACGTTTCGTCAAGAGTTTTCCATCAATTGCTAAGCCACTCCACGAGCTCACTCACAAAGACAAAAAATTCACAGGACCGCCGTTCAGTTAGACACTTTCAACACTCTAAAAACCGCCCTGATGTCCGCATCCATTGTCACCTTCCCAGACTACGAAAAGCCGTTCCGCTTATACACAGACGTTTCTTTACTCGGAATAAGTGTTGTGCTAGCACAGGTAACAGATAACAAGAATATTGTAGCTTACACGAGTCGTACCCTGACGCTATCAGAAACAAATTGCGCCGCCACCAAAAGAGAATGCCTTGGGCTAGTGAGGGCATTGCAACACTTCCAGACGTACTTGCTAGGGGCCAAAATAACCGTCATTGTCACCGACCACCAAGCCTTATAGTGGCTCCGACAATCACAAACCTCAAACACGTTGATCATCCGATGGAGAGAAACTTTGGAAGAGTTTAACTTCGACATTCAATATAAACCCGGAAAACTATACTCCAACACGGACGCTCTCTCCCGGCTTCCGCCGGGTCTTCCCCAAGCACTCCACGCCAATAACGCCCCAGAATTTTCAGGCCAAGTTTGGTCGGCCCTGTCCAAATTATTAGGGTACAAAATATCCAACTCCTCCCCCTACTGGCACCAAGGCAATGCAATATGCAAGAGAAGCCACCGTAGCATAAACAATCAAATCCGCACCAAACTCCTCGCAAGCCAGAGCAAAGATTGGCCCAGCCAGCTAAAAATGATCCTATTGGGATTTTACTCAACACCCCGAGATGACGGCATTTCCCCTCATGAAAAAGTCTTCAGTGCAGCACCTGTGCTATTGCCCCTCCAGCACCTAATTAATCCATCCAACAGATAACATCCATCCAGATTATAATCCATCCTCTAATGCTCACCCTACAATCACCCACATCAAAACTCGCTTATGGCAACTCCAATCGTGTCAGGATCTGACGAGTGGCACACAGAATGCTACAAATCCTTTCAAAACCGTCGAAAATTTTGTCGTAGCAAACCTACCAATCTTAAACATATTTCAACCTAAATTTAATGGCCCATTCAAAATTATCCAGATTCCAAAGGGTTACCAAGTCGTGGTTGACTATCACGGAGAGTGTATGATATACTGCAATAGACATGTCCTAAGAGTACAAACCAAACTCAAACTAACCCAACCCACACCACTAACCCTATAAACCAAACCCCCCAACCAACACCACCTGGGTACCATATCAACCCCAACCACCCCAACCCTCTCACCTAACCCCCCCTCCAACGCCCCAACCTCAAATCCCACCTCAGCCAGACTCTCAAACCCCACCTCAGCAACATCCTCACCCCACCTCCTCAACCAAGCCAACCAACCCCACCCCTCCTTCCTTTCAACCTCAACCTCAACACCCCCAAACTAAGACCTACAACCTCCTTTTTTCCCCCTCTCACACCCCAACCCCAACCTCAGCATCAACAACCGCCAACTCACGCCAGCAACCTCCGCCTTCCTCATGCACCCCACCAATCCCATCCCCAACCTTCAACCCCATCATCAGACCACAAATTCCAACCTCCAACCAACCCTGAACACTCTCCAAACGTGCAAAACATCCTCCATATCCCTAACTCACAGCAATTTCACAATGAAACTTCACCACCACAACCCATATCCACCACCCCTACTACCCATACCAATAAACCTCAATGACACCCCGGAAAGCCCCCTGGAAGTCATACAAACAAACACAACCACAACTCGATCAGGCAGAGTATCTACTCCCCGAGTCAGGCTAGGATTATATGGTACTTTTGTGTCCTCACAGGTCAACAAAAAGGTCACTCAGCTGTCAAAGGTCATTACTTGACCACCCGCCATCACACAGCACACATCTCAGCCGAGCAACTACTTAGTCCCAATACACATACAATACACATACACAGGACCTCAGGGAAGGGTAAAAAACTCTGCCTCTAGCACTCGGACCAATTGATGAGGTTGTTGAAGAAATCAAACCGGGAATCAATGTTAAGTTAACCCTGGAGAGATATCGTGGGTCTCTCCAGACCCCAGTACCCCGCGCAAAAACCACTTTTTCGCACGCCGCGCTGCCGCTCGAGGCGGTAGGAGCGATTTCTATCAGCATGCGAGTTAGTCTAGGGTGGTCCCTTGTGGTGAGCGGACATCCACCGCTCTACGCTCCACACATCAGGCTCCAGCGTGTCTTGTAGGGTATATTCCATCCCCACCGTACCTGCTAAGTAACTTTTATGAATTGTGGAAAGTTGACATATTGTGAATTTGTGCTATAAGTATGTGAGATAAATTCATGGTACTACTTGGCAACCTCACTGGAATGTGGGCCTACAAGCTCATGTACGTTGACTTGCCCAGCGTTGCCAGATCTCCTGCCCAGACCTATTTTCCTAAAGAATATTTTTTGTTTTTTTGTCTTTTCAGATTTCATCATGGCTAAGTATTTCAAGACTGCTAAAGAGGCCCAGGACTACATGTTTGAAAGCGATAGCGACCTGGATGTTAAACCTGGCGACCCTATACAGGAACAACTCAGTGAAATCTCGGCAACAGAGGGCGATGGGGAGAAGGGACACGGGGAAGAGGTACCTCCCTCCCTCCGTGCCGCTGCTCACCCCGGCCCCCTCCCTACTCCCTCTTCACCACTTATTGCTCCCCGTGCCTTCTACCCAGATGCTTCCCACAACTCCACACCACAACAGGAGAAGATAAGCGCCTCCCTAGCATGGCTTAGGTGCCTTGAGTACGGCGCTGAGGCCGTGGGGAGCCCTGAGGAGGAGTTTGTGGACGACCCCTTGGCAGCCACATTCGACCCTATTCCGTCTTCGCCCACGCCTAGCACGAGTCCCCCGCCACATATTGTACCTCAAGTGATCCTAGGGGCTTCGCCTACTACCTCGCAACCCACAGAAGACCTGAGCCCTTCAGAGATCAAGAGCTGGAGTAGGCAGAGGGGGCCTCTCAAACCTGCCAAAGGGACACCCATTGTGATTTTCAAGGACGGCATAGTGAAGTGCAAGGACGGAACAATGTGGTATAATCATCCTAACCCTGACCTACCAACACTTACCAGAGCCCACAGGATTGTCGGTACTCCATGTCCGCCAGCACTCCTACAGAAGTGGTGAACTTGATTTTATGGGCATGATCATGGCGACAATCTGTGCACACACCAATGCCAAGATAGATTCACTGAAAAATAAGTACAAATTCAAGGACCACCGAATTGTCTCTCACGTCGAGATCAAGGATCAGAAGGCCTTCCTGGGAATAATTTTCATGTCTGGCATTAGGAAGGACAACCATCTGGCCACTGCTGAGATGTGGTCACCTCTCCAAGGGGAGCCTCTATACCGCAGTAGCATGACTGAGCGCCGCTTCTGTTTCCTGGTGAGGGCACTCCGTTTTAACGACATGGTGACCCGGCAGGAAAAGGTGGAGAGGGATCGCCTTGCCCCATCAGGAGGGTGTGGGACAGTGTTATGGAGAGCTGCAAGGTCGCCTACACCCCCAGGCCTCATCTCACCGTGGAGGAACAGCTTGTACTATTCCGTGGCCACTGTTCATTCAAGATGTACATGCCCAGCAAAACCACGAAGTAAGTTGAATATATTTTGTACAAATACTATAAATTTCCTTCAGAACTATTACCTGGTAACGTACCTGTCATTTACTAAGCTGAATTTTCGTAATTTACCTTTGCTGTTAAACTTACATGTGTTGGCCGTGGGTTTCCTCGTTACCTGATAACGTACCTGTCATTTACTAAGCTGAATTTTCATTACTTACCTATATTGATAAACTTACCCGTGTTGACCCTTGGTTTCCTCATTACCTGATAACGTACCTGTCATTTACTAAGCTGAATTTTCATTACTTACCTTTAATGATGAACTTACCTGTATTGACCCTGGGTTTTCTCATTACCTGGTAACATACCTGTCATTTACTAATCTGAATTTTCGTTACTTACTTTTACTGATGAACTTACCTGTGTTGGCCCTGGGTTTCATCACCCTTCCTTTACTCTGTGGACTTGTGGACCTCGCGATTGGGGTGCCTATACCATACCTACCATGTAATTTACTAAGCTGAATATTTATTGCTTACCTTTACTAATGAATCTACCTGTTTTTTCCTCAGATATGGCATGAAGATTGTTATGAGGTGTGACTCCGAGTCCCACTACATGTGCACAGCATTGCCATACCTAGGCAAGGGTTCAATCACTATCAACAAGCCTCAAACACAGAGGGAGAACTACACCACTACACTCACCGAGGGATATGAACGTCGCGGCTGCTCTGTCACCTGTGGCAACTGGTTCTCGACCCTACCCTTAGCCTTGTCCCTGAGGGAGCGTGGATTTAAGTTCGTCGGCACCATCAAGGCCAATATATACATCTCCAGAGAAATCCCGACTTGCACCTTGGATTGAATAAAACAAAGATGAAAGGAGAGGGAGAAGTGGATTTTGGAAACGTGATAGGTAGAAAGTCTGGAGTAGACGAGGAAGTCAGGGGGAAAGAAGGAATAGCTATTATTGTGAAGGAGGAGTTGAGAGACTTTATAAAAGAGAGGAAAGAGGTGTCATCAAGGCTAATGTGGGTGCGAATGCGGTTTAAGGGTGAAAGGTGGGTTTCTGTAAGTGCGTATGGACCAGGGAGTGAAAGAGAGTTAGACGAGGTAGAGGGTTTCTGGGAGGATTTGAGAGATTGTCTACATGGATTTGATGAAAATGAAAATGTTATAGTTTTAGGGGACCTAAATGCTAGGGTAGGAAATGAGCCTGTTGAGGGAGTCATCGGTAGTTTTGGTGTGAATGGTGTAAACGAGAGTGGAGAAAGACTGAAAAATGTATGTGAAGAGTGCAGATTGAGTGTAGGTAATACGTTCTTAAAAAAAAAGGCGTATACACAAGTACACCTGGCATAGACTTGTGAGGGGAGAGATTGTAGAGAGGACATTGATGGATTATGTGCTGGTGACAAGGGAAAGATTGTGTAGACTGCTGGATGTGAATGTGATGAGAGGTGAGGCGGAGGGTATGTCAGATCATTACCTGGTGGAGGGAAAGCTAAGAGTTAAGAGTTACAGGAGAATAAGAGACAAGCGTGAAGTAAGAGAGGTAATAAAAGTTAGTGAGTTAGAGAAGAGTGAAAAAGAGAGGGAGTACAAGGAAAGACTAAATGAAAAGTGGATGGAAGTGAGAGAGATGGAAGAGAGAGAAGTAGAGGTTGAATGGCAACAGTTTAAGGAAGGAGTGAAAGCAAGTGCAGAGGTAGTATGCGGCAAAAGGAAAGTAGGAGGCAGAGGTATCAGGAAGGGAAGCGAGTGGTGGAATGATACGGTGAGAAAGGCAGTTGAGGAGAAGAGACTGTGTTTTGAGAGGGTTTTACAGGATGGTAGTGATGAGGTATGGGAGAGGTACAAGGAGAAAAGGAGAGAGGCAAAACGGAAAATTAGAGAAGCGAAAAAAGATGCAAACGAAAGGTGGGGTCAAAGGCTGAGTGAGAATTTTGAAGAACGAAAGAAGATGTTCTGGAAGGAGGTAAATAAAGTAAGGAAAGGAGGACAAAAGAGGGAAGAGTCAGTGAAAGATGAAAATGGAGAATTACTAGTGGAACCAGTTGAAGTGAGGAAAAGATATGCCGAGTATTTTGAATCTTTGTTAAATACAAGAAATGGAAGAGAAGCAGTGATTGAAGCAGAGGTGGATGGAGATAGGTTACCCAGGCCACCCATGTGGCAGGGAATGAATGAAAGGATTGAGGAAAATGAGGTGAAATAAGCAGTGAAACAAATGAGAGCGGGAAAAGCAGAAGGTTTGGATGGTATTGCTGTGGAGTGTATAAAGAAGGGTGGAGATGTGATAATAGATTGGTTGGTGAGACTTTTCAATGTGTGCTTTGTTGTGTCAATGGTACCAATAGACTGGAAGAGTGCATGTATTGTGCCGTTGTACAAGGGGAAGGGAGATCGGCAGGAGTGTTCAAGTTATAGAGGTATTAGTTTATTGTTAGTGGTTGGAAAGCTGTATGGCAGGGTGTTGATAGATAGGATAATAAAGTGTACGGAAGTTGCAATAGGAGAAGAACAGTGCGGTTTTAGGAGGGGAAGAGGGTACATGGATCAGATGTTTGCAGTAAGACAGTTATGCGAGAAGTATTTAGAGAAGCATAAGGAGATATTTTGGGCTTTTATGGACTTGGAAAAAGCGTATGATCGTGTGGACCGTGAAGCAATGTGGAAGGTGTTAAGGATTTATGAAATAGGAGGAAATTTGTTAGAAGCAGTTAAGAGTTTTTATGAAGGGAGCAGAGCATGTGTGAGAGTAGGAAATGGTGAGTTGAGTTAATGGTTTGAGGTAAAGGTAGGTTTGCGACAGGGTTGTGTAATTTCACCATGGCTGTTTAATATGTTTATGGATGGTGTGGTGAGGGAGGTGAAAAGGAGAACTATGGGAAGAGGATTCGGTTTAGTAGGAAAGAATGGTAGAGATTGGGAGTTGAATCAGTTGCTGTTCGCTGATGACACAGCATTGGTGGCGGATTCTGATGAGAAACTGCAGCGGGTAGTCAAAGAGTTTGGTGTGGTTTGTGGAAGGAGGAAACTGAAGGTGAATGTCAATAAAAGTAAAGTAATGGTGTGTAATAGGGGAGAGCATAGGGTGAATCTAGATGTGAGGCTGGATGGGGAAATATTGGAACAAGTAGAGTGTTTTAAATATCTAGGAGGAACGATAAGCAGGAATGGAGGTATGGAAGTGGAGGTAAAACAGAGAGTGTGTGAGGGAAGGAAGGTTTTCGGAGCAATGGGAAGTATGTGGAAGACGAGAAATCTCGGAGTGAAAGTAAAAAGTGCACTGTATCAAGGAATTGTTGTGCCAACAGTGATGTATGGGGCTGAGACATGGGCTCTGAAGAAAAAGGAGAAAAGAGGGCTGGATGTGATGGAGATGAGCTGCTTGAGGAGTATGTGTGGAGTTACTCGTAGAGACAGATTGAGGAATGAAGAGATACGTAGGAGAGTGGGGCAGCAGGAACATTTGTCAGCCAGAGTGGACAGAAGGGTGCTGAGCTGGTATGGTCATGTTGAACGAATGGGAGATGAAAGGCTTACAAAGAGAATATGTGAGTCAGGTACAAGGGGAGATAGAAGGGCAGGAAGACCCCCATTGAGATGAATAGACTGTGTAAGAAAGGCTTTGGATGATAGAGGAATGACTATAGATCAGGCAGGGGAAGTGGTGGTGGATAGGAGTGAATGGAGAATGCTTGTGAATAGTTGAGTGAACATGTGGTCATTTGGAGTAAGGGGTCGGGCGCAAGTTGGACTAGATAATAGTCCATCAGGCGCCTGGCCCGGGGAGACGATTAATATGAAGGGTGCGCCTGGAAGTGTGGTGGGAGGGCTTGTGGCTTTGGCTCCGCTGCATGTCTGCCTGCCGAGATCGGAACCTCTCCGGGTGGTCGGGGGCCGGGGGAGGGCTGAAGCGACCTTGATGACCCTGGTCTCTGGGTCTTCTCCTGGGTGACCTGGATGTGTGTGAGTTTGTGCTTTGTGCTTTGGCCTATTTCTGTTTAAATAAACATAAAATTGTTTTCGGTTCAGCTATCACTGCGTATTCAAATTTAATTTAGTTTTGTTTTAATTTTCGGTTAGGCTATCACCGCTGATAACCTATTTGTGTGTATTTCAACATTTTTGTTTTCGGTTAGGCCTATTTAAGTAAGTGAAGCGACCTGAAGGGAGTGAAGTGTTTTTAAAGTGAGTTTAGTGTTTTTAAAGTGAGTTAAGTGTTTTTAAGTGAGTGAAGTGATCTGAAGAAAGTGATCGTCACCATGCCTCGTGCCTGTACGAACTGCGCCGGTAGGTTTGGTGCTTCCATGTTTGCTCCTGTCGATCCACAAGTCTGCCGACTCTGCCAGCAACGAGAGGATTTGACAGCAAAATTGGATGAAGCCCACAACAAGATCAACGCCCTCACCAGGAAGCTGGAATCACTCCAAGAGTTTGTAACACTGAACGTTGGAGTATCACTAACTCCAATTGTTTCAACTCCAGCATCCACCACCGCCCCAACGTCATCTGCCAACAATCCAACACCTGCAGTAGACACTGCAGCAGATGCTTCTGACGAACCTGAGCCGACATCAAACCAGGACAGCCGCCCTGTTCACTTTAGTCTCTCCCCCACTCCTCGTGCAAGAAGCCTGCTAGCACGAACAGTACCAACCCCTCGCCCCCGTTCTAACCACTCCTCTCCCCGACCTGTACGTAGAGTCCCGCCACCACAGGTTTCCGGATTTACACCAGTGAGGAACGGTGCACGGCTAACGCAGAAAAGGTCTCATCTACCAGTCACAATGTCAAACAGATTTGAGATATTGGTAGAGATGGAAGACGAACCAGAGGAGACCAGGCTCGTTGGGGATTCCATCCTACGAGGACAGGTCGAAGAGTTCTGCGACAGAGTCCCAAATCAACGAAAAAGATTTTGCATCCCAGGAGCTGGACTGGACGACATTGTGGAAGCCTTCGAAGATACCACAAAGGATGCAAATGAAAATACCCTTTTTGTCATCCATGCTGGTTCAAATGACGTCATGCGCACCAGATCCGAAGAGTTGATGGAGAAATATCGCAAGATGATCCAGCACTACAAAAACAAGTCAAGGAATATCATCATCTCAGGCATTCTCCCCAAGATCGACGCACCTGACAAATTCTATGACAAGGCCTTCAGCACAAATAGCCGACTAAAATATTTGTGTCTGAGGGAAGAAGTTGAATTCATCAACCTCTGGGACAACTTCTACAACCAGCCTACTCTGTTCCGCAAGGATGGCACTCATCTAAACCCTGTGGGTTCAGCACGCATGGGTCGTCTCCTACACGAAGCAGTCCGCAGCCATGGATCAAAAAACGCCATCCGAGAAGAAGCAGCAGTGACATAAATCATCCAACGCCAAGAAAAAAACAGAGGCAACCGAGGACCACCAGCGATAAGGACCGAAGACAGCGAGGACCGAGGACAGCCATGAACATAAATGTAGATCCGACAAGAACCAAAAATATTATTAAAGAGCGTTCCATGAGTTCTAAAATAACAAATTTAAAGGTTTTCTATGCAAACGCTCGTAGCATACGCAATAAATTTTCAGATTTAGAGGAGCTAGTGTTTACAGAAAATTATGATGTGATTGGCATAACAGAATCTTGGCTCAATACAGAAGATAGAGACTTTTTAGCAGAGTATTCACTTCCCGGTTATGTAATGTTTGAGAAAAGCCGAATAAATCGAAATGGAGGTGGCGTTTTACTTTATATCAAAGAAAGTCTTAACCCTACCCTCTTGTCAAAACCTCAAATTGTGAACGTCGACGCATCTTTTGTGCTAATAAAGAATAATAAAGGTACCAAAATAATACTTGCATTAATATACAGACCTCCAGCTCAATCAGTGCAAACTGACCGAGAAATTTACGAACAAATTGCAGATGTAAGTAACTCACAAGATACCGTAATTTTTGGCGACTTTAATTTACCTGTGACCAAGTGGGGCGATACTCTTACTTCACACTCCGGACATGACTTGTATACGAACTTGCAAGAGAGTTCGCTTTATCAATTTGTTCGAACGCCAACCCGTGGTAATAACGTTCTTGACATTGTACTTGCAACAAAAGAAGAATTAATAGAGAATTTGAATGTTGGTGATGAATTCAGTAACAGCGACCATCGTACGATAACTTTCACTTTAAAGTTTACTAGTAACGAACCAAATAGTAGCATCGAAAAAGTCCCTAATTTCAAGAAAGCAAACTTCCATAAACTTAGAGCTATGTTTAAAGAAACTGACTGGAGCTTTTTAATTCACAATAACGACATAAATACATCTTGGAAGTTATTCGAAGCCACTTACCTAAAAGCAGTGCAAGACTGCATACCATCGAAAATACGGCGTCCAGGCCATAATAATAAGCCCAAATGGTGGAATAAAGATATTTCAAACTGCCTGCTTGCTAAAAAATTTGCTAATGATAGATTAAAATCCTCACAAAATGACGAAGAACGGCTGAAATTTGTAGAGCTACGACGCAAAGCCAAAAAGTTAATTAAGCAAAGTAAAAAGACCTTAGAGTTACATATTGCGAATCAAAGTAAAACAAACCCGAAAGAATTCTATAGTTATATCAGAAAGAAAAAAGTAGTTACTTCAACTGTTGGACCGTTAGTCGATGAAAATGGAGAATACACCAAAGACGAAGTACAAATGAGTAATGCCCTCAATACCTTCTTTGCATCAGTTTTTACAACAGAAGACCTCAGTGATATCCCTACACCATCGCCGATTCAGATTGATAATTCAGATGTTCTAAGCAATATCACCGTTACAGAGAGAGAAGTATTGAATTGTTTAGATAAACTCAAGGTAAATAAAACGCCTGGACCTGATACAATCTCGCCTAGAGTTCTAAAGGAAGCTAAGAATGAGCTCTCCAAACCACTGACATTACTATTCAATAAATCCTTGCAGTCTGGAACTATGCCCGATCAGTGGAAGCTAGCCAACGTAACACCGATATTCAAAAAAGGCAGCAAATCCCTACCCCGTAACTATCGTCCAATTAGCTTAACCTCAGTTGTATGTAAAATGCTAGAAACGGTCATACGAGACAGACTCGTAAATCACTTAGAGGAAAATAACATACTTAAAGATACTCAACACGGCTTTCGTAAAAAACGTTCCTGTTTAACAAACCTCTTAGACTTCATCCACGATATCCTCAACCTCTACGATGAGAGTAAAGCTGTAGATATTATATACCTTGATTTTCAAAAGGCCTTTGACAAAGTTCCCCACAAACGTTTACTGCTAAAACTAAAAGCGCATGGAATACAAGACGGTGTGTTGAAATGGATAGAAACTTGGCTCAGCGACAGAAAGCAAAGAGTAGTCATAAACGGTAAGGCATCTAAATGGACCAATGTAAGTAGCGGGGTACCCCAGGGATCGGTACTAGGACCAATTTTCTTTCTAATTTACATCAACGACATAGATGAGGGTCTCACCTGTACAATCTCAAAATTTGCTGACGATACAAAAATTGCAAATAGCGTACTCTCAAAAGAACAAGTTGACGATATGCAACACAATCTAGATAAATTGTCATGTTGGGCCCAAATTTGGCAAATGAGTTTCAATGCGGATAAATGTAAAGTACTACATATCGGATACCTAAATGAGAAAGCAAACTATTCGATGAATGGCACTCAGCTTAAGAATGTAAACAGAGAAACCGATCTGGGAGTAACAATATCGAGTAACCTAAAACCGAGTCAACAATGTTCAGAAGTTGTTAAGAAGGCAAACAAAATAATTGGCTTTATAGGCAGGTCATTTGAGCATAAATCCAAAGAAGTTATCCTAACCCTTTACAATTCCTTAGTCCGCCCTCTTCTGGAATACTGCGTTCAATCCTGGTGCCCTTATTACCAAAAAGATATAAACAAGCTAGAACGAGTTCAACGTAGAGTTACCAAAATGATACCTAGCCTAAAGAACAAACCAACGAAGAGCGTCTTAGAGAATTAAATCTATTTCCTTTAACCCAGCGCAGATTAAGAGGTGACTTAATTCAAGTGTTCAAAATCATCAAAGGCATCGACAATATGAACTCTAGTAAGTACTTCACTATCGACCAATCTAATTACACGGGGGAAACGGTTGCAAAATTATTAGTAAATCTTTTAACTCACACGAATCTAAGCATTTCTTCTTCAATCGAGTTGTCAACTTGTGGAATGGGCTTCCCCGAAACGTTATAGACTGCATCACCGTTGATTCATTTAAACTCCGCTTAGACAAATATCTCGCATCAAACACGCGACTGACTGCGTTTGTAAATGAATAACTTTATTTTATCCCCCCCTCAGTTACTAACCCATCTGTCCCCTACTAACTTCCTAATCCTGCCACGGACATTAGTTCCAGGGCAGTAATTCCCTTTCCAATGTTCCCTTACCCACTCTAAACCACTGTTTGGACACTTGATCCTCAGTGTTTTGGAGGACAAGCAACCTAGAAGGGTCACTAGATATGTTGTTGCTTGATTTCCTTTGTACTCCTTTGTACTCCTTTGTACTCCTTTGTATCTGTGTTTATTTGTTGTTTTGTGTTGTTTTGGTGTTTTCCCTGTTCTTGCTCTGTCTTGAGTCGGCTACCGCCAAAATGGGGATTGGGCCTGAGCATATAGATAGATAGATAGACCTTGGATGTGGGGTCCAGCGTGGCACTGTTCAACTATGAACATCAAGTGACACTCCTCTGTCACCGGGGCAATGTGAAGAAGCGGGTACTGATGCTGTCGATTCTACACCACGACCCTACAGTTATAGGAAAAACAAGAAATCAGACATACAGATTTTTTATAATGCTATAAAAGGAGAAGTCGAGACGTTCGATCAGTTGTATGGTACCTACTCGCGCATCAATCAGGAAGACCCGCCGTTGGCACCTTGCCTTCTTCTTCAATATAGTAAACATTGTGATGGTTAACTTGCGCATCATCTACACCCACAAGCCTGAGTTCTCCTCTACTACTCGCGGGCAGTTTGTGCTGAAGGTGGCAGAGGAACTGTGTCTCCCCTGGGCCTATGACAGCACTCAGAAGATAAGAGGTCTCTCCCGTGAATTGAGGGTAATAATCGGCCACTCCTTCGAAATGGACACCATACAACGGAACAACGACCTTGACACAAGGCTTAACAAGAGGAAACAGTGCTACCAGTGCCCCAGGTCGGTCGACAACAAGATCAGGGTGGTGTGTGGGTCCTGCGGCCACCCTATCCGTCAGCGTCACCAGAACATCACTTGCGACAACTGCCATTCCTAAAGGTAAGACTTCTGATCATATTGATATTTTTTTCGGATTCTTAAGAATTAACGTAGTATATTTAGTCACATAGAAATATATCCTATATTTACATATAATTAGATGTAGTTATATATATAATTAATTATTTGTTTCCTTCAATTACATTTAAAATCTACTGTTTACACTCTTATCTTATTATTTGATCAAATAAGAACCAGCTTGTTAATTTTTGAGTGAATCCAGACATATTTAGATACCTACAAACATGTCTGAAGTGGGATCAGATTTTCACTCGCCCCTGCAGTGTACTTGAAATATGGCCGTGTGGACGGCCCTGCGTGCAATTTTGAACGCTCTGGTATTATTTATCTTGTGTGTAAGGCCCTTAGGCATTGCCTTAGTGAGTATTAGCCACATTCATTAACAATTGAATGTTCCATGACACATTTCCCTAGGAAAACACATTAAAAAGTAGGCCCTCTCAAAAGTTAACCCTCTATAATTATGTTTGGTTGGTATTTATTCAACTCTGATTTCCTAATTTGCATAGTAGAGATACTCTTAGATAATATGGGCACCTGCATGCCATAACCTGTGGCAATCCAACAATATTTAGATACCCCCATGAATTTTTGAAAATGGGGTTAATTTTTGTGAGAACAAAATCAATTTTTGTTTTTGTTTTTTCGCTCCGCAGGTCTCGCAGCCTATGGGGCCCATCTGCTCAGGTCTACCTTAGGAAGGACCTCCATCCTTGCCCTCCACTCCCTCAGGACCTCCAGTGCCTCGCTGTAACTTGAGTATATTTTTGTCTTCATATTTTGTTTATAGGAGTCACTCTAATTTTTTTTTTTTTTTTTTTTTAATAAATTGAGAAAAAATACAAATTACAGAGCTAGTTTTATTATCATCTAACATAAGGTAGAGAAATGACGAAATTAAGTTTAGAAGGTTTAATATTGAAAATCCATCGAAAAGTTTTGGGGTTATATTTGCTGAAAATGGTGGTGACAGAGTTGCCCCCAACGTACCTGACATTTACCCGAAATTGGATGATACCTATCCATGTTATTCCGGCTCTATCCACAGGGTCTTGACTTTATCAAAGGCGAAGGTGGTGTTATACCACAAAATACAGCAGCTCCCCCTCGAGGAGCACTTCCCCATCACTCACAGCTACGAAATAATGCAGCTCTCTACAAACAACCCTCTACAATCCCTATAACAGGGGAAAATAAGGGCGAGAAAAAGCGTCGATACGGTAACGACACTGGGGCTTTCTGAAAGTAGATTATGGGAAGACAAATGCTTAAGAAATTTTGAATTAAGAATAGTTTCAAAAACTTTAGTGATGCAGGAATGAGATCAATTGGATGATAATTAGAAGGTTGAGAGTGGTCACCCTTCTTTGGGACAGGTTGAATGAGATAAACTTCTAGCAAGAAGAAAAGACGTTAGAAAAAAGACAGAGGCAAAATAGTTTACCTAGGCAAGGAGTCAACATGGTAGAATAGTTTTTGAGTACAACAGGAAGAATACCATCTGGTCTGTACGCCTTCTTAGTATATAGCCCAGAAAGGGCAATACATATATCCTCAGAAGAGGTTATCATATTAGGCATAAGTAAGTGAGATGGGGGTTTGAGAGGGAGGAAAAGCTTGGAATCGTCCAAGGTGGAGATTTTAGCAAAAGTGTGAGCAAAGAGTTCAGCTGTTTCAGGGGAAAACGTGATGGTGGTGCAATCAGAGTGGAAAAGAGGGGGGAAACACAAGGAAGTAAAATTGTTGGAGAGGATTTTCGGAAAGATGCCAGATAGCTTCGGAAGTGCTAGAGTTGGCAAGTTCAGAAAATTTGGTATTGATGAAAGAGTTTTTGGCTAGTCGAAGAACAAATTTGACTTGATTCAGGCCAGATACATAAAAATAACAAGATTCTTGAGTTTGAAGGTGACAGTACCGTTTTTTGTATTTCTCCTTGTTGCGGACAGCAGTAGAACAAGCGTGAATAAACTAAGATTTGTTTGCATTAGACTGAGAGAAAGAAAATTTAATGTATGCCTCCATGCCCCGAGGATTACCTCAGTAATGCACTCAGCGCACTCCAATTATTCCATTATTCCAATCATTCCATGGGAAATCAAAGAAGAACTGCGGAAAGGCTCCGCAGTCAGCAGTGCCAAAGTGTCACAAGCGCCGCCGGCTGGGAGGCTCTGATGGCCGTACTGGAGAGGTAGGACAGGTAACACAGATATTGTTGGGATCGGAGGAGCCCAACAGAAAGAAAAGGTTTACAGTGGAAGTAGATGAATTAGAGGTTAGAAATAAGCCAAGCATGTTGGACCAATCACCAAGGCGGTCAGGAATACGAGTAGGATGCTGGACTAACTGCTCTAGTTTATTTAGGAAAGAAAAAATATCAAAGTTTGATCACCAGGTTGGTCAGTGAAATGAGAGGAGAGCCATTGGCAGTTGTGAACATTGACATTTTCTAAGATAGAGATTTCTGCAAATGGAGAGATGGATAGAATGTGTTTGTTTGAAAATCAAATAATTTTGAACAGCCAGTAGAATAAGGGGAAAGATAAACAACGCAGAAATATTTAGTCAGAGAATGGCAAGAAAGCTTTAGCCAGAGAGTTGGAAATCAAGATTTTGTTCGCACATACTGTATAATTATGCAACATTCATCTTTGGCTTGAAACTGAGGATAGATATAGTAGGAAGGTAATAGGAAGTAGTCACAGACAACTGGGTTTCGGTGAGAAAGAGAAGATATGGGTTGGCAGATGAGAAGTAGTGTATAACAGAGTAGAAGTTAGAGGAAACGCAAAGAGTGTTGCAGAAGTTGATAATGAGAGGGTCAAGCCACGGTCCAAGACATTATTATGGGTTGTTGGGTGGGTGTCTAGTGTGTGTTGTGGGGGCATTTATGGTCCCTCCCCCTGGGGATTTCGAGGCTGGACCTTGTTTTGTCATAATTGTAGTATTGTAAGAATGTTGGTGAATTGGAATGAAAATAGTGTACTTGTGTGGTGTAGTGTTAAGGAGAGAGAGTGTTTGTGGGAGTTAGCTGGATTAGTCTGTGTAAGTGTGGCACAAAGAAAATCAGTATGTGAGGACAGGCCAATGAAATAGGAGTTTCAGTGACTCCTTACCACATGCCTATAGTGTCTCGTTGGTCTAGCCCTGTTCGATAAGAGTCTACAATCTCCCCATTGGACATAATCATACGGATATGTTTACTTATAATAACAATAGAAACACTTTACAGCTACAGTAATAATAAACGTAGTTATCATATTATATTCCTATAATTATACATTCTGATACATCACTCCTGAATATAGTGGTATGCTTGTTGTTTTGATCTACTGGGGTTATATATATATATATATATATATATATATATATATATATATATATATATATATATATATATATATATATACCGGTATATATATATATATATATATATTATATATATATATATATATATATATATATATATATATATATATGTGTATATATATATATATATATATGTATTAGGGTGGTCCACAAAAAATAGTTTTATAATTTTATTCCTCCACAAGGTTATTTTTTGTCCATTACCCATAGGTTACAAGCCTATGAAATTTCATGGCGATAAAACTTAATTTAGAGGTCGCCCCATCATCTCGCTTTCTATCATAGGATTTAACCCGGAAAATATCACATACCCGAATTGGAGCACTTCCCGACATCACAGACCCAAATGGTGTTGATTTCTGAATTATCCGGGGTTGGTAACCCCATAGACAGATTGTATCTACTAAAAACTGATATACAGCTGTCTGAATGCTGATTTTCATTATTTGGTTTTCATACCGTAAATTAGGGGTAGGCCATACCCTGGTTAGGGTACTTCTAATAGAGATAGAACAAAATGGTTTGCATTTTTGAACTCAGAAGGGTCGATTTACACATAGAAATGCTTTCATATTTCATTTATTTACTAAAACCTGCAAAATATGACAGAAAATTTCAATTTCTCTATTTTCCTATAGAAAAACGATTTTTTTTGGCAATATTTTGTGAATTGTCAATAAATCAGTGTCGATGAAACCAGTTCTATGTGTAAATCGACCCTTCTGAGTTCAAAAATGCGAACCATTTTGCTTTATCACTACTAGAAGTACCCTAACCAGGGTATGGCCTACCCCTAAAATTTACTGAGAAAACCAAATAATGAAATTCAGCATTCAGACAGCTGTATATCAGTTTTTAGTTGATACAATGTGGTCTATGGGGTTATCAACCCCGGAGAATTCAGAAATCAACACCATTTGGGTCTGTGATGTCGGGAAGTGCTCCAATTCGGGTATGTGATATTTTCCGGGTTAAATCCTATGATAGAAAGCGAGATGATGGGGCGACCTTTAAATATCATTATATCGCGATGAAATTTTGCACACAAGGAGAGGAATGCAACACGAAAAAAAGCAGCAGTGTGGAGAAAGGACCAGTGCACTTTGAAATTTTACCACCTCTTCTTGGACCACCCTAATATATATATACGGTATATATACAGTATATATTTGTTTTTCTAAGTGAGTGAGGGAAACAAAAGGCAGAACTGCTTGTAGCGAGTGCCTCTCCCAGAGGCACACAGAGTTTGAAGCAATATAAGTCATAGGAATAAGGAAAGATTGATTCTGGGAGAGAGTTCCAGAGCTCAGCTGTTGAATAGAAGAAAGACTGAGAGTAACACTTCACTCTTGGGTTGGAGAGTTGCACAGAGTAGGGGTGGGGTTGTGTTGCAAGACGGGACGTATCTCATACCCTATGTAGAGGAGGTGGTATACGATGAGAGAGCTCTGAGGAACACTGATTATTGTAGTAGCGATGGAATAGCGAGGGAGATGCAACATTGCGGCGAAGAGAGAGAGATTGCAGAGAGTTGTTAAGTGGATGGGAGTTAATGATACGAAAGGCCTTCCTCTCTACTTTGTCTAGGAGTGCGGTGTGAGAGGATCCACCCCACACATGTGAGCAATACTCAATACAAGGACGCACTGTGCCCCTGTACAGAGCAAGAAGCTGTTCAGGGGTAAATAACCCCTTGAGGCGATTGAGTACACCCAGTTTCTGGGAGGCTGCCTTAGCAAGACTGGTAATGTGGTCCTTCCAAGTGAGAGCAGAAGAAAAAGAGACACCAAGAATATTGAGAGAAGATGAGGGATGGATTTTTGTGTTGTTGAAAGATAAGGGATAGTCCTCTGAGAGTTCCGGATGGGTAGATAGATGGAGAAATTAGGTTTTGGAAGCATTAAAGGCAACAAGGTTTTCTCGGCCCCAATTGGAAATAGTAGTTAGATAAGAAGATAAATGTTGTATGGCTTCATTACATTTGTTTTTGAGGGATTGCTGGCTGGGGCGTTCTGGAAAACTAATTGAGTAGTGCAAGGTAGAGTTGTCTGCGTATGAATGTATGGGACTGGAGGTACAGTTGAGAAGATCATATATGAAAATTAGAAAGAGAATGGGAGATAGGACAGAGCCCTGAGGAACACCGGAGTTGATACGATGAGGAAGTGAGCGATGGCCGTCCTCAACCGCAGCTATGGAACGGCCGGAAAGGAAATCAGAGACAAAGGCACAGATGGAAGGATAGAAACTGAAGAAGGATAGATTAGAAATTAAGGTTTGTGCCAGACTCTATCGAAAGCCTTCGATATGTCTAGCGCAATAGAAAAAGTCTCACCGAAGCCCCGAAAGGAGGATGACCAAGATTTAGTAAGATATGAAAGAAGATCACCAGTAGAGCGACCCTAGGGGAAGCTGACCCTCAATTTGACCACCCGGCCCAAATTTCATGATATTTGTTTTGTCACTAGAATGCTTCTTTCAACATAGGAGTATTTCATGAGAGGGAATAAACACGCATATGACATCCCGAGCCCAAAATTATATGATTTTTTGTTTTGTGTGTCTAAAATGCTTCTTTCGACAATGAAGAATAGCATAAGAGGGCATAAATACCTGTATGGCATCCCCCCCCCCCCCATCCCCCCAAAACCTAAATTCACCAATAAGCCTAGGCCTATAATGTTTTATCTTGAAATTGTTTTCTAAATTCGTACTTACAGGAAGATCATCTGATAGTACATCATGTGCAAGAGGATATAGCTGCTATCTGGCAACCCTAAAATCCCCCATCTAACAGCCTTACCCCACCCTCTCTCCTCCCTCCACCTTCCCAGGCTTCCCAGCTATATAATATACATCACCAAATTATTTCCAGACACACTGACATACGTATATTATACAGTAAGATTCATAAAGAAAATATTCTATAGTATGCCATAATATTACTGCTTTAATCGATGGCTCTAAATAACAATAAGAAAACGTAGTTTTTATGCGTAACTATGGAATTTGTTTGGTGACTCCCAAGTATAATAATAATAATAATAATAATAATAATAATAATAATAATAATAATAATATTTATTCAGTTAGCAATTTACAGAGTTGGTACCACATTGTATGTTACAGATATGACATGTACCAGCTTTGCATAATTCCAACTAAGGATAGCCCAATAAGGCCGTTAGGCGTATTTCCATTGGGGTCCTTGTGGGATTAGGTTAGCTGGGGAAAAGGGGAGGATAAAAGAAATAGATACTTTAGAGAAAGTATTTCTAGGGGGTTATTTTAAGATACCTTACATCCTATAGTAAATATTAGTAATCCGTAATCAGTAATCATTTCAGTTTGTTTTGCCTATCTCTTATGTCGTATTTAGTAGTAGACATAAGCTTGGTGCTCACTTCTCGCAGCTTTTCCGGTTCAGGTGTTCCTTCAGGCTACGTCTGAAGGAATACAGTGTTCTCTTTTCACGGACTGACTGGGGTAGGTCGTTCCAGTCTTTGATGGCAGTGAAGAAGAATGTTTGATTACCCTGTACTTGGATTCTCAGGACCGTAAAATTAAACATCCTGTTTCTTGTGTTATGTCCACTCCTCTCATTTGCTTTAACAAAATCACTCTTAAGATACTCTGGAGCTCTGTCATAGAATATCTTGAAGGCATTAGTGAGCCTGATTTGTTTGGCCCTGTCAGAGACATTGAGCATACCTAGTGACTGCAGTTGTTCCTGGCCAACATGTGATCTGGGTCCTAGGTTCAGCATGAACCTAACCACTTTATTTTGAGTGACCTGAAGTTTGTGCTGTGCTGATTTAGATTATGCAGAGTACCAGGATGACACAGAATAGTCAAAATGACATTGAACAAGCGTTTGGCAAAGGGTCTTTTTGGTCGCCGCTGGCAAGCATCCCACCTGTCTATACAGGTATTTTATCCGTGCTCTACACTTACTCAGGATAGATTCCAAAATTGTTTGACCTGACAAACTCGAGTCCAGTTTTAGTCCGAGATATTTAACTTGTGACCTTGTTATAAGAATATCATTACAGTTGACCGAGAAGCCCACAATGTCTTTCAGTTTGCGTTTTGTTCCACATAAGATGGCTTCCGTATTGCCCAGGTGAAGAGTTAGTCTATTGTCCACTAGCCATTCACTACATGATTCTAGTTCTTTGGAAAGTGAAGCGGCAATACTTATTGGGTCTTTTCCTGATACCAGAAGCACGCTGTCATCAGCATACAGTAATAATTTACATGAGACAGACGCTCAGTTCCATGTCGTTCACATAACAGAGAAAGAGTAAGGGACCAAGGATGCTTCCCTGCGGGAATTTATATACAGTATATTTCTTTCGTCTGCGATTTCCAAATGTCATATATTGCCAACTTCTAAGTGTAACTACTCCATTGTATATTGCTCTGCTTCGTTTCCCTTTTGCACACTACAGTATTGCCTACTTGGGAGTATACAGCACCTGTTTAGCATGTTCACATTAGCTGCTACTCGGATATTTTCCCTGAATAGACATATTTTATTTTGAATATTGCGCCACACTTATATATACATTTTACATGTACTTTTCAGAACATTGTAGGCCTATTATTCAATATGGGAAAGAGAACACGATAAGTTGTAGGTGATGATTGTAGGATACGCCATACCAAAAATTGCGCAAAATTTGAATGATTCTACAATTTTGTATTTATATTTTTTATATAATGCATTGAAAGTCGCTGCCGCACACGCGCGCATATAGGGTGATGAAATTTTCAGGGAGTCTTACTATTTCCACGGGTATTAACCCGTCCAATACCAGCGATGGCAGTGAGCCGTCAGTAGATAAATCACTCCCCAGTCCCAGCGACATCTGCCAGCCGTCAGTAATATACAATCCTTGTAACTGCCAGTATCAGGCAATACCTGGTACAACGACGTTTGAGCACTGCTCTAAGACCTTGACAACACTTCTCAGCTTATATCCAATCTCCCACAGGCTGGAAGAGGCAGTATTCCTCCATCTTTTGAGGTGGGATGTTGTTATATCTTGCTTCTGAAGCCATGTTGGCCACATTTGGCCATATATATATATATATATATATATATTTATCAACTCTGCGAAGCAGAGTGGAATCGCACACACAGGTCCCGCCCGTATACTGTGCACCACAATTCAGCTTGTCCGTCGTCGTTGTCGTCATCCGTCGTCATCCGTCGTCCGTCCGGAAACTCCTCCTAGACCCTTCGATGGATTTTCACAAAATTTCACAGGTATATTCATTTGGTCAATGCGAAGGTCAGTCAAAAAGAACTATTCAATTTAACTTAAAGGTTAAGGTCAAAGGTCAAGGTTAAAAATAAGGTCAATATTTCATGTGACTTAGTTTTTACTCAAATTTCTTCATTTTCATTATACAAGTTACTGGTAAGCTCGATAACCTATTGACCAGATTTTAGATAAATATTCTGAAGGGTAAGGTCAAAAGTCAAGGTCAAAGGTAAAAATATTTGTTTTACTAATATTTCTTATATTAACTATTAGATTCTCACTAAACTTACCATGTATATTCGGAATACTTAGGGCAAGGTCATACAAGAAACTATACAATTCCATATGAAAGGTTAAGTTCACAGGTCAAGGTCTAATAAAAGGTCAATGTGCTATTTTCTTTACTTTTCATGCAAACTTCAAAAAATTTGGCGATATAGTTGCACTTTAAATGAAAAGGAAAATAATACATTTTGAGACACATATCATGAAGGTCAAGGTCAAAGTCAAAGGTCAAGGTCAACTATTCTATAAATACATATGAAACTAACTGATGGGTTTTAATGAAATTAGTCATGCATCAACTCTGCGAAGCAGAGTGGTATCGCACACACAGGTCCCGCCCCTATACTGTGCACCACAATTCAGCTTGTCCGTCGTCGTCGTCGTCCGTCGTCGTCATCCGTCGTCGCTCGTCGTCCGTCCGGAAACTCCTCCTAGACCGTTCGATGGATTTTCACAAAATTTCACAGGTATATCCACTTGGTCAATGTGAAGGTCAGTCAAAAATAAATGTTTAATTTAACTGAAAGGTTAAGGTCAAAGGTCAAGGTTAAAAATAAGGTCAATATTTCATGTGACTTAGTTTTTACTCAAATGTCTTCATTTTCATTATACAAGTTACTGGTAAGTTCGATATCCTATTGACCAGATTATAGATAAATAATCTGAAGGGTAAGGTCAAAACTCAAGGTCAAAGGTCAAAATATTTGTTTTACTAGTATTTCTTATATTAACTGTTAGATTCTCACTAACCTTACCATGTATATTCGGAATACTTAGGGCAAGGTCATACAAGAAACTAAACAATTCCATATGAAAGGTCAAGTTCACAGGTCAAGGTCAAATAAAAGGTCAATGTGCTATTTTCTTTACTTTTCATGCAAACTTCACAAAATTTGGCGATATAGTTGCACTTTAAATGAAAAGGAAAATAATACATTTTGACACATATCATTAAGGTCAAGGTCAAAGGTCAAGGTCAACTATTCTATAAATACATATGAAACTAACTGATGGGCTTAAACACTCAACGAGCGGCCTAGGCGGTAACTTCTACTACCTGCCAAGCGGGTAGTTTTACCCTAAACGAGCTTATTTCTGTGCTCTTTTTCATGCATAAACAAGAGCCAGAGCATAATATAATTATGTATCCGTGAATCGGCGATAATTGAGCTTTCCAATGACACCTGAACCATCCTTCTACGACCACTGGTTGTCTTGCAACGATCGTGCAACACGAAGGAAAAATCCCTAAAATACAGCAATTTCTTCAGTTTTTACCCTGTATGGCGGGACCAGGGATGTGGTGGGTTGTGATGTTACCCTCAGTGGCGGGACTGGGTCCATGCCGAACGGTCAGAGCCCACCCGCGCTTGTCCCACTGGTCGGACTCTCTCTCAGAGCCGATAATGTGCTCAACATCGCATGCTACTATAGCCGGGCCCCGCCACATAGTCCTTGGTTCTCTTGTCCGACTATAGCCGGGTGCCGCCAAAGAAGGGTTAATGAAATTAGTCATGCTTATTTGATTTTCCTGGGCAATGTCAATGAACATTTTTGTTTACTCTTACATAAAGGTTACTCAAGGTTCACAGGTCATGGTGAAAGATCAACTTATACTATTTATTTTTAGTTTTCATTCAAATGTCTTCATGTTCAGCTTACAAGTTACTGGTAACATTGAATTCGTACTGCACAAATTTTAGATAAATATTCTAAAGGGTAAGGTCAAAATTCAAGGTCAAAGGTCAAAATAGTATTTTTACTAGTATTTCTCATACTAACTGTTAGATTCTCAATAGGTTTACCATGTATATTCGGAATGCCTAGGCCAAGGTCCTACAATAAACTATTCTATACCATATGAAAGGTCAAGGTCACAGGTCAAGGTAAAATAAAAGGTCAATATGCTATTGTCTTTACTTTTCATGCAAAATTCCCAATATTTGGTGAGATAGCTGCACTTTAAGTGAAAAGGAAAATAATATATGTTGACACATATAAAGGTCAAGATAAAGGTAAAAGGTCAAGGTCAACTATTCTATTAATATATATGAAACTAACTGATGTGTTTTAAAGAAATTAGGTATGCATATTTGATGTTCATGGGCAATGTCAATGCAAACAAAAATGAACTCTTACATAAAGGTCACCGGTCAAGGTCAAAGGTCAACTTTTATTATTTAAAACAAAAATTACTAAAATTTTAGAAAACTGGCTGTGTTATGGCTTATTACATAAGCATAGCCTAATATATATCAAATTTCACATAAATATTGTAATAGTTAAGGTCAGAGGTCAAGGTCAAAATAAGAGTATGGTAATTTTCCCTAAACTCCTCCTTGACTGTTCAATGTATTGTCATAATATTATACAGGTAAATTCAGTTGGTCAATGCGACGACCATCCAAAAATATGTATTTTACTTTTAGTCAAAGGTCAAAGGTCAAGGTCACAGTATATGATCACTATTTGTAATCAATAAGTTTTTATACGAATTAGGCTACACCATATTCATAATGATAGTTAATAGAAACATTGCTGTTAAGCTAACTAAATCCTTGATAAGAAATTCTAAGGTCAAAGGTCAAGGTTAAAGGTCGATATATGATTTTTACTAGTATTTCTTATTTAATGCACGATTTTCATTAGGCATATCATGCATATTCGGAATGCCTACAGCAAGGTCATACAAGAATAAACATAATTCCATTTGATAGGTCAAGTGCACAGGTCAACGTCAAATATAAGGTCAATATGCTTATTTCTATACTATTCATGTAAACTTCACAAAATTCGTTGAGACAGTTGTGCATTAAGGGAAAATTAAAATGTTACATTTTCAGACATCATAAAGGTCAAGATGAAGGTCAAAGGTCAAGGTTAACTATTCCTTTAATACCTCTGTACCTAACTGATGATCTTTAATGAAATTTGACACACTTATTTGATTTCCTAGAGTTACATCAAAGCAAACAAAAATTTAATTTTGCATAAAGGTCAAGGTCCCAGGCCAAGGTCATAAGTTAACCTTCATCATAAAAAAACTAAATTTTCGATAAGCTGATAACTGTTAGTTGCATTTTACTTAAATAACATTCTCACATATATATATATATTATAATACTTAAGGTTAAAGGTCAAGGTCAAAGAACAAAAGAAGAGTGTTGATAGTACATCTCAAGATTATACTATTTATAATGAAATCATTATAACCATCTATCATATAATTTCAAGGTGTTTTAGTTACAGTATCTAGATTTATATGGGGGACTGTACATTACAGAGGTCAGAAGATAATTAACTCCTATGACGTATTGTCTGGTCAGATCCTGTCACACACATTCTGCTGAAATAACACTCCCTGTACTTTCTCCAACGCCATCTTGTAACCACGGGTAGCCATCTTGTAACCGGGAGGTGAATTATAGGTGTGGCTTTGAGGTGGTGAGAAGGTGAGAGATAGGGAGAGCAGGGAGATAGAATCGAACATCCAGGGTGATAACATATACCCAGAGATACCCTCTTGAGTTAGGGTTTACTCTTATATTACATTATAGTACTTCTGTATATCTATCAGATTGTTACTTAAATATATCAAAGTGGTTTTGGACCAAAGATCTTTTATTATATTCCCTTTACCTATATCTATCAATATAATATATATATATGGTAATCGGTGGTGGCAGCATTATAACTACTTATATATCAATCGATTAATCTATCATCAACGAGCAGAGAGAGCTGAGATCAACTTATCTTCAATCAACCTATAACTAAAACATATATGTACATCTCTTAAGACCATCGACACCTTCAGTCAGCCTTATATAGAGTCAACAGTTAACCCTTATCATAAATATAGGATCGTAACTCAAAACGTCCTAATACTCCTACCTGGAGTTAACCCTATGAATACATTTGACTAATCCTAAAAGTCTTACGTAACATTGTCTTTAAACTCGACCTAGACTGTTTAACCCTTTGTGTACCGTTGACGTCTTTTGTAGTGTATTCTAGCTATAATTAGACGATTTTATGGAGTTTATGAAGGATCTGTGGTAGTAAAAAGGGTTAAGATAGTTGAAAGCCTGATAATTTTATTGGGGCCCTTCATAAACTAAATAAAATTGTCTTAGTATCCAGCACGAAATGAAACGGGTTACGTATCGTCACCAAATTTTGCTGGCAAAATTGGTTGGTCAATGCAACGATTGTCCCAAAAAAAAAAATGTTTTGTTATTCGAAGGTCAAGGTGAATGGTAAAGGTCACATATTATGGTCACTATTTCGTTCTTATATATATATATATATATATATATATATATATATATATATATATATATATATATATATATATATATATACTTGTATATATATATATGTATATATATATACATATATATATATATATTTATTTATCTATTGAGAGATAGATAGACATTTTCCTGTGTTGGTAGCTATTTAAGTGGGAATGAGACACTTGCCAAATAAAATCTAAACTATTTGGAGTTAAGACTTGAAACTTTGCAGATGAATAGGCACCTATGTTGCTTACATTGTGTGTGAAAAAGAACGATATACATATACGTATATGTACACATATACGCATATGTATACGTATATGTATTTCATAACGGCATTAATACTTAACCAATTGTTTTCCTTCTTTGGCTGTAAATAGTAATTTGATATCTTTACCATGCTATGCAAACATTTGGAAAATGTCCCATACATCATGGAATGTCGCCATGTCATTATTTTATGTATGCCTGACGTAATGTAAAATTCAGGTTTTTGGTGACATAGGCTGCTAGCTCCTATTAAAAACATTATTCTCTGGTAATCCCAAGTAAATCTGAATGATTTTCGATTTTCTGTGATCATAAATAAGACAAAATTTATTGAACAGAGATATACTGCCCCCTTCTGTACTGTGCCCATATGACGGGTGCCATTTTCAGGCTATTATGAGCCCTGAGAGAGAGGCCAGCTGTTGCAGGGAGCGCAGAGGGGCTCCAACCGACGACCACAGGCGGCGGGCACACACTGACCTCTGAAATAGTGCCCGGTCACTCATGTGCAGCGTCACACATAGCAAAAACAGCAAAAATTGCAAATTTTTGTCGATATTGGCCTTCGTTTGCAAGATCGTTGCAAAATAACCAAATGTCGTACAGGGATGATTCAGGTGTCATTGGAAAGCTCTTATCATTGTACTTTCAGGGATATATAATTGTATTACGCTCTGGCTCTTGTTTATGCATGAAAAAGAGCATGGAATGAAGGTAATTTCGGGCAATTATGCCCCCCTCCACGTGCTTACGCCCTTCGTCCCTTTAACTCCTGCCCTGGCATTTAAATGTGTGCAGCCTGGTAAAATGCTGGTCGGGTATTATTCCACAATGGTGTAAGAACAAGGGGTAGGGGTCACAAGGGGTAGGGGTTAGAGTACTGGTAGGCCTTAGGATTCAATTCCGGATCCCCTCCAGGGACCAATCAGCAGCAGGTGGTGGTGACGTTAGGTCATCCGGTTTGGCTGAGGTGACCCGGGAATTGTCCAATCCCAGGTTGGCCTGTACGTGTGACGTCACTTCCAGTAGCGTGTGGCCGTAGCACCGCCTTTTCGGTGACAAAGTAGCCCGCGAGGGTTTGTTTTGGTTTAGACTATGGGGGCCTGGGCACCGTTCACTTTCTCGGGGGGACTTATGGATTCTGAGCCCGTTTTCTCACATCTAGAACGGGCGAAGGGGAGACCTTGTTATTGTGGGGTCCCAATGGACGGCGCCACCATTGATTCATGTTAGGCGAGGGGCACGGTGTTGGTGTGACTGGAGGAGGTGCTGGAAGGCCCGGGCTGGATCTGGACGGAGCAGGTGGGATCCTTGGTTAACCCGTTGAGCCCCGGCTAGTTATAATATTTTGTTCACCCCAGTCCCAAGCCATTTTCACTTATTTTTTTTGTTTGCTAAAATGGAAGACAAGGATGAGAAATGAAAAAAAAAAAAAAAAAAATCACCTCGGACATTTTTTTTTGGGGGGGGGGGAGCCTCAAAACAATTTGTTGAGCCAAAATGGAAGAGAATGGTGAGAAATGAAGAACAAAAAAAAAAAATCGGTCATTTGGGGGGCGGGGGGGGGGGGGTCGAAAGTTCGTCTCCCCCGCATGACCACCCGCCCGGGAGCACTAGGGTGAAAACTGAGTATGGCATTGTACGGCATACATCCTAAGGAGTGTCTCACATAAATCTCAAGCCTCTAGCTCCCATACGACCGGAGTAATGAAGGTTCAAATTGGCGGTGAACTAAGGGTGTAAAGTATCCCCACTAAGCCCACCACCACCAGCCGCGCGGCTGTCTCGGCCCGCTCACACCTACCGGCCCGGCTCCCACACACACTACGGTACCTCCCCCTCCTATTCTCCCGCCATTTCCTACCTTACGAGCCACGTAAGTGTTTTTTATATGTCGGACGCACGTGATGCGTCGCTGGGAGTTGGTGATCAAACACTGCCGACGCATCACGTGCGACGCTGGGTCTCACTGGGTTAAGGGTACCAGAAGAAAGGGCGGCTGCATGGGGGCGCCTCTGGGGTGTTCCTCGCCTCTCGGGGCTTGGCACTGGTGTGGTTGGGCGGCTGGGGTGTCTGGTCAGGGGTAGGAGGGGCTCCCCTCTTGGTGGTAGAAGTGCCCTGGTACGCTCCGGCAGGTGGAGGCGGCTGAGCCTCAAGGGCAGCTTGCCTCTGCATAACACTTATATTATCCCTATTACCTAAAAACCTTCAAACACCTTATGTACAAGCATTTTGGCTCAATTTTATCTTGAAATTCGCTCACTTTTCATTTTACTATAATTTGAATGAACACTTGGCACTAGCAGCTATACCCTTTTCCTTTCATTAATAAATTATATAATAGACAGACAGACACATGGGTAGATTGATAGCTATATAAGCAGATTGATAGATAAGGAAGGATTCAAGTTTTACAATTAGACCTTATTTATGTCGAGATTTAGAGTGAGAGAACCAACGTTTGTTTCCCGGGTTGGACGAGGCATTCATCTTCTTGCACACAATGCTTCTGCTCACCTGTCTGTGAATTATAACCTGTTGAGGTATGGTGGTGAGATAGTGATCGAATGGGTATGGAAAATGTGCAAACTAGCGTGGGAGAAGGGGAATGCACCCGATGACTGGAAGACTGGCATAATAGTCCCCCTATACAAGGGCAAAGGGGAAAGAGGAGTGTGTGGTAACCACTGAGGAATATGTCTTTTAAGCGTAGTAGGGAAGGTGTACAGTAAGGTAGTGATTGAGAGAGTGAGAGTGAGAACGGAGAAATGGACAGGCGACGAACAGGGAGGTTTTAGGAAGGGAAGAGGATGTGCAGATCAGATTTTTACCCTGAATTGTGTTGTGGAGAAATATCTGGAGAAGCAACAAAAGGTGTATGTTGCCTTTATGGACTTGGAGAAGGCCTATGACAGAGTGGATAGAGAAGGCATATGGAAAGTACTTAGAATATACGGAGTAGATGGCAAGTTGCTGAAAGCAGTGAAGAGCATGTGTGAGGGTGCAAAGGTGGCAGTACGTGTGGAGAATGAGCAGAGCGAGTTCTTTGACCTGAGTGTTGGGTTGAAACAGGGGTGTGTGATGTCCCCGTGGTTGTTTATTGTATATATGGATACATGAAAGAAATACTAGGAAGAGCAGTGGATGTTGGTGTATCGCTGAAAAGAGAGGGAAATGAGTGGAAGCTGCCTATACTGCTGTTTGCGGATGATACAGTTCTGATGAGCGATAATGAATGGGAGGTGCAGGGTCTGGTAAATGAGTTTAGAACAGTGTGCGAAAAACGGAATTTGAAGGTAAATGCGGGGAAGAGCAAGGTTATGGTCTTCGAAAGAGGTGAAGTCACAGAGTGTGAGGTGAAGTTGAACGGTCAGGCTATGGAGATCGTCAGCTCTTTTAAGTATCTGGGCAGTGTGTTGAGTAAAGATGGGACAATGGATGAGGAAGTGCGGGAGAGGGTACAACAGGGGAAGAGGATTGTAGGAACGTTGAAAGCAGTAACAAAAAATAGGGTGGTCAGTTTGGAAGTGAAGAAGTCCTTGCATGACAGGTGTGGTAATCCCGACTCAAATTTACGAAAGCGAAGCATGGACGTTCGGGAAGAGACTCAGACCAAGAGTGAGAGCGGTGGAAATGAGTTACTTGGAAGTGCGTGCGGAGTTACATGGAGGGATAGACAGACGAATGAGGAAGTAAGAAGGAGGTGTGGTGTGGAAGTAGATGTGCTGGAAAGTGTGAAAAGGAACAACTTTAGATGGTTCGGCCATATGGAACGTATGGGAAGCGAGAGATTGACTAAGAGGGTGTACGAGAGCGAGGTGGAAGGACAGAGAGGGAGAGGTGCACCAAGGAATGGTGGAAGGATGGAGTGAGGAAGTATATGAATGAAGGCGGTGCTGGTTGGGAGGAGGGGCGTCGACTGACTGGGGACAGAGGTGCATGGGGGTGGTTCGTTCGTGGCCACCCTTCGGGGATCACGGTTTCAGGCAATAGATAGATAGATAGATAGTCAGAAGACTATTGTGAACTCCCATTGGGCTCTGTTTGATGATATGCCTTCCATTCCAGTGTGTATGAGAAAAAAGGGGGTAGAGAGGTATAAGGAGTAAATAGTTAGTACTTCAAAGACCTTGTGGTCCATTCTGGGAAAATAGTGTACGATAGGTGAAACAAGCGAGCTTTTAAAGTGCACTGAAGAGCGTGAAATACTATTTCTTCTCTCTTTGAATTATTCTACTGAAAAACTATTTACAGCTTTTGAGGGAAGTTTGTTCCTGCTAGAATAAAACACATCTTCACATCTTAAACTCCAATTACCACCCTTGATTGCATGTGATGTTCATTATAAGCCTAAGCATTTCCTTAAACTCCTCACTGTCAAACCCATTTAGTATTTTTAAAGAGGTCGAAGAGCTAACATCGTAGTCTACGCGTTTATAACGGAAAGAGACCAAATTAACCTCTCAACATATCTCCATAGTTGAGTCTTCTAATCGATGGATTAAAGTGTGTAGCCCTGGCTTGAACGTTTTCTTGATGCTCGATTTCTTTCCCGAGTGTTTGGGACCAGAACTGAACAGCATATTCTAGAAGAGGCCGCATCAGAGCATTGTAGAGTGTGATGACCTGTATCTTTGTTTTTGTGTGCTGAAACTGTTTCTTATTATACCCTAATCCTTTATTCTCTGCTTCAATGCATTGCTTGGAATACTGTAATTTATTTTGAGCAGTATTTTAAAAGTAGACATAATGGATAAAAAACACCATCTGAGGAAGAGCTCTGTATTGACAACGTTTCTCAGATAGCGTCATCATGTCACTGACCTGATGAAGCTATCTGCGAAATGTTGTCAATAAAGTGCTCTTCCTCAGATGTGTTTTTTTTCTCCCAAACTGTAATTTACGTCATTGCGAATCCGAATACCCAAATTAATTTCCAAGTCAGTTACTTCCCGATTATTTCCCAATAGTTGATATTGTGATTGGGGGTTTTCTTGGCCAATATGCATCACTTTGCACTTCTCCAAGTTTAAAAGCTTCTGCCATGTCTCGGACCATTCATATAATTATTTAAGAATTAATGATGAGTTATTCAACCACTTAAGGATTGTTGTTATTCACTCCCAGTTTAATGTAATTTGTAAACTTTGGGAGATCACCCTCCATAAACCAATATCGATGTAATTGATATAATGACATGAATAGCAACAATGAGCCAAAGATAGATCCTTGTGAAAATCCATAAGTGATAGAAGTTCATTGAAAAAAATCAACGTTGATAACATCTCGTTGTTGTGTACCAGTTAGCCAATTTTCTATTCAACTACTTGCCTATGTACAGTCACTTTTGACATAACCTACTATTTGGGTTTTTGCCAATGCTTTTTTGTTAAGTAATATCCAAGTATATGATATTTATGGTCTATATTTGTCATACTCAACAGAGAGAGAGAGAGAGAGAGAGAGAGAGAGAGAGAGAGAGAGAGAGAGAGAGAGAGAGAGAGAGAGAGAGAGAGAGAGAGAGAGATACAACACTGAGTACACCCTACCTTTACATTCAGCAGCTCGTGAGCAAGACAGATTGCCTAGTGTAAGATCTATGAACCTCCAAGTAATGTACGAGCATGGAGAGACGCAGCGGTGCGCTCCAATCATACCACTACACCACCACCACCAGTAATGTACGAGCATGGACAGACGCAGCGCTCCAATCATACCACTACACAACCACCACCACCAGTACTTTAACTATTTCATATTCTTTAGTAATTACATCACCGTCATAATCATTAGTATCATATTTGGCAACATCCGTTTTAAAATATTATTATCAGCAATTTATCACCAATATTATCATTACATTACATTACATCATAATCATCACTACCAATAGACACATTATGTTATATCATAATTGTATCACTTCTATCATCATTGTACCACCAAAATCGTCATTAGCTTTAATTCACGATCATCATTACTAATACTATCAAAATCATTTTTATCAGTACAATCATAAATTATCATACAAGTTTTTCATCACTATTATTATCATCACTACATCATTGATGACATCAGTATCATTAACAGCATCATGACATCACCATCATCAAATATTATATCTGTATTCGTCAGTTTTCTGTAATGAAAGCTGTATACTTTCTTATTACTATATATTGTGTCTGTTATTTTGAATCATTCATTAATTCTGCGTGACTATCTATATATCTATCTAATGCTCGACGCCGTGATCCCCGAAGGGGTGACCACGAACGAACCGCCCCATGCACCTCTGTCCAAAGTCTGTCGACGCCCCTCCTCCCAACCAGCACCGCCTTCATTCATATACTTCCTCACTCCATCCTTCCACCTCCCCTTCGTTGCACCTCTCCCTCTCTGTCCTTCCACCTCGCTCTCGTACACCCTCTTAGTCAATCTCTCGCTTTCCATACGTTCCATATGGCCGAACCATCTCAAGTTGTTCCTTTTCACACTTTCCAGCACATCTACCTCCACACCACACCTCCTTCTTACTTCCTCATTCGTCTGTCTATCCCTCCATGTAACTCCGCACGCACTTCTCAAGTAACTCATTTCTACCGCTCTCACTCTTGGTCTAAGTCTCTTCCCGAACGTCCATGCTTCGGTGCTTCCGTAAGTTAGTGTCAGGATTACCACACTGTCATGCAAGGACTTCTTCACTTCCATACTGACCACTCTATTTCTTGTTACTGCTTTCAACGTTCCTACAACCCTCTTCCCCTGTTGAACCCTCTCCCGCACCTCCTCATCTACAGTCCCATCTTTACTCAACACACTGCCCAGATACTTAAAAGAGCCGATGATCTCCATAGCCTGACCGTTCAACTTCACCTCACACTCTGTGACTTCACCCCTTTCGAAGACCATAACCTTGCTCTTCCCCGCATTTACCTTCAAATTCTGTTTTTCGCACACTGTTCCAAACTCATTTACCAAACCCTGCAGCTCCCATTCATTATCACTCATCAGAACTGTATCATCCGCAAACAGCAGTATAGGCAGCTTCCACTCATTTCCCTCCCTTTTCAGCGAAACACCAACATCCACTGCTCTTGATAGTATTTCTTTCATGACTCCATCCATATATACAGTAAACAACCACAGGGACATCACACATCCCTGTTTCAAACCAACATTCAGGTCAAAGAACTCGCTCTGCTCATTCTCCACACGTACTTCCGCCTTCGCACCCTCATACATACTCTTCACTGCTTTCAGCAGCTTGCCATCTACTCCGTATATTCTAAGTACTTTCCACAAACCTTCTCTATCCACTCTGTCATAGGCCTTCTCCAAGTCCATAAAGGCAACATACACCTTTTGTTTCTTCTCCAGATTTTGGCCCCAACTCTGTTCCTCATTCATATCAATGATCTCATATCTACCACTCATAATCCAATACATTCCTACGCAGATGACTCAACACTCCACAGTTCCTTCACATTTACCAATTCTTTCACCCAACCCGATCTTATAAATTCAAAAATAAACACTGCAATTTCTCTGAACCAGGACCTTTCTAGAATTAATGAATGGGGACAAGAGAATCTAGTTTCCTTTAATGCACAGAAAACCAAGTACATTCAATTTTCTAACCGACAGAATCTCACTGACTCCCATATATTTTTTAATGATGTAAATATTCCCACTTCCCCTAGTATTGACATTCTCGGTGTAACATTAACTACTAACTTGAGCTGGACACATTATGTTAGAAGCATTGCTAAGAATGCCTCTAAAAAACTGGGACTCCTGTACAGAGTTCGAGAATTCTTCACTGACGAGCAGTTGGCCGTAATATATAAAAGTCATGTGCGCTCTCAGATGGATTACTGTTCACCTCTGTGGGGTGGAAGTGGAGTGGTTGCATTGAGGCAGTTGGACAAAATTCAAAATAAAGCTATTAGATTAATCAATAACCCTGCAATCACACAGGACCTTCCTACATTAGCCATACGAAGAAACGTTGCATCCCTTGCATTATTCTACAGATATTTTCACATCAATTGTTCCGAGGAACTTGCTTCAATTGTGCCGCCTCTCCACATCTTTCCCCGTAGAACTAGGGCAGCTGAGAGCGCCCTTGAATTTACACTTTCTCCTCCACAATGCATAACTTCTGCTTATCAGAATTCATTTATCCCCAGAGCTACTACTCTTTGGAATTCACTTCCCTCGAATTGCTTTCCACACACTTACAATCAACAAATGTTTAAATCCAGTTGTTACAAACATTTTATGAATGGAGGATGCCTTTAGGCACATGGACCTTTTTGTTTTATCTGTGTTTTTCCTTCCTCCGTTCATTGTCTCTTTAAAAAAAAAAAAAAAAAAAATATATTTCTCCACAACACAATTCAGGGTAAACATCTGATCTACACATCCTCTTCCCTTCCTAAAACCTCCCTGCTCGTCGCCTATCCATTTCTCCGTTCTCACTCTCACTCTCTCAATCAGTACCCTACTGTATACCTTCCCTACTACGCTATGATCTTGGTGAATTTTGGTGCCAAGAAAATCTGGCAGTTCAATACTTTTGTCCAAGCATAATAACATGGAGTGAGACATAGGCACTCCAGTGACAAACTTCATCAACAGTATAGTCATACCAACGTCGGAAACCGAAGTACCGCCGTAGTATTCAATTAGTACTATCATTGTTTGTTTGTATATCTAGATTCAGTCATACCCTAGACATCGTGAAAGTGATACATAGACACTCCAGGGACAAACTTTGCCATTACTTCATCAACAGTGTAGTGATACCAACGCCGGAAACGGCAGTACCACCATAGTACTCAAGTAAGCTACCATTGTAAGCAATACCTGACCTTGCTACCCAAGGGGCCTCTCCGGACCATTCCTCAAGCAGATCTCCTTCTTCATTATACCTTTAGATATTCATCACATATTCTTTCTCTGGTACTAATTGTTATGCAAAGTCAAAAAGGAAAAGTGACGAGCAGCACTACACCAGCCCTAACACCCGGGACAACACCAACTTCTACCAGCTACACAGCCGTAATCCAGACGTCTAACAGAGTACCTCCTCCAATAATTTTTGTTTAATTCCATACCACTCAATTCTCTTTCAAAAACAGGTACAGCCAATCACAGACCCGGTGATGTCAGAGCTCCCCCCACTCGGAACATTCATTGTGCAGCTGGCAGCCTACCATCCCTCACACCTGCTACCAGGGCAGGTAGAGCACCATCCCAGAGGAAAAGAGACACAAGGGCCGCCCAAACACCACCATAAAGGCCCCTTCTCCATTCAAGGACACCAAGACCAGGAGAAATAGGAAAATGAGCAAGGAGCAAGAGGAAAAAATATTTTGCAGGCTCACCTTTCTCCTACATTCAGCAACCCATATTTTGGAATTACCACCCTCAACAACCCTTATGAGGTAACAAAAATGATTAACTTTTGCTAGAAACTCCACCTTGGATGATTCCGGTGCTATTCCTCCCTCTCCACCCTCCTCTCTCTTACTTATGCCAAATATCCTAATCTCTTCTAAAGATGTACTTTCTACCCTCTCTGGGCTTAATACTAATAAGGCGTACGGTCCGGCGGTGTTCCTCCTGTTGTTCTCAAAAACTGTGCTTCCGTGCTGACTCCCTGCCTAGGCAAACTCTTTCATCTCTGTCTATCCTCTAACATCTTCCCTTCATGCTGGAAGTTTGCTCACATTCAACCGTTCCCAAAGATGGGTGACCGCTCTCAACCCTCCAATTATCGTCCAATTGCTCTCATCTCATGTCTTTCTAAAGTTTTGGAAACTATTCTTGCTTCCAAATATCTTAAGCATTTCTCTTCTCATAATCTGCTCTCAGATCGCCAGTATGGCTTCCTTAACCCGGCAAGCGCGATAGGCCTCACGGAAGGCTTCCTATAGGGAACGCGATAGGCCTCACGGAAGCAAGACCATAAAAAAAGACTTCCATAAAAAAAAGGGCCTATCAAAACAAAGGAATTTGTCTCTAGGTGAGATAATTCCCCTCCAGTACTCATCCATGTAAATCTCACCCACCCCCCTCCCCTCCTTCCCCACCTTATTCCCCCCTCCCTCCCCTCCTCAATTATCACCTATTTTTCCTCTTATTATCATCATTTATCGGTTATTTTTCTCTCCCGCGATAATATAGCACAAGTGGGTTGCAGAAAAGATCGTTATGCAACACCCAGACACCGGCCCACACCGCCCCGCTCGTCTCAGTTACCTCACAGACAGCGAGAGAGGATGGTTGCCTGTGGCTCTCTCTCGCCTGAGATTATGACCGGGTGGCCAATATCTTCGTTTTTCACCACCCAAATGCTTTTCCCACTTATTTTAGCACTCTTGAAGGTTCATATATACATCATATATGTAAAATAAAAGCATACCGAAAACAAATAATGCTCTATATTGTAAATATAACGAATTCTGTCAGAATCCAAGGCTAGAAATGCACAAATAACTACCCTAGCACCTAGGTCTATTTCGCGCTTGTCAGGTTAAGGGTCACTCTACTGGTGATCTTCTTTCATATCTGACTAACTATTGGTCATCCTCCTTTCGGGACTTCGGTGAGACTTTTTCTATTGCACTAGACATATCGAAGGCCTTCGATAAAGTCTGGCACAAATCTTTAATTTCTAAACTACCGTCCTTCGGTTTCTATCCTTCCATCTGTGCCTTTGTCTCTAATTTCCTTTCCGGCCGTTCCATGGCCGCGGTTGTGGACGGCCATTGTTCACTTCCTCACCCTATAAACTCTGGTGTTCCTCAGGGCTCTGTCCTATCTCCTATTCTCTTTCTAATTTTTATAAATTATCTCCTCAACTGTATCTCAATTCCCATCCATTCATACGCAGACGACTCAACCTTTCACTACTCCATTAGTTTTTCAGAACGCCCCAGCCAGCAATCCCTCAACGACAAACGTCATGAAGCCATAGAACTCTTATATTCTGATCTAAATACTATCTCCAATTGGGGCAGAGAAAACCTTGTTACCTTTAATGCTTCCAAAACCCAATTTCTCCATCTATCTACCCGTAAGGAACTCCCAGCGGACTATCCCTTATTCTTCAACAATACAAAAATTAATCCTTCATCTTCTCTCAATATTCTTGGTGTTTCTTTTTCTTCTGCTCTCAGTTGGAAGGACCATATTACCAGTCTTGCTAAGGCAGCCTCCCAGATGCTGGGTGTGCTCAACTGCCTTAGGGGGTTCTTTTCCCCTGCACAGCTTCTTGCTCTGTACAGGGGCATTGTGCATCCTTGTATTGAGTATTGTTCACATGTGTTGGGAGGTTCCTCTCACACCCCTCTCCTAGACAAAGTTGAAAGGAAGGCCTTTCGTAGCATTAACTCCCGTCCACTCACCAAACTCTCTGCGATATCTCTCTCTCCGCCGCAATGTTGCATCTCTCTCGCTATTCTATCGCTACTATAATAATCAGTGTTCCTCAGAGCTTTCCCAGTGTATACCACCTCCTTTACGTAGGGCATGTGGTACCCGACTTGCAACTCAATCCCACCCCTACTCTGTGCAACTCTCCAACCCGAGAGTGAAACGTTACTCTCAGTCTTTCTTCTACTCAACAGCTGAGCTCTGGAACTCTCTCCCAGAATCAGTCTTTCCCTCTTCCTATGACTTAAATTGCTTCAAACTCTGTATGTCCAGGAATTTTGGCTCGAACGTCCCTTGATTTTGGCCCTGTCACTCTTTCAATTATGGGGGAGGCACTCGCTATAGGCAGTTCTGCCTTTTGCCTCCCTCAATCACATAGAAAAAAAATCTTAGAAAGCTGCACACAGGCTAGAGTTCAGCAAACCTTGCTCTCCCTCAGTATTCGGAAAGCCCTGTGCTGCCACCAACCCTGTGACCAATCTCAGCAACCTTTGCATGGCCACACCCACACTCAGCAACCCCTGTGAAGCACCTAGAGAGTTCAGCAACCCTTGCTCCCTTACAAAATTCTAGAAACAGAAAAAGAATCCCAAGAAGTATAACAAGCAGAGTTCCGCAGCCAAGATGCCTGACAACGATAACAAGAATTCGAAGCGAGACCTTGACATTTGATATTTCAGCCTTGGTATACTCGGATACTGTGATCTCTAGCCCACCCCTCTCTGGCAAGAGGTGAGGCCAGGATACCTTATGGACGGCACTCCACAGTGATGGTTAGGGGTTGGGTTAGGGAGACAGGGTAAAACACAAACGAACACAGTGTGAAGTATTTGAGGTCTTCAAATCGTGCCTAAAATGCTTAACACTATGTTCATGTATGCATTGCCCTCTCTCCCAAAGCCCACCCCTAACCATCACTGTAGACCTCCGTCCAGAAAGGATTCCAACCTCACCTCCTGTTACCCTAGACAACTGGCTTTCGATGAGGAAAAGTAAGTCAGGTTTGGCAGAGGAGAGATGGTGTTCTACAGAGAGGAAGTTACAGGAAAGGCCATGAATGTTACATAAGTTTATATATACAGTAGAGTAGCAAGAAGAGGTCCAGAAGACTTTGAGTAGTCAAATATTATAGGGGTGGATCCAATGGGGGCATTTTTGGTCCTCCTCTACCCCCTCCACCTGAGGACTCCGAGGCTGGGTGATGAATATATAAAGGCTTGTCTCTGGAAGCTCTAAAGGAGTGACTAAAGTAGCCGCAATAGCACCTAAGAATGGCTACACTCCTTCCGGAAGGTTTAGCTGGCCGAAAGTGATGCTCCTTTTGTTAGATGGCACATTAACCCTTGTCTATCGGGGCCCGACTTAAGTCTGTATCGAAATATTTGGACTATGTGGCGGGGCCCGACGTCCGAGTGCAATTTTGGCGCAATATTGGCTCTGAGAGAGAGACGAGTGACGGAAGGAGCATGGGTTACCTCATGACCGCTCGCCACGGCCGCCGTGGACCAGCTGAGATGTACTCCACTTACATCCACCCTCACTCCCTCGCTACATACGTAATTATATAAAGAAATTACCGTATTTTATCGATTTTGCCTTTCGGTTGCACGATCGTTGCAAGACAACCAGTGATCGTAGAAGGATGGTTCGGGTGTCATTGGAAAGCTCAATTTACGCTCTTTCAGGGATACATACTTGTATTACGCTCTGGGTCTTGTTTATGCATGAAAAAGAGCACGGAAACAACCCCATTTATGGTATAAAAAAAACAGCTGGGCGGCCCAGTGAAATATACTCCACCACCCGCTCTTTGAGCGTTAAGAAAGACAAAAAAAAAAGGCCCAGGGCAGCTGGAATAGTGGAAGTAATATGTGATTAGATGGCATGTCTCCTTTCCACCACCTTCTGTCCTCCCCCTAAATGTGTCTTTTTTATTTTGTTCCTATGTGGGTGACAGAGACAAAATGCAAAACTGCCTGTGACGAGTGCCTCCCCCAGAGTTGAAAGAGTGAAGGGCCAGAATCAAGGAATGTTCGACCCAAAATGCCTGGACACACAGAGTTTGAAGCAATTTGTGTCATAGAATGAGGAACAAATTGATTCAGGGAGAGTGTTTCACAGCTCAGTTGTTGAATAGAAGAAAGACTGTCAATATAATTTTACACTTGGGTTAGAAAGTTGCACACAGTAGGGGTTGGATTGTGTTGCAAGATGGGTGCTACAAACTCCACTTTGAGAAGGTGATATACACTGAGAGAGCTCTGAGGAACACTGAGTATTGTAATAGCGGTAGAATAGCGATAGAGATACAACATGCGGCGAAGAGGGAGAGATTGCAGAGAATCAGTGAGTAGACGTGAGGTAATGAGACGAAAGACTTTCTTTTTTACATTGTCTAGAAGTACTGTGTGAGAGGATCCTCCCCACACATGTGAACAGAACTCAATACATGCTTGCACCATGCCCCGGTACAGAGCAAGAAGCTGTGCAGGGGTAAAGAACCCCTTGTGGCGTTTGAGTAAACCCAGCTTCTGGGAAGACGTTTTAGCAAGAGTGGTAACATAGTCTTTCAAAGAGAGGTCAGGAGAAAAAGAGACATCACAACAAATGAGAGAAGATGACATTTAGGTTAATCAACTCTGCGTAAGCAGAGTTTGGTATCGCCCCCCCGTATAGTGGGTACCACACGAAAAAAATGTCTGTCGTCGGCGTTGTCGTTGTTGTCGTTGTCGTTGTCGTCCGTCTGTCTCGGAACTCCTCCTAGACCGTTGGACGGATTTTCACCAAATTTCACACAAACATTTGTTGCGTGAATGTGAACGTCAGTCAAAAAAGATTTTTTGAATTTATGTAATAGTTATGATTTTAGGTCCAAAATATGGTTTTACCCCCCCCCCCCCTCCCCAGCAATGATGGCATTCTTAGTGTGTGAGCCCCAAAGGGGCTCACACACTAAGAACGCATTCGTTCTGGGGGCGAAAACATCTCAATATGCATTTGCTAGGTTAAGTTAGTTCAGTTGGCATTAGAAGTGATGGTAGTAATATTTGGATTGATGGTGATAGTAGTGATAATGGTGATAATAGTAGTGATGATGGTTGTAGTTGTATTGATGATGATGACAGTAGTGATGATGACAGTAGTAGATATGATGGTGACAGTACTAGTAGTAGTAATGATGGTCATAATAGTAGTGATGATGGTGACAAGTAATGATGATAGTTGTAGTGATAATAATGACAGTAGTGATGATGGTAGTGACGCTGGTGTGAGTATTAGTGAGGATGGTTAAAATTGTAGTGATGATGACAATAGTTGTGGTGATGAAGATCATAGTAATGGTGATGATGGCAGTAGTAATGATGATGGTGACAGTAGGATAAATTATGGTAATATTTGTGACAGTTGTAATGATGATGGTTATAGTAGTAGTGATGATGTTAACAGTAGAAATGATGATTGTAAAATGGTGGTGATGATATTAGTAATGATGGTTGATAGTTGTAGTATCAATGATGATAGTAGTGATTAAGATGGTAGTGACAATGGACAGTGATGATGGTGAGAATAGTAGTGATGATGATCATAGTAATGCTGATGATTGAGGCAGTTGTAGTGATGATGGCAGTAGTAGTGATTATGTTGATTGTGATTGATGATGGTATTAGTAGTTATAATGGTAACCCATCGCAGAGTTGGGTATGCCGTTTTGATATTGGGCAAAACAGCACGTCAACTTTATTTATATATTGTGAAGTATTAGGGATAGTCCTGTGGGAGTTCTTGACAGGTAGATAAATGGAGAAATTGGATTTTGGAAGCATTGAAAGCAACAAGATTTCTCTGCCCCAATTGGAAATGGTTGATAGATCAGAAGATAGGCATGCCATGGCCCTGTAATGTGAGGTTTGCATGCTGGGGCGTTCTGAAAAGCTAGTTGAATATTGTAAGGTAGAGTCATCCGCATATGAATGGATAGGACTGGAGGTACAGTTGAGAAGATCATTGAATATTTGAAAAATAATTGGAGATAGGACAGAACCTGGAGGAACACCGGAGTTGATAGGATGAGGAAGTGAACGATGGCCGTCCACAACTGGAGCTATGGAATGGCCACAAAGGAAATTTGTGATAAAGGCACAGATGGAGGGATGGAAACCGAATGAGGGTAGTTAAGAAATTAGAGATTTGTGCCAGACTCTATTGAAGGCCTATGATACATCTAGTGCAAAAGAAAAGTCTCACTGACGAAGGATGGCCAAGAGGTAGTACGATGTGAAAGAAGATCACCACTTTAGCGACCCCTAATGAAGCCATACTGGCGATCTGAGAGTAAATTAGGAGAAGAGAAATTCTTAAGAAATTTTGAAGTAAGAATAGTTTGAAACATTTTAGAGATGCAAGAAATAAGAGCAAATGGATGATAGTTGGAGGGTTGAGAGTGGGCACCCTTCTTGGGACAGGTTGAATTAAAGGAAACTTCCAGCAAGAAGAGAAGACTAGAGGAGAGACAGAGACGGACGAGTTTGCATAGGCAGGGATTCAGCAGGGAAGCCCAGTTTTTAAGTACAACAGGAGGAACACCATCCATACCGTGCGCCTTCTTAGTATTAAACCCAAAGAGGGTAGAAAGTGTATCTTTAGAAGAGGTTAGGATATTAGGTATAAGTAGGAGAGGGAGGAATAGCACCGGAAGCATCCAAGGTTGGAGTTTCTAGCGAAAGTTGGGCGAAGAGTTCAGCTTTGTCAGGGGCAGTGCTGGTTTGCACCAAGTTTTGTTGAAAGGAAGGCTCTGGTTGTAAAAATATCTTGAGTGGAAGTGTTGTTTACCATCACTTGCAGTAGTGACTGCCGAGGCGGAAAAGTCATCAGGAAATCAGCGCACTCCATGTCACAGCTTGCTTCCTGACTCTCCTCACCTCTCAGCGCACATCAGGCCGCTCGCTGATTGGTCGGTTCTGACACTCCTTTTTTATATAAAAAATAATTCATGATAACCAATATGCTAAGATAGTTATATAAGCAGGTAAAGTGTAATTCACTCATGACAGACAATATTTTATGATAACTTGAAACTAAGACATAACAACAAGTCCATGAGAAACACCGAACTCCTCTGGTACCAGATAACTACTTTTTGCAACGCATGACAAATATGTCATCATTTCATATCAATAACACTTTGTTCACAGTCTACAAAATTCCAATCGTTTGCAAGCATTATGTGCTGCATAATGTTTGTTTTTCAAACGTTGATATGATCAAGATGTAACTTCATGACAATTATCTACAAACTTGTATTAATTATCTTATTATTTCATTACCAAACAACTGTTTACCAACATCGACTTTTATTAGCCATACGCTAAACCTTATTCCCTCCCACCTATAAACCCTTCTAAATTCTAAGAAGCCTACCCTAACATGCTCTTTCATATTTAAGCTCCCATTTATTTATTCACACCCTCTCAAATACTCACCCACCCTTCAATCGTATCCAAACCATCCATGAACCCCCATTCACCCAGTTACATGTCCACACCCAGTCTACGATTACCTCATCCATTGTAGCAAATCCAACTCCAATTGGGCGGGTGCCCAACCCCGAGGCGGGTGCCCAACCCCGAAAGGGGTTGAAATAGGGGAGCTATCCCCCCCCGCCAAAGGCGGATTTCTAGGGCCTTTCCTAGCTGATGCTGAGAGGATTGGGTTCTAGTCATGTGGTGATGGGCTCGTCTATCAGAGTGAGAACTGAGCGATCTCTGCCATACCCATAGCTTACTCTGACTGTTACTTTTACTTATATATTTTCTAGTTCTCAAGTGATGGCGTCTCTTCCATGGATTGACCTCCCAATCTACCAAGATTGGAAGCCAAAGCGTCATATTTTTCCTTTGCCCTTCAACTTTCTCTTCATAATTGCTGAGGGGCACAGGGCCCTGGGTGGGGCTTTGGTTTCCCAGGCGTTTCCGCACCCTCCTCAGCTCCCCGCCTTGGAGTGCCTTCGGTCACCCAGGCTTTATTGTGGTCGGCATGGAGGGTTCTGTTGGGGCACTCGGTTATGGCCTTGGCCTGCTCAGGGCCTTGGGGCTGTTCGGCCAGGCAGCTTGGGGAACAACAACAACAACAACATCTCCGATCACTCATTCAGAATATGCACTCTCACTAAATTCACCAGACAACAACTACAAACGTCCAGTTACCCACCTGTATCAAAGCAGGTACCCAAAATAGACTCCATAAAGTATCTCCTTTAACTATGCCGGGAATCAAGCCGAAACCCGCCACACTTCCCCTAAATAATGGAATTAAGTATTTATCAATAGTCCCTCGCCTCGCTGCTACCTCCTCCTTTATGATGATGGCTCATGCAACTAATTATAGCTGGCCTCAACCCACCCAGGTAACCGAGGTAGCAAATGTTTTCACCAAACTATATATTTTCTTTTTAGTTAGCACTAGAAAAACAAATAGGTAAAATATAATTAATGCTTAATATGAATTGCCGATTCTATGTGAATATTCAAAGTCAACCAGTTAAAAAGTGTGTGGCATTTCATACATAGTGAACAGATATATTCCGTATTCTATTACTGTTTTTCCTATGTGTATGAAGGAGACAAAAGGAAAAGGCTGCCTGTAACAAGTGTACCCCCCAAGGTTGAAAGAGTGGTAGAGAGCCAAAATCAAGTTACATTTGAGTTTGGCTCGGAATTTGTGCTGTACCTAGTATCAGTGCATTACCACAAAGCCCACCATAACGCAAACAAATAACCTCATTGTTCCCTGATTACATAGCACTGTATGAATATTCCCATATTCAAAATATGCTACAGGGGAGCAATGCCTAGTGAATTCATTGCTCAATAGGTGGCGTTCTGAGAGTGAGGATCGAGTCTAGGGGGTGAGACAGTGGAGCACTGGGGTGAGGCAGCTTCACAGATAGGGCTGCTTCGAACCTTTGGTGGGCAACCGGGCCCCATGCATTTTGCGAAGGCAAAATAGCAGGGGCTGGTTGCATCTCAAAGTGTTTCACATGTCTTACTCCTTAGACTGGAACGAGACCTCACGGGCTTAACCGTTGAATGCACAGTTGAATGTACAGGCTCTCAGCCTATGCCCGAGAGGGAGAAGTTGGAATATAGAAAATAATAATATAAATATCCACTCTCAGAAGAGGCTAAACTAAAAATGGCCTTTGCCACCAGTCAAAGCAGTTTATACCAGTTCAACGTCCTTCGTTTCGGCGCCACGAACAGCCCCACGGCTCATGGATACTGACCTGGCTGGTTTGTACTGTTTGATACGCCTAGCCTACTAGAATGACCTAATCATATTTTCCCCTACTTGGGAGGGCCACCTAGAAAGGACGAGCGAAGTACTACAACGTGTAAGGGACGCTGGCCTCCATCTCAAACCCACCAAATGTTTCCTTGCTCGACGATAAGTACATTGCCTGGGTCTCTTTTTGAGTGCCACTGAGATCGCCCATGATCCCATCAAGACCTACACCATCTCGCAATCCCCCGACCCCCACCCTCACCGTAAAAAAGTTAGGTCCTTTCTTGGTATCATTGCCATTTAGTTAAAAGTGTTCTACCATTCCGGCCCACTTAACGCCCTCACCCATAAAGAAGTCCCTTCCAATGGGGTCCTGCAAAACAGGAAGCTATGGATAAGCTGAAAGAAATATTCTCCAATCCCCCCGTCATCACCTTCCCTGATTTCTCCACCAAGCCCTTCCGAGTGTACACTGAAGCCAGAGTTACCAGATTAGTAACAGTCCTCGCCCTGGTTAATGGGTCAACAGAGAATATCATTTCATGGCCTAGTAGAACCTTAAGCAAAGCAGAGAAAAGTTACCTCATCCATGAACTAGAATGCCTAGGCCTCATTTTCGGCTTCAAATCTTTCCGCCTCTACGTTGCCGGTGCTAGAGTAGAAACAATCACCGATCATCACTCCTTTAAATGGCTCCGCCAAACACAGGTCTCTGAAGCCATGCTAGTGCGGTGGCATGAGTTCTTTAAGGAATTAAACTAAACCATGCAACACTGTCCCACCTGGGACCACAAGGCATACAAACACTCACTAACATATCAAACTACAGCTATTCACACAACACAATACCAGACATTTGGAAGCATGGTATCATCATCACATTCCCCAAACCCAACAAAGACCCCACGCTACCCTCCTCGCACCGCCCCATCACACTTCTTTGCTCCCCCTCCAAAGTCATGGAACGCCTAGTATTACAACTAATTACACCCGACCTACCCCTAGCTCCAACACAACATGGCTTTAGGCCACTGCACTCCACAAACACTCTTCTCACAGACCTTACACAAAGAGCTTTTGACGGCATCAACTCAGCTAGACCACCACACAGATCACTATTAGCCACACTCGACATTAGTAAAGCCTTCGATGCCATCCCCCGCCACAACCTAACAAACAAAATCTACAACACAAACATGCACAACAACACAAAAAGGTGGCTGGCCAACTTCCTAGCAGGCAGATGTGCACACATATCTTTTGCCGGTCAGTCATCTAGAATCAGAAACTTTCCAAACGGAGTCCCACAAGGATCCGTCCTATCGCCCGCACTCTTCAATCTGTACATGCACGATATAACTACACCCAATACTCCCCAAATAAACTTAGCCTCCTATGCAGATGACATAACACTCACATGCACACACCATGACCCAAGAAGAGCAACAGATCTCCTTCAACCCTATCTCAACACACTACATGGCTGGTGCACTACAAACAGACTTAATCTAGCCCCAGCCAAATCCACCGCAACCCTGCTCACAAGCTGGACAGGTGAACACGAATACATCCCTCAACTCACCATAAACAACACACCCCTAACACATACACACACACCCAAAATCCTAGAAGTAACATATGATACTCATATGACATTCAAACAGCACACCACAAACATTAAAAAGAAACTGACACCCAGACTTAACGCCCTCAGGTCACTTGCTCACACAAAATTTGGACACAACAAAGAAACTACCACCACAGTATATAAACAATACATAAGATCAGTAATGGAATACGCAAGCCCAGCCTGGGCTTCTAACCTAGCTGAAACACATCATAAGACCTTACAGACTATTCAAAACAAAGCCCTGAAGATCATTACAGGCTGCACAGCTACTGCACCCACAGATCATCTCCATCAAGAAACCAAAATCCTCAAAGTCAAAGACCATCTGGACATGAGAGGCACTCAATTCCTGGCAGTAGCCTCCACGAACCAAGACCACCCACTAAACTACATGGCAACACACCCACAGACACCAAGAAATATCAAAACAACACCCAGCACACGGTATCACACACAATTATTGTCCTCTCTCCCTCCCTGCCCACCCCGAACCAACTTCCAGAAGCACATCCATACTCATATCTCTCGCCAATCCATCCACTCACTCACAGACAACACGCAGCTGCATGCACGACCTCCCGAAATCCATCCTTCCGAATCCTCCCTCCCTCGCGAGGACAGAGTCCACCTGGCCAGGCTGAGATGCGGACACCATCCAGCTCTCCAGAGCTATGAGAAGAGACTGGATGACTCCGTTATCGACGCCTGCCCGGGATGTAACACAGCACCCCATACCATTAAACACATCATAGAAGACTGCATTTCACACAACCACTTACGCCAACAACACAACCTACACTCAATGAGAGCTCTGTGGGAAAGCCCGAACGTGGCCATGGCCTTCCTCAGGGACTCGGGGCTGTTCGGCCAGGCAGCTTAGGGAACAACAACAACAACAACAACACTGTCCCAGTAAGCTACATACCAATGCAAACGGCCTATCCCTAGTCCCCCTTCCCTTAGATTCGAATGAAGACAAAACAAATTGTGTCCAGTTTTGGTTGCCTTACTATGTAAAAGACATTAAAAACTAAAGAGAGCTCAACAGAGAAAACTAAAATGATTCCCTGACTAAGAAATAAACCGTATAAGGAATGTCTGAAAAAGTTAAACCTATTTACCTTGACAAACTGCAGAACAAACTGCAAAATAAGAGGGGACCTAATTCAAGAATTTATATTTATCAAATGCCATGACTACATGGATGCAAGTAATTACTTCACACAAGATAACTCAAATTACACAAGAAATAATGGTTACAAAATTGTCGGAAAGGTGTTTCATTCACATGAAGCGAAACACTTCTTTTTCAATAGAGTGGACAACTTATGGAATACATTGCCTAAAAGTGTTGTAGAGTGCCATTCATTCCAGACATTCAAATATCGCATTGATAAATATCTAGCCATGAACCGCCAACTGACAACGTTTGTGCCCGAATAATGTGACCATTTCAATATCGTACATAGTACTATGATTTTGTTTTCTGACCACACTCTTCCTGGAGCTGAAGCCCTTCAGTTGATGGCTGTGGCAATCTTTATTTTGTTTATAACAAGCAGCCTGATAACGACCATTAAATCTTTTGCTGCTTGCCTTCCTTTGTAAGAGTTACTCAGCACAATACAGTTAGACACCGGTCAAATTTGGCCCGACTGGCTCCCTAACCGATTTCGTAGCCGCTTGGTATGTTTAGGAGACCAAGATTCTACGGACGAGGGTAGAACCAACCTTCCCCCAACCCAATGCCGAGCTGTCCCACGCTCCTACACGGAAGCCTTGGTGCACACCTGGCGGAGAAGCGTTTGCTCCAGACGTTCAAGAGACAGTTTTGGATCCTGGTGCCGAGGAAATGGCTGCTGGCATAATCCAGGGCTACGTAGTTGCATCCTGGGTAAAGACAATTACAAATTCTTGGGCGGACTGGGACACATCCATGATCCAATCCACCATTTCGAGAGGTTCTCAAGAAACGTCATGGGTCCCCTCAACTTTTATAATGGTTATAGATTCGTTATCACATTTTCATATTTGTTTCTCACTTCATCATTGCCATCCCCGTGAAGGAACACGTCTTCACCAATCCTACTACGCCACGTTATCTCCTCCTTTTGCATTCCAGCCTCCATCCTGAGTGATAGGGGCAATGAATATGATAGCCAAACATGGGCGGTCATAACCGGTTTGTTAGGATATAATGTGACCTTCACCTCCCCCTACCACCCACAAGGCAACAAAATCTGAGAACGGTTTCACAGGTCCGAGGACAATGCCCTGCGGGTAACCATGATACAGAACAATCAAAGGGATTGGCCCGGCCTCATCCCTATCATTCAATAGAGTCTGAATCAGGCTGTCCAAACCTCGGCCGGCTTCATGCCCCATAATCTATTGTTCGGTAGCCCCCCTAACCTACCCCTCAACCTTGACGTTCCCTTCAACCCGCTTGACACCGTCTCCATGCCCTATCGGAACTACCTCACCATCCTAATGTCCACCTTCAAGGAGTACCACCCCAATCCCATACCATACAACATTGAATCCCCAAATCCCTACCAGATAGGCGAGAGTGTCGCCATATTGAACCACCCCTTGCCTACTAAGAATAAGCTAGGGCTAGATTTGTGGGCCCCTACCAAGTTGTGTTTTTTTTGTTTTCTATATTGCAACTACTTTCTCTCGGGCATAGGGTGAGAGCCTGTTCATTCAGCCGTTCCATCTTGCCTTCACTGGATACATGGGGTTTAGTTGCTCACTTATGGCTCGAAGCAGCCCCATCTCTGAAGCTGCCTCGCTCCAGTGCTTCACTGTCTCATCTCCTAGACTCCGACCCTCACTCTCAGAATGCCACCTATTGAGCAATGAACTCACTAGGCATTGGCCCTCTATAGCATATTTTGAATATGGGAATATTCATACAATGCTATTTAATCAGGGAACAATGAGGGTATTTATTTGGCATTTCGGTGTTCTTTGTGGTAATGCACTGATACTAGGTACAGCACAAATTCCATCCCAATAATATCTTCCCCCTGACATATCGGGATTCGAACCTGTGTCCATTGGATTACCAGTCCAGTGGCAAGACCAGTCCATACATCATCATCTACCCCCTCCCCCTGTCGTCATCCCCTCTCAGTTGACACCTGCACATATTCAAAAGCGTTTCCCTGGTTCTACCTCCCATACTGGTCTACAGATGCTCGCTGCACCACCCCTCAACCTTTTCTTTCACCCATGGACAGCACACTCACTCTGGATATCCCTCCTACCCGCCAAAAACTGATAAAGCCACTAAAAAGCTACTAAATCATCACATTCTTGTAATTCAGCAACGATGTCTCCGTCACTTCTGTCATAGAATACCTGAAGGTCCTTGTCAGTGATCAATTGTCAGTTAAATCAATTGTCTTCAAAGATGGGTATTTATGTACGAGGATCACTGATACCCGGGACTTAGACGAATTGTTCCTACAGCATCCATAAGTGACAATGTATGTTACCCTTGGGTGAGACAGCTATTGCTCAAAAAGCCGTCTCATTCACTTCAGAAATTTTGCCCACCGGCATTAAACGAACCTCTATGTACACAACAGCAACCATATTCATATGAGGTCTCTCAGACGGGACTGTGTTTTAGGAGAGAATAATGTTGGTCGAAACCCAGAAATATTAAGGACACCTCCGGCATTCTCGACACTTCCAGAATACGAATTAGATAAGACCCATCAAAATGACTTTCCAGTGATTGATTCCCCCTCCCCACTCACGTCTAAGCAGGTATTCTGAATGCTAACTTTGTGGTCTTCGTTCCCTATGTCACCAGTAGGAACTCCAACAAACTATGCTTGGGCCAGGCCTCCCTCATATCAAGCTGAATCCACCACCGCTCAGGAGCCTGTCCCACTCATGTCCCTATAACTAAAGCTCCAGACCCCACTCGTACCAACGCCCGCCCACACCACCCAAACTAAGCCAAAGGATGAAACGGACAGAGAAGGAAACCGAGGCCGGTGATTGGCCAGGCCGAACTGCCTGACCTTCCACCTTACCTGTCCCGTAAAAACCCGGATTCAAGATCAAAGGACATATACAGACAACTGCCACACAACTTGATTGTCAGTCAGGAATATCCCCAGCACAACATGATCCTGGGAAAGTTTATAAGGCCCAAAGACACCCCTCAAGAGACAGAATACGATACTCTCACCATAAACCCCCACCCTTAGCTCTCCACGAGATCCCTCCCTCAGATTTCCATGGGCCCCCACCTTGAGCTCTCCATGAGCTTCCATGCCCACACTCCCACTCGCCTGCTAACACCACAGCTATCCCCCTTATCCGACTGTGGGCCTGACACTGCACACACTTTCCGAGAAAGTGATTTAGACTATCATCCCCGCCAGCCTGGTGGTTGAGAGACAGACATCCTCCCAGAGTGTGGAGTATTACACGAACTGAAGACATTGATCCCATACTGTTCCGGCGATTATGTCTCACAGTTAAGCAACCAGTGGAAGGTTGATTTGCCAAGGATGCTGAGAAAGTGGAAGACTGACAATCCTGTATTTGAGCATTCCTCATAGAGAACGAAGCATCCTGAAGTCTACCTGAAGTGTGACAGGCTAACCCCTGTCCTGTTCAAGGTATTCTAACGTCTACCTAAAGTGTGATAGGCCAAAGTGTGTGTTGCTGAGGTTCACCTCTGTACTGCCTGAGGTATCTTGAAGTATACCTAAGGAATGGTAGGCCAACGTGCGTGTTGCTAAAGTTGACCTAAAGTTAGTGTAGTAGGTCAATGTGTCCACCGAAAGTGTGACAGGCAAACGCCTGTGCCGTCTTAGGATCCCTGAGGTCTGTCTAACGTGTGATAGGCCAACCCCGATGAACCCAGTTATACTGAAGTTCACCTGAAGCGAGGTTGAACACCATGAATACAATAGAATTCATAAGTGTGTCATCCTCCGCTCGTAATGGTGTTCATGTCAACTTTCGAGGGCTTTATTTGTATATTTATTTTTTCTATGTGTATGAAGGAGACAAAAGGTAGGTTGCCTGTACGAGTGTCTCCCCCAAAGCCAAACGAGTGACAGAGTCAAATTCAAGGGACGTTGGGGTTAAAATGCCTGGACACACGAAGTTTAAAGCAGTTTAAGTCATAGGGTGAAAGAAAGATTGATTGAGGAAGAAAGTTCCAAAGTTCATTTGTTGAGTAGAAGAAAGACTGAGAAAATTTGCCAAGTCTTTGGTTGGAGAGCTGGACAGAATAGGAGTGGGACTGTGTTCAAAGGCAAAGGGGTATGCACTGAGAGAGTTCTGAAGAACACTGATTATTGTTATAGCAATAGAAGAATGAAAGAGACGCAACATGTGTAGAAAGATATTACAGGGGACTAGTAAGAGGAAGTAAGTTGATGAGGCAAAATGCTTTTTATTCTACTCGTCCGAGAAGTGTTATATGGGTGGAGCTTCACTACACATGCGAACAATACTTGATACAGGGGCACACTCTGTCCCGATGCAGAGCAAGAAGCTGTGCGAGGGTGAAGAACATACTGAGACGGTTGAGCACACCTAACCTTTGGGAAGGTGTTTTAGCAAGAGTGGTAATATGCTCTTTCCAAGAATGGTCGAATAAAAAAGATACACCTAGAATATTAAGAGAAGATGAAGGGTTGATTTGTGTGTTGTTGAAGAATAATTGATAGTCTTGCGGAAGATTGGGATGGAGAGATAGAGGGAGAAAGTGGGTCTTGGCAGCGTTGAAAGTAACAAAAAAAAGTCTGCCCGAATCAGAAATAATTATTAATAGATCAGAAGATAGGCGTGCTATGGCCCTGTTACGTGAGTTTTTGCTGGGTTGATGTGAACAACTAGTTGAAGAGTGTAAGGTAGTGTCATCTGCATATGAGTGAATAGGACTAGAAGTACAATTGAGGAGATCACTAATAACTATTAGAAAGAAAATTGCAGACAGGACAGCACCATGAGGAATACCAGAGTGGATAGATTGAGGAAGTGAGCCATGGCTGCCCATAACTGCAGCTATGAAGCGGTCTGACAGGAAATTAGAGATTTGTGCCACACTCTATAGAAGACTTTCGATATGTCTAGCCAGTGATATGTAATAAGCCAGCGTATATTCACAGTCCCAACCCCCATAATCGTACAACTCTACTTTGGATGGTTCCGGTATTAATCCTCCCTATCCATTCCCCTCTCTCTTGATGATGCCAAATATCCTAATCTCTTCCAAGTATGTCATTTCTGCCCTCTCTTTGCTTAATACTAAGAAGGTGCACGGACCAGAGGATGTTCCCCCTGTTGTACTCGAAAGCTGTTCTTTCATGCATACTCCCTACCTTGGCAAACTCTTTCATCTCTGTCTTTATTCTAACATCTCCCCTTCTTGCTGGAAGTTGCTCTCATTCAACCTGACCTAAAGAAGGGTGACCGCTCTTAACCCTCCAAAAAAATGTACTTTCTACCCTCTCTGGGCTTAACACTAATAAGGCGTACGGTCCGGACGGTGTTCCTCCTGTTGTTCTCAAAAACTGTGCTTCCGTGCTGACTCCCTGCCTAGGCAAACTCTTTCGTCTCTGTCTATCCTCTAACGTCTTCCCTTCATGCTGGAAGTTTGCTCACATTCAACCTGTCCCAAAGAAGGGTGACCGCTCTCAACCCTCCAACTATCGTCCAATTGCTCTTATCTCTTGTCTTTCTAAAGTTTTTGAAACTATTCTTGCTTCCAAATTTCTTAAGCATTTCTCTTCTCATAATCTGCTCTCAGATCGCCAGTATGGCTTCCTTAAGGGTCGCTCTACTGGTGATCTTCTTTCATATCTTACTAACTCTTGGTCATCCTCCTTTTGGGACTTCGGTGAGACTTTTTCTATTGCACCAGACATATCGAAAGCCTTCGATAGAGTCTGGCATAAATCTTTAATTTCTAAACTACCCTCCTTCGGTTTCTATCCCTCCATCTGTGCCTTTGTCTCTAATTTCCTTTCCGGCCGTTCCATAGCCGCGGTTGTGGACGGCCATTGTTCACTTCCTCACTCTATAAACTCCGGTGTTCCTCAGGGCTCTGTCCTATCTCCTATTCTCTTTCTAATTTTTATAAATGATCTCCTTAACTGTACCTTAATTCCCATCCATTCATACGCAGACGACTCTACCTTGCACTACTCCATTAGTTTTTCAGAACGCCCCAGCCAGCAATCCCTCAACGACAAACGTAATGAAGCCATAGAACTCTTAAATTCTGATCTAAATACTATTTCCAATTGGGGCAGAGAAAACCTTGTTAACTTTAATGCTTCCAAAACCCAATTTCTCCATCTATCTACCCGTCAGGATCTCCCAGCGGACTATCCCTTATTCTTCAACAATACAAAAATCAACCCTTCATCTTCTCTCAATATTCTTGGTGTCTCTTTTTCTTCTGCTCTCATTTGGAAGGACCATATTACCAGTCTTGCTAAGGCAGCATCCCAGAAGCTGGGTGTGCTCAACCGCCTTAGGGGGTTCTTTTCACCTGCACAGCTTCTTGCTCGGTCCGGGGGCATAGTGCGCCCTTGTATTGAGTATTGTTCACATGTGTGGGGAGGTTCCTCTCACACTGCTCTCCTAGACAAAGTTGAAAGGAAGGCCTTTCGTATCATTAACTCCCGTCCACTCACCAACTCTCTGCAATCTCTCTCTCTCCGCCGCAATGTTGCATCTCTCTCGCTATTCTATCGCTACTATAATAATCAGTGTTCCTCAGAGCTATCCCAGTGCATACCACCTCCTTTACGTAGGGCACGTGGTACCCGTCTTGCAACTCAATCCCACCCCTACTCTGTGCAACTCTCCAACCCAAGAGTGAAACGTTACTCTCAAACTTTCTTCTACTCAACAGCTGAGCTCTGGAACTCTCTCCCAGAATCAGTCTTTCCCTCCTCCTATGACTTAAATTGCTTCAAACTCTGTGTGTCCAGGCATTTTGGCTCGAACGTCCCTTGATTTTGGCCCTGTCACTCTTTCAACTATGGGGGAGGCACTCGCTATAGGCAGTTATGCCTTTTGCCTCCCTCAATCACATAGAAAAAAAAAAAAAAAAAAAAAACTATCATCCAATTGCTCTGAAGTTATTTAATCTATTCTTAATTAAAAAGTTCTTAAGCATTTGTCTTCCAATTATCTACTTTCTGATCGCCAGTATGATTGCCTTAAGGGGAGGTTTCCACTTGAGGGATATTTTTTCGAATTTCCTTCTCCCTCATGTTTATCCCCATTGCTTTTGAGATTTTAAGACGTTTGCCCGATTTTAATAACTTTCGCCCCTTTTCTGTCAATTTTAAGATGTTTCGTGCCATTTAGGTGTCGATTTTTTCCTGGCGAGCGAAAGCGAGCCTGTAACTTAGGAGGAATCGGCCTTCGGCCGGGACATTTTTCTACCGAAAAATGTACATATTTATCTTGAAAGGGGGTCTAGGGGATGTCATTTTAAGCTTGATGGAGGTCTAAGCAACACACTAGAAACCTCCCATTAAATGCCACTCCACTGGTATAAATATCCACTGGTATTATCCATTCTTATCTTACTAACTGATGGTCATCCTCCTGTTGAGACTTTAGTTACACCTTTTCTATTGTGCTAAACATGTCGAGGTGAATGGGAATGGCAGTGCACTTGTGGACGTAAGTGTGGGGAGGAGGCTGTGGCCTGTGGATAGCCAACACCTTCTTCCGACACAGAATGATACACAGGTACACATGGAAAGTGGTGTGGACGATGAAGGATAAGGATAAGACAATGGTGGGACGAAAGGCACTGATTGATTATATGTGTGGATGAACGAATGAAGACATCTGTGCCGGAAGCTAGGGTGTATAGGGGTATTGGAGGGGGTCTGTCTGACCATTATGTAGTAGTAGCTAAAATTAGGATACAAAAGAAGTGGGTAAGGAAAGCTGGAGGGAGGCGAGAGGAGGGTGAAATGGCGATGAGGGTGGAGAGGCTGCAGGAGGAGGAAATCAGGGAGGAGTACAGGAGAGCAGTAGAATGACGACTAGGTGGGTTCGACCTGGAGGATATGCAGGAAGTGGAGGAGATGAGCAAGGTGTTTAAGGAAGAGATCTGTGAAGCATGTCAGAAGGTGTGTGGAGTAAGGAGAAGAGGGAGGGGAGTGAAAGGTACAGCATGGTGGACAGAAGAGGTAAAAATAGCTGTGGAGGACAAGAAGAAAGCGTATAGAGAGTGGTTGGGTAGTAGAGGGAATGAAGATTTTGAGAGGCAGAAACGAGCGAGGTGCGTGGAGAGAAAGAGTGGTGCAGAGAGTAGTACAGGAAAGTAAGAGAAGAGTAGATGAGGAATTTGGAAGGAATCTGAATGTAAAATGGAGGGAGTGTAAGAAACAGTTCTGGAAAGAAGTCAAGAAAGTTAGGGAAGGTAGCAAGGGAAACAGTAGGGGTGTGACAGATAAGAATGGGAGAATGCTAGTCGAGAAGCAAGAGAGAGTCGACAGATGGAGGGAGTACTTCAACGAGTTGCTAAATGTTAAGGAATGAAGCGCCAGCAAACATAGTTGGATGGGGTATGGGAGAGAGAAGAAGAGAAGTACTGGAGGAGGAGGTGGGGATCAGGAGGTCAGAAGTGTGGGAAGCCATGAAAAGAGTGAAGTTGTGGGAAGCACCAGGAACAGATGGAAATGTTGAGGTATGGTGGTGAGATAGTGATCGAATGGGTATGGAAAATGTGCAAACTAGCATGGGAGAAGGGGAGTGCACCTGATGACTGGAAGACAGGCATAATATTCCCCTTATATAAGGGTAAATGGTAAAGAGGAGTGTATGGTAACCACCGAGGAATATGTCTTCTAAGCGTAGTAGGGAAGGTTTACAGTAGGATAGTGATTGAGAGACTGAGAGCGAGAACGGAGAAATGGATAGTGAAGAGCAGGGAGGTTTTAGGAAGGGAAGAGGATGTGTAGATCAGATTTTTACTCTGAATTGTGTTGTGGAGAAATATCTGGAGAAACAACAAAAAGTGTATGTTGCCTTTATGGATTTGGAGAAGGCCTATGACAGAGTGGATAGAGAAGGTATGTGGAAAGTACTTAGAATATACGGAGTAGATGGCAAGTTGCTGAAAGCAGTGAAGAGCATGTATGAGGGTGCAAAGGCAGCAGTATGTGTGGAGAATGAGCAGAGCGAGTTCTTTGACCTGAATGTTGGGTTGAAACAGGGGTGTGTGATGTCCCTGTGGTTGTTTACTGTAGTATATGGATGGAGTCATGAAAGAAATACAAGGAAGAGCAGTGGATGTTGATGTGTCACTGATAAGGGAGGGAAATGAGTGGAAGCTACCTTAACTGCTGTTTGCTGATGATACAGTTCTGATGAGCGATAATGAATGGGAGTTGCAGGGTCTGTTAAATGTGTTTGGAACAGTGTGTGAAAAACGGAATCTGAAGGTAAATGCGGGGAAGAGCAAGGTAATGGTCTTCGAAAGGGGCGAAGCCACAGAGTGTGAGGTGAAGTTGAACGGTCAGGCTATGGAGATTGTCAGCTTACTTAACCTCTCCGCGGCGCACAGGGGGTTTTCTACAGGGTAAGACTGTGCGCACCTATGATGATTTTGGGACCTATTGCCAATTTCGATAAAAAGTACATCATCGTGTAGGGAATGTTTGCGTGCATCGGCCCATATATATTTGACCCCCCAAAAAATGTCTGGGGGGGGTAGGGGAACGGTCCGTAGTTGAAAAATGTGGAGCGAATGGCACCGCGCGGCTAGATTGTCATCGAGCGGCGAGATTTCCCTGCCGAATATTTACGCGCGCAGGGGATAGAAGGAGAGGGAGGAGGGGGTGGGTTACCGCGTATTATCACGTATATCTCCTTTTTCGAGCCCTTTTAGGCTATTTAGAGTATGTATACGTGTGTAGGGCACCCATATAACAATGAATATGCCTCATAGTGACCAAAAATTGCAATATATAAGGGAATTATAAGAGAATATTTAGGCGGGAATGAAGATGTGTTGGAGGTTTGGCGGCAATTTATGAGCTGAGAGTGTGGTTTACGCCATACATATCACGTATATCTTGTACGTAGAGCACTGTCACGCTATAATACAGACTTGTACGTATGTATACGTGCCATATATCAAAATATATACCGCATATAAACCAATTCATGCGATATTTACGCACATTATCAATGAGTTTCTATGCGTGAACCAAGGTGTGAGTGAGTTGTGGTGGGAATGAAAGGGGGAGGGGTGGAGTTACGCAATAAATAGCAGGTCAATCTTGTATTTACAACACTCTCATGCTATAATAAAGACGTGTACATATGTAGGCGTCCCATATAACAAGGAATATACCGCATATAGCCCAATTGATGCGATATTTACGCAAATTGTGAATGTGTTTCTAGCAGACGGAAGCCTGAAAGGGGGGGTTGGGGGTGGGTGGGTGGGTGGGAGGGAGGCATGCAGGGGTGCAGTGAGTGAGTGAGTCGTGGAGAGATGGAAGTAAGGCAGATCTCTAGATAGATAACCAGCTTAGTGATAATTGTGGAGGCGCCCCAGGCGTATTGATGTTTGGTATTTTGACCCTTATGTCTACCAGATGGCTGGTGTTCGTTGCCATCAACAGGTCTACAATAACATGAGTCAGGAATGGAGAGAGAGAGAGAGAGAGAGAGAGAGAAACTGAGACATGCGTATGTCGTACATATAAATGGACTTCAGAATTGCATTTTTATGCAAGCAGACATTGCATTTTAGACACATGTGAAGTACCACAGAAACATGTAGGCCATTGACTGTAAATAAAGTACTATATTTATAGACCACCAGCGACGGTGCTGAGTCAACACAGGCAGATTGCCTGTTGTGATAGAGGGCTAAATATAGACTGGTGTCTCCTTACACCTGCGAAAGGGTAGATTGCCACCAGAGAAACGTTTACTTATTTATTTCGAAGTAATATGCAATCTAAATGTATATTCGAGACCTACTGCAATTATTTGTATGACAGTCATGACTATGTATAATCCAATATACGCGCGTAGGCGAGACATAAGAAAGCTGGTTGAGCAATTTTCGACACCCACACAGTTATTATTCATTTTTATTTACAATATTATACAATACAAATGTATTTGTGAAGAGTATTTTATCCATTATTGTATTTATACCAATTTTGTTCCCAGACAGAGCTGCTGTAGCTGGAGAATCAAGGAGCGGCAAGGGTCACCTCGTGACCGCCTGACCGTGTGAAAATGAGTGGAGTCACACTGAGAGGGGCAATTTTGCTGAGTGTTTGGGCAATTTTTGACAGAATAAAGTTATATAATTACTAATTCTTGACAGAGACAAACTATTATAAACCTTGGCATGATATAATTGATAATCCCATCAATTTACAAACGTAAATTGGTGGGATAATTCATTTTTTTTTGTATATTGTCATTTCGATTGTACACACGAAGTTTTGAGTGATATTTGGTATGAGCTCCTGTGGCATGGTTGGTAAGGTCGCGGACTGGAAAACTCAAAGTGTCGTAGGGTAGTGGGATCGAATCCAGGAGGGGGTTATGGGGAAGGTTTTATATTGTCTAGAAAATTTTTATAAATTTTTTTTTTACAAGATCATGCCATTGTATTCAAACAATATGAAATATTCATAGAATATATCATATTGTAAGAATACAATGACATGACCTTGTTTTCTTTTTTTCTTTTTTTATTGTTTTATTTTATTATCATAGTAGGTTTGACATGATTTATTGAAACATATTTATTTTTGTACAATTCATTTGAGGTAAGAAAATAATTATATACACATTACTTAGGCTAATAACAAACATATATATTGATATACTAAAAAAATAAGGCATATTACATGTAAATCTTTGAAACTTATAAACTAAATAATGAAACATACAATTATATAATGTAAAAGCTATATCACAGGGACATCTTTGGAACTTATACATTATATAATATATATGTTACATTATGAGGTAGCGTGATCAATTAGGTCAGGTCAGGTAAGGTAGGGCGCGAGTCCAGGGCAGGGCAGGGCAGGAGGCGAGTCCAGGGCAGGGCACGGGGCGAGTCCAGGGCAGGGCAGGGCAGGGCAGGGGCCGACACTCAGTAGTTCTTGAAGGTGTGGTAGTCCCTGAAGCAGTCACCCAGGCAGAGTGCAACTTTGCACTCGGCGCACATTGAGGTGACTCTTTTGGTCACATGGGGTTTCCTCACACTGGAGCTGCAGACGGTGCACTGCACCTGCCTGTGACGAGTGCCAATCAGCTCGGTGTTGGTTGTGTAGTGTCTTTCGACACCCAGCTGGATGCGGTCAGGAACGTGATCCCCACGCCATGCCGTACGTCTGTGAGTGGTGGTGGCATACTTCTCCAGGAGTTGGTAGGAGACGTTGTACACGAACTCCCGGAATTTCAGCTTCTGGTTTGGGGCCATATCCTTCTTCACCAACCACAAGTTGTAGGCGTTCAGCATCGTTATGTCAACTAGGTGGAGGAAGAGCTTGTGATACCACTTCACAGTCTTCCTCAGACACTCAACACCTGACAGCTGACAGTCAGACTTGTCCACCAGGCGCATGTTTTTGGTAGTCCACTACCATGTCGGGCTTGTAGATTGTCTTCCTGGTTCGGTAGTGGATTTTGCCAGAATCCACCTGGGCACCTGTGTGGACGGTGGAAAGCAGGTGGACGTCTCGCTTATCCTTCCACTTCAGGGCTATCAGTTTCCCACACTTCTCGAGCTGCTTGTATTTCTGCCCCTTTCGTCGCCTTCTTCGCACATGCCTCTCGCGGTGTTCCTTGGCCAGGTCGTCTTCTGAAGGTGTGTCACTGGAGGAGGCATCTGTGAGAGGAATGACATCACCTGTGAACTTTGGCATAAACTTTCTTGTCTTTCTGACAGTCCCACATGACCCCGTTTGGTTGTCATAAAGAAACTGGCAGAGAGCAGGAGAAGTATACCAGTTGTCAGTGTAGATGATGTGGCCTTTGCCCAGGTAAGGTGCCAACATTTTCCTGACGATGGCACCTGACATGCCCATGGGGTCATTGGCAGCGGCTTTCGGTATGTCAATGTCAGTGCCTGTATACACGATCATGTCAAGCACTATTCCAGTTTCACAGTCGCACAACACGAAGAGCTTGATTCCGAACCTATGCCTCTTCAAGGGGATATACTGCTTGAAAACAAGACGTCCTTTGAAGAGCACGAGCGACTCATCAATCACCAAATTGAGGAAGGGGTAAAAGTATTTCCTATACCTCTCCAACAACATGGTGAACACCTCCCGAACTTTCCATATCCTGTCAATCCTGTTAGGATTTTCGTTGTCTGCAAAGTGCATAAATCTTAGCAGCAACAAAAATCTGTCACGAGTCATGAACTTATTGAAAGTTGGGGTGGCGATGAGAGGGTCGTGCTTCCAGTAGTGTTGCAACACATGCTTCTTGATCAGAGGCATGAGGAACAACAAGGCAAAGAACGTCAGAAATTCTGCCACAGTCGTATCCACCCAGCCTCGTATTCTCGCTTTTGGAGAAAGGACGTCCAATCTGCCAAACACCCACCTGTAGTAGGCGTTTGTTTGGGCAACGATGTACGTCATTACCTCCATGTCGAAAAAAGCGAGGAAGAAGTCGCTTTCATTCGCTTGATCATCACAGGGCCAGTTGTCAGTTGTTCCTGACGTCCCAGGATTGAACTGGGGCACGTCAGGTACAAAATTGACCCCGTCAGACCAATCGAACGAAGGCATGCCAGGGATCGGAATGTCGTCTGCGTCTTCTTCTGCGTCTGAAATATCGCTTCCATGGTCGCGATACAGCACTTCATCATCATTACCCTCCTCTTCACTCGACAGACGATGCCCTTCCTCGTTTTCGTCACCGACGTCGGACTCACTCCCACTGTCCACTCCCAAATCCCCCCACCCTTGGTCCCGTGCTAGGGCTTCGTCGTCGAAACCCGGGCTGCCAATGTCCTGCGAATCACCATCAAACAGCAGGGCGGCATACTTAGATGCTGTAAGATTTTTCCGGGTCACTTTGGCACGTGCGGGAGTCTTATGGACAGGGACAGCAGAGGTGGTGGCAGGGGCGGCGGCAGGGGCGGCGGCGGCAGGGGCGGCGGCGGCAGGGGCAGCAGTGGTGCGTGGCCTTGATGGCAAGATGATGGTGGTGCCTGTCGCCCTTCTCTCTGTTCCTTGGGCAGGGGCGGCAGGGGCGGCAGGGGCAGCAGGGGCGGCAGGGGCGGCAGGGGCAAGGGCAGCAGGGCCGGCAGGGACACCAGGGCCAGCAGTCGCTTTCCCAGTCGCTTTCCCTCTCCCTTTCCCCTTCCCCTTCCCTGTTCCTTGGGCAGGGGCGGCAGGGGCGGCAGGGGCAGCAGGGGCGGCAGGGGCAGCAGGGCCGGCAGGGACACCAGGGCCAGCAGTCGCTTTCCCAGTCGCTTTCCCTCTCCCTTTCCCCTTCCCCTTCCCTGTTCCTTGGGCAGGGGCGGCAGGGGCGGCAGGGGCAGCAGGGGCGGCAGGGGCGGCAGGGGCGGCAGGGGCAGCAGGGGCAGCTGGGCCAGGGGCGGCTGGTGGTGGTGGTGGTGGTAGGGGCACTGTGGCTGGCGTACGGGTTCTCTTCCCTACGCCCGTGCCTTTAATTTTTCCTGCCCCCGCAGGTAATGCAGCCCTAGGGCGGCCTCCTGCGTCGCTGGTACCGGTGGCAGGGGTGGCAGGGGTGGCAGTGGTGGCAGTGGTGGTGGTAGTGGTTGTTGCAGTGGCCTGGGTCGTGGTGGCAGTGTCCCCGAAGACCAATGACCTCTGTGCCATTGCCCTGCTTGCACGTGTTTTACGTGCTTTTGGTGCTGGTGATTCGTCCTCTGAGCTGTAGGGCGTGTCGTACTGGTAGCTAGGGTCTTTGGCAGCCACCCTCTGCCTTCCACGGCGGCTAACACCACCAGAAGGAGGGCTGGTTGTGTCATCAGGGAGCGAGCGTGAGGGATGTGTAGGCTCCATGACTAGTGCGTGGTTACTGGCGCGGTGGTGCTTGCACGAGTGCGGGGCGAGCGTTTGGCGGGGTGGTATCGAGAGTTGACATGTAGTACAATACCCACACCAATTTTCAGCCGCCTGGCTATAAACGCGCGGTTTTGGTACGTGTTCAAAGTCTCTGCTCTTAAGAGTCTACCCGCAGTGCGCCGGGGGAACTCTTAAGAGTCTACCCGCAGCTCCCGGGTTAAGTATCTGGGCAGTGTGTTGAGTAAAGATGGGACTATGGATGAAGAAGTGCGGAAGAGGGTGCAACAGGGGAAGAGGGTTGTAGGAACGTTGAAAGCAGTAACAAGAAATAGGGTGGTCAGTATGGAAGTGTAGAATTCCTTGCATGATAGTGTGGTAATCCCGACACTAACTTACGGAAGTGAAGCTTGGACGTTCGGGAAGAGACTCAGACCAAGAGTGAGAGCGGTGGAAATGAGTTACTTGAGAAGTGCGTGCGGAGTTACATGGAGGGATAGACAGACGAATGAGAAAGTAAGAAGGAGTTGTGGTGTGGAGGTAGATGTGCTGGAAATTGTGAAAAGGAACAACTTGAAATGGTTCGGCCGTATGGAAAGTGAGAGAATGACTAAGAGGGTGTACGAGAGTGAGGTGGAAGGACAGAGAGGGAGAGGTGGAAGGATGGAGTGATGAAGTATATGGATGAAGGCAGTGCTGGTTGGGAGGAGGGGCGTCGACTGACTGGGGACAGAGGTGCATGGGGACGGTTCGTTCGTGGCCATTCCTTCGGGGATCACGGCGTCAGGCAATAGATAGATAGATAGATATCGAATGCCTTTAATAGAGTCTGGTACTAAACTCTAATTTCCAAACTATCCTCCTTCGGTTTCTATCCCTCTATCTGTGACTTTATCTCTAATTTCCTTTCTGGCCATTCCATAGCTGCGATTGTGGACAGCCATCACTCACATCCTCAACATATCAACTCTGGTGTTCTTCAGGGTTCTGTCATGTCTCCAGTTCTCTTTCAAGTATTCATTAATAAGCTTCTCTTATCTCAATTATACTTCTAGTACTATCCATGTTCATGCTGATGTCTCTACCTTACACTATTCAACTAATTTTGCACAATGACCCATCATGCAATTACTCCAAAACCCACATGATGAAGCCATATGATGCCTATCTTCAGATCTATCAACTATTTCTGATTTGGATATAACAAATATTGTTACTTGCAATGCTTCCAAAACCCAATTTATCTCTCTACTCGTCACAATTTTCTACACAATTATCGTTCAACAATACACATTCATTGTCTCTCAATTTTGTTGGTGTTTCTTTTTCTGTTGACCTTTCTTGGAAAGATCATATTACCACTCTTGCTATAACAGTGACTAGGCCTGTTCATTCATAATCATGCATAAGAGTGAGTATTTTCAGCCAAATTAAATTGAGCGGAATATAGTTGTACACTACAGTCATGTACACAAGCACATACACATATTAATTATCACGCCCTCACACATAAACACACACTCAGTCACACACTCTTGTCAACCACACACAAATTCACACACATACTCTCAAATAGACACACACTAGTAAAACAACCTCTGTCACACACACATACAATTGCAGAATACACACACACATACACAAATCTTGGTTTACTCACGCCTGTTCTACTGCTGTCCGCAAAAAGGAGGAAGCATTCAAATGGTACCGGCGCCTTAAAACTCAAGACTCTCATTCATCTTATGTTTCTGCCCGGAATCAAGCCAAATCTGTTCTTCGACTTGCCAAATACTCTTTCATCAATAATAAATGCACTGAACTATCCAACTCTAGCTCTTCCCAAGCTTTCTGGCATCTAGCCAAAAACCTCTCCAACAATTTCTCTTCCTCGTCTTTCCCGCCCCTTTCCCACTCTGATGGCACAACCATCAATTCTTCCTCTGACAAAGCTAAACTCTTCACTCAAACCTTTGCGAGAAACTTCACCTTGGATGATTCTGGTGCTATTCCTCCCTCTCCACCCTCCTCTCTCTTACTTATGCCTAATATCCTAATCTCTTCTAAAGATGTACTTTCTACCCTCTCTGGGCTAAATACTAATAAGGCGTATGGTCCGGACGGTGTTCCTCCTGTTGTTCTCAAAAACTGTGCTTCCGTGCTGACTCCCTGCCTAGGCAAACTCTTTCGTCTCTGTCTATCCTCTAACATCTTCCCTTCATGCTGGAAGTTTGCTCACATTCAACCTGTTCCAAGAAAGGGTGACCGCTCTCAACCCTCCAACTATCGTCTAATTGCTCTCATCTCTTGTCTTTCTAAAGTTTTTGAAACTATTCTTGCTTCCAAATTTCTTAAGCATTTTTCTTCTCATAATCTGCTCTCAGATCGCCAGTATGGGCTTCCTTAAGGGTCGCTCTACTGGTGATCTTCTTTCATATCTTACTAACTCTTGGTCATCCTCCTTTCGGGACTTCGGTGAGACTTTTTCTAATGCACTAGACATATCGAAAGCCTTCGATAGAGTCTGGCACAAATCTTTAATTTCTAAACTACCCTCCTTCGGTTTCTATCCCTCCATCTGTGCCTTTGTCTCTAATTTCCTTTCCGGCCGTTCCATAGCAGCGGTTGTGGACGGCCATTGTTCACTTCCTCACCCTATAAACTCAGATGATCCTCAGGGGTCTGTCCTATCTCCTATTCTCTTTTTAATTTTTATAAATGATCTCCTCAACTGTACCTCAATTCCCATCCATTCATACGCAGACGACTCAACGTTACACTACTCCATCAGTTTTTCAGAACGCCCTAGCCAGCAATCCCTCAACGACAAACGTCATGAAGCCATAGAACTCTTAAATTCTGATCTAACTACTATCTCCAATTGGGGCAGAGAAAACCTTGTTACCTTTTATGCTTCCAAAACCCAATTTCTCCATCTATCTACCCGTCAGGAACTCCCTGCGGACTATCCCTTATTCTTCAACAATACAAAAATCAATCCTTCATCTTCTCTCAATATTCTTGGTGTCTCTTTTTCTTCTGCTCTCAGTTGGAAGGACCACATTACCAGTCTTGCTAAGGCAGTCTCCCAGAAGCTGGGTGTGCTTAACTGCCTTAGGGGGTTCTTTTCCCCTGCACAGCTTCTTGCTCTGTACAGGGGCATAGTGCGTCCTTGTATTGAGTATTGTTCACATGTGTGGGGAGGTTCCTCTCACACCGCTCTCCTAGACAAAGTTGAAAGGAAGGCCTTTCGTATCATTAACTCCCGTCCACTCACCAACTCTCTGCAGTCTCTCTCTCCGCCGCAATGTTGCATCTCTCTCGCTATTCTATCGCTACTATAATAATCAGTGTTCCTCAGAGCTTTCCCAGTGTATACCACCTCCTTTACATAGGGAACGTGGTACCCGTCTTGCAACTCAATCCCACCCCTACTCTGTGCAACTCTCCAACCCAAGAGTGAAATGTTACTCTCAAACTTTCTTCTACTCAACAGCTGAGCTCTGGAACTCTCTCCCAGGATCAATTTTTCCCTCTTCCTATGACTTACATTGCTTCAAACTCCGTGTGTCCAGGCATTTTGGCTCGAACGTCCCTTGATTTTGGCCCTGTCACTCTTTCAACTATGGGGGAGGCACTCGCTATAGGCAGTTCTGCCTTTTGCCTCCCTCAATCACATACAAAAAAAAAAAAAAACAAAAAAAACAGAAAACACTGACATAGACACTACGTCAAACACACACAGATCTGAGCTCTAATCAGGTGGTAGTGTATATGTTTGTTATTTTTGTTATTAGGTAATACATGTATTATGAGAAGATAAGTATACATACTAAAATACCAATTATATTCCATGTATATGATATATAAGAAACTCGTAAGTAAAATAATAGACTCAATATAAAAACACAAAGTTATTTGCTTAAGGCAACTGCTAATTTACATACTTGCTATTTACTATATCAACAAATACGTGTATTATGACAAGCATACCTCACATATAAAAATACAAAATATACAATGGATATAAGATAATAAATAATAACTTGAAATCAAACGCTCATATGCACCCGCTGACTGACAGATCGTTGCACAATTAATCCAGCCGGGAGCCTGGCCAAAATCTGGTATCTTCAAGGATCTCTCTCTCTCTCTCCCCCCCCCCCCCCACCGCCCTGAACCCCCCCTCCCCCCTCCCTTACCTCCATCAGAGAAGGACTTCATAATTTTAACCTCGGGGTATTGACCAAGCCAGAAGTTAATGATCTTCCCGATCACCAATGCTTCTGATAACAGGAACACACTGCCTTTCTTCTTTGATAGGTTCACTCGTAGTACCGCCATTGATTGTATATGTATTTGATTCACCATTGTTATTATTCCGTTGTTTCATTGATAATTTTACTCCACGTAACCAATTGATTGTCAATTGGGTGCATAAATATAAATATTGAAAACGAGCATCCTCTTGTATCCAATACCCACTCCCAGTTTAGTATTATTTTGTATAACTGCCTTAATATTACAGGCACAACACATAGCCTACATTCCTGTAATTAATATTACAGGCACAACACATAGCCTACATTCCTGTAATTAATATTACAAGCACAACACATAGCCTACATTCCTGTAATTAATTACAAACTAAACAGTTACGTACTACATTTATGTTTTGGTATATTTTTAGTTTCAACTGAGGTAGCTGAATATGGCTTCTTTTTGTGGGTCGAAACTTTGAAAAAAGAAAAGTAGATGCAATCTCTGAACATGAGTGAGCTCTCAGACTACCACGGCTGTACTGGTTATATAACGACAATCTATATGTACCATATTGTGTACAAGGCTATCCATTACGGTGCTCATATTATATTTACTACTGGTCCTCATCACCTATGTTAGAGATTCTTGTCAGGCCATAGGAATCCATCTAACTGAGATACTATTGGGATATATACATACAGAAATATATTATGTATACGAACAGACATGTTCTATAATTATAAAGGCAGACAATATGTATAAATACAGTTGTTATGATTACAGGTAGACTTTATGCATGAAGGTAACCAGTATATAATATACAGGAATACAGTTCCTTATTCATACAGGGGTTGACATTATATTCATAAACAAACATTTTACATACGAACTCACAATATACAAATGCAGATATTATGTACACAGTCAGGCATTTTATATATACACCTCAATGGTCCCGTTAGATACCCGTTAAATTAATACAAACAGTTGACTGCATTGTTCAGGTTACCATGTGAGAGGTGGGGTACATGACTGAGTTCCAAGTTTATTTATAGGAAAACACTTAACAAGTAACACAATATATATATTTTTTGTTTTGTATATCTACCTTAGTTGGGTCTAAGGGGTAAAGAAGAGGGCGGAGGAGGGACGGAAGAAAAGGGAGGAAAGATGAACAAAATAAGTAGATATAATAATATCTAGCCAGCTGTGCTGGTTTTATATCAGTTGGTCTCCATTTGGGTACACACTCGTGCAAGTAGCTTCGGAGTGAATAACAATAGACTGTAGACATTGACCGCTAATTGAAAACATATCGATGAAGAGTATCAGCAGAATAAGAAGAGCGAATGATGGAGAAGGCTATAACGTGCACTGAGGTTGATAGTTATGTATCATTTATGGCTTTTAATACCTAATTCTTATTCTATGTGCTCAACGTTTTGCCTGTTTACACCAATTTATGTTTTGTTATGTGAAATTACACAATATCTAACATGATTATGGTTTCTCTGTTCGATAGTTTATGATCTATATATATATGTATATAATGCAACTCTTTCGTCTCTGTCTCTCCTCTAACGTCTTCCCTTCTTACTGGAAGTTTGCTCTCATTCAATCTGTCCAAATGAAGGGTGACCGCTCTCAACCCTCCAACTATCGTCCAATTGCTCTCATCTCTTGTATCTCTAAAGTTTTTTAAACTATTCTTGCTTCCAAATTTCTTAAGCATTTCTCTTCTCATAATCTGCTCTCAGATCGCCAGTATGGTTTCCTTAAGTTCGCTCTACTGGTGATCTTCTTTCATATCTTACTAACTCTTGGTCATCCATCTTTTGGGACTTCGGTGAGACTTATTCTGTTGCACTAGACATATCAAAGGCCTTCGATAAAGTTTGGCACAAATCTTTAATTTCCAAACTACCCTTCTTCGGTTTCTATCCCTCCATTTGTGCCTTTGTCTCTAATTTCACTTCCGACCGTTCCATAGCTGCGGTTGTGGACGGCCATCGCTCACTTCCTCATCCTATCAACTCCAGTGTTCCTCAGGGTTCTGTCCTATCTCCTATTCTCTTTCTAATTTTCATAAATGATCTTCTCAACTGTACATCCAGTTCCATCCATTCATATGCAGATGACTCTACATTACACTACTCAATTAGTTTTCCAGAACGCCCCAGCCATCAAAACAGGTATCTTCTGATCTAGCTACTATTTCCAATTGGTGTAGAGAAAAACCTTGTTGCATTTAATGCTTCCAAAACCAAATTTATCCATCTTACTACCCGTCAGGAACCTTCAGAAGACAATACTTCATTCTTCAACAATACAAAAATCAATCCTTCATCTTCTCTCAATATTCTCGGTGTCTCTTTTTATTCTACTCTCACTTGGAAGGCCCATATATTACCAGTCTTGCTAAGGCAGCCTCCCAGAAACTGGGTGTGCTGAACGGCCTTAAGGGGTTCTTTACCCCTGCGCAGCTTCTTTACATGTGTGAGGAGGATCCACTCACACCGCACTCCTAGACAAAGTAGAAAGGAAAGCCTTTCGTATCATTAACTCTCGTCCACTCACCAACTCTCTGCAATTTCTCTCTCTTCGCCGCAATGTTGCATCTCTCTCATTATTCTATTGCTACTACAATAACCAGTGTTCCTCGGAGCTTTCCCAGTGTATACCACCTCCTCTACGTAGACTACGTAGTACCCGCCTTGCAACACAATCCCACCTCTACTCTGTGCAACTCTCCAACCCAAGAGTGAAATGCTATTCTCAGACTTTCTTCTATTTATCCCCTAACCATCGGGGCCCAACTTAAGTCCGTATCTAAAAATCTGGACTATGTGGCGGGGCCCGACTTTAGTCCGTGTGCAATTTTGGCACAATATTGGCTCTGAGAGAGAGACGAGCGACGAGAGGAGCATAGGTTACCTCATGACCGCTCGCCACGGCCGCCGTGGGCCTACTGACATCTAATCCACACACATCCACCCTCCCTCCCTCGCTACACACTTAATTATGTAACGAAATGACCGTATTTTAGCGATTTTGCCCTTCGGTTGCACGATCATTGCAAGACAACCAGTGATTGTAGAAGGATGGTTCAGGTGTCATTGGAAAGCTCAATTTACGCCCTTTCAGGGATACATAATTGTATTACGCTCTGACTCTTGTTTATGCATGAAATAGAGCACGGAAACAACCCCATTTATGGTAAAACCACCCGCTGGGCGCGTAGTGGAAAAAAACTGACCCGCCCGCTCGTAAGGCGTTAACTGCTGAGCTCTGGAACTCTCTCCCAGAATCAGTCTTTCCCTCTTCCTATGACTTAAATTGCTTCGAACTCCGTGTGTCCAGTCATTTTAGCTCGAACGTCCCTTGAGTTTGGTCCTGTCACTCTTTCAACTCTGGGGGAGGCACTCGCTGCAGGCAGTTATGCCTTTTGTCTCCCTCATTCACATATAAATAATATATTTATTTATATATATATATATATATATATATATATATATATATATATATATATATATATATATATATATATATATATATATATATATATATATATATATATATATATATATATATACTGTATATACATACACACACTGCTCCTACTCGTGACTATTCAATATTATGCCATACCAGAGTTTCACATCCATACATCAATGTTGGCACCAGCACACCCTCATGTATAATTCTCACTGTTTCCATACTAAAGATTCTGCTTCTAAACAAGGTTTTCATTGCTCAAGCTACATTTCTTCCTCGCATTACTGTTTTCTACTTCTCTTGCACATTTTCCCGTTTCTCAATCATGGCTCCCTTATAGATAAATTCTTCTACTACTTCAAGCTGTTCTCCATTAATCCTTACGTTACACACTGTCTCTCCATCTCTTTCTATTACCATCACTTTGTTTTTATTCACATGTACTTGGTGGGAAGTTTTTAACTAAATATACACTATATTTATAATTTCTCTAAGCTCTAATTTTCTCAATTTAGCAGTGTAGGAGCTTCGAAATACTCCTACAAAGTGCTCCAACTTCAAAATACCTTACAGCGCCCCCCTGGCCCCTCCAGCAGGATAAGCTCGCTTCGCTCGCCACCCTACTCTATGTGAGGAGTTGCAATGACTGGGGGCCTCCACACAGAAGCTGCCCAGGGGCTTTACAGGTTTAAATCCGGCACTGGAGAGAGGGAGAGACCAGCACTGAATACGGAGGAGGCTAAACAAGCTAGTATCACAAAGCAGCCATGCAGAAAGTTTGGTCAAAGGAGGGTCTGTACAACCGCTAAGCAATGTCAGCATATGCAGAATGCGGGCAGAATTGCTTTCATGAGATATCCAACTGATAAGCATTGCATGTGGCCGGGGGTAAATATATGTGGGTGTGTGTGTTGATGAGGCCTGTGACACCGTAGTGAATTCAATCACGATGGACGATCATGCTACCGTTAGGAGATGTTAGCCTACAGTATGTAGAAAGCTGGCAGCATTGCCCTGCATGCGACACTCAGTACTATACTCAAACCATTTTATGAAGTCAGTTCTCTGGCCATGGATTGGCAGTGCTGAAGCTTTCACTTATCAGGTGTACTTTGATACCACGGATGATGGCTTGTACATGGAGAAGGAGTCTAGACACTGGTGACATACCAGATAGCTTGAAAAACTCAATAATTGACCCACTGCATAAAGGATGGAGTATAAAGCACTACCAAAAAACTACCGCCCGGTAGCTCTAACCTCTCACATCATTAAAGTTTTCGAGCGAGTCCTGCGAAGCAAAATTTCAACATTCATGGAGACAAATGAACTACACAACACCGGTCAACATGGGTTCAGAGCGGGAAGATCATGTCTCTCACAACTTTTGGAACACTATGACAAAATTCTTAAAGCGCTAGAACAAAAGAAAAACGTGGATGTCATTTACACCGATTTTGCTAAGGCATTTGATAAATGTGACCATGGTATAATAGCCCACAAACTGAAAGCAAAAGGTATAACTGGGAAAATCGGACGGTGGATATACAATTTCCTCGTAAACCGAAAACAATCCATAGCAGTAAACCAAGTTACATCTGAGCCTTCGGAGGTCAAAAGCTCAGTGCCCCAAGGAACAGTGCTAGCGCCCCTTCTGTTCTTCATACTAATTTGCGGCATAGATACCAACACCAGACAGTACGGTGTCGTCTTTTGCTGATGACACAAAATTAAGCAAGATAGTAAACACACAAGAAGACACGGGCCGACTGCAGGAACACATGAATGTAGTGTTCCAGTGGACCAGGGAAAACAACATGCAATTCAATGAAGAAAAATTCCAATTAATACGGTACGGAGATAATAATGGTGTTAAAGAAATTACAAATTACTTTACAGAATATAACCACATAATAGAATGGAAAGACAGTGTGAAAGACCTTGGGGTATTAATGTCTGAAAATATGGGTTTCAAAGTACATAACCAGGTCAAAGTGGCGGCTGCGAAACGTCTAACGGGTTGGATTCTGCGTACTTTTAAAACACGCGGTGAATTACCTATGATAACGCTCTTCAAATCTCTAGTGCTACCGCGGCTTGAATACTGTAGCGTATTAACATCCCCATACAAAACAGGTGAAATAAATGACGTAGAGAGTGTACAAAGACATTTCACTTCGCATATAAGTTCGATAAAACAGCTGCACTATTGGGAGCGTTTAAGAGCACTGAATATGTACTCACTGGAACGTAGAAGAGAACGTTACCTAATAATATACACGTGGAAAATCGCAGAAGGTTTAGTACCAAACCTACATACTCCGATAGTCATGAAATTCAGTGATAGGAAAGGCTGGGAATGCGAAATCCCCCGGATGAATAACAGGGGTGCTATGGTTTCTCTGCGAGAGGGCTGGTTATCACACAGAGGCCCACGTCTCTTCAACAAACTCCCACGGCGAATAAGAGACATGAGGGACATCTCGTTAGACAGCTTCAAGAGAGCCCTGGATGTCAAACTGCAAAAGGTGCCAGACGAGCCCATCCTCGCAAGGGAGCGAGCTGTCGCTTCAAACAGTCTACTGCACCAAATCACCACCCATAACGAGGGGCGTCGCGCTCCTTGGTGCCGCTAGAAGAGTGGCGAACACATCATAAGGTATCATAAGGTAAGGTTGTGACTTACCTAGTAGTACCTACCTCTCTCTCTCTCTCATGAGGTCCTTCCTAATTTAACCCTTATTTAGCGGCGAGCAGCATAAGTCGAGTTAAATAAAGCTGGACTATGTGGCGGCGCTCGACATAACTCGAGTGGCAATTTCAGCACGTAATGTGGCTGAGAGAGAGAGACAAGTGGTGGCAGGAGACTAGCGAGCGTATGACTGCTCCAGACCACCGCGGCGAACCTACTGACACAAATCTCAGCTCCCTCCTCCCTCTCTCACTCGCTACATACTCAATTATGTACCGAAAGTACTGAATTACCTGCTTTTTGCACTCGCGTTGCACGGTTATTGCAAGAAAACTATCCATCATACAAGGATCGTTATGGTGTCATTCGAAAGCTCTGTTTATGCCCTTTCAGGGATAGGTACTTGTTTTACGTTCTGGGTCTTATTTAGGCATGAAAATGATCACGTAAACAGCCCTATTTTGGCTAAAAACACCCCGCTGGGCGGTACACATAAATAAACCGCATAGGCCGCTCGTAAGGTGTTAAACAAAATCAGCTGGCAGTCGTCACTATATTAATAAAATTCATAATGAGAATTAAGTTAAATAAGGGAAGGAGAGAGAGAGAGGTAGGTAGGTCATGAGCTATCATTCGTGGTATCAAATTACACCTGGTAAGTGGAAGCTCCAGCGCTGTTAATCCATGGCCAGAAAACTGATTTAATAAAATGGTTTGAATATAGCTAGTCATATGGCTGAGGTGAAAGTGTGTGAGCGTAGCGTGTGAGTGGGTGAGTGTGGTTGACAAATGCAATATTTTGTGTCTTCATTCGATCATAGCGATTTTTGTCCTTTGTGTATGAAGGAGACAAACGGCAAAGCTACCTGTAGCAAGTGTCCACCCCAAGGTTGAAAGAGTGATAGAGATGCAAAATCAAAGTACATTAGAGGGAATTTAGGTGTAAGTTAAGTGCGGTGTGCTTGTAAAGTGTAGTATAATTCGTAGGAGGAGGAGGTGTTTGTGAGAGTTAGCTGGATTGCTCTCTGTGTAGGTCAGGCATAACAGAAACAGTGTGGGAAGCCAGGCAAATGAAACACGAGTTCCATCAACTCCTAATCATATGCCGATGTGGCCTCCTTTGGGTACTGCCCTGCTTGATTGATGCCTACAATCTCCCCAATGAACTGGGCTAGACGTTGTCAGAACTACACAGGGAGAGTAAAGGAATGGCTGGTGTAAGACTTCGTGGGACTAGCAGTAATCAATAGTGACAGGGGTAATATTAGAGGAATGTCATGAATGGGTAGCAGTGTTTACATAAGTGGGGTTAGTTAAGTGAGCCTAGATAGAGTAGTGGGTGTGTGAATGAAATGTATCCTATTATTCATTCAATTTCGGTGTCGCTATTCAATAAAACCTTTTAGTAGTATATTAATCTTTATCTTTAAAATCCTTGCTATTTTAAGACAACATTTTGATTGAGAACATTATATACCGGGTATACAATATATACCGGGTATACAATATATACCGGGTATACATTATATACCGGGTATACAATATATACCGGGTATACATTATATACCGGGTATACAATATATACCGGGTATACAATATATACCGGGTATACAATATATACCGGGTATACAATATATACCGGGTATACAATATATACCGGGTATACAATATATACCGGGTATACAATATATACCGGGTATACAATATATACCGGGTATACAATATATACCGGGTATACATTATATACCGGGTATACAATATATACCGGGTATACAATATATACCGGGTATACATTATATACCGGGTATACAATATATACCGGGTATACAATATATACCGGGTATACAATATATACCGGGTATACATTATATATACCGGGTATACAATATATACCGGGTATACATTATATACCGGGTATACAATATATACCGGGTATACAATATATACCGGGTATACAATATATACCGGGTATACAATATATACCGGGTATACAATATATACCGGGTATACAATATATACCGGGTATACAATATATACCGGGTATACAATATATACCGGGTATACAATATATACCGGGTATACAATATATACCGGGTATACAATATATACCGGGTATACATTATATACCGGGTATACAATATATACCGGGTATACAATATATACCGGGTATACATTATATACCGGGAATACAATATATAATATGTGAGCCCGAAAACAAGTAATTATCTCCAATATATTTCATGCACACATAATATGTCCCGTAATTGACTGTATTTTGGTTTAATTTCACAATGAAGGCTTTCCTACAGATTAATCCATGCATTGACGCTGTTCTTAATACTAATCATGGAGGCACCGAATACAACATGCAGTATAAATAAATTAATATATATATATATATATATATATATATAGAGAGAGAGAGAGAGAGAGAGAGAGAGAGAGAGAGAGAGAGAGAGAGAGAGAGCGAGCAACTTATATTGTTTACTTGAGCCTGGGCTGGGAGCGCGCTTCTCCCAGCCAGAGCAGCAATAATGCAGTATATAACGGAAGACTGCAGAAACACCTCTCCACAGTCACTCTAGCTCAGTCCTGTAGGTAAGGCACGCTCCACACGCTCTGTCTCTCTGTTTGATTATTCTGGCTGTCCATCTCTTGTAGTCTATACCTAACTCTTACCTCATACTTGCGCATATGTCTATGTAAGAAAAACAAACTTATCATGCCGACGGTTTTTGTTCAAATAATTCAAGATAACAACAGGAAATACACCAACTAATTATCTGTATCATACTTAATTAATCTTCACCTATACAACTCCTAATCTAACATATCCAAATGCAACCTACTTCACATTATATACTTTCATAGATTGTAGCCTTCCTTACTCTCTCATAATATGCCCTACCTAAGCTCACTCAAACTTTAACCTTAACTACTCTAAAAATCAAACGTAATCAAGCCAAACAACACTTATCTTCTGATCTAACTACCATTTCCAATTGGGGCAGAGAAAACCTTGTTACCTTTAATACTTCCAAAACCCAATTTCTCCATCTATTTACCCATTGTGAACTCCCAGAAGACTATCCCTTATACTTCAACAATACAAAAATCATCCCTTCATCTTCTCTCAGTATACTCAGTGTCTCTTTTTCTTCTGCTCTCTCTTGGAAGGATAATATTGCCTGTTTTGCTAAGGCGGCCTCCGAGAAACAGGGTGTTAACAACCGCCTCAAGGGGTTCTTTACCCCTGCACAGCTTCTTGCTCTTTACAGGGGTACAGTGCGTCCTTGTATAGCGTATTGTTCACATGTGTGGGGAGGATCCTCTCGCACAGCACTTCTAGACAAAGTAGAAAAGAAAGCCTTGCGTATCATTAACTCCCGTCCACTCACCGACTCTCTGTAATCTCTCTCTCTTCACTGCAATGTTGCATCTCTCTCCCTATTCTATCGCTATTACAATAATCAGTGTTCCTCAGAGCTCTCTCAGTGCATACTACCTCCTCTACGTAGGGTACTGAGTGTCACAACCGTTTCCAGATACTCACAGACTCAGATGACGAAGAGGAAACAGAAGAAGTTCGCCTCGCGGGAGACTCGTCAGTTTGCAGAGTTTTGCGCCAGGGGACCTAAAATCAGGAAGCATTTTTGTATCCCTGGTGGTGTTGTGGACGACGTAGTTGCTGCAATTGACGAAGTATCGAAGCTGGCCCCTGCTAATACAATGTACGTCATCCACGTCGGATCCAACGCTGTACAGCGAAGCCGGTCGGAAAATTTGCTTTTAAAGTACCAGCAGCTGATCAAGTTGTCTAAGGAGAAGTCATCATGGATCATCGTCTCAGGAATCGTCACCCGGCTCGGTGTAGAGAGCCGATTTTACAACATAGCCACCAGCACAAATCGTTGTCTAGCAAACCTCTGCAGGACGGAGAATGTGGGATTCATAGACACCTGGGACAATTTCTACTACGATGACTATTTATTTTCGGACGATGGAGTTCATCTGAGCCAGGTGGGAGCAGCACGTTTTGGGGGTTTTCTCAACGATGCGGTGAAGGATTTTCGGAGAAGAAATCGACTCAGCACAGGACAACCAGGAAGGAGGACCGAAGACAGCGAGGACGGCGACCTGCGAAGGAATTAAATGGTAATCCTTCAAGAACCACAACTTTGGATAAAGCTCCATCAACAAGACCCAAATTCAAAACTGCCAGGGATAACGAACGAAGATCGAGGACAGCCATGAATAATGTAGATCCGACCAGAACCAAAAAGTTGATTAAAGAGCGTTCTGTGAGTTCTAAAACCGCAATTTTAAAGGTTTTCTAAGCAAATGCTCGTAGCATACGCAATAAATTTTCAGATTTAGAGGAACTAGTGTTTACAGAAAATTATGAAGTGATTGGCATAACAGAATCTTGGCTCAATGCAGAAGAAAGAGACTTTTTAGCAGAATATTCACTTCCCGGTTATGTAATGTTTGAGAAAAGCCGAATAAATAGAAATGTAGGTGGTGTTTTACTTTACATCAAAGAAAGTATTAACCCGACCCTCTTGTCAAAACCTCAAATTCTAGACGTCGACACATCCTTTATGCTAATAAAAAATAATAAAGGTACAAAAATAATACTTGCATTAATATACAGACCTCCAGCTCAATCTGTGCAATCTGACCAAGAAATTTACGAACAAATTGCAGATGTAAGTAACTCACAAGATAACGTAATTTTGGGCGACTTTAATTTACCTGTGACCAAGCGGGCCGATACTCTTACTTCACACTCCAGACATGACTTGTATGCGAACTTGCAATTTGTTCGATCGCCGACCCGTGGTAATAACGTTCTTGACCTTGTACTTGCAACAAAAGAAGAATTAATAGAGAATTTGAATGTTGGTGATGAATTCAGTAACAGCAACCATCGTACAATAATTTTCAGTTTAAAGTTTACTAGTAACAAACCAAATAGCAGCATCGAGAAAGTCCCTAATTTCAAGAAAGCAATCTTTCGTAAACTTAGATCTATGTTTAAAGTAACTGACTGGAGCTTTCTAATTAACAATAACGACATAAATACATCTTGGGAATTATTTGCAAACACCAACCTAAAAGCAGAGCAAGACTGCATACCATCGAAAATACGGCGTACAGGCCATAATGATAAGCCTAAATGGTGGAATAAAGATATTTCATACTGTCTACTTGATAAAAAGTTTGCTAATGATAAATTAAAATCCTCACAATATGACGAAGAACGAGTGAAATTTGTAGAACTACGACTCAAAGCCAAAAAGTTAATTAAGCAAAGAAAAAAGACCCTGGAGTTACATGTTGCGAATCAAAGTAAAACAAACCAGAAAGAATTCTATAATTATATCAGAAAGAAAAAAGTAGTTACTTCAACTGTTGGACCGTTAGTCGATGAAAATGGAGAATTCATCAAAGACGAAGTACAAATGAGTAATGCCCTCTATACCTTCTTGCATCATTTTTTTACAACAGAAGACCTCAGTGATATCCCTACAGCATCGCCGATTCAGATTGAAAATTCTGATGTTCTAAGCAATATCACCAGTACAGAGAGAGAAGTAATGAATTGTTTAGATAAACTCAAGGTAAATAAAACGCCTGGACCTGATACAATCTCGCCTAGAGTTCTAAAGGAAGCTAAGGATGAGCTCTCCAAACCACTGACATTGCTATTCAATAAATCCTTGCAGTCTGGAACTATGCTTGATCAGTGGAAGCTAGCCAATGTAACACCGATATTCAAAAAAGCCAGCAAATCCCTACCCTGTAACTATCATCCAATTAGCTTAACCTTAGTTGTATGTAAAATACCAGAAACACTTATATGAGGCAGACTCGTAAATCACTTAGAGGAAAATGGCATACTTAACGATACTCAAAACGGCTTTCGTAACAAACGCTCCTGCATAACAAATCTCTTAGACTTCTTTCACGATATCCTCAACCTCTATGATGAGAGTAAAGCTGTAGATTATATACCTTGATTTTCAAAATGCCTTTGACAAAGTTCCCCACAAACGTTTACTGCTAAAACTAAAAGCGTATGGAATACAAGACGGTGTGTTGAAATGGATAGAAATTTGGCTCAGCGACAGAAAGCAAAGAGTAGTCATAAACGGTAAGGCATCTAAATGGACCAATGTAACTAGCGGAGTACCCCAGGGATCGGTAAGAGGACCCATTCTCTTTCTAATGTACATCAACGACATAGATGAGGGTCTCACCCATACAATCTCAAAGTTTGCTGACGATACAAACATTGCAAATAGCGTACTCTCAAAAGAACAAGTTGACAATATGCAACACGATCTAGATAAGTTGTCACGTTGGGCCCAAATTTGGCAAATGTGTTTCAATGCCGATAAATGTAAAGTACTACATATAGGATACCAAAATGAGAAAGCAAACTATTCGGTGAATGGCACTCAGCTTAAGAGTGTAGACAGAGAAACCGATTTGGGAGTAACAATATCGAGTAACCTAAAACCGAGTCAACAATGTTCAGAAGTTGTTAAGAAGGCAAACAAAATAATTGGCTTTATAGGTAGGTCATTTGAGCATAAATCCAAAGAAGTTATCCTAACTCTTTACAATTCCTTAGTCCGCCCTCTTCTGGAATACTGTGTTCAATCCTGGTGCCCTTATTACCAAAAAGATATAAACAAGCTAGAACGAGTTCAATGTAGAGTTACCAAAATTATACCTAGCCTAAAAAACAGATCATCCGAGGAGCGTCTTAGAGAATTAAATCTATTTCCTTTAACCCAGCGCAGATTACGAGGCGACTTAATTCAAGTGTTCAAAATCATCAAAAGCATCGACAATATGAACTGTAGTAAGTATTTCACTAGCGACCAATCTAATTACACGCGGGGAAACGGTTGCAAAATTATTGGTAAATCTTTTAACTCTCATGAATCTAAGAATTTCTTCTTCAATCGAGCTGTCAACTTGTGGAATGGGCTTCCCCGAAACGTTATAGACTGCATCACTGTTGATTCTTTTAAACTTCGCCTATACAAATATCTTGCATCAAACCTGCGACTGACTGCGTTTGTAAATGAATAACTTTATTATATTCCTCCCTCAGATTCATCAAGGATTATTGCGTATATATATTACTAAGACGTTACTCTCTTTTTCCCAGATATACGAAAGATTACTTATAACTGTGTTATGTTACTAACCCAACTGTCCCCTACTAACTTCCTAATCCTGCCACAGACATTAGTTCCAGGGCAGTAGTTCCCTTTCCAATTTTCCCTTACCCCCTCTAAACCACTGTTTGGACACTTGACCCTCAGTGCTTTGGAGGACAAGCAGCCTAGAGGGGTCACTAGACCTGCTGTTTCTTGCTTTCCTTAGTACTCCTTTGTACGTAGTGCCCGTTTTGCAACACAATCCCACCCCTACTATGGTTCAACTCTCCAACTCAAGAATGAAACGATACTCCTAATCTTTCTTCTATTCAACAGCTGAGCTCTGTAACTCTCTCCAGGAATCCATCTTTCCCTCATCCTATGACTTAAATTGTTTCAAACTCTGTGACATTTTGGCTCGAACATTCCTTGATGTTGGCCGTCACTCTTTTACCTGTGGGGGAGGCACTCGTCACATATAGTTTTGCATTTTGTCTCCCTCACCCTCATAGACAAGAACAAATATTCTGAAACTAAGCTTCACATACCTTAGCTAGTACCTAATATAAACTTAACCACCCTTTTTGGATTATGATGCGTTTTTGACAGTTTATTCTGGCTATTTTTGTTTCGAAGACTTCGTTCTCTTTAGGAAGAATCTGTGGGAGCAAAAGATATTATGGAGATAGTTTTTACCTTTTTCATTCATAGATATCTTTCCTAAATTGCATGGAATGATAATCATAATAACATGCAAACATACGTCCTCATATAATTAACCAAACTCTAAAATATGCATTCATATGCACAGGTACACAGATGTACATATGTAAACTGTGAAGCAAATATGGAGATAAATAGAGAGAGAGCGAGGTACAGATTACTTGACGGAAAACATCCCTTTGTAGGCTCAACTAGCCAATTCTCGCTACCAAGAATACACTTGAGACCTCTGGTGGACGCTTCTGAACCAGTGCCAGAGCTACGATTGTCGACATCAACAATACTTAACACCTACTATGGGTTTCAGAGGCTGTGTGGTATAGTTTTTCAGGAATAACTTATTAACAAACAGTTGGATCAGTATGACATTTTGACACAACTTTTTTCACACCGTCCCCTAATTTTTGTCAATATAGTGCATTACCAAAAGTGTAGAAATAAGCCACTTGTCCCTGTGTCATGAGGTTAAAGTAGCACATTAATGACTAACAAACGGACAAGGCTACCGTGGCTTACCTGTGAGAACCACCAAACCATTATTGCTCCTCCATCAAACATGGTAGTTATCAGCCACCACCCAACCCTATTATCGCCTTTAAATTCAAGTAATCTGTCAATATCAAGTATAAATATACAAAAATACACACTGTTTGTATATTTATACTTGATATTGACAGATAACTTGAATTTAAAGGGGTTAATAGGGTTGGGTGGTGGCTGATAATTACCGTGTTTGATGGAGGAGCAATAATGGTTTGGTGGTGCTCACAGGTAAGCCACGGTAGCCTTGTCCGTTTCTTAGTCATTAATAAGCGACTTTAATCTCATGACACAGGGGCAAGTGGCTTATTTCTACACTTTTGGTAATGTACTATATTGAAAAAAATTAGGGGACGGTGTGAAAAAAGCTGTGTCAAAATATCATACTGATCCAACTGTTTGTTAATAAGCTATTCCCGAAAAACGATGCCACACGGCCTCCGAAACCCATAGTAGGACATGCACAGTTTATCATGATTTCTTGTGACTATGCTTTCTTTTAGTATACACTATAAGACTACACTACATCCTTATAAAGTATAGTAGTCATGGGAATGTCCATAAGCAGCTGATAATGACTACAGACATAATTATAAGCTAATTAATTATCATAACAAAAAGGCGCGAAAATGCTTGCTGACTTTCTATTGTAAATAGGCTATACATTATATAAGGGTATGGGTGTCTTTAAATATAATAAACAACAGTATGCATAGGCTATAATATGTGTCAGCTACAGACATTGCGACAGACTGCTTAAAATAAAGATTTGTTGAAAGAGGGTGCAGAGAATCGCGATGTATACAGTTTCCCATGATGCACCGTGGTAAACATTGCGTTCAGCGCCTCTGTCGGCCACTTTTGGCATATGTTGGTAGGGATAATTGTATGTGTCATAGTTATGTCCACATCAAACATATATTCCATGTGTTGGGAATATGCTAAGTTAATATCTTGCAACTCCCACAACCACTACATTCCCCACCCCCCATCCCACTGTGTGGTATGCCGAGATTAGAGTGGTGCAATTACCCTCCACCAGGCATTCACCAGGACTCGTATCCACTACCTCCCAGAAAGCTGTGCAATACACAAGATAGTCCTGTGGAACCAACACTGGCAACCCACCAAACGCCCCTATCACTTCCAGCCCGGTCCCTTTGATGTCTTTACTGATTGAACTGTCAACTGACTCTACCCAGCTGGCCTACGAGCCTAGGCTAGCCACCGAGCCTACCCAGTTAGCCTGTGAGCCTAGCTTCTGATGTCACATGGATCCAAGGCAGGTGATTAGCCAAGACAAATCACAGAGAGATAATTCAAAGGGGATTGGCCAAGCAAGATTCCAGTGTAGAAAGCCCAGAACCTCCCGAAGTGATTCCATGAATTCATCAGTTATTGTTCGGCACCGCTCCAGCCAACAACCCTCTCTTCTGCCACCTTACCTGTACTCTCAGCAGGCAACTCTCCCATATTCCTCACCACCGAGCCCTCAGTCTCCCACGATCCCTGACACCGAGCCTGAAGAAACAACCTTCCCAGTAGTGCAAATCTCTGCCAGTACTACCGACTCCCAACTATTCGAAGAACAACAAGATTTAAGATGCCCGATCGACCCATCCTCGATTTCTATTTCTTGCAATTAGAAGAAATGTGTAAGGCACACTTGATGAATACCTTGCGAGAGTGGTGAGCGGAGGATGAGGCCCACACCCTGAGAGGAGATATCCCTAGGATGTGAGGAGGCTCCATCCATATTGTTGCTGTACTTGGAAATTTAAAGTCGACACGAGTATTTATAACCCTCTGCGAGAAAGGGCATAGTCCAAGGCAAGCAGACATACACATAGAAGACGACGTTACTCCCTGCTGTGCAATTGTGAGAAACTGAATTCAGCCTAGAGTGTGGCCGGCTCAAGAGCATACGATGCCCGAGCGAGACAGCATCCAACAGAGGCATCAAGGCCCTTCTTGGACGAGCAAGAAGACAACCCCAGGACTCCCAGGATTGCAACAGTTTAACCCCACAGCAGTAGCAAACCTAGAATCGTGCGCTTAACCCGTAATACCCTCTCCCCTGGTGTGTGCTTAGCCCCTTCAGTACCGGGGACGTCATTTCTATCAGATTCTGGCAAATATTACACAATTTTATTCAGCTTAGGAAGGACCTCTAGCAATAAGAAGGCTGCAAATTATTTTAACCGACCATTTTGACTGCCACAGATCCTTCCTAAGCTCCATAATATCGCTTAAATATAACCAGAATAAAATATAGCACACGTCGCTGGTACTGAGAGGGTTAAGTATTCAAATTCAAGATCCTCTCCCATGGTGACTAGTAACTAAAGAGACCGTGCTATATTCCCATTGCAACGATTATAGATGTAGTGTATGATAAAAGCATTTATTGAAAGTGATAGTACCCTTCGATGCCCAGTCTTAATGAGATTCCCTGTTTTCTCTTTTAGTCGTCTCCTTTGACACGCCATCAGCCTATATCCCCCCCCACCCCCCACCCCCCCGCTTCTCCCAGTGTCCCAGGAGAAAGCTTGCCGAGTCAGTGACATAACTTTCCCTTTGACGGTTCATGTGCCCAGTCTAAACCTAAACCCTGTTTTGCCACCTCACAACTTAAGATATTACCTGTATGTACGTAGTTATATTCGGCAGCCATTCTGGGAGTTGGTAGCATAGGTTACCCATGACAAGGAATACAGGAAATATTCCCGGCCCAAATTATTGCGTTAATTGAGTATATATATTCATGAGTCGGAGTCAGTGATAAATCCGTTGTTGTTGTTGTTCCCCAAGCTGCCTGTCCGAACAGCCCCAAGGCCCCGAGCAAGGCCTAGGCCATAACCGAGCGCCCCCACAGAACCCTCCCTGCCGACCACAATAAAGCCTGGGTGACCGAAGCCACTCCATGGCGGGGAGCTGAGGAGGATGCGGAAACGCCCGGGAAACCAAAGCCCCACCCAGGGCCCTGTGCCCCTCAACAATTATGAAGAGAAAGTTGAGGGGCAAAGGAAAAATGTGGCGCTTTGGCTTCCAATCTTGCTAGATTGGGAGGTCAATCCACGGAAGAGACGCCGCCACTTGAGATCTAGAATATATATAAGTAAAAGGAACAGTCAGAGTAAGCTATGGGTATGGCAGAGATCGCTCAGTTCTCACTCTGATAGACCAGCCCATCCGTTGTTGTATGTATATGTAAAGTGTATAGAAACGAAGTCCAAGTAGGGAGCACCCTAGCTCATTAATAAGAATACTGATTCCTGAGAAGTAAACAAAAGTGCGTGTACATACATATGAACCTGACCCGAGTGTCCACGTGTCCCTGATTTCCCCCAAGTACTATAGATAATTCCAATAAAAAGGCTAAGCATTGTTGTATTCTATTGTCAGTTCTACAGTATGTATGTATGTGTTCTCCATTGGCCTAGGTACAAGTAAAGGCGCGGTTACACATAGCCGAGTTGCCCGAATCGGTGACAAAAGTTGCTCCGTGGAGCAACTTTTGCGCCCCAAGCAACTTTTTCGGGACCCATTTGTCACCCGAATAGGGCAACTTTTGCGTCCCGAACGTACGGGACGCATCACCTGTTGCGGAAACTATAAATATGGGTTGCATGCAATAGTAGTAATGTGATAACTATAATATATGATGTGAAAGCATTAATATACTATAATAATGCTCAATCCTTAAATATATATGTCATCACAGTATAATATTCAATAGATTGGGATGAGAAAACGGTTTAATCAAGAAGTAGGCTACGGTATGAATGCGAAATTTCAAGTTTGTACAAATAGACTACAATATCTTTAGGCAAGAATGGGAAGAATATTCTCTCAAGGGAATAAATGTATCATATATCGGTTATTATAATCAACTTACAATTATAATTTGCAACAGTAAACGATTTGTTATAACTAAATATGAATAGTAGCTTCGTTACTGCAATGGTTAGCCTAATACTTCCTTCAGTATTACAAATGATGTATTCTGTATGCTTTGTAATCTTGATTACATACCGTATTTATGCAGTATAGGTTCGGTTAATGCGACGTGCTAAATAGACGTAGGCTTCTCTTTACATAACTTAGTAGCCTACATGTACAGTATACGGTAATAGTGTTGGCGTGAATTAATAGGCTATGTCGTGGACATATATTCCATATGTAGCCTATAGCCTAAATAGGCCCATATATATATATAATCCATATACAGTAGGCTAGGCCTATATTAATATAAATAAGTTTTAATACTTCTAATGATAATGTGACAGGTATTATCCGAACCTTAAAGAGCTATAAAATGCCACATGGAACACATAAAATCGTACTTATAATACAGTGAACACAAGCAAGGAAAGAAATACTGTCACTGCCTATTTTATTTTATTTTTAAAAAGACCTCCGTCTACGTATTGTGAAAAACCTGTTATCCTCCGGCAAATTGTGGGGTTGAGTGAGTGAAGGGGGGGGGGGGGGACAGTGAATGAAGGAGGATGCATGTTTTTCATAATACGTGTTGCTAGCCCCAAACGCGGGAGCAACTGTGGCTTTCAACCAACGGAACGGAAGTATATAGGAAAGGTGAAGCAAGACATCCGACACATCCCCTTTTATTAATGTGCATGAATGTGTAATACGTAAAGCAAGGCCTGTGATTGGCTAAACCGGGTGAGCCCGGGCCAGCCAGTCTTCTCTCTCGCTTACTTCTTTGGTTTATCATATCTTTATCTTGCTTGTGTTTACTTTATGACATAGCCTATACGTTATTATTGTGTTTCCTGTGTTCTTTAAGAGCTCTTTAGATTCGGATAGTACTGTAATTTATTAAGTAGGCCTTATCATTAAAATTACTTAAACATATCTAGTTAATGAATAAATAAGGAACAATACAGATGATAAATAAATGATCAGGGTAATGATAAGATAGCCAATCATGAGCGTGCTGCTGTTTCAACTGAATTGCCCTTTTACCGACAGACGTGGATTCATGTCGCTTGTTTTATGTAATGGCGAGCAATATAGGCCTACATACCTTGGTTTTTACATTATGCTCAGCTTTATCATAGGGATTGTGATGTATTAATAGCGTGCCGGGAAGCTAAAACGGCCGAATTAAGAACAAATAATTTCGAAGTGAAAACGAAAGAGTGTAGGCTACGGGAGATAGTGATACGAGCAACTCTCTTCCTGCATGTGTAACCACTTGTTTTGGGGTCTCAGAAAAGTTGCCCGTAGCGGTGACAAAAGTTGCTTGGGTGGCAAAAATTTGGGCATGTGTAACCGCGCCTTAATGCAGTTATAGTAATACACATGGAGCACAATTCTTACTATTTTCTGCTAGTGCCTTGCCGCCAACGGTGGATAGATTCCCGCTACCCTCTTGCCTTAATTTAAAGTTAATTCAGTGCGGTACGGGCGCCAGTTGGACTAGATTATAGTCCGTCAGGCGCCTGGACCGGGAGCCGGTATATATGAAGGGTCATGCCTGGATGTGAAGTGGGCGGGCATTGTGGTGCGCTCCGCTGTCTGTCTACCTGCTGAGACCGGAACCTCTCCGGGAGGTATGGGGCCGGAGGAGTGATGGAGGCCTTAGTTATCCTTGATATCTTGGTCTTCTCCTGGTTGACCTAGATGTGTGTGAGTTTGTGTTTGTTTTTCATGTTGTGTTTCGTTGTCCCTGTTCGGGCTCTGTCTCGAGCCAGCCACCCCCAGCTATGGGGTATGTGCCTGAGTATATACATACATACATACAGCGTCTTCAAACATTTCCGGTTTCCCCAGATATATAATCGCCATAAGATGGTTCGCACCTGTTTGCAAATCAGGGATTAACCCTTTGAGTATACCGACCACTAAGTCCTCTTTTGCCCAACTGATCTACTTTCTTTCTGTGTTTGTTTTGTTGTACCTTCCCATACATATTTGGTGCTCTTGGGGAAATCCCCACAGGTGCCCAGAAAGTTGGAAGCCAGTAAATCCTCTAATGAGAGTAGAAGCCAACCCTTTTTGTAAGTGAGCATTACTCGTACCTTTGCCAATACATACAGATTTGGGTATAGATAGGAGTAAGTGATTGCATAAATAGTAGTTACATTTACATTGTCATATGTATAGAGTCACATTATATCTAGATAGGTACTTGATCCGCTAAATAGACCTTGTGAACTGTACTTTCACTAGTACTGCAATATACCCCCTCTTTCATGTTAATTTCCAGCTGAGTTCATTACGAACCCGAGTTTGTGCCCATTAAAATAGCAGCTCAACATTATACTAAATAAAATATGATTTTCTTTGCAGAAAAGAAGCTTTCATGCAGACATGTTGAAATTGTTGCCTTTCTGCACACGTAAGTACCCTCTACCAAACAAGTCCAAGCTGGATTTTAGGGCCGTACAGCCGTGTTAACTTCGAGTCGCGTGATGTGACGCTCAGGATGAAATGCAAACAAAATAGGCTCCGTTACGGCCTAGAGGATAAATTGGAGTATAAGCATGTGGAAGATCATTGAATTTGGTTCAATAATATATACCAAATTTCGTGTTCATCGGTTCATAACTTTTGAGATATATTTTTTACAGACAATCAGACAAACAAAGGCAATAACATAACCCCCGTCCAACTTCGTAGGCGGATGTAACAATGAGGGGCACTCTGGAAAGCGTGTACTGTACCTTCTCCTAGGCTGGCGGAGTTATGCGCTCTACTGATTGCCTCCTTCATTGAATTGCTTCTCCCTTGGGGCATATCCTATCTGCCCACCAAGTTTCGTGAACATTGGTTCATAACTTTGTGAGCTGTCTACGATGGCGGAGGTATGCGCTCTACCAATCACCTCTACAATTAAACGACTTATTCCTTGGTGCATATCCTATCTGGCCTCTAACGTTCGTGACAATCTGATCTTAGCTTTTGGATAGGCTTATCTTGTTTACGGACAAACATATAAACAAACAGACAAACAAATGGAGGCAAAAACATAACCTCCTCCAACCTCGTTGGCGGAGGTAATTAAAACAAATTGCCATTGTATGTAATGTATTTCATTACCATCGGATCACATTTTCTGTCACTCCTGCAGAAAGGAATCAACAACGGGGCGCCCTGGGCCAAATTTGAAAATAGGACTTTGACCATTATGTCTACGAAATAAATGAGATTATGTACATGTTCAAGTAAAAATGAGTTCTATCCTCAAACTATAGCCATTTTCAATTTCCGGCATTCCTGTAGAAGGGGGCCTGTGGTAGGACACCATGGCCGACATGGATGTGAAAAATAATTAAATTTGGTTCAGTAATAACCGAGAAATAGCCCTTTGTTATATCGCTGGCCCTAACAACAACAACAACAGCGACATGAGTGAGCTTTAGAGGTCCTGCTTCGCACGGACCTAACAACAACAAGAACTATAATAACAACAACAACGACCTGAGTGGCGACCAAAGGTCCTGCTTCCGCGCGGACCTACAAACTAAAAAGTTCACTGGTACCAACATAGTGACTTTGTATTTGTATATATAAATATTTCGAATTAAATACCATTTGCAGATTAGTAAATGTTTCATTATCTAATCTTCTCAGTTTCCATGCATGCCTTACGTAAGTTATGATTAGGAACTGTTTTTCTTTCATTAATAAAATGGTCTATCCCAGTTGATTCCCAATATCGCCCCCCCATTTTGTTTTACTATCCCTCGTTTTTCACCCTCAATTATCAACTTAGCTGTACTTTACTATGAATTAGAAGATAGAGGGAAGGCAATACTATTGCATTACATAAAGACAAAACATGAACACTCGAATTATTATGGTGAATAGTGAATATTAGGAATGTTTCCCTAATATAACAGTGATTTTCCGCACTCAACTCCCTCGCTGAAAAGGGAGGGAATTGAGTGGAAGCTACCTATACTGCTGTTTGCGGATGATACAGTTCTGATGAGTGATAATGAATGGGAGTTGCAGGGTCTGGTAAATGAGTTTGGAACAGTGTGCGAAAAACGGAATTTGAAGGTAAATACGGGGAAGAGCAAGGTTATGGTCTTCGAAAGGGGTGAAGTCACAGAGTGTGAGGTGAAGCTGAACGGTCAGGCTATGGAGATCGTCAACTCTTTTAAGTATCTGGGCAGTGTGTTGAGTAAAGATGGGACTATGGATGAAGAGGTGCGGGAGAGGGTACAACAGGGGAAGAGGGTTGTAGGAACGCTAAAAGCAGTAACAAGAAATAGGGTGGTCAGTATGGAAGTGAAGAAGTCCTTGCATGACAGTGTGGTAATCCCGACACTGACTTATGGAAGCGAAGCATGGACGTTGGTTGAGAGACTCAGACCAAGAGTGAGAGCAGTGGAAATGAATTACTTAAGGAGTGCGTGCGGAGTTACATGGAGGGATAGACAGACTAATGAGGAAGTAAGAAGGAGGTGTGGTGTGGAGGTAGATGTGCTGGAAAGTGTGAAAAGGAACAACTTGAGATGGTTCGGCCATATGGAACGTATGGAAAGCGAGAGAATGACTAAGAGGGTGTACGAGAGCGAGGTGGAGGGACAGAGGAGGAGAGGTAGACCGAATATGAGGTGGAAGGATGGAGTGAGGAAGTACATGAACGAAGGCGGTGCTGGTTGGGGGGAGGGGCGTCGACTGACTGGGGACAGAGGTGCATGGGGGCGGTTCGTTCGTGGCCACCCCTTCGGGGATCACGGCGTCAGGCAATAGATAGATAGATAGAACTTCAAGATATTACGGAAATTTACGAAATAACTATATGTATTTGTAATATGAAATCATAAGTATTTGTTCCGCTCTTTTCGAGGGTTCTTTTCGATGGTTCTTTCAAAATTATTCAATCATTAATATTGGATTATATATAAATATTCAAAAATTATCGTTTTCCGCTTATAGAAGACGGCGTCGGGCCAAAATTATTAATTCTTGGTCAGTTTTAGACCATAATAATGACTTCCAATGGACTTTATTATAGATAAATAAAACGTGGAAAGGGTTTTGTATTAATATTAGTTAAACTAAAATAATATAAATAATAAAAACCTCTAATTATTATTGTGAAAATGTATGCCTAAAAAATATTCCGTCCATGCGTAATTGAACGGACAATTTCAAGGAAATTTTCATTGATAACATAGGTGTTTAGGAGTGCAATAAATAGTATTATCTATGTTCTTTCCATCGGTATCATTAACATTTATATTCTATGAATATTTGATTAGATATGAGTATTTTCATCCCCATCATGAGAAGAGTAATCACGAAATAATTCGCCTCATTTTATGCGTGCATTGACCTCATCTTGTAGATAATGTAGCTATGAAATATAGTTCTTGATTTACGGCAATGAAAAGGGAAGCTTTGGAAAGAAAAACCAAGTCCCTACCACTAAAATTTGATTTTATACAAATATTTTGGCTCCATATATACCAGTGACAGTTAGAGCAGGAATAAATATACGATATCTTAAGGCTTACTTCATCTTTATTTCTATGTGGATGCGGGAGACACAAGGAATAACTGCCTGCGACGAGTGCGTCCCCCAGAGTTCAATGAGCGATAGGGCCAAAATCAAGGAATGTTAGAGCCAAAATGCCTGGACACACAGAGTTTGAATCAATTTAAGTCATAGGATGAGGGAAAGATGGATTAAGGGAGAGTTCCAGAACTCAGCTGTTGAATATATTCTATTGTTTATTAATTTCACCACACCACCAAACACCTCCAATGATATAATAGAGTGGGAATATCGTTTCACTCTTGGGTTGGAGAGTTGTACAGAGTTGGGGTGGGATTGTGTTGCAAGATGGGTGATATGTGCTCTACTTAGAGGAGGTAGTATACACTGGAAGAGCTCCCAAATACACTGAATATTGTAATATCGGTAGAATAGAGAGAGAGAGATGCAACATTGTGGCGAAGAGAAAGATTGCAGAGAATCGGTGAGAGGACGTGAGTTATATTGTGGTTAGGATGATAATTTCTTAGCAACATACACAGTGATGATATCCAAGCTTTTATATGTTATTACCAATGATATATATATTAATTTCAATCATATATAGACAACAATTGCACATAATACTAGCGATTCCAGAAATTTAAAGGGGAGCGGGTGAGCGACCTAACCGCGCTGCCGAATGGAAACAAATCTTTAGACGTACGCTGACACACTGTATAGGGGCTTACAGTGTTAAAATTATATCATATAATTCCTTGTTTCTCCAGCTTCTCACAGAAGGCAGAAGGCGCGATTAACGCCATTTTGCAATTTTTGGCTTATGTTATATTTCGGAAGGCACTAATTGCACCATGGAACATTTTGAGGGTGATATGGGAAGATGCAGGTGCGTCTTTTTGTGAGTGAAAGGGTTAATGAATATTCGACAGATAAAGTGACAATTCATTATGACGTCATCAATGGTCACTTGTTGATGATCTATCTATCTATCTATTGCCTGATGCCGTGATCCCCGAAGGGGTGGCCACGAAAGAACCGCCCCATGCACCTCTGTCCCAAGTCAGTCGATGCCCCTTCTCCCAACCATATACTTCCACACTCCATCCTTCCACCTCTCTTTCGGTTTACCTCTCCCTCTCTGTCCTTCCACCTCGCTCTCGTACACCCTCTAATGCCCCTTTCCCACTGGTGAAACAAGTCATGATTTTCGTTGCCGAAACCAATAAATTGGCACATTCGTGACATGCCTCCACACCTCTCATAAAAAATCGTTTGACTCGCAAGGCCTCTCAGGCCTCGCAAGGGCCCTCGCGGGTCGGTCCGCACAATGTTCGCACAGTTCAAAATTTTGGACGAGGACTCACGATGATGATCGGTTACCCTCGCAAGCATCGTCGAGCATCGCCGAAGGGTTTCTGCGATCATCTGCGACATCGGCGAGACATCGCGGATGGTTTCGCACAAAACAAATTTGCAACGCTGCATGGATACTCACCCATACTCACCGTAGCCGATGCTCTCAGATGGTCCGGGAACATCGACGATGCCAAAGAGCACCTTTGGCCGATGCTCTCAGATGTTCCGGGAACATCGACGATGCCAAAGAGCACCTTTGGCAGGTGGGTAAAAAAAAATGATTAGGCTAGTTGAGATATCTTTCACCTACGGTGAATTTCCACATATTGTTATTTTTGTTGTTGTTGTTGATGAAATCTTATAGAATAACCTTTCCTCTTGCCGTTCATGAAAACAAAAAAATATAAAAAGCACTTATAATTGGTGAAAACAGACAGAGTTAATATTTTGCTGCGGAATGGATTCTATAAGAGCGAAAAACTATCGTTATAGATTTATTCCTATAAAATCCAATAATGATGATAGCATAATCTAAACACCGCCATCAGGTTCAGCGACATATATATATATTTTTGTTTTGAGAGTAAGCTAAATTTGTATATTTTTCGATAGAAAAATGTCTCCGGCGAAGCCGGATTTCTCCATACAATGCTGGCTCCCCCTATCGCTCGCCAGAAAAACGACACCTGGATGGGGATAAACGTCTTAAAACAGTAGGCTGAACGGGGCCGAACGGATACAAGGCAAAGAGAGAGGGAGAGAAATAGAAAACAAATAAAAAAACGAGGAGAGGGAGAGAAAGAGAAAACAACAAACAGCAGGTGGGCTCAATGTTTGCGTTACGGCTTAACAATTGAGCCCACCTCGCTTTTTTTAGTTTACTCTTTCTCTCTCTCTCTCTCTCCTCGTTGTTTTGTTATTTCTATTTCTCTCCCTCTCTCTTTGCCTTGTATCCTTCGGCCCCGTTCAGCCTACTGTTTTAAGACTTTTACCCCCATCCAGGTTTCAATATTTTCCTGGTGAGCGGTAGCGAGCCAACATATATATTTTTTGCTTTGAGAGCAAGCTAAATTTGTACATTATTTGATAGAAAAAAGTCTCTGGCGAAGCATTGCCAACCTCCGAATTAAGGGGAGATGGGTCGTTTTTCTGGTCCCCTTTCTTCCTCATGGTTAACCCCATTAGTTTTCATATTTTATGACGTTCTGCCCATTAGTTTGGCGTGATATGCTAATTCCACTCTGCAATTAGCACATTCACGTTACATTTGCTCAGCTGCGCACACCTCGACGATCTCGCCGACGTATGTGCGATGCAAATGCGCGATTCATCGCAAGAATTTGTGCCTTAAAAAAATGCCTCGCAGAGGTCCATCGGCGAAACATCGCTCACTTCCCCGGATAACATCGCCGATGTCCGATGTCGGCGATTGCGTCGCCGACATCGGCGAACATCTTCGCCCAGTATAATTTGTCATCTGTTTGTAACGTTGAGTGAAGGTCGCAGGTATTCTTGCGAATTTGACAAAACGAAGGCATCGGCGACAAAAATCGTGGCTTGTCTCACCAGTGGGAAAGGGGCATTAGTCATCCTCTTGCTTCCCATGCGTTCCATATGGCCGAACCATCTCAAGGTGTTCCTTTTCACACTTTCCAGCACATTTACTTCCACACCACACCTCCTTCTTACTTCCTCATTTGTCTGTCTATCCCTCCAGCACTTCTCAAGTAACTCATTTCCACCCCTCTCACTCTTGGTCTGAGTCTCTCTACCCACGCCCATGCTTCGCTTCCGTACAATATGTTTTTTGTTAATGCAAATCATAAATTAGACCAATGAACCTATTTGTCCATGTATATAATAGTTCTCTTAAGCGTATGGGAAACAGATGTGAATCATGTATTATGACGTCATCAGTGAAATTGCCAAGGCTTATTAATGCAACTACTGTATATAACATCGACGTATCTGGTGCGTTCATACCAGTCGCATGTCCGCCATTTTTTGTCTAATTATTTATTTGAGAGCTTGATATTGGCTATAGCGACAATGAATACAAATATTGCCAAAGCCCATCTATGTAATTAAAAATCCATACTGTTTCTAAAAGTTGATATTTGATGGCATCATTGAGTAAATGTAAGCTTTTAAATGAGCTAAACAAGCATCTTTGCCTCATCTCATTACTCAAACAGAAAATCCTATCTGTGATCACATATCAAAAAGCTAGCGTTTATCATACCCCAGACAACGTCGCTAGCGTCGGACCATATACATATGTTGTTTTGTATTTCAGAAATGGAATGTACATGTTCTAAAACTATGGAAAAAGTTAACAATTTTACTCATCGAAAGTGGAGATATTGGTCCCCTTATGTTGAGTGCCCGTAATTTGATTATCTTCGCTTCTTACACTCATTTTTCACTTCTCTCTCCACACCTTCTTGGGGGTGTACCTCATTCTCTGTGCTCTCTCAGTCATCTGTATGTCCTCTATCTATTATTCTCCATTATTTATCCTCCCTCCCTTATTCCTTTTTTTTCTCTATTGTTTCTCTATCCTCTTTATCGTAATTTCCCTATCCTCTTTTTAAGTTATTCTCTCATCCTTTCTCGATCCTCCCACACTTCTACATCGTATTGTTACTACTATATTTCTTCATTTGTCGTTACTTCCTCTTTATTCATCCTCATTCTCCTTATCCCTTCTTTATTCACTCCTATCTTTATCCTCCTTTCTTTTCTCTCAAAGCTCACTTCTCTGTTATCTTCATTTGTCCATCTCGTATATAAGATGTCTCTACAGTATACTGTATTTCTTCCATTTATATCTCATTTATCTCTATATAGTCTCCATTAATTTCTATATTTAATGTATTGCCTTTTTTCCCCACTTTCTCCTCTCATTTCTCTCTACTCCTCATCATGTTTTCTCTCCTTCTTCCTAAGTCAAGGTTTTCCCACTCTTTCTACTTATCTTCTTTACTCCCCGCCCTCCGTAACCATGTTTGTTTGTATTATTATTTTCTGTTTTTATTCCAACTACTCCTTCTCGGGCATAGGCTGAACACTGATTATAGTAGTAACGATAGAATAGCGAGAGAGATGCAACATTGCGGCGAAGAGGGATAGATTGCAGAGAGTCTGTGAGTTGACGGGAGTTAATGATACAAAAGGTACCTTGGGACGGTTGAGTACACCCAGCTTCTGGGAGGCCGTTTTAGCAAGACTGGTAATATGGTCCTTCCAAGAGAGAACAGAAGAAAAACACACACCGAGAATACTGAGAGAAGATGAAGGGTTGATTTTTGTAGGTATGAAGTATAAGGGATAGTTCTCTTGGAGTTCACGACGGGTAGATAGATGAAGACATTGGGTTTTGGAAGCATTAAAGGCAACAAGGTTCATAATTAAATGCATTACATTTGTTTTATGAAATCGGATACTGTGACTCCATGAATATTCGCTGGTAAATGTTTCTGTGCATACGAACGCTTCCCAACTATTTTGCACTAGCATCAGAGACTAGTCTGAAAGGAGATTATTATATGTTATATATATTTTATGGAAGTGTAAATTCAGATGATACCAGAACAGATATGTTTAACAAAAATTCATGGTAAATAATTTATGTTTCTTCCTCTTATTCTGTTTATGAAATTCAAAATAATCTGAATATTGATAACTTAATCGATGAACATACCAAGAAAAATATAACATTTGACAATAACTTTCTGATAAGAACAAGTGCATTGCAAAATTGTACATGTTACCTAAATTTCATAAAAGACCTTATAAATATCGCTTTATTGCCGGAGCAAAATTTGCTACCACTAAAACTCTATCAGAACAAGTCGTAAATTGCTTAAAATACATTAAAAGTACTCATAAAAGATATTGTAATACCATCATGAGAAGAACTGGCATTAACTATTATTGGAGTGTTGACAATTCGTTATTCGTTATTGATAAAATAAATACCATGCCGAAAGTTACCTCGGTACATAGCTTCGACTTTTCAACTTTGTATACCAATTTGCCTTTAGATTTAGTATATTCAGAGCTTTGCTTTATTATAAATTTGCACTTTGACAGGTTCGTTAGGGATGGTAATTATTTCATAAATGTTTATACATATTTTAATAATGCATCACTTAGCTCTACTCCCAATAGTTCTGTATATTTTGATAGAACTAAACTTAAAGATGCCCTTAAATTCCTCCTTTTCAATACTTATGTTAGATTCGGGCCGTACATTTTCAAACAAATATTAGGAATTCCTATGGGTGGAAATGCTAGCCCTTTAATTGCAGATTTATTCTTGCTTGCTTTAGAATTTAAATATATAAAAAACTTAGTTGACAGTAGCAAGAAAAATAAAATCCCAGAAAAATTGGCACTTGCTAAATTGTTAAGTAATAATAGTAGATATATTGATGATATTCTCGTTTGCAATTTGTTAAATTATAGTCAAGTTGCTAAACTTATTTACCCTAATTCTATTCCCCTCACCCAATGTAACGTAAATTATAAAGTTGAAAATGTTCTTGATATAAATATAGATATTGTTAATGTTAGTGCATACTTAAAGTATATCACAAAGTTGATGATTTTAATTTTAACGTAATACACTTTCCTTTCCCTAGTAGTAATATCGATAGTAAAATAACTTATAATTGTTTTTATTCCCAGTTAATAAGATTTTGTAAAATTTGCACTAAAGTAGATGACTTTGGGCTAGAGCTAGGTTACTATACAGACTCTTAGTAGACAGAGGTTTTGAGGCAAGTAAATTGTTCCATAAATTTAATCTTTTTAGGGTCAATTATTGTGACCGTATTCTAAAATTTGACATCAATAATTGTAATCAAGCATTTTTAAATTGAAGTTTCTTGTATAACCTCTGCTTACTTTTTGTCTGTATTTATTGTTTATCTTTTTCTTTTTCTTTTTCTTTTTCTATTATTAATATTAATATTGATGATTTTTTAAATTGATTGTTCGTGTTAAAAGAGTACTCTTTGTTTAAATCTGTTGTTACTTCATATTTTGCAATTATTTGTCTTTATATTATATGTATTCATTGTCGATAGTATCAATTGCTTGCTTTTGCGATTTCCTTAATTTATTTGTGCGATAAATGTAGGTTATTTGTAGGGTAGTTATTGATAGGGGTCACTTGAGGCATGCTATGCTTACAGGTACCTACCCGATAGAACTATCGTTAGTGAGTGCTGTACTGTATTTTATATATTATTTTGTAATTATATAGATATCTTATCAAATATTTGTGTTTTGTACTCTTGTTAATGTCTTGTCATGTTGCAAATTTGATTTTCAATAAGTATTTTGACATTTAACATGTAGTTTCTTTATACATGCAGAGTTTAGTAAAATTTACCAGAACGTCCCGGTTTCCCAAATGTTACTAATTCCTTGAACGTAATGATGGTGCGTTGTTGTGTGTGCGATTAGTTTGCTTGGGAAACAGATTAACTTGCTCATGTGGTAGTGTACACCCTGTGTGGTGGATTGTGTTCTTTTATTTCATAAATTTCATTTTAGTAAGCGTTGTTTCCACATAGCGATTTTGATTATTTGATTTGACTTTATATTGTCCTTGTCCCAATTTTGGTTTGTTTAGCTTGCAAGTTTTACATTTTAATTAATACATTACGATCGTTTTCATTTACAATTTTGTAAGAAATTTTGTGAGGGCGTAAGCAGTTAATTTACAATATATATTGTACTTATTGCGCAATCCTTGATAACAATAACTAGTGTATTGGGAACTGAGTGTCGATTCATTCCATTAGTATCTACTATTTTTAAATCCTCAGACGGACCAAAAATTAATAGCAGCGAATAGAGCACATACACACACTAACACACACACACACGCGCGCGCGCGTGCAACACGAAGTGCAAACTTGGGCTGACTACAACACAAGAGCGGTCGATGTCAGAAAACGGATGTGCTGAGAGAAGGTTAGGAATTAATTAAGTAGTATCAGTTCCTATGCTGTAATAAAGTGCCATGCCATCAATATATTATGTGTGACACACCACACAGTGTCCTGATTTAGAGCCATTCATACAGCATAAACCTGTCTGGAATAACAGGTAATAGTTACTGGCCTTTCTAATTTGCTGCCCTAAAAAACGTTGCCTCAAGAATTACTTCCGTTACCTGCGTATTCCCATGAATAATACCAGGGTCCAGAGAATATATATTCTCTGGACCCTGAATAATACAATACAGTCGATATCAGTACGAGTTAGGTCAGGGCATGGTTGCACGAGTATGAACAATATGCCACCACGATGGTTTTGTGTCATATATTGGAAGTTGAACGTGACGGCAAGCAGCCTGAGACCTATCGGATATCCTCCGATATGTTGCGAGACACACATTTGCAGTGCAATAGGGGATATTTGAAAATTTGAAAATTATATGAATTAACAGAGAAAGCTGTTAAGTAAGAATATATATATATATATATTTAGCATATTATAAGTTCACGTGCTGCTGTGACTTTCTTGCACATATATATATATATATATATATATATATATATATATATATATATATATATATATATATATATATATATATACAGATACTGTATATATATATTTTAACTGGAATGCCCTAAGAAGATGTCATCCTAGGAATGACAACGAAATAACTAGTAATGGACTTTTTTGTCAATGGCAACTAATGCCTTTCACAGATTAGAGAGATGTGTTCGTTTATGTTTTAAAGGGAGTCCAGAGCGAAGTTTGTTATTATAATTATAAAAATACTTGACTAAGTTCAATGATGTTAAGACCCACTATATATTCTAACTTGAATCAATTTAGTAATAATATATAATTAAATGCATGACTACAAATATTGTCATCCAGACGAGTTTTAACAATATTATTATTATTATTTTTTTTTTTTTTAAGAGACAATGAACGGAGGAAGGAAAAACACAGATAAAACAAAAAGGTCCATGTGCCTAAAGGCATCCTCCATTCATAAAATGTTTGTAACAACTGGATTTAAACATTTGTTGATTGTAAGTTTGTGGAAAGCAATTCGAGGGAAGTGAATTCCAAAGAGTAGTAGCTCTGGGGATAAATGAATTCTGATAAGCAGAAGTTCTGCATTGTGGAGGAGAAAGTGTAAAATATATTAATTTCTTCCATGCATACATTTTGTGCAAAGTTTTACCTATTTCTCACCTCAATATTTTGTTTAACATCATGCATTTCCATTTACTAATCCGTGATCCATCTTCATTGATTCTCATCCCTTGACAAGACTGTTTGAGTCACAGTATACTTAATAAATAAATACTATTGATGTGTATGAGGCAACCCGGGGATAATTTGCCTTTGAGGTCGCAACTACAGTGCTGCATATCTGTTTTCTTAACACTGCGAACACTGGCCATGACCCCACTATTTGTATCTGTTGGTACAAATTGTTTTACTACTATATATGTATTATCAATTATGAAGATAATGAATAAATAATGATAACAGTTTTTTTTTATTCTGTCATTATTATAAACAAACCAGCTGGAAATATGATTCAATTTTCAGTAGGGAAATTTAAAGACTAGGCCTATTGAACATAAACATATTTTGTCCTTTAACCCAAGGAGTGTCGAGGGTTCTATTATACCGTAATTTCGCTGGGGTCTGGCCATTTTCTATTACATTTATTCCAGATATGTAATGTACATGTTATATAACCATGAAAAAGTGAAACAAATATATTCTGGAAAGCGGAGATAGGCCCACCCATTGTCTGTGAGCGAGGCCAGGCGTGTCCATAATTTGTCTGATTTAGCTTCTTACTCTCTTTTTTCACTTCTCTCTCCACACCTTATTGGAAGTGGACCTCACTCTCTGCTCTCTTATCATTCTTTTTGTCCATCTCTCTATTTATCATCCCTCGCCTGTTCTCTTTTTATCTGTTGTATTTCAATCCTCTCTATCCTATTTCCCCTCACTCAACATTTTAATTCTTTTTCTCATTCTTTCTCAATTTTCTCATCCTTCTCTATCCTCTCTATTCTACTTTCTTTCCCGCCACTCCACCTCACCCGATGGCCACCAGTGGGAGTTACTACTTGTTATTATTCCAATAATTGTGGTCAGTGGCGGTTGCTACCGCTACTCCACCTCACCCGATGGCCACCAGTGGGAGTTACTACTTGTTATTATTCCAATAATTGTGGTCAGTGGGGGTTGCTACCGCTACTCCACCTTATCAGACGGCCACCAGTGGGAGTTACTACTTGTTATTATTCCAATAATTGTGGTCAGTGGGGGTTGCTACCGCTACTCCACCTTATCAGACGGCCACCAGTGGGAGTTACTAATTGTTATTATTCCAATAACTGTGGTCAGTGGGGGTTGCTACCCTACTTCCACCTTACCAGACGCCCACCAGTGGGAGTTACTACTTATTATTATTCCAATAATTGTGGTCAGTGGGGGTTGCTACAGCTACTCCACCTTACCAGACGGCCACCAGTGGGAGTTACTACTTGTTATTATTCAAATAATTGTGGTTAGTTTGGGTTGCTACCGCTACTCCACCTCACCTCACCCGATGGCCACCAGTGGGAGTTACTACTTGTTATTATTCCAATAATTGTGGTCAGTGGGTGTTGCTACCGCTACTCCACCTTATCAGATGGTCACTAGTGGGAGTTACTACATGTTATTATTCCAATAATTGTGGTCAGTGGGGGTTGCTACCGCTACTCCACCTTACCAGACACCCACCAGTGGGAGTTACTACTTGTTATAATTCCAATAATTGTGGTAGTGGGGGTTGCTACCGCTACTCCACCTCACCCGATGGCCACCAGTGGGAGTTGCTACTTGTTATTATTCCAATAATTGTGGTCAGTGGGGGTTGCTACCCTACTCCACCTTACCAGACGGCCACCAGTGGGAATTTTTACTTGTTATTATTCCAATAATTGTGGTCAGTGGGGGTTGCTACCACTATTCCACCTTACCAGACGGCCACCAGTGGGAGTTACTATTTGCTATTATTCCAATAATTGTGGTCAGTGGGGGTTGCTACCCTACTCCACCTTACCAGACGGCCACCAGTGGGAATTATTACTTGTTATTATTCCAATAATTGTGGTCAGTGGGGGTTGCTACCGATACTCCACCTTACTAGACGGCCACCAGTGGGAGTTACTACATGTTATTATTCCAATAATTGTGGTCAGTGGGGATTGATACCGCTACTTCACCTTACCAGACGGCCACCAGTGGGAATTATTACTTGTTATTATTCCAATAATTGTGGTCAGTGGGTGTTGCTACCGCTACTCCACCTTACCAGACGGCCACCAGTGGGAATTATTACTTGTTATTATTCCAATAATTGTGGTCAATGGGTGTTGCTACCGCTACTCCACCTTACCAGACGGCCACCAGTGGGAGTTACTACTTGTTATTATTCCAATAATTGTGGTCAGTGGGGGTTGCTACCGCTACTCCACCTTACCAGACGGCCACCAGTGGGAGTTACTGCTTCTTACTAATTACGACACTCGTCAGTGTGGGCCAAGGGATTGGAAAAATCAATAAATGTGCCTACCGCACAGGTGCCTGATTTAGGTGTTATAGAGGGAATATGAATAAACAATTTATTCTGCTTCATGAGCTCAGCCTATAGTTTTTACAGCCATGAAGCAATACAGACAGCCAAAATCTATATTGTGTAACGCTATGAACAAAATCTTAGTTGGAGAGGAGACCCGGACTAAAAGAGGAAGGCCCTTGAAGATGTGATTAATATTTCTACAATTAATTATATGAAACAAGACATGGAACACAGTTAGTAGATGATTTCCATAAATGTATGCTACCACATGAAATGGAGAGACTTGCTCTACTGATCATAAGTCTTCAACTCGAAATCGTAAAATTAATTACTTTTTTCCAATGACAGCAGATATAAAATCTGAGGTAAACAAAACTGCTGATACAGTTCGGCAGATCTATCAATCTATCTATTGCCTGACGCCGTGATCTCCGAAGGGGTGGCCACGAACGAAACACCCCATGCACCTCTGTCCCCAGTCAGTCGACGCCCCTCCTCCCAACCAGCACCACCTTCATCCATATACTTCTTCACTCCATCATTCCACCTCTCTTTCGGTTTACATCGCCCTCTCTGTCCTTCCACCTCGCTCTTGGGAATGGAAAAGCGACACCAGGTAACCCCATCAAAAACAGATTTGCACACGAGGTAACTGACCACGTGAAAGCAAGCTCGAAAGGCAAGAAAACTCCTGACAGGAAAACAACGAAACCATCAAATCACGGAGTCAGCGGGAAGGAGAAACTCACCCTAGTATATGGTGACAGTCTCATGCGAGGTCAAGGAGCTGCCTTTGCCACCAAGAACAGAGGAAAAAGGTCAGTAAAGGTAATTCCAGGCGGTAAAGTCGAACATATCCTGAAAGACATAACTAACTCCGCCATACCAGAGGGCACCTGTGTAGTCGTCAATGTTGGCTCAAATGACTGCTTTGACGGAGGTAAGGCCCCAATTAAGACCATAGAAAAAGATTTTGAGAACCTAATTAAAGTCATGAAAAGGAAGACCACGAAATGTGTGGTAAGCGGCGTCATACCCCGGATTAAAACAAGCTCATACGGACAAAATAGAGCCATAGAAATTAACAACGCAGTCAAGGTCATGTGCGAACAAGAGAAGGTACTGTATGTGGACAATTGGACCACCTTTGTAGGGAACTCGTCCCTGTACAGCGGAGATGGCATTCATTTATCAGAAAAAGGCGTTCAGCACATGAGTGACACCCTAAATCAAGCAACCTACATTGCCCACGAAAACAACGCCAGTCAGGACCGAGAAATAACTATGCTAATAGACTCCTCTGAGTATTGATATCGCTACCCCCGGAAAAGCCCTCCCACAACCCCACCCAATCAAACTCCACCCGCACAGTTAAGAGAAATAAATAACCCCACCCAACCCTTAGAAGTCCGTCACAACCATTTAAAGGAAACCGTCAACCCCAATGGCCCACAAGTTGCGAAAACTTACCTACCTGAACCACAAAACAAACTAAACAACCCCACCCAACCCCATCCAAGCCAACCCAACCAACTGAATGAATTTGACAACCCGCCGCGGCTTCAAGTCATAACCCCAAACCCATCCTCACCAATAAGAAAAACAAATCCAGCGCATGCTGAGAGAAATGATATAAAAATAATATCCATAAATGCCTGCTCAATAAGAAACAAAATAGACGAACTCAAATGTCTGTTATTAAATGAGAAAGTTGACGTTATTTGTATAACGGAAACACATCTGAACCTTAAAAATAAAGATCTACTTCATGAATATCACATAGAGCCATATAAATTTTTTCATAAAGACCGTAACAATGGAAAACAAAGAGGGGGGGTTGCAATGTACGTTGCAACCTACTTAAACCCAGTCGAGGTGACTCTCCCCGAAAGTAATGCAGAAATAGTGTGCGTCAAAATAAATACAAAAAACATGAACTTAAATATCACTACAGCGTACCGACCACCGAGACTAACTGTTGCCGATGATACAATTTGTTATGAAATACTAGAGAAAACCCTTAATTCCGACGAAACAGTTTTACTAGGTGACTATAACCTCCCCCTAATTGACTGGAATACCACGACCGGAAAAAATGCTGAGTCACGCCTAATGACAAGCTTCATCCAGGACAATTTTTTGACTCAACACGTAAAACAGCCGACGCGAGACAGGAATATACTAGACCTCGTAATCACTACCCAAGAAAATTTATTATCAAACCTGGATGTAGGTGAACATCTGGCAACGTCCGATCATAAAATCTTAAGAATCAACGTTATAAGCAAATATTCCTCAGTAAAAACAACAGGAATGGTTTCGGACTTCAAAAACGCAAATTATGACGGACTTAAGGAATCGCTATCAAACATACACTCAAACCTCATAAATATAAACGAAGTAAATGAACTATGGGGACATTTTAAGTCTACAATTACAGAAGCGCATAAACAATTTGTACCCATGAAACCAAAACGTAGTACGAAATCAAGTATGCCCCCTTGGTACAGTAGAGACATTGGCAAGGCAATAAGGAAAAGGAATCAACTCCACAAACTTGTAAAAAATAACACAAATACTGAAGTAATTAAAAACTTGTACAAAAATAGTAGAAGGGAAGTGAAAAAAATAATTAGGGCGAACAAACAAAATTACGAAATGACTATTGCCAGAGAAAGTGCCACAAACCCCAAAAAATTCTACAGTTACGTAAACAAAAATAAACAGATCAAAAGCGGAATCGGACCGCTAATAGAAGATGGCCAGACAATAACAGGCGACACAAACACGGCAAATCTGCTCAACAAATATTTTGGCTCAGTTTTCACAGAAGAAATTATCGATCATACCCTTGAAAATAACACCTCAACTCATGAGATAGGAGATTTCACCATCAGTGTTACCGAAGTACAAAGCAAATTGAGTAATTTAAATGTAAATAAGACCCCGGGACCCGACATGCTCCACCCGAAAATAATTAAGAATGTCAAGGACGAAATAGCAAAACCCCTGACACAACTATTTAACTTATCACTACTACAGGGGATTGTACCGAGTGATTGGAAAGATGCGAACATTACGCCGATATACAAGAAGGGTAGCAAGGCCAAAGCGAGTAATTACAGACCAATTAGCCTAACTTCAATTGTAGGAAAAATCATGGAAAAAATCATTAGAGATAAGATTGTAGATTACCTCGAATCAAACAACCTAATCAAAAATAGTCAACACGGCTTTAGATCAAATAAGTCATGCCTAACAAATTTGATTGAATTTTATAACAAACTATTCACATATAACGACATGACGAAATCACTAGATATAATCTTCTTGGACTTTCAAAAAGCTTTCGACAAGGTGCCTCACCGAAAACTATTGGCTAAACTGGAGAGGATAGGTATCAAAGGTGAAATTCATTCTTGGATAAAAAATTGGCTTACGGACAGAAGACAGAGAGTGGTGATAAATGGAGTGGAATCGGAGTGGGAGCCTGTCACTAGTGGAGTTCCACAGGGTTCAGTCCTTGGACCGGTCCTGTTTCTCATTTACATTAACGATATCGATGTAGGGGTAAACAACACCATTTCCAAATTCGCCGACGATACAAAAATAGGAAATACAGTCCTGAACGAAGATGATAGAAATGCGTTGCAATCTGATTTAAACAAGATATCAGAGTGGTCGAAAAAATGGCAGATGCCCTTCAATGTCGATAAATGTCAGATGCTGCAGGTTGGTAGCAGAAATATGAAATACAAATACGAAATGAATGGCAAACAAATAAAAACCGCAACGGTAGTAAAAGACCTAGGGGTACTAATATCTGAAAACCTAAAAACTTCCGACCAATGTATAGCAGCTGCAAATAAGGCAAACATAGCATTGGGCTTTATTAAACGAAAATTTACATATAAACATGAAAACGTAATAGTGCCACTGTTCAAAAGTATGGTGAGGCCCCACCTTGAATATGGTGTGCAGTTCTGGTCACCTTATCTGATCAAGGACATTGTAAGACTCGAGTCAGTACAGCGTAGAGCGACGAAGATGATACCCTCATTAAGAAATAAACCATATGAAGAAAGACTTAAACGATTGAACCTGTTCTCATTAAAAAAGAGGAGGTTGAGGGGTCAGCTTATTGAGTGCTTTAAGATACTAAAAGGTTTCGACAAAGTCGATGTAAATGCACTATTCACATTAAACAATACTAATCAAACTCGCGGAAATGGAATGAAATTAAAAACCAAAGAGGCAAACCTAGATGTCACAAAGAGTTTCTTCACCTACAGTGTGGCGACAGAGTGGAATAAACTACCAGCGAGAGTGGTGGAGAGCGACACAATAAACGCCTTCAAGGGAAGGCTTGACCTCTATCTGCAGAGGGCTGGGGTGATATGAATGGAAAAAAAAAAAAAAAAAATGTATGTATATGTATGTGTGTGCACTGTACAGTATGTATATATATACTGTATATATATGTGTGTATGTATGTATGTGTATATGTACAGTATGTGTATATATATGTATATATATATATGTATATGTATGTATGTGTATGTGTATATATGCATATATGCATATTATAGTTTGTAAGGCCAGACTACCTAGTAAGGACCTTGAGGTCTGTGTGGTCTGTGTATCTATGTAGCTCTATGTAGCTCATACACCCTCTTAGTAATTCTCTCACTTCCCATATGTTCCGTATGGCCGAACCATCTCAAGGTGTTCCTTTTCACACTTTCCAGCACATCTACCTCCACACCAGACCTCCTTCTTACTTCTTCATTCTTCTGTCTATCCCTCCATGTAACTCCTCACGCACTTCTCAAGTAACTCATTTACACCCCTCTCACTCTTGGTCTGAGTCTCTCCACCAACGTCCATGCTTTGCATCCGTAAGTCAGTGTTGGGATTACCACACTGTCATGAAAGGAATTCTTCACTTCAATATTGATCACCCTATTTTTTTGTTACTGCTTTCAGCACTCCTACAACCCTCTTCCCCTGTTGCACCCTCCCCCGCACTTCTTCATCCATACTCCCATCTTTACTCAGCACACTGCCCAGATACTTAAATGAGCTGACAATCTCCATAGCCTGACCGTTCAACTTCACCTCATTCTCTGTGGCTTCACATATTTCGAAGACCATAACCTTGCTCTTCCCCGCATTTACCTTCAGATTCTGCTTTTCGCACACTGTTCCAAACATATTACACCACACACCCCTGTTTCAACCCAACATTCAGATCAAAGATCTCGCCCTGCTCATTCTCCACACGTACTGACGTCTTTGCACCCTCATACATGCTCTTCACTGCTTTCAGCAACTTGCCATCTACTCCTTATATTCTAAGTACTTTCAATGCCTATCGGAGTGACGCGCACCTTCGAAATCAAGAAAGAGAAATCCGACTTTTGTTGTTATGGTTTTGGAGAACAAGATTAGTTGTTATTATTGTGAGATATTGCTAAAATCGCGACAAAATGTGCTCCACGGAAATCGTCATCACAACTCAACCATTTGATCTAGAGAGCTCTACTTATCGCCAGTCTACAGATACGAAACACGGCTACGTTTTGAGATGCGTGTGAATTATCTAGCAATTAAACTAACAAAGATAGGGCTAGCCTATTACGACGTTTTTCGGCCAGCTCGCCCGGATCTCAATAATGTCCTTAGGAAGGCGAGCCAAGGCAAGAAGGGTTAAAGTGAATACGGCATCAACGGGTAATAGGGCCACATCTCTTACAAGTACAATAGTGCATGTGACTTTTCAAAAGAAATCCACCTTGAACTTATCGTAAGTTTTAACATTGATAAGATCATTGCACGCCAACAGATAACCGGCCTGGGAATTGCCCTTGTCTATCTTGGAAAGGAAAATGTAAATTTTGGCCGTTTCTTGAGTTATCCTTTGGCCGCGACTTTTGTTTCCACATTGTCTAACACCAAAAATATATTTGTGTGTTCTTCCAAAGCAGTGAATGGTTTTGTTGCTTGACTATAAACTACATATAACCCGTAAACGGCGGCAAAGCTCTTAAGAGGTTTTACTGGGCGACGGCGGCAAAGCTCTTAAGAGGGAGGCCTAAAAATACCATTTAAACAGCACTAAACATTTTTTTTTTTTTTTTTTTTCCTTATACCTCATATCACTCCTCCACATCTCCTCCTTCCTCCCTTTCCCCTCCCCCATCAATTATCACCTATTTTCCCTGTTATCCCCTAATTTGTTGGTATATTTTTGTGCTAACATTAGCAAACTGTGTGGGGGATGTGCTTACGTGCCTAGCAGGTGTGTGTATGAGTAGGCTCAGTGTGGCTTGAGGCCTCATGGAGGGAGGGGTTGCCTCAATTTTCTCCAAAATTCATGAATGGGCTGGTTCATCTATATTCGCGATTTTGACCAGAAAAATTATATTTTCACTGGTTTGATTGTTGTTACAGGTTACTATCTTCATAGTGAAGGTAAAATAGGCTCATATGAATAGGTAATAACGATATTTATCGTAAAATGACGATTATAGGCCTGAATGGAGCCCATATGCTCGCCCATGGGGAGCTAGTTCATTACCCCCCCCTCGCCGTTCCCGGGTTAAATTAAATTTTTGAGGATGAGTTAGAGCGAGAGTTGAGTCAGTCATTGTGCCTTGATTTAAAGGTAACTGAGGGTCATTTGGAGAAATTGGAGTCAAATATCCAGGAGTAGTATTTTTTTTTTTTTTTTTTTTTTTCTATATACTAACTTACTTCCTCTCGGGCATAGGCTGAGAGCCTTAACATTCACCGCTTTACAATGAACAGTGAAGCCTGTGAGGTCTTGTTCCAGTCTAGGGAGTGAGACATGTGAAGCACGTAGAGTACAACGAGCACCTGCCATCTTGCCTTCACATAAGGCACGGTGGTCACTCATGGCCCGAAACGACCCCATCTCTGAAGCCACCTCGTTCCCGTGCTTCACTGTCTCACCGCCTACACTCGGACTCTCACACTTACACACACACAACGCCACCTGTTGAGCAGATAACTCACCAGGCATTGCACCCCTATAGTATATTTTGAATATGGGAATATTCATACAGTACTATTTAATCAGGGAACAATGAGGGTATTTTATTGACGTTTCGGTGGGCTTGTGGTAATGCACTGATACCAGGTACAGCACAAATTCCATCCCAATAATATCTTCCCATTGATACATTGGGATTTGAACCCGGGACCTTTGGATTACCAGGCCAGTGGCAAGACCACTCCACCACACCTCCCCTAGTATCTGTAATAGTACTGCCTCTTAACCTCCTTGAATTCAATTGTTCGTATTGCCCTACTAATGGTTAGGAATTGAACCATTGTCACATGCATCATCAACATTTTCATAGACCAGTTTCTCTGTCTCCCTCCACTCCGCTGTTCCGTATACCGAGAACGAAATGTCTCCGACTGAACTATCTAAATTATCAGATAAGCCAATATTAGCATTCTATAGTTCCGTCACATCTTCAGACTCTTCTTCAATTTTGATCGGAGGATATTTTTCAAATAACCTATTACAGGACATATAGAAAGATTAATATTCAAGATGTACAATAAAAGGTCCAAATAAAAAAATAAATAAATAAAAAATATATATACTATATATATATACATTATATATATATATATATATATATATATATATATATATATATATATATATATATATACAGTATACTGTATACTGTATATATATATATATATATATATATATATATATATATATATATATATATATATATATATATATATATATCCAATTTCCAATATACCCAATATACCCAATTTCTCCATCTATCTACCCGTCAGGATCTCCCAGCGGACTATCCCTTATTCTTCAACAATACAAAAATCAACCCTTCATCTTCTCTCAATATTCTTGGTTTCTCTTTTTCTTCTGCTCTCATTTGGAAGGACCATATTACCAGTCTTGCTAAGGCAGCCTCCCAGAAGCTGGGTGTGCTCAACCGCCTTAGGGGGTTCTTTTCCCCTGCACAGCTTCTTGCTCTGTACAGGGGCATAGTGCGCCCTTGTATTGAGTATTGTTCACATGTGTGGGGAGGTTCCTCTCACACCGCTCTCCTAGACAAAGTTGAAAGGAAGGCCTTTCGTATCATTAACTCCCGTCCACTCACCAACTCTCTGCAATCTCTCTCTCTCCGCCGCAATGTTGCATCTCTCTCGCTATTCTATCGCTACTATAATAATCAGTGTTCCTCAGAGCTATCCCAGTGCATACCACCTCCTTTATGTAGGGCACGTGGTACCCGTCTTGCAACTCAATCCCACCCCTACTCTGTGCAACTCTCCAACCCAAGAGTGAAACGTTACTCTCAAACTTTCTTCTACTCAACAGCTGAGCTCTGGAACTCTCTCCCAGAATCAGTCTTTCCCTCTTCCTATGACTTAAATTGCTTCAAACTCCGTGTGTCCAGGCATTTTGGCTCGAACGTCCCTTGATTTTGGCCCTGTCACTCTTTCAACTATGGGGGAGGCACTCGCTATAGGCAGTTATGCCTTTTGCCTCCCTCAATCACATAGAAAAAAAAAAAAAAAAAAAAAAATATATATATATATATTGTTATGTTGGGCTATAATATTTATAGCTCGTGATATAGTCTTTACTAATATCCAGATCTGGACTTATAGACCGTAAATAACTCAACAGGGTCAAATCTAACACTTTCTTAATCTCACAAATAGGTATTCAATTAGGTACTACAGAACTCAATAACAACACACATCACAATTATACACAATTTTATTCAGAGATATATGTACCTGAAACTCAGAATGCAGCTTCACCTGGATAATTATTGGAACTATCAGGCAAGGAATACAAGGCATGTAAATAGTAGATCACGAATGGGGAGCAATTGCTCTTCAACTGTGGTTATAAACAAGGTGAATAATATGCAACTAAATAATACACGTGACTTATAGAATCAACCCTTAATAATAATAATAATGTGAGTCGAGTGTCTTACGTAAACAAATCAACAATGCAAGAAACTAGAACACAAACTTCATCAAGAGAATTTGGGGGATTTGAGAGGGTAAATAAGCACACAGGTAGTGGGGTGAGTCACACGGTAGGTAGGGGCAAGCTAGCCAATTAGTCGCATTTACTGAGGTGACCTTCTCATTAGCGATGGGGGTCAGGTCATATATTTGTACTGCGGGGGTGGAAATTTAGTTTTGAATTAGTGCAACTATGAACTCAGTTTCAATGATAATATTATGAAATTGGTGGCAGAATAGTAATTAATTATTTGCACAATTTATTCTCAAGGAAACTCAAATTATGTAATATATGATGGGAATCTTACTGCATATGCTCTTCAAACGATCGTATGTAATAATAACGAAACGAGTCGAGGAATTCAGATCTAAATTTAATATACAATTATGAATCGACTATAGAAGAATATCTATTAATTATATTTAAGAACAGAATATAATTGACTAAACAAACTTAGACAATGAATGGTCTGGAAACACTTATAAAATGAAAGGGTACTTGATAATTAATACAGCATTAATTATGAATAGGAAATAGTGCACACGACAAAGTTGTGCGAAGGAAATACTCAAGATAGTATAACCAAGATGTCTGAATGAGTTAACAGAGTCTTAAAAGAATATACACTGTAACACTGGGTGTATAGAATATACACTGTAACACCGGGTGTATAGAATATACACTGTAACACTGGGTGTATAGAATATACACTGTAACACTGGGTGTATAGAATATACACTGTAACACTGGGTGTATAGAATATACACTGTAACACTGGGTGTATAGAATATACACTGTAACACTGGGTGTATAGAATATACACTGTAACACGGGGTGTATAGAATATACACTGTAACACTGGGTGTATAGAATATACACTGTAACACTGGGTGTATAGAATATACACTGTAACACTGGGTGTATAGAATATACACTGTAACACTGGGTGTATAGAATATACACTGTAACACTGGGTGTATAGAATATACACTGTAACACTGGGTGTATAGAATATACACTGTAACACTGGGTGTATAGAATATACACTGTAACACGGGGTGTATAGAATATACACTGTAACACTGGGTGTATAGAATATACACTGTACACTGTAACACTGGGTGTATAGAATATACACTGTAACACTGGGTGTATAGAATATACACTGTAACACTGGGTGTATAGAATATACACTGTAACACTGGGTGTATAGAATATACACTGTAACACTGGGTGTATAGAATATACACTGTAACACTGGGTGTATAGAATATACACTGTAACACGGGGTGTATAGAATATACACTGTAACACTGGGTGTATAGAATATACACTGTAACACTGGGTGTATAGAATATACACTGTAACACTGGGTGTATAGAATATACACTGTAACACTGGGTGTATAGAATATACACTGTAACACTGGGTGTATAGAATATGATGAACAGTTAAGTAACAGAAACTATGCAATGCTAGAATTCCTAAGCACGAAGAATCAGAATTACTTACATCAGTAATTAAATGAACGTAAATACTAATTCTTAAAATAAATACAATGGTGGTTAATTAAGAGTAAAAATTTGGGAGCTCGGAAAGTAAATGTGTTGATAGAATAACAATACTTTTCAACAAGGAATCTGAGCTAAATTAATTATGAAAATGGGCGTAGGTTCTAGGTAATCAGTGATGGATTAAGAAGGGGAATTATACACGAAATACACTTCGACCTCAACTTGCAAAATACACAACAGAATACATATATTAGGAAAATCTGTAAGTGTGTGGCAACGTGAATTAATTAACACAAATATATCTTACGTATGCGTAGGACGTTATGGAGAACACAAGTTAATTATGAACGCTAGGTCTTGGACACAGACCTTAATTAAGTTGTTATATAAGAATTCAGAAGGATTAACACGGTACGTAATTTAAAGATCCTGGGCACAGATCTCCGAATTAATTAGCACAACACGATTCACATATTTTAACCTATACCTCAACAACCATAACACAAATAAGATACACAGGGACACTTAGGTTAAGTTTGGAGGGCTGAGAGAGTAGGGGTCTGGCCGACGTGGATCGTAGGTTCGTGGAGCCACACATCAGGGGTAGAGGGCGCCACTCGAGCAGGACTTCAGGTTCCAGGCTTCAGGAATGTGAGGTGTCACTCAAACAGGCCTTCAGGGGGGCACTTCAGGCTAGCACACTCTCCGGGCAGGGTAGGGGCAGACTAGTACAAGCCACTACTGTGATTAGCTACTCTGCTCCTTATTCAGGTTTAGGGTAGTACCGCAGTTGAGGTTTGCATACTTCTTCACAATTTATTTGAGGTAATGTACGGCTTTTTCCTTGACTCTCGTTTACAGGGTTTCAAACTCAGAGGGATATGGGGAAATGGTTGTGATGAAGTTGTGAGGTAATTACTTATCATAGGTATACATAGTGGCTGTTTACATTGATACATACTGTATACCAGGTTGTTTATTAATTACTTAAGTGCTAGTTATTTAGTCTAATAATGGAGAAATGGGATGTGTACGGAATCGTCCATGAGCTAAATTCCTAGACAAACATTGTTATAGCTCGCCTAATAGTTGTTCTTGGTAGAGGTTTATGATATCTCCCGGTCCATCATCATGTATCCTCTTGTCTACATCCATTTGTATCGGTAGACTTCGGGCCGTTGATGTTTCATTTGCATAAACATCTCTTCACTATAAGCAAGATCTGGGGGCTGAGGAAATGCTGTGCTGTGGTTGGCTGTTGTGACGGGGGGAGAGCAGGCCGTTGATTGGTGAGGAGAATTTCCCATTCTCGAGGCTGATGGCTGTTGTCATAGAACACGGGGAAACAGGGGTTGCTCTTGTATTTGTCCAGGGATCAGAGCATGGTAAAACTGGGGTGGCTCTTCTATTTTTCTTCTTCTCTGCTTTTGTTCTCCAGTCTTCCTCGTTTCTGTTAGTTGCAGACTGGCTATTCGGCAACTATTCTCGGTTGGGGTGGTCTTGAGACCCGTCATTTCATATATATATATGTATATATATATATATATATATATATATATATATATATATATATATATATATAGTATATAAAGTAAATATTTCAATATGACACACCTGAAAGAGAAAAATACAAAAATGCCTATCTATAATTATGGCACACAAATTCATAAAAAAAAAAACATAATAATAATTAAAAAAAATGCATGGACACATCCTAAAATACTGGCACATATATCTTGCACATTTAATTCATAAGAAAGAGGCACAATTTGTTATAATATTTTGCTGTAACACTAGAATTGATTGGATTATATTAATAATGAGATATGACATGGAATCACTGCGTATTTAAGGCCTCGAACAAGATAGAGTATATATTTAATAAAAGGAAAAGAAAGAGATATGTGTAGATATACCTAGTACCTCGTTGTATTGCTACACCAATTAGTGGTATAATCCTTCCTCGTCAGTTTATATTACACGGTGATAAGTTGACGTTGGCTGACTTGGCTGACACGCACTCGGACGGTACGATAACTTATACCATTTCAGGAACATCCATATAAGGTTAATTATCTAAGATTAATTATAGGTAATATCTGCCACCACTCTCGGTGTTGAGGGAATACTGTTTATAGGTAATATCTGCCACCACTCTCGGTGTTGAGGGAATACTGTTTATAGGTAATATCTGCCACCACTCTCGGTGTTGAGGGAATACTGTTTATAGGTAATATCTGCCACCACTCTCGGTGTTGAGGGAATACTGTTTATAGGTAATATCTGCCACCACTCTCGGTGTTGAGGGAATACTGTTTATAGGTAATATCTGCCACCACTCTCGGTGTTGAGGGAATACTGTTTATAGGTAATATCTGCCACCACTCTCGGTGTTGAGGGAATACTGTTTATAGGTAATATCTGCCACCACTCTCGGTGTTGAGGGAATACTGTTTATAGGTAATATCTGCCACCACTCTCGGTGTTGAGGGAATACTGTTTATAGGTAATATCTGCCACCACTCTCGGTGTTGAGGGAATACTGTTTATAGGTAATATCTGCCACCACTCTCGGTGTTGAGGGAATACTGTTTATAGGTAATATCTGCCACCACTCTCGGTGTTGAGGGAATACTGTTTATAGGTAATATCTGCCACCACTCTCGGTGTTGAGGGAATACTGTTTATAGGTAATATCTGCCACCACTCTCGGTGTTGAGGGAATACTGTTTATAGGTAATATCTGCCACCACTCTCGGTGTTGAGGGAATACTGTTTATAGGTAATATCTGCCACCACTCTCGGTGTTGAGGGAATACTGTTTATAGGTAATATCTGCCACCACTCTCGGTGTTGAGGGAATACTGTTTATAGGTAATATCTGCCACCACTCTCGGTGTTGAGGGAATACTGTTTATAGGTAATATCTGCCACCACTCTCGGTGTTGAGGGAATACTGTTTATAGGTAATATCTGCCACCACTCTCGGTGTTGAGGGAATACTGTTTATAGGTAATATCTGCCACCACTCTCGGTGTTGAGGGAATACTGTTTATAGGTAATATCTGCCACCACTCTCGGTGTTGAGGGAATACTGTTTATAGGTAATATCTGCCACCACTCTCGGTGTTGAGGGAATACTGTTTATATATTAATCCTTATAAGAATAATAGAAGGAAACTGATATTCTTCACTTTAATAACTTAGTAAATGATAAACTTCTTAGTAACCTTACAAAGTCTACTTCGTATCCTAATAATGATATTGAATATAGGTATCGGAGGCATTCGTCGGAGCTGGAGGTGCACGGAGTTGCCGGTTATTGTATTGATAGATGACCCTGCTACACAACACCTCATACAGGAAATCCACTGCTTTCATCACCTCGAGTTACGCCCCGAAAATTATGTGAATCACCTCGGTAGGTTGCTTACACAAATCCTATAGTTTGAATAGAGGCATGACCTTAACTTAAACAGATCATCTAACTAAAAAAAAAAATTCAACCGGAACAAATATCACATGGCTAGAAGGCACGTTATGCTGACAAAGGGTCACGTGAACACTGCATGAAGGGTTTGCCTAGTTATGACCTGACACTACATACAGTATAATTATATAGTTGAAATATTTTCAGGATTTTCCTCCTAATACAATAGGGAAATACAATAGCGAATGCATTGATTATTACTATAATCAGTATACTAACTAATATAAATATGAATAGATGCAGAGTAGATATATATAGTAATAGATGCAATACATGAGTATGAATCATAATTGATATATATTAATATAACTATATATAGTATAAAACATAGATCAGTTAGACTTAAACATAGTTACGCAGGTGATGCTGAGGGAACTTTAGTTAAAGTGTTTTCTCACCTACAAGATAAAGGCGCCGACTTGCCACGAAACGCGATTCGTGTCCTATTCATCATCGAAATGTTTATATTCTAAAGATACTACCAGATGTGTCCTGGAGCAATGTGATGTATCCTTGCATTTCGGCAAACGCCAGGGAATTTTCAAACATACTCGAAAATTCTCTGGTGTGCGCCAATTTTCGGTCAATCCGCAGCCATTCCGTCAATCACTTCCTGAAAATCAGTAGCGAAGCTACGCTCATCCAAGCTCGTATTTGTAAGCTTCGGCGCACCCTGTGTCTTTCCACAGCACCAAAAAAAACCGTTGCAACAGACCACGCAATGGAAAGAGACAGCACAGAGTACCACGGATCGCCCAGAAAGGTCGATCGGTCTCTCTCTCTCTCTCTCTCTCTCTCTCTCTCTCTCTCTCTCCATTGTCAATTATATACCTTCCACTCCACCATAACCCTAATATCATCTGTTATTAACATACAGCAACAATTCCTCTCACTCCATAATTATTTTTGTTCTCATTCTTAACATTCTAAGATTCTAAACATTTCAAATTAATTCTCGAAATATGTGTTTAGAAAACTTGTAAATATATACTTGCTTTCAAAAACTACATGTACCGGTAACTACAATAATATATGTAAACACTGATATGTATTGTGTGTAATTATTACAAATGACGAATACAATGTACTTATTTAGGTCTGTATTATGGATTCTGCTTTACAGATCCGGCCATAATTGGATTATGTTTATATTAGAACAAAATTAACTAATAAATACTGCAGCTACTGCTATTTAACCCCTTCTGTACCGGCGACGTCTCTTTGATTTTATTCTTCCTACTTTTAGACGATTTGTATCAGTTTTAAAAGGGCCTCCAGCAACTAACAGACTTCCAAGCATCTCACTTAACCCTTTTTGCTGCCATAGATCCTTCTTAAGCGGTACAAAATCGTCTTAATATTGCTAGAATCAAATAAAAGAGACGTCGCCGGTAAAAAGTGGTTAACTATTTTATCTAATTAGTCTTTCTTATTATGAATATGTCCGTTTGTTTTTGTGAAGTTGTGTGTTTTTTGTGATAATATAATATATATATTACCACAGCACACCGAAATATAATATATATATTACCACAGCACACCGAAATATAATATACATATTACCACAGCACACCGAAATGCCAAAAACATACCCTCAATGTTCCCTGATTAAATAGCATTGTATGAATATTCCCATATTCAAAAATATGCTACAGGGGGACAATGCCTAGTGAGTTAATTGCTCAATAGGTGGCATTCTGAGAGTGATGGTCCGATACCGAGGGATGAGATGGTGGAGCGCAGAGGCGAAGCAGATTCAGAGATGGGGTTGCTTCGAGCCGTGAATGGATGCTTCACATGTCTCACTCCCTAGACTGGAACAAGACCTCAAGGGCCTCACCGTGTTCAGCGGTGGAGTGTGTATATATATAATTATACATATATATATGCCCAGGCCCAATTCCCATTTTTCCTATTTTTGTTTTCTATTCTATTCTATTTTATTTTGTATTTTATATTTTCTTGGGGGTGGCCGACTCAAGACAGAGCAAGAACAGGGAAACCACAAAAACAACATAAAACAACGAACAAACACAGATAAAAACACAAATTCACACATCTAGGTCATCCAATATATATATATATATATATATATATATATATATATATATAGCCTGAATTGTTTCCTCCAATTGATGTATGGTGGCTATTCCTGTGGTGTTGTGATTATATTCTGGTGTAACAGGCATATTACATGATTCACTAATTGCGAGACTAACTGTCCACCTACTACACATAGGTATATGAATTACTCATGCCACTAGAATATCTCTGGTAGTTGCTCAATGTGTAAACATGTTCAGAAAAGAGTAACATTTATGATGAATCCGCTCTATGTTGGGTCACGAAAATCAACCTCTGGTATCCTACCATATATTGCCCGAAAGTGACAGAGCAAGATTATATAACTGGGTACAATTTGGCTTGACCAAACTGCCGAAAAGATAATCCTTAAGGAATACCTAAAACATATCCTTTTAGTATAGCTCGAGGTCTCAACGTTTATAGATATATTTTCATCTACATCCGACACCACATAAGCTTGAAATGTCCTTTATAGATTTGCTACATGTACAGCAAGCTACCAATCCTTCCTTATATAGATTTAAGAGAAGGGATATTCATCTTGAAAATTTTCCTTCCACCATGCTATGTTCAGTATTGCTGTGGAACATTGGTTTTATATTAAGAGGGGAATATACTGTAAAGTTGAAGTTGTGAAAGTGTTATACAAGCTGTGATTGCACCTCCACGTTGTCTTCACTCGCTACCAAATACCAATAATATGACCGTAACTCATATGCTTTAGCAAATGTAACAGCGAAAATTGCATCTTGCTTTAGCTACTGACACGTTCGTGTGGAATTTAATGATTAAAATGTCGAAAGTGCTAAGCAATTTAAGGCGCTTGATGCTTCCGATTCTTGTTCTCAGTAGCGCCTAGCATGTCATAGGGTTTGTTGTGTGTTACTCAAATGTCTATAATGCATGCACATTATCCCTCTCCGACATATGACGCGATTTTGAACCTATTAGGGATACTTTAAAGCCTTTGTTACAATCAGGGGTATTTAAAAACCTTTAGTTTAGTTACTTCAACCTCTGCAGTTGTCTTTGAGTTAGCTGTGGGCAGAAAACTAATTTTGGAGAAGTAATTATAAGAGTGAGAGAACTCTATTTCTTATTGCTAATCTGGCAACCTCTGCGTCATATGAGTCTGAACGTTACTCTCAAACATTCTTCTACTCAACAGCTGAGCTCTGGAACTCTCTCCCAGAATCAGTCTTTCCCTCTTCCTATGACTTAAATTGCTTCAAACTCAGTGTGTCCAGGCATTTTGGCTCGAACGTCCCTTGATTTTGGCCCTGTCACTCTTTCAACTATGGGGGAGGCACTCACTATAGGCTGTTCTGCCTTTTGCCTCCCTCAATCGTATAGAAAAAAAATGAATGATCGGGGTTTTAAATGTATCTATGTGCGTGAATCCCACTATCTAAGGTATTTTGATGTTAAGGTTTTGAGTTATATTGATAGTAAAGAGTATTGAAGTTGTACCGTGAAAGGGGTGTATACTCGTATACACGTCTTTCACGGTACAACTTCAATACTCTGTACTATCAATATAACTCAAAACCTTAATATTAAAATACCTTAGATAGTGGGATTAACGCACATAGATACATTAAAAACCCCAACCATTCAATAAGTGTTGTACCTTTGCATCTCACAAAGCATTGAGTTTTATCATCATCTGATAATAGTAAAGTTCTTGCCAATATGTTGGCAGCATGTCACTACTCAATAGTGGTTGACGCTCACCTAGAACATTATTTTATTGCACTTCAGATATTAAGGTGTATTTGTGTAGATTGTAAGATAGGTATAACTATTGGTATAGGTATAAATCAGCAAGACCTTGACTGTGTGGAAGTAAGGAGGTTAGGTAAATTCAACAAAGATATGGAAAAGGATGCAATGTTAGCCAGCCAATGCTGGTCAAGTTGAAGGATGAAAATCTGAAGGACAGGGTTATTAGGAATCTCTACAAACTGAAGGATGTAGTAGATGCAGATATTCGTGGTATTCGAGTATAGCATGGCATTAGCAAAGAGGAAAGAGCTAATGACAAAACACTCAGAGATGAGGCATGGAAGAGGAACGAGGATGACAAAGAGACAGAACATTTGTATGTGGTAAGAGGAGACCCATGACAAAGATGTATACTCAAGGTGAAGAGAAGGAATTAAAACAACAAACAAGTAAAGTCAAGAATGCAACAAGAAGACACACAAGAAGAACTGGGAATGGGCATAGATATGGAGCAAAGTTGGGAAAGTTTACAATAGTATTTAGTAATGTGGATAATTTTACCACTGATAAAATAAATGAACCACAAGAAGGATTGCAGAGTATTAAGATAAACCTTATGTAATTGCACTACATATGCTTAGTAGAGTATAATATAGAAGGCTATTCATTATTGGGAAAAAATCTACTAGGGAATGAGGGAGAGGAAGGTAGGGTTTAATAATATACTTAAGGAAAGATATACATTTTGACACAGTTGTTTTAAAGAAGAATACTGCGAATTACCTTTCGGTAAAAACTAAAGGAAACCCGAGATCATTACTTGTAGTGTCCGTCTACAGAAGCCAGAGTAGTGGGCGAGAAATGAATGCAAAATTACTAAGGTTATTCATAGAACTTACTAAGACAAATCCAAAGTATAAAGTTATCTTGGGAGACTATAATATGCCTGGCATAAATTGGGCATATTGTACAGATGAATCTGGTGCTGAAACAATGTGCCATGAATGTGTTGTAAGAATTAGGGATTGTTACCTAACACAACATATAAGAGAAATTACAAGGTTTAGAGGAGATAGTGTGGGAAATGTCTTGGATTTAGCTTTTACAAATGAAGATGATATTGCCCATGATAGTGAGATGTATTACATGTAACATGGACCCAAAAGTAAATCAAACCTAAACATTTGTATATCTATTCAAAAAAACTGACTATTAGGAAATGAGAAGGATGATGAAGATTAATTGGATGATTATCTGGGTGGAAGCAACATAGAGACCATGTGGACTAAATTTAGATCTAAATTTGAGGTGATTGATTTCTTAAGATTTGTGTGCCAGTTCGGATAGCCTATACAGCGATGATAGATAATCAAAGGGCATGCAACATAACAATATATAAGAATAAGAAGCTTTGGGCAAAATATATATAAAGAAACAGAGGTTGTGGATCAGATTAAAGAGAGTGAGAGAGGTAGGTGAAGTGACAACTCAACAATATCAGGAAGCACTATTGGAATACAGAAGAGTAAATAATCAGGTGAGAAAAGAAACAAGGAAGGAGGCGAAAAACAGGGAAAAGTTATAGAGCAAAACATTAAACATACCCCAAAAATATTTTGGAATTATGTGAAACGCAAGGTTAAGCTTTTTGATAGAAAGCAGAGGGTAGTGGTGAGCGGAGAGACTTTAGCATGGAAGGTGGTAACTAGTGGGGTACCCCAGATGTCAGTTCTGGGGCCCCTGCTATTTTGTATATAATTATATTTATGATTTACTCGAGTCTATAAAAAATGGCAGTGACATATACCTATATGCACGTAGACGATACAAAGAGTTGTATACACATTATAAGTATCAGGGATTGTAGAACACTACAGGATGATTTAACTGAAATGAAAAAGTTGTCTGAAAAATGGCAGGTGGCTAATCACCCTGATAAGTGTATTAGGATGAAAATAGGTAAATCACATATGTAAAATTTCAAATATGAAATGCAAGGGGAAATTAAATATGTTAATTTTAGAAGGGTCTTGGTGTGGTTATAGATTCCGAACTCAACTTCAGAAGGCATATGGCAGAGAAAATATATTGCGCAAACAGAAAGGTGAGTTTAATTAGAAGAAGCTTTGTAAATTTGGATGCACCTTTAAAACATTATACACTACCATAATAAGACCACAATTAGAATATTCCAACCAAATATGGCATCCTCACAAAATGAGATATATTGATGTTCAGAGAAGAGCTACGAGAATGGTACCCTCCTTGAAAAGTCTATCATATCAGGAGAGACTGATGAAGTTGCATCTTCCATCACTATCATATAGGAAAACTATGGGAGATATGATATTAATTTAAGATAATTAATGAATATCACCATCCTCTTACAATCATCATTAATACTGTCACCATCATCACTACTACTATAACCATCATCACTACTATTAGTACTGCCAACATCATCACTACTACTGTTACCATCATCATCACTACTGTCATAATTTTCCTTACAACTATCACCATCATCACTACTATTATCATTATCATCGCTACTATCACTACCATTGCTACTGTCAACTAACTAATAGTTGTAGTAATAATGATGACAATGGTGATAATGATGGTACTAACGATGGTGAAAGTAGTAGTGACGACGGTGAGAGTAGTAGTGATGATGTTGAAAGTTGTAAAGATGATGACAGTAGTAGTGATGATTATGATAGTATTATTTATTATGTTCTCTCCACCAACCAACTCTACTAAAATCTATTAATGAAATTAACAGACACATATGGCAGTCCGGGGATTCGAACCCAGGATGCTCACACCGAAAATCAACACACTATGCACTGCACCACAAAGACAGTTGATTGTAGTGATAGTATTATTAAATATTGTAATACTAGCGATGATGGTAACCCATCGCAGAGTTGGGTATGCCGTTTTGATTTTGCGCAAAACTGCACGTCTACTTTATTATAATATTAATTATTATTATTTTCATTACCAGTAATATTATTATTATAATGCCGAATTCTGTGACATCATGCAGAATAGACACTATCCCCGCCGGTCCTGCAACTGCAACCAACAATGCTAGACCACCCCTACCAGCAATACCAGCGCCCTTACCATTCATCACGCCCTTACCAGACACCCTGCTCTTGGTCTCACCCTTGCCAAACACTCCGAGGACGAACGCCCTAAGGAACAATCAAAATAGAATAGTTTCCCCAGGCCACCACCAACAAAGAGAATGGATGAAAACAGTTTCCCCTCACAACCCCTCTGAAATAAAATGGGAGTTCCTTTTACCTGCCCCACAACTAATTAGGCCTTCACCTGACACCTCCATGACAGAAGGACCCAACTCTGGCCCCATCATCAGGACCACTCCAGCCCATCTTCCCCGGAAACCAGTTCCCAGCAAGAGGCATAGAAACCAACTAGAGGTCAGGATGCAACAACTACGGTACTCTACAGTTCGCCAGCCCCAGCGCCTACCCAGGCAGTAGGGCGTTCGCTTACCCAGGTGCACCCTAATGCCTCCCTAACCCAGGTGGAACAACCAGTATCATACATACATACATACAAGTTTAAAGACCGTTTCATCCACATAGAGTGTGGTTACAATCTCACCTCCTACAATGAAAACCATATATATCCATCTCCATTCTCTTCTCATTCCGTTCCATTCTATTAATATCTTCCACTTTAACTGGCCATGTCTCCAAGGCATAGGTCATCGCACTCCTAACACATGAGGTATACACCTTCCCTTTAAGGTGAAGTGGAAGTCCTCTCGTGTTCAAGAATGGCAACAGCTCTCTAAACTTCCCCAAGCCATTTCTGATTCTAACAATAGAGCCAGCTTCAGTGCCACCTCTGGCATAAACCGTATCACCTAGTAGTAGAATATATTAAGACACTCCAGCATTACACTGCCAAAATCAATCCTAACAAGCAGGTCATTCAAGACAAGTTCTCCCTTACACATTGCACATTCAAAGTCTATAATTGTCATCAAAGGTCCTCTCACCCCACTACATCTCTTGTTTACCCAGTCACTACAGACGCAACATTGAATTGAGTAACTTCACACCCCCTTCCCACAAACTGCACATGGAAAGTCGCTGCTTCTCTCCATAGTTCCATGCCCTACTCCACTGATCATGACCTTATTTATCTATATTAACCTTTAGTCCGTTGTTTGCCATACCCTCCCCCTCCCTCCATCTATTGAACTTAACCTCCACTTCCAGCACACTATCTGCATAAAACAACTCCCATGAGAGTCCTGTCCTATTTTCCCTTGACAGAGCCTCCAGGACCAAAACAAACAGTAATGGGCTAAGCACTGAACCTTGGTGAACTCCAACTTTCACTGGGAACTCTTTGCTTAGGATCCCATTCACTCTAACTGCTGCCCGTGACCCCTCATACATTCTAATTATCACACGCACTAACCACTCAAAAGGTTTTCTCATAGCCCACTGCATTACTTCCCTGGGCACCCGGTCAAAGGCCTTCTCCAGGTCTACAAACCTAGGTATAACTCCCTGTTTTTCTCTAAGAACGTCTCTTACAATTGCCTAGGAATGAAGATAGCATCAGTTGTGCCACGTCCCGGCATAAATCCAAACTGCATGTTTGTTGATGGCAACACTTTCCCTGATCATTCATTCAAAGACCCTTTCGCTGACTTTCATGACTTGATCGAGCATTTTCAAACCCTTATAATTTCCCCTGTCTAAGGAGTCACCCTTGCCTTTGTATATATTTATTATCACACTTTTCTGCCATGAATGGGGAATTTTTTCCTCTTTTATGATAGCATTAATCAGCTCCATGACCAATTTCATCCCAATATCTCCAGCTACTTTTAGCAGCTCAGCGACAATGTCGGACCTCTCAGCGGCTTTCCCGGACTTAATTTTATCTATATCACTTTTAACAGCGTCGTACCCTATCAAAGGCGAATGGGACTGCAGTGCTGAGCTGTTTCTGTTCCATTCAAACTCCACATTAAGCAGGTTTTCATAATGCTCCTTCCATGCCTCTCTGATTTCGTTTTCTGTATAAACAGTCATGCCACTGTCATTATTTATGCATCTTACACCCACGACGTCTTGACTACAGTCCCCCACATTCTTAGCTAATTTATAAACCTCATTGGTATTATTAGTGCTACAAACTTGTTCTATCACACTATCATGTACGGTTTTCTTTGCCCTGTAGACCTCTCTTCTAGCATTACATTTGGCGGACAGCTATTCTTCCTTGCTGCCAACTTCCATGCTTTGAAACATATCTTCTTCTCTCTGACTGCAGCTTCGACATTGTTGTTCCATCACCAGGAGAACCTATGTCTGGGTGACCTTTTTGTTTTGCGGTATCGAGGAGGCTGCATTGTATAAAGTTCCATTTGCTATCAATATGATCTGGCCTAGCACCCATTCTCCTTTCAATTTCCATCATTTCGTTGTGGAATCTGTCTCTGTAGGCTACTCCTCTTTTTCCAACAACCATACTTTCCTTTTTGGCAAATGTACTTTCTTTCTAACAGGAACTCTGCTTAAGCACATATCACACACTAGGAGCTTGTGTTGAGGGATGTAATTTTCACCTGGTATGATCTTAGTGTCTCTAACCCATTTCCTGGCAGATTTGCTGATCAGGAAGTAGTTTATCTGGCTGCTGTAGCCACCTGATTCATATGTTATCAGATGGGTCATTCTCTTCCTAAACATGGTATTACACACCACCATCCCCGTGGCAGCACAGTGCTCCAGTTTGTATTCACCTCCCAGGTTCCTTCGGCCATAACCCTGTCCTCCGTGCACGCCATCATATCCGTCGGCACTTGCCCCAACATGCCCATTCAAGTCTCCTCCCATAATTACTACCTCACCTTCCTTGCATCTGACAACCACCCCTAGTAATTCATCCCTTTGACATCTCTAGCTAAACCTGCTTGGGGGGCATATGCTGATATAACATCTATGACTCTCGCCCCAACTTTCATTCTTTATAAAATCAGTCTTTCATTAAACCTTTAACTTCTATAACACAATCTGCCCACCTCTCAGCCACCAGGAAAGCCACCCCTCCTATACCATGTTCCATAGGAATTAAAAGCATTAATTTTTTCCCGTAATCCACCTAGCACTCCCCCCTTTCCACCGGGTTTCCTGGGCACAACATACATCTACTCGACGTCTCTCTAGCATCTCTGCAATCTCACCTGTCCTTCCTTTCATAGTACCCACATTCACACTTCCAAACCTGAACTTGGGGAAAGAATCTGCTGTAGTGTCCTTTTGCAATTTTGCAACAGACGTACGTTTTCTCTGATTTATTTGTATTTTTTTTCAAGATCGGTAGTTTTGCCAACGTTGGAGGTCACTATCCCCAGGTATCCAGCTCCAGGCAACCCAGGGCAGTTGTCACCCAGAGGCCATCCCAAGATCTTAATAGGGATAGGACCAAGGGGCCTCGGGGCACCCCGCCAGAACCAACTGCAGGGACGCAATCCATGCACACACAAGGCACTACGGCTGGCTCGGTGATAAGGCAACCTCCCGGTGCGCTACCTCCGGGTCCGGGCCCCTGTACTACTAGGCGGAAAGTGCAAGTCTGTAAAGACACTATGCCCTGTACCCTCTAGGTCCTCTTGGCCAGGATGCACCCCCAGGCCTTAGGCGAGCTTGAAGCATGTTTTACGTGGGGTGCCTGCTCTAGCTAGCCCCCAACCACAATTGTTGTCTGTGGGCCTAGCCTTTGCCCAAAGAGACTTCACCTGCAAGGCAGCACTCGGTTTGTGTGGGGTTTGCTCCCCTAGACAGGTTGCCATCCACAGCTGATGAGTCAACAAAATAAAACAAGTATAATTACGCTGCTGTATACGAGTGTGAGTCCAAAACCGTGATTGTATACGCTTGTGCTATTATATGCATATAAAAAAAATATTATCGAGAGACAAATTGAGGACCCTCAAACCAGAGGGAGCAAAGCGATATCCCGCCAAAATCCGAGATTTTCACATCTCCAAACAGCTGAGAAACCGCACTATCACCCCCCTTGTACTCATATCCCTCTGGCACTAACTCTGCTATGCTAAAAGAGCTCATAAGCACAAGTATTAAAAAATCAATTTTCCCTCGAAAACTCTCCTTACCTCTCGCGCCCAGCCACATAGAGGTATACTTCACCGTGCTGCATCAACCAATGGTGCGAAGATATGGCTGAGGCATGGCGTGACGTCACAGGCTCTCAGCCAATCCTGACGTGAATCTCTCCCAGCCGGGGAGGGAGGCCTCCCAGTGTGTTTCCCTGCGCCGCAATTGACATTTTTGAGTGGTTTATGAGTGTATAATCTGCATTTACACCATCATGTTGGACAGTGACATCAATAATCCACCATTTACCCGACAGCCCTGCGACCCCTGAATCTGATCGTGTACTGAAAAGGAAGCGGGATGTACAGAACTTGCATAAAACGGAGACCAAAACAAAGGGATACACAGGCCAGGAATACGTGTCTAGTGCTACAAACAATATATAAGAACATATTGTCGTCACTGAAGATTCTCAATTATGATGATGCAAATTCAAAAGATATTGAAAAAAACATAAAAATAAATCATATACATCAACTATTGATGATAAAGAAATTCTGATGATACATTTGGAATTAGTATGGAAAGTGCTTCTAATTTCAATACAAAAACATTTCTCGGCTTATACTAAAACTATGAAGATGTATACTCATAAAACCGATTAAATATTTCTTATATGTCGATGTTCAATGTAATAACTTTATCATATGGGATTGTTATCTGGTATTTTAATAGCATAGGTCTTGCTCTATCTTTGGATGCGTAATACATTGCATGTAGAGGCGATTATTGTGGTTTAAAAGAGATTGATAACATATGTGTATCATCTCGTGGTAGTGCAATTAGTGATATAGAGTGATCAGTAGCGGTAGTAAGTTTCCAAAAAAACTTAAGCAAGCATGAGAGAGTTAAGTCTTATGTTGCAGCACTAAACTGATCATCACCAACCATCAATCACTTATTGCAAGGGCTAAAGAATTGTAAACCACGAATGCCCTAATCATCAGATGGCGAGAAACATTAGAGGAGTTAAATTTGTATATACAGTACAATATAGAGTGGGGAAACTGCATACCAACGCAGATGTTCTATCTCGACTCTCAATAACACAAATCACCGTAAATTCAAACCCTGCCTTCATTCGTTCTTCAGAGCTTCAAGTTACCAGAGTTTGCGAGATATAACCCCCACAAGAAGATTCTTCCTCATGAAGCACTCTTAGGAGACTGGGAAAATAATTACTGCCCTCCCCCCCTGACTACCCATGAATCTATTCAAGACAGCACAATGGATTGGAGTATATTTGTTTGCCAAATCCGGACACCTTATCATCGATTCTACCCAATCCAACGAAGTTAAAAATTCACAGTACAGTTGTCAACTAACTTGGCCCTCTTCTACTCGACAAGAAAACAGAAGATTGGCCAGGGCAACTCCGAATGATAAAGTGGGGAATTAATTCATCCCCTCGCGAGGATGGCATCACCTCTCAACAACGCATGTTTGATACTCACCCAACCCGCTATCTTGCCTCACAGCCTACCTTCAGTGATGAATAATCACATACACTCACTCACATTAAAACACGTCTAGATCAACTGCTAAAATACCAAGAACTCCGCAACCATGATATTTGCACCTGGCAAATGGGAACAAGCAACGTTTGTGCAACCCATGCCAGCTGTTATGACGCCTCATGGACTCTCCTCGCGATACTCACCTCATCATCGTCAGAAGAAAGGGGGAGCCGAATGACGCCACCAAAATGCTGAAAAAATTCATACCATACGTCACAACATCAGAACATTCGAAGTATATCCTCAAGGCGCAGGGCTGTGACGTTTATAGACGTAAAGGAACTACAAAACTCACGTAAGGAGGTCATAGAGCACCTATCTTCTGATCTCTCTACTATCTCTAATTGGGGCAGAGAAAACCTTGTTACTTTCAATACTTCCAAAACTCAATTTCTCCATTTGTCTACTCGTCGCCCCTTTCCAGAACCCTATGGCCTACTCTTCAACAACATACATATTAACCCCTTTCGTACCGGCGACGTCTTTTTTATTTAATCTGGCCATATTTAGACCATTTTTGGCAGTTTAAGAACGATCTGACATAGTAAAATGGGTTATGTGAGATAGTTTGAAGCCTTTTTATTGCTGGAGGCCCACTTTAAACTGAATAATATTGTTTAATGGTAGTTAGATAAAGCTAAATGGTCGGCGCCGGTATAAAAGGGGTTAACCCTTCATGTTCTCTTAATATTTTTGGTGTCTGTTTTTCTTCTGATCTCTCTTGAAAAGATCATATTACCACTCTTGCTAAAACCGCTACCCAGAAGCTAGGTGTGCTCAACCGCCTCCGGGCAGCTTCTTACTCTGTACAGGGGCACAGTGCGTCCATGTATTGAGTATTGTTCACTTGTATGGGGGCGACCCTCTCACACAGGAATTCTAGACAAAGTAGAAAAGAAAGCCTTCCGTCTCATTAACTCATTAATTAAAGGAAGCTAAGGATGAGCTCTCCAAACCACTGACATTACTATTCAATAAATCCTTGCAGTCTGGAACTATGCCTGATCAGTGGAAGCTAGCCAACGTAACACCGATATTCAAAAAAGGCAGCAAATCCCTACCCCGTAACTATCGTCCAATTAGCTTAACCTCAGTTGTATGTAAAATGCTAGAAACGGTCATACGAGACAGACTCGTAAATCACTTAGAGGAAAATAACATACTTAAAGATACTCAACACGGCTTTCGTAAAAAACGTTCCTGTTTAACAAACCTCTTAGACTTCTTCCACGATATCCTCAACCCCTACGATGAACATAAAGCTGTAGATATTATATACCTTGATTTTCAAAAGGCCTTTGACAAAGTTCCCCACAAACGTTTACTGCTAAAACTAAAAGCGCATGGAATACAAGACGGTGTGTTGAAATGGATAGAAAATTGGCTCAGCGACAGAAAGCAAGGAGTAGTCATAAACGGTAAGGCATCTAAATGGACCAATGTAAGTAGCGGGGTACCCCAGGGATCGGTACTAGGACCAATTCTCTTTCTAATTTACATCAACGACATAGATGAGGGTCTCACCTGCACAATCTCAAAATTTGCTGACGATACAAAAATTGCAAATAGCGTACTCTCAAAAGAACAAGTTGACGATATGCAACACAATCTAGATAAATTGTCATGTTGGGCCCAAATTTGGCAAATGAGTTTCAATGCGGATAAATGTAAAGTACTACATATCGGATACCTAAATGAGAAAGCAAACTATTCGATGAATGGCACTCAGCTTAAGAATGTAAACAGAGAAACCGATCTGGGAGTAACAATATCGAGCAACCTAAAACCGAGTCAACAATGTTCAGAAGTTGTTAAGAAGGCAAACAAAATAATTGGCTTTATAGGCAGGTCATTTGAGCATAAATCCAAAGAAGTTATCCTAACCCTTTACAATTCCTTAGTCCGCCCTCTTCTGGAATACTGCGTTCAATCCTGGTGCCCTTATTACCAAAAAGATATAAACAAGCTAGAACGAGTTCAACGTAGAGTTACCAAAATGATACCTAGCCTAAAGAACAAACCATACGAAGAGCGTCTTAGAGAATTAAATCTATTACCTTTAACCCAGCGCAGATTAAGAGGTGACTTAATTCAAGTGTTCAAAATCATCAAAGGCATCGACAATATGAACTGTAGTAAGTACTTCACTATCGACCAATCTAATTACACGCGGGGAAACGGTTGCAAAATTATTGGTAAATCTTTTAACTCACACGAACCTAAGAATTTCTTCTTCAATCGAGTTGTCAACTTGTGGAATGGGCTTCCCCGAAACGTTATAGACTGCATCACCGTTGATTTATTTAAACTCCGCATAGACAAATATCTCGCATCAAACCCGCGACTGACTGCGTTTGTAAATGAATAACTTTATTTTATCCCCCCCTCAGTTACTAACCCATCTGTCCCCTACTAACTTCATAATCCTGCCACGGACATTAGTTCCAGGGCAGTAATTCCCTTTCCAATGTTTCCTTACCCACTCTAAACCACTATTTGGACACTTGATCCTCAGTGTTTTGGAGGACAAGCAACCTAGAAGGGTCACTAGAACTATTGTTGCTTGATTTCCTTTGTACTCACGTTCACTCACCAATTATTTGCAGTCTCTCTCTAATCGCCGCAATGTTGCATCTCTCTCACTATTCTACCGCTGTTACAATAATCAGTGTTCCTCAGAGCTCTCTCAATGTATACCACCCCCACTTCGTAGAGCACGTAGCACCCGTCTTGCAACAGAATCCCACCCCTACTCTGAGCAACTCTCCAACCCTAGAGTGAAATGTTATTCTCAATATTTCTTCTATTCAACAGGTGAGCTCTGGAACTCTCTCCCAGAATCAGTCTTTCCCGCTTCCTATGACTTAAATTGCTTCAAACTCTGTGTGTCCAGGCAATCAAACGTCCCTTGATTTTGGCCCTGTCACTCTTTCAATTCTAGAGGAGGCACTTGTCACAGGCAGTTCTGCCTTTTGTCTCCCTCACTCACAGAAAAATATATATATAAATAATATGGCCGAATTCTGCAACATCATGCAGTATAGCCATCATCACCCCCGGGCTTGCAACCGCAACCAACAATCCCAGGCCGGGGCGACCAGTACTACCTACGCCCTTATAATTATTCACGCCCTTACCAGACACCCTGCCCTTGGTCTCACCCTTGCCAAACACTTCGAGGAAGCGCCCTTTTGATCAACAAGAATAGAATAAGTTCCCAAGCCACCGCCACCAAAGAGAATGGAGGAAAACAGTCTCCCCTCTCAACCCAGCCGGAATAAAAACAGGAGTTCCTTTTAACTGCCCCACAACTAATTAGGCCTTCACCTGCCACTTCCATGACAAAAGGACCCAACTCAGGCTCCATCATCAGGACTACTCCAGCCCATCTCCCGGGAAACCAGTTCCCAGCGAGAGGCACAGTAACCAACTAGATGCCAAGATGCAGCGACTGCTCTACGGCTCACCATCTCCAGCGCTTACCCAGGCTGTTGGGCATTCACTTACCCAGGTGCACCCTAGTTCTTCGCTTACTCAGGTGGAACAACCAGCTTGCTTACCCAGGTTACTGGTGCAGTAAGGTTTACCCAGGTTACTGGAACAGTGCTGTTCATTAAGCACACTGCACAATCGCTTACCGATCAGACGGAACGTATCTATAAACACGTCAAAGTGGCTCCATCGCTGAGACCACTACCAGCCCAGCAGACAAAGAACGGGAACCAGGCAACACAACCATAACCCCAAACAACACCAGAGAAGCAGCGAGATGAAAGGAGGCGAGAGGACCAGAACCAGGACCTACCCAAGATGCCTGGAAAATATATTTTTCTGAGATAGAGGAGCATAGTACTTTCTGCTAATTTGTCGTTCTATATTTTGAGATCCCTCCCTAACTATTTTAATTCAACAACAAATACCTCTATCCCTTGCGTGTCTAAGTACGAATATATATGTTCACTCTACCACTAATATTAGATATATATATATGTCTACCTTAACATCATGATTTACCAACAACACCACTCATAAGACATATTAGCTACCTCCCAGGCTCCCCCTTATCCCTTCCATATATAATATGTTCTGCCTCTTTCAGGTTCTATCTTATTTTGAATTGTGTAATTATCCTATTCAGTCTCAATAACTTTGTAAAATTATATAAGTAATATTCACTAACTATGTTTGCTCTCAGATGGTATTATATAAATAAAACCTCATATACCATGACCGTGTACTCTGTCCTATATCTAGTCGTTCAGTTATTTTAAGATACATTGCATCCCTAAAAGTATATTCTACGGATACCAGATCCGTAGCCTTTTGATTATTATTATTATTATTATTATTATTAGTATTGCCATTTGTGCCTTGGTTGTTAGTCTATAATCATTTGTATAACTCTTGATATATATGTAGTGCTTCCTGCTGTATATATTGTCTATGAGCCAACCCTTCTAGCGATAATAATGCTTCAACCTACCTTAACCCTTTGAAGCTCTGACGTGTTTTAGCAGTTTATTTTGGCTATCGTTAGACGATTGTATGCAGCTTAGGAAGTATCTGTGGGTATTAAAAGGGTAAATACTATCTCAATCAACCCTTTTACTTGCATATACCGTTACTAATCTGAATAAAATTGACTAATAGTAGCCAGAAACAGAACAGAAACGCGTATTGGAGCTTCAAAGGGTTAACCAACCCTTTTAACTACCATAACTCGTTCTTAAGCTGCATAGAATTGTTTGAATATTGCTAGAATAAAACATAACACACATCGCTGGTACTCAAGGGATATAGGAGTCCAGGGCCTTAGTATATGTTAGTGACCTGTAGAAGGGATCTGCTAAATGGTGTCAATAAAGTGCTCCTCCTCAAATAATGTTTTTATTTACTATATTGTGTATTAAACCTACTGTATAAGTATATGATGGTTTAGATAATTGTTTTGGTAAACAGATGATTATATAATGTCTTAACTTGTTACGTCATCAGTAGAGTTAGCCTTCAAGTTGTCAAGCTTGTATCGTTTCCAGTTCAATTGTGAAAATATGCAACATTTGATAAATAGTGTTTTACTGTAGTAGAAATATGTGTAACGGAATGTATAATATTATATATAACGTAATAAAATATTACTATACATGGAATAAATATTGGTTTTGCATATACTCGTTCGTCGGCTTTAATAAGATTTATTTGATCTGCAGTGCTATGGTGTGTGGCAAGGATGGTTGGGGGCGTTGACCCATGCAGAGGTCACATACCTGCCACGCACCCTCGTTCAGGTCAGGTAGGGAGGAGAAGCAGCCTAAAACCTTCCAATACTTACAGGTGGGTACTATGATCGTGTTATTGTAAACAATATCTCGTCTACCAGACCAGATGATTAATCTCTTTTAAGTGCCGGGAAATAGGGAATCGGTATATAATAATAATTATGAGTGTGGGACAAGGCCAGAGTACATGTCCCGCTCCCCTACCATCCCCAGACCTAGAACCTACAGAAGCTCATATGAGCTCCTCAGTCTAAAGCGAGATCCGTGTCCCTAGGAATTCAAAATTCATTGAGTACACGGCGGCCTACACAAAGGAGTTGAACCTGAGGGAACTGGACCTGAGCCATATAGTCAACAACCTCACTCCACTGATGTCTTTACAGCTTCAGCCACCCTGCACCCCAACAAGCTAGCCGACCAATCAGGGACCTGGATCATGCAGGGGCAGGAAGAGGAGACGACTCAACTCTGGACAGGAAAATGGCTCAAGCTTCACCTTCTCTATAGGATCAGAGAAGAAGGATCCTGATCCCCCACTGGCCTGTGATTTGTCTAACTGTGGTGACCAATGAACTATCACTCCCATTTAGGCTGGGGCTTTATAAACCCCCCCGCAGCAGCTCCCAGACACACAAGTCCAACTACCTGATATGGGAATAGGACTTCCTCCTCTCCCCTCCCTCCTGTACCGTCAGCAACTCTCGCAGCCCTCGCAACTCTCCCTTGTGGAACGTGGAAACAAGGACCTAGAGGCATTAATAGAAAGAATTTGTATTAGCCCGGAACATGGGGTCAAACCAAAAGAACAATCTGACAGACAAGTCCTCGGTCCAAACACCAGTTCTCAGGGCTAAGGTGCCGAGGAGCAGTATGTAGAGTTACAGGAGCTTAAAGATATTCTGAACCCAGATGGCGACTACTTTGAGCAATGGTCCCGGGAGTGGCAGGAAGAGCGTCCACGCACAATGTGAGAGTGGATGCAGGGTTCACTTAGCATGAACCAGGCATAGGAACTGGAGGAGCACTTTTTTTTTTCTATGTGAGTGAGGGAGACAAAAGGCAGAACTGTCTGCAGTGAGTGCCTCCCCCAGAGTTGAAAGAGTGATAGGGCCAAAATCAAGGGACGTTCGAGCCAAAATGCCTGGACACACGGAGTTTGAAACAATTTAAGTCATAGGAAGAGGGAAAGACTGATTCTGGGAGAGAGTTCCAGAGCTCAGCTGTTGAATATAAGAAATATTTAGAATAACGTTTCACTTTTGGGTTGGAGAGCTGCACAGAGTAAGGGTAGGATTGTGTTGCATGACGGGTGCTACATGCTCTACAAAGAAGGGGTGGTATACACTGAGAGAGCTCTGAGGAACACTGATCATTGTAATAGCGGTGGAATAGTGAGAGAGATGCAATATTGCGGCGAAGAGAGAGCGACTGCAGGGAATTGGTTAGTGGACTTGAGATAATAAGATAGAAGGCTATATTTTCTACTTTGTCTAGAAGTGCTGTGTGAGAGGATCCTGCCCACACGTGTGAACAATATTCAATACATGGACGCACTGTGCCCCTGTACAAAGCAAAAAGCTACGAAGGGGTAAAGAACCCCCGGATGCGGTTGAGTACACCCAGCTTCTGAGAAGCTGTTTTAGCTATCTATCTATTGCCTGACGCCGTGATCCCCGAAGGGGTGGCCATGCACCTCTGTCCCCAGTCAGTCAATGCCCCTCCTCCCAACCAGCACCGCCTTCATCCATTTACTTCTTCACTCCATCCTTCCACCTCTCTTTCGGTCTAACTCTCCCTCTCTGTCCTTCCACTTCGCTCTCGTACACCCTCTTCATCATTCTCTCGCTTCCCATACGTTCCATATGGCCGAACCATCTCAAGGTGTTCCTTTTCACACTTTCCAGCACATCTACCTCCACACCACACCTCGTTCTTACTTCCTAATTCGTCTGTCTATCCCTCCATGTAGCTCTGCACGCACTTCTGAAGTAACTAATTTACACCCCTCTCACTCTTGGTCCGAGTCTCTCCACCAACGTCCATGCTTCGCTTCCGTAAGTCAGTGTCGGGATTACCACACTGTCATGCAAGGACTTCTTCACTTCAATACTGACTACCCTATTTCTTGTTACTGCTTTCAGCATTCCTACAACCCTCTTCCCCTGTTGCACCCTCTCCCGCACTTCTTCATCCATAGTCCCATCTTTACTGAACACACTGCCCAGATACTTAAATGAGCTGACAATCTCCATAGCCTGACCGTTCAACTTCACCTCACACTGTGTGCAACTTCCACTGATTAACGCTCATCAGAACTGTATCATCAGCAAACAACAGTACAGGTAGCTTCCACTCATTTCCCTCCCTTATCAGCGATACACCAACATCCACCGCTCTTCCTTGTATTTCTTTCATGACTCCATCCATATATACAGTAAACAGCGACGGGAACATCACACACCCGTTTCAACCCAATATTCAGATCAAAGAACTCCTTCTGCTCATTCTCCACAGGTACCGTACTGTCGCCTATGCACCCTCATACATGCTCTTCACTGCTTTCAGCAACTTGCCATCTACTCCGTATATCCTAAGTACTTTCCACATACCTTCTCTATCCACTCTGTCATAGGCCTTCTCCAAGTTCATAAAGGCAACATACAGCTTTTGTTGCTTTTCCAGATATTTCTCCACAACACATTTCAGGGTAAAAATCTGATCTACACATCCTCTTCCCTTCCTAAAACCGCAAGAGTGGTAATATGATCTTTCCAAGAGAGATCAGAAGAACAAGAGACACCAAGAATTTTAAGAGAAGATGAAGGGTAAATTTGTAGGTTGTTGAAGAGTAGGTCATAGTTTTCTGGAAGAGGGCGACGAGTAGAGAGATGGAGAAATTGAGTTTTGGAAGCATTGAAAGTAACAAGTTTTTCTCTGCTCCAATTTGAGATACTAGAGAGATTAGAAAATAGGTTATTTATGGCCTCTTTTCGTGAGTTTTAGAGTTCCTGCTGTGAATAGTTTTGTGGAAGGCTAGTTGAATACAGTTACAAATGACTTTTGACAGTCACTGTAGCAAGAGGTTCACTTTAGGAAGACGTACAAATGTACGATCCTATATTAAATGATAAGGGTTAACTAATAACTCCAAGTAAGGAAGTCTAAAGGTGACTATCTGTCCTTATGAGCTATATGTTAGGTAGTATAATTAACCATATTAGGGAAGACGTTTTGAGGTACGTTCTTATTAGGTTGTATGTTGATTGAAGATAGTAGGTTGATTTCAGCTCTCCGTCCTCTGCTCGTTGATAGATAGATATTATGATAGAATGTAGTAATAGTAATACCGCCACCACCAATTACCATATAAATATTAGAATGAATACTTATAGGTAAAAGGAAATTAAAGGACTGTGGTATCCAAACCAACTTTGATATGTATTCAAGTAACAACTGAAGATTTATACAGAAGTACTAAATATATAAGTAAGAGAGAATTCCCTAAGTTGAGAGGGAATCTCAGAGGGCTATGTTGACGTGCCCAAGGTACTCCAGGCACTTTCCAACATGTGATCTACACTTCCAATTCACGTGTACATAGCCTGGGTGACAACCCAAGAGGTGCGAGTAAGCTTAGAGGGCGTGGGAAGGAACTTTGACTCATGAGTTTTTAGAAGGGTTGAATATCCTCCAGGTGTACAAGAAGTTACAATGAATACAAAGGATGTACAGTCACCTGCATAAAGAATCATTCATAGTAAGTATACTACCTTAAAATTATATGAGAGATGTAAATAATGATTGCATAGTAAATAGTACAATCGTGAGATGTAATAATAATGTAATGTAGATTCGTCAGCATATGAGTGAATGCCCGGGGCTGGAGTTGCTGTTGAGAAGGTTGTTAATGAATTTTAGGAAGAGAATTGGAGATAGAACAGAACCCTGAGGAACACTGGAGTTGATAGTTTGACAGTGGCCATCCACAACCGCAGCTATGGAACAGCCGGAAAGGAAATTAGAGACAAAGGCACAGATGGAGGGATAGAAACCGTAGGAGGGTAGTTTGGAAATAAGGGATTTGTGCCAGACTCTATCGAAGGCCTTCGATATGTCTAGCGCAACAGAAAAAGTCTAACCGAAGTCCCGAATGGAGAATGACCAAGAGTTAGTTAGATAAGAAATAAGATCATCTATAGAGCGGCCCTTAAGGAAGCCATACTACCGGTCTGAGAGTAGGTTATGGGAAGATAAATGCTTAAGAAATTTTGAGGTAAGATTAGTTTCAAAAGCTTTAGAGATGCAAGAAATGAGAGCAATTGGACGATAGTTGGAAGGGGTCTCCCTTCTTTGGAACATGTTGAATGAGAACGAACTTCCAGCAAAAAGGGAAGACGTTAGAGGAGAGACAGAGACGGAAGAGTTTGCCTAGCCAGGGAGTTAGCACGGAAGCACAGTTTAAGAGTACAACAGGAGGAACACCATCCGGTTCGTACGCCTTCTTACTATTAAACCCAGAGAGGGTGGAAAGTACATCCTTGGAAGAAATTATGATATCAGGCATAAGGTGGAGAGGGAAGATCAGCACCGGAGTCATCCAAAGTGGAATTTTTAGCGAAAATTGTAGCAAAGAGTTCAGCTTTTTCAGAGGAAGAAGTGATGGTAGTGCCATATCAGGACGGTAAAGGGGAGGGAACGACGAAGAAGAAATTTTTTAGGAGAGGTTTTTGGCTAGATGCCAGAAGGCTTGGGAAAAGCTAAAGTTGGATAGTTCAGTGCATTTACTATTGATGAAAGAATGTTTGGAGAGTCGAAGAACAGATTTGGCTTGATTCAGGGCAGAAACATAAAAAGTATGAGATTCTTGAGTTTAAAGGCGACGGTACTGTTTGAATGCTTCCTCCTTATTGCGGACAGCAGTAGAACAAACGTGAGTAAACAAAAATATTTTTCAATTAATCTGAGAGAAAGAAAATGGTATGTATGCTTGCATGCCCGAGAGGATTACCTCGGTAATGCTTTCAACACACTCCGAGGGTCCCCGGCCACGGAAGCAAAAGTCATTCCATGGGAAATCAAAGAAGTACTGCCGAAGAGCCTCCCATTCGGCAGCGCAAAAGTGCCACAAGCGCCACTGGCTAGGAGGATCGGTTGGCTGTACCGGAGAGAGAGGACATGTGACAGAGATAAGTTTATGGTCGGAGGAGCCCAAAGGAGAGAAAAGACTTACAGTATAAGCAGAAAGGTTAGAGGTTAGAAATAAGTCAAGAATGTTGGGCCGATCTTCGAAGTGATCCGGGATACAGGAGGGTTGCTGGACTAACTGCTCTAGGCCATTTTAGATAGAAAAGATATAGGCTTGTTCACCAGGTTGATGTGTGGAAAGAGAGGAGAGCCAATGGCGGTGGTGAATGTGGAAATCTCCTAGGATGGAGATTTCTTCTAAAGTAGATATGGATAGAATGTGTTCCACTTTAGAAGTTAGGTAGTCAAAGAACGTTGGATAGTCGGTAGAATTAGGGGAGAGATAAACAGCACAGAAACATTTAGTTTGAGATTGACCAGAAAGTTTTAGCCAGAGAGTTGAGAATTCAGAAGAAGGCAGTGCTTTGAGGAACACTGCTTATTGTATTAACGATAGAATAGCGAGAGAGATGCAACATTGCAACGAATAGAGAGAGATTGCAAAGAGTCGGTGAGAGGACAGGAGTTAATGATACGAAAGGCTTTCCTTTCTACTTTGTCTAGAAGTTCTGTGTGAGAGGATCCTCCCCATACATGTGAACAATACCTAATACAAGGACGCACTCATTGTTCCCTGATTAAATAACACTGTATGAATATTCCCATATTCAAAATATGTTACAGGGGGACAATGCCTAGTGAGTTCACTGCTCAATAGGTGGCGTTCTGAGAGTGAGGGTCTGAGTCTGGAGGGTGAGACGGTGAAGCACTTGAACGAAGCAACCAGCTGCTTCAGAGATGGAGCTGCTTCGAGCCATGAATGGATGCTTCACATGTCTCACTCCCCAGACTGGAACGAGATCTCACGGGCTTCACCGTGTTGAGCGGTGGAATGTACAGGTTCTCAGCCTATGCCCGAGAGGGAGTAGTTGGAATATAGAAAAACAAAAAATAAAAAATGTGCCCCAGTACAGAGCAAGAAGCTGTGCAGGGGTAAAGAACCCCATGAGGTGGTTGAACACACCCAACTTCTGGGACGCCGCCTTCGCAAGAGTGGCGATATGGTCCTTATTAAGTCCATTATTAAGTTTTTGTGTATTAATTTAGAGTATTCATATGAAATTGTATATATATTTTGTAATTCTTTAGTCAATGTAGATAATTCGTATTAGGCATTCATATTTTCAGTTTGTGATGTATAAGAGGTTTAGCACTAAATTGTTCTGTTTGCTATAATTGTGTAACTCCTGTAGATTTTCGGATAAATGATTTTGTATTAATTAAGAATTGATTTGAAATATTAAATATGAATTTATGAGTAATAAATATAATTTAAATTGAAGGCTTTACATTCCTGTTCACATTCTTGTTAAATATCAATAGGTATGTTTTCTCTGTTAGGGATCTTGGGTTTTTTCCTGATGATGGCTGCGAGAGGTTAGCTGAAAATTTGAAAAATAAATAAGATGGTTCCACACGTCCATTTCCTCATTACCTTTCTGATATATATATATATATATATATATATATATATATATATATATATAGTTAATAATAATTATATATTTACTATGTAATAGTGAACATAACATTACCAAGCACATACCAGAGGTAAATAGAGGCTATCTATGCCACCCTCCTCAAGGCAGTGTGCTATTTGCTTACCACCGTAGATAGCATTACACACAATACATATAAACCAGCTGTCTCAGCGTGAGTTCCTTTAACAAATAAAATAGCTGATTTTAATGATCATCATTATTATTATTATTATAGTAATTGTTACATTATTATCATTTGCTTATAATTGTTTTTCTTTTGACCATATAACGCCAGCACTGTGACCTCCCGTGTTCTGGTGACCGCAATGCAGGCCTATGTAAAGCATATGTGGCCACCGGGACAGATTGTTCTCGTCTATGACCACTTGTTTGACGGTAAGTACAATAAAAACAAACTTTACTGCTTCGGTTTCAAAAGTTAATTGAAACTTTGTGAACTTTGACGGTTTTAATTACTCAAGGATACTTAAATGCAATCCACCTTTTAGAAAATATATTGTATTATTATTATTATTATTATTATTATTATTGGCAGTAGTAGTTGCAGTAGTAGTAGTAGTAGCAGTAATAGTAGTAGTAGCAGTAGTTGTAGTAATGGTAGTACTTATATACAGTAGTGCAGTAGGTGGGGCTGGAAGAATGCAAACACTATACGATGCTGGCGGCAACACTGAAGGTGTGTGAGAGACTGAGTTGACCGTGGCACCAAATGTCTACATTTACCATATTATACAGTTCACAGTCACATACTTTAGTACAACGACCATTATCAACATTATATAGAGCTTTCCAACCATTGTGTTCCACAGTGATTCTTCTTTACACCATATATAATAGACAGTTCATGAGGCATATGCTAAGATAGCATACCTACCGAGCTCATCCCCGACACCTCAACTTTGGAGCCTGTGTTAACTAACCCAATACAGGGGTGCTACACAGTTTGTCACCCCAGATGGGACGTCGCAATAATCCAATTATACCAGGGTACTATTTTGCTGCTTGGTCAACAGAGGCATTTGGGTGTGAATAGATGGTCCATCAGACTCGCCCCGCGCGGGATTAAATCCCCGACCTCATGAATTTGGGTCCCCTACACCACGGGTCACCATCTATAGATCTTCACATACAAATACAACAACCCTGAAGTAAAATCACACTTTATACAATTAGTAATTAATGCTTAAACAAAATAGAATACGTTGAAATAGTGTTTATTTTCAATATTTCCTATTTTCTCTCCCCTCCCTCTCTATATATGTCAATATCTCTTAATCTATAATCTTCTCTCTTATCAGATACTTACCTTTTTCATCCTAGAGTACCTTGGCAAATCTAGAAATATTTTGCAAAGCAACAACAGTATTTCAACAGATCAGTATATGAAAATTTACGACATTGCAACGTCCGTTTAAGTTTGATAATAAGCAAACAAGTAGGTCTGGGATGATTGTGCGTTTTTCTCAGTGATTCTGACCTGTGTTGCCAATTTAAGGCTGGTAATGTGATCAAGTAAATTTGTTACATATATTCATTATATTATCATATTTTAGGTAACCCATTACAGTCTTAGATAGCCAATACTGTAACAAACCTACCAAATCATATCAAAATACGATATGTATATGCAAGAATAATGTTTGCAAATGTAACCTATCAGTTGTTTATAATGTTCCTGTAATTTACTCATAACAAAAAAGGGCAACATAATAGCACACACTCAAATAGATATATAGATTAATCCAGAGAGACGGAGAGGGAGAACTAGATTGTTATATACAGTTTATATTATGTGTGTGTGTATGTGTGTAAGCAAGCTTGAAAGAGAGAGAGAGAGCGTCTCGGTTCATATTCGAACCAACGATTACTTGGCGGAATGAGTGTAAAAGGGGGAGGGGGATGTAAGGCAGTTTTTAGACAGTTACCAGCGAATAATATTCTTCTCTGGCTTGTACGCGCTATGCGGTACACTGAACAATGGTTATTACTAGTACCATTCAAAGAAGCTTGCAACATTTACACATCCTATTGAATATCGGTCAGACAGCGTACAATATCGGTCAGACAGCGTACAATATCGGTCAGACAGCGTACAATATCGATTTCAGCTTAAGACATTTTTCTTACCAATTGTTATGGACAATATTAATGCGTTTGTATATAGTCAAAATTTATCACGATAAATTACACAGTTACGTAAACCAAAATGTATTTTGTTATCAAATAAAATACAATTATTAATGTAGTACAGTTTCATATAAAAATAGCTAATAAGATTAAATATAACTTTTATGGAAAACAAGAAAAGGTCAGGATTTACAATCGTTTTGTATCACGTACAATTGCCATACAATATTGTGGTTTACCAGTCAGCCTCTTAATTTGTTCGCCGTCTTAAACACAAAAAACAAACAATTGTTCACACTTTTTCATATATTAATTTTTATGGTTACCAGAATTAATAGTTGTTGACGAATTCAGATCTTATTCAAAGATCAAGTTCAATGATTTAGGTAAGAGATTTTACAACGTTGCTTTTGGTGCGATCTTGCAGACATTGTAGAAGCTTACTCGGACTTCTTAGAATATAATATTTGTATTAGCAAATATTGATACACATCTTACACAAAGCTGCACAACTTTTATGGGCACTAATATTATAGGGAACGATGTACCTTTATAGCGTTATATATATATATTTTTTTTTTTTAAATCGCGAATTCCGCAAATCGCTGATTGGTATATATTGATTTTTGTCATTAGAACACACACACACGCAAACACAAAGTCACGGTAACCAAGCGCACTTATTTACTGCACCTAGAGTGCTGTTTCTGGTGTCAGGTGTTGGATCCCACGCGCCAGCAAGGAAGTTTCTCTCAAAACATTCCTTGGCCGTGAAGGCTATTGTAAATATATGCCAAGGATCTTTAATAGGACTGAGGCTTACCCTATCTGAGGCAAAGGAAAAATAATGAAAATGATATGATGTATTTACATACTTATGAGACATATATTCAAAATAAGATAAGTCAGTTAATTCGGATGATAAATAGGTTCCTCTCAAAGGATCTCCAAGAGTCTGGCCCTTCATACAGGCACGGATCTCACAGTCACGCCCTTCGTACAGGCCAGAGACAGTCCCAGAGGCAGCCTCCAACACTGGATAGAAGGTCACCGGAACTCCTAAACACCCAGGAGTTCTCTCTCGCCCGGCCCTTGGTGAGGATAGGGTCCTGCCTCCTGTATGGGAAACGTTAAGAATTAGCATAGCCCCACAATAACATTTCATGAATAAGAGAGGACTCGCAAAATACAAACACAAGGCATTGCTAGACTACAATTTTGATAATTAAAACACATTACGTTAAGTTTACCATATCACAAATACCGAAATAGAACACGGAATAGAAATAGAACACTGAGCAATCTCACTGTCACGTCTGGATTTTGAGAATCTAGTGAGGAAAGGATACCCTGTCCAAAACAGGAAGAGTCTGGGCCAGCTCGACCCCCGATTCGAGAACACATCACTAATTCAATAAACATGTTCGAACCATAGACTACATATAACCTAGACATGAAAGCGTGATGTCACAAGGTTAGTTTGCCGCGCGTCCTAGGGATTTAGTGGCAGCACTTTTGTACTGTACAACAACCAAAGCACCTCAGTGGCTTGTCCTTATTATAGATAGTCTGTGCGCCGCGTGCGCCTGCCAGCTAGCTTGCTGCAGTGTTTCCAAAGTTAAGGGAATATCCGCAAAATGAGGGAGCGATAGATTAAAGAGGGAACGTATTTAAGAGTTAATTAATGTTGGTAAAAACACTTGTAAATTATTTAGTATAAATTAGATATATATTATACAAGCAAGATGAAAACATTAAGTATACATATACACTATAAAACATAGGCTACTCCTATATGATGCAAGCTGTATACCTTCAAGCAACACAACAAGAATTAAATTGTCATTTTGAATATATATTAGTAGGCCTATGTTACATGTTATGTAGATGTTAATTTGTCAAGTAGCACTAAATCGACATTTATACTTATGACATCTAGGGATATTTTGTCCCACCATTGACGTTGGCAACTCCCGAATCTCACATCAACAATGGCGGGTGTTGGAGGAGTTTAATGACGACAATTACACGATGACTGGCCTTTACAGTAGCCTCTACTTATGTCTATTTAACTATGTCATATCTGCAGAGTCTCTGGATAACGTTCAATTGATTATTAATAGCCTTATTAGTACAAGGTAGGGATTATTACGAATTAATGAGGACCAAGGATAGTCAATATAATGTCTTTGTGGAGACCCTCCCCTCCCATTGTCCTTTGTGATCGTGCTGCCATCTGTCGAACGCGCGGATCCCTATTTACAGATTTGTGGCGTCTTCTTTCGTCTGTAGGTCATATGTACTCTATGGTTCGAACCTTACACTAGAGCAATACACAAATACGAATCTTTAATCCGACTCATCTGTATAAATACGACACTACAGAAAATTAATCCTGAACTCTGGTAAATGAATAAAATATTATGAATGAACACACCGAGTTCGAACCTTACTTTTAATAGTTTAACCTGTCTGTTATCAAAGAGAGTAGTATAAACAAGCACAATAAATTTGAACCTTATTTTCCATAATTTAACATTAAAATTACAGAGACATAAATACTTATAATATAGTATAGTATATAGTTTATTCCCTCATACAGCTCCCCTAACAAGTATCTAACCAGAGGATAGATACAAAAGGCCAATTACTTACTAGAGCGGCTCAGGAAGTCTGCACCAATGTTGTCAGATCCCGCAACATGAACTATCCTAAATCTGTAGGGTTGCAAACTAAGTGCTCACCAAAGGAGTCTATTATTGGGTCCTTTGAACTTATCCATGTAGATCAGAGGTTTGCGATCAACCTCCAATAAGAACTTCGCACCTAAAAGATAATCAGTAAACTTCTGAACCCCAAAATTCAAAGCCAAACATTCCCTTTCTATAGTAGAATACCTACACTCCCTATCTAGTAGTTTTCTGTTTGTGTAGGCAATGGGAAAAGGCACCCCATCAACATACTGGAGTCGTTACTGTTCACACCCCAAAATCTGAGGAATCCGTTACAAAAGTACAAAAGGAAGATTAGGGTTTGGCAACCTGATAATAGGATATGCAGATAGGGCAGCTTTTAGTTTCTTAAAATGGTCTCTCAACTTATCTGTCCAGGGCAATGGCTCACTAACGTCTTTACGCAGAATGTCAGACAGTGGAGCAGATAGAGTCACCGCTTGAGGGGTAAATCTTCTATAGAAGGAAATCATCCCCAGGAAGGACCTCGATGTCTTCTTTTTGGAGGGAGTCTGATTTCTAATATAGCCTTCACTTTATCCATCTGAGGTTGCAAATACTGTCCATCAACAACATAGCCCAAGTACTGAATAGAAGGGAATCCAAATCTACACTTAAAAGGCATGGCTGTCAAATTGAATTATTTTAGTCTGTTAAAAACACAGTAGTAATGGCTTGCACATGTTCTTTCCAAGTGGATTAATATATGAATATATACATTATCAAAGTAAAAAGAAACATTTGTTTAAACCAGCAAGCCAATTTTCATGTGGCACAGGCAGTTACTAACCCAAATGGAAGTCTAGTAAATTCCATCAGATCCCTATGAGTTGGAAAGGAAGTTAAGGGTGTTGCTTTCTCTGATAACGGGACTTGATAATAAGATTTGGTTAGGTCTAACTCCGAGAAGTATTTCGCAACTGTGAATTTATGCAAATCCTCCTGCATAGCACAAAGGTCATGTAATAGCTGTCATCAGGCTTTTAGTTCATTAGAACAGGTGATGAGTAAGGAGAGAAGTAAGGTCTAATTATTCCCAAATCAAGAAGACTGTCTACCTCTTTCTCAAAATGTGAATGTAGATGGATGGGGATAGGGTAAAAGTTGGACTTGGCGCTCAGTAGTTGAGAGACAATGTCATGTTCAATAGCTGTAGTACAACCAGGGACGTCTGAGAAAACATTACAATATTTGTCAGCAAGGCTGATTATCTCTTCCTTTCCATCTTGAGATAGATAGGACATATGGAAGGTAGATCACCTCTTCCTTTCCATCTTGAGATAGATTAGGACATATGGACATATTAGGACATACTGAAAGCACTTCCATCCCTAGCAACTACCATTTCGCCTGACTTTACCTAGGCTCAAAAAGAAGAAAGTGTAGAACAAGGCCCCTGAAGTGCAGGCAAATTTTGAGGGGTTATATTAAGAGGAGTAATGTTAGGGAGAACCAAAGGATGGATCTTCTTGTCATGGGAGGACCTGGTTTGAACAGCAGCAGCAACCTCACAGGGCTCTGCACTTTTTCCTTTACACAATTCAAGAGCACCTGGTACATTTCCTATCAGAACCCTACCAAATATACTTGGGGAAAAGAGTCCCGACGTCCTAGATAATCTGACCACTTCTACCAATCTACATCCAGTCACATCATATTCTGGAAGGACTTCTTCAGATACTAGTATACATGAACATCCAGAATCCCTGATAATAGTAGAAACCTAAGAGACATTTACAGTTCCGCCTGGAACAAGTTCAGGAGGATTACTATCTTCAAAACAATATCCTATTCTCTGTTCTGTTATTGCGAAGAGTATTGCCTAAAGGCATAAAGTTTCTTAGGGCACCAAGGTTTTATGTGCCCTTTCTTACCATATTCATGACAAGTTACATTAGAATAAATCCTTCTTACGAGTGCTTGTGATGCCAGACTGCAACTGGGTTGGTGGTTTATTCGATTCAGCTGGGGCAGACTGGCTTAAGCTAGAAGATGTAGAACCTAATGTCTTACCTGTATTAGCATCAAATATAGTCCTTGGGTAAGCACCGTGAGCCAATGCCCAGTTATCAGCTAGGGTCACAGCCTCCTTTAGAAGAGTCACATTGTGTTCCTTGATGAAGGTCCTCAAGTATGGGGAATGATATGACACAAACTGGTCTAGAAGAAAAGTTTGTTTTAAGGACTCATAATCATTCTTTATATTGCAAGAGGCCATCCACTGATTAAACAAACGTCCAGGTTTTATTGAAAATATATCTTAGGTTTCCCCAAACATTATCCTAGCTGACTTTAACTCTTGACGGAAACTATCTGGGAATTTAGAAAAACCTCTCAGGAGAGCAGCCTTCAGAATGTTGAAATCTTGGGTAATTTCTGGGGACAGACTAGTATAGATGTCTAAACATTGTCCAGTTAGGAGACTACAATGTCATAGTCAAACAGCATAAGTATCACTCTTAACCTGTACAAACCCAGGGACGGCAGAGATCCGTCAGTAGATAAATCACTCGCCAGTCCCACCGACGGCTTGATACGATCCTTGTAACTGCCAGTATCAGGCAGTACCTGGTACCATGACGTTTGAGCACTGCTCTAAGACTTTGGCAGCACTCCTCAGCTTATATCCAAGCCCCAACAGGCTAGGAGAGGCAATGTTCCTCCTTCTTTTGAGGTGGGAGGTTATTACATCTTGTCTCTGAAGCCATTTTGGCCACATTGCTTGGTAATGGGGGTACATTTATGGTAGTAGCCTATGGTACAGTAGGGGTTAATTCCTAGAAGACTAGCAATCCTTTCAAATCTTATGAGAAAAGACGAAATATCTTCCCCATCTTTATAAAAGAGTGAAGTTTGTTTACTAGGTTCAGGGACAATTGAGGTGATACTACTAGGTTGGGACTTCGCTAACTGAGCTAATTGGAGAGCATGTTCTAATCTTAACTTATCTAGCTCTATCTCCTTCTCTCTCTCTCTCTCCTATCTTTCTCTCTCCCTTTCTCGTTATTCTTTCTTTTGCCCTTTCGTCTCTACCTATTGTCTGTTGTTTGATTACAAATATTGCTATATTATCAACAGCAAGTCCTAGAGACTCAGCTTGAGCCTTAACGATATCAATATAGAGATTCATGGAAAAATAGATATAGAATACCGACTAGACTCTCATTAGCAATGATGTGCCTAAATGAGAAGTACTGGGGTACTAACCTCACCTCAACAAAGTAATGAAGCTCTGACTGCTCTACAAAGAAATAAGGGCTCAGAACCATATAGGTACAGCATAAATAATAAGTTGCACTGAACTACTGCTGGCATTAGTGACCAACTATCATGACTCCTAGAAACCCTACTTTGTAACAGCATTCTCTTCCCATAACAGAAGAAAACACAGGAAACTATGTACAGGAAACTAAGCAAAGTCACTGGTATGAATGGCTTACCTCCGGGCCACTAGGACGGCAAGCAACCCATGGTGAGAAAACAAGCTATGGCGATACAAGCATCCAACAATAGCTTTACTATTAAATAAATGTATACACAATTCAAAGTTGCCTTAACATCAGAAAAGGTAAGCAGTCAATCCTGGCGAGGTGGTCATGTGTAAATATATGCTAAGGATCTTTAACCTAAAAACAGAGACTGTCCTCAATAGAGTTTTTTTTGGTGCACTGCGACCATTCTCAATAGATCCAGAGCATACACAAAAACTTAGAAAACACCCCAGAGGCACTCAAAACAAAGCAATTTATGATTATGTGAGAAAAGTCCCCTCCATTACATTCTACCACTCCTACATATGTGTCCCAACCCCCCTTCCCCCTCGTTTCCCCCCTCCTCAATTATCAGATATTTTTCCTCTTATTCCCCCTTTTTTGGGTAATTTTGGGCGCGAAATTCACCCTCCCGGTCTCTTTAACACGGCTGAGGCAGCTAGAGATCCTTGCAACACAGAGACTTCTATTCAGACTCATCAGTTTCGATCAAGAGCTTGTAGAGGGAACATACACTCCCCCCCTGCTCTTGCCTCATGATATGACCTTGCGGAAATAATACGTCTTTTTCACCCCCCAAATACTATTCCCACTTATTTTATTGCTCTTGAATGTTCATATGTTCATATTAAAAGCAAAATAGGCGCACATAGATAAGTAATAATTATAATATGTTACATATGACGATTTTCATCAGAATAGAACCAAATAGCTTCGCTTGGCGGGAGGGTTTGAAGTACCATGGCTTCGCAGAATATAAGTTAATAAGACTGAGACTTACCCTATCTCAGGCAAAGGAAACAAAAATGAAAATTATATACATTTACTTACATATTTGTGAGACATACAGTATATTCAAAATAAGTTAAGTAATTTAATTTGGATGATATGGTTCCTCTCAAAGGATTTCCAGGAGTCTGGCCCTTCAGACAGGCACTGATCTCACAGTCACGCCCTTCGTACAGGCCAGAGACAGTCCCAGAGGCAGCCTCCAACACTGGATAGGTCACCCGAACTCCTAAACACCCAGGAGTTCTCTCTCGCCCAGCCCTTGATGAGGGTAGGGTCCAGCCTCTTGTATGGGAAACGATAAGAATTAGCATAGCCCCACAATAACATTTCATAAATAACAGATGACACGCAAAATATAAACACAAGGCATTGATGGACTACGATTTTGATAATTAAACACATTACGTTAAGTTTACAATATCACAAGTACCGAAGTAGAACACTGAATAGAAATAGAACACTGAGCAATATTACCATCACATCATATCATGAGCGGGCGAGTGCCCAACCCCGAAAGGGGTTGAAATAGGGGAGCTATCCCCCCGCCAAAGGCAGCTTTCTAGGGCCTTTCCTAGCTGTTGCTGAGAGGATTGGGTTCTAGTCATGTGGTGATGGGCTAGTCTATCAGAGTGAGAACTGAGCGATCTCTGCCATACCCATAGCTTTCTCTGACTGTTCCTTTTACTTATATATTTTCTAGATCTCAAGTGACGGCATCTCTTCCGTGGATTGACCTCCCAATCTACCAAGATTGGAAGCCAAAGCGTCACATTTTTCCTTTTCCCCTCAACTTTCTCTTCATAATTGCTTCATAATTGCCCCTTCATAATTGCTGCGGGGCACAGGGCCCTGGGTGGGGCTTTGGTTTCCCGGGCGGTGCTTGGTTATGGCCTTGGCCTTGCTCGGCCAAGGCAGCTTTCTAGGGCCTTTCCTAGCTGTTGCTGAGAGGATTGGGTTCTAGTCATGTGGTGATGGGCTAGTCTATCAGAGTGAGAACTGAGCGATCTCTGCCATACCCATAGCTTTCTCTGACTGTTCCTTTTACTTATATATTTTCTAGATCTCAAGTGACGGCATCTCTTCCGTGGATTGACCTCCCAATCTACCAAGATTGGAAGCCAAAGCGTCACATCTTTCCTTTGCCCCTCAACTTTCTCTTCATAATTGCTGAGGGGCACAGGGCCCTGGGTGGGGCTTTGGTTTCCCGGGCGTTTCCGCACCCTCCTCAGCTCCCCGCCATGGAGTGGCTTCGGTCACCCAGGCTTTATTGTGGTAGGCAGGGAGGGTTCTGTGGGGGCGCTCGGTTATGGCCTTTGGCCTTGCTCGGGGCCTTGAGGCTGTTCGGCCAGGCAGCTTGGGGAACAACAACAACAACAACAACAACCATCACATCTGGAGGTTAAGAATCTAGTGAGGAAAGGATCCCCTGGACAAAATGGAGAGTCTGGGCCAGCTTGACCCACCACTCAAGAACACATCTATCTATCTATCTATTGCTGGACGCCTTACTCCCCTTACGAGGGTGGCCATACACAGAATGCCCCCAAGCGGACCTATTCCCTGTGAGAGGGACAACACGAGCCAGTTTAGTGAAGGACTTACAGGATTGACCACTCAATTTAGGATCCGTCCAACTCCGAGGCCCTCTTGTGTATCTTGTTAGCACTATTTTTCTACAGTGGTGTTCGGCTAATCCATCCACTAACCTGCCTTACCCTTAGGTAAGCAGTACGGATTTGTATCAGGTTTACTCCCCTAGACAGGTTGCCAACCAAGGCTGACGAGTCCCATCCACCCGGATTTGTATAAGGTTGTCTCCCCTAGATGAGTTGCCGACCAAGGCTAGCGAGTCCCATCCACCCGATGTCATGAACACATCACTAATACAATAAACATGTTCGACCCATAAACAGATTCAAATCCTAAACCCGATTCACCCTTATATATATACGACACCAAAGAACATTAATGCCGAACTCTGGTAAATGAATACAATAAGAACGAACACACCGAGTTCGAACATTACTTTAAATAGATAACCTGTCTGGTAGTATACACGAGCACACCCACACCGCATTCGAACCTTACTGTTCATAATTTAACATTCAAATTACAGAGAAATGCATATAACATAATATATATATTCTATTCGGGAGGCCATGCACGGAGCACGAAGCTGGTGCGGTGCAGGGTGCCGTGTGGATCTGCGCATGCCTTTCAAAACAAGACCAGCATGCCGTCCCATAGCCCAGAGGTAGCTGTTAGGGCTTACACCCAAGAGGTCTAGCGTTCGATTCCAGCAAAATATAATATTTGTTTGTTTGTATTTTTATAATACAAAATTAAGTTAGGTTAGGTTAGGTTAGGTTGGTCTAATACTAATAAAATATATTCTGAAAACAAAATCAAAGTCATCGCGCATGCACAGACCCACACAGCATCCTGGACCGCACCAGCATCGGGCTCTGTGCATGGCCTCTTGTCTATTCCCTGACAGCTAGGAATGGACTGACCAGTCTCGAGGGACCCACAAAGTCTCCTACCCACGTCCTACTCCCTCAGGGGTATGTAGGCGTACTCTTTAGCAGCCAGGATCAGTCTGTTGATCCCTTACAATAAGATCTACTTCAAGTCTGTGTATTTTCAGCTTCATTGGCTGCCAGCTTGAAATAAACCAATTATTATTATTGGCATTATTATCATCAATATTATTCATTGTCATTATCATTATTATTATCATTATTATTATTATCATTATTATTATTATTATTATTATTATTATTAATATTATTATTTGTATTATTATTATTATTATTATTATTATTAGTAGTAGTAGTAGAAGTAGTGATAATAGTATTATTTATACTAATTAAACCAGTAAGAAATAAAACCAAACAAGAAACTAATATACCGACATCATTCAGAAGAGAAAATTCGAATGCTGATGATAAAAGTATTAATGCAACATTCAAATGCAACTGTAATGGGTGAGGTGCTATTTTCGGGGTATATGTTTGTTGTTTTATTTATTTATTTTTTATGTGAGTGAGGGGGGCAAAAGGCAGAAATGCCCGCAGCGAGTGCCTCCCCTATAGTTGAAAGAGTGACAGGGCCAAAATCAAGGGACGTTCGAGCCAAAATGCCTGGACACAGTATATCCACATATATATATATATATATATATATATATATATATATATATACCGGTATATACAGTATATACAGTATATACACCCCTTACATGCTAAGATAAAAATGCAATATTTATCTAAAGTTGGATTTTAATACGATTCAAATTTGACCAGCACTCGTAGTTCTCATTGCATTGCACTTTAATGCACAGAATATATTGTCCAATAATTAAATCAATACTCGACATTTAAATGACCAATTGAAATATATCAATACTAATTTGTCCTAAATTGAAAGTACATAGTAGGTCTCCTGATATATTGAAGGTACATAGTAGGTCTCCTGATATATTGAAGGTACATTGTAGGTCTCCTGATATATTGAAGGTACATAGTAGGTCTCCTGATATATTGAAGGTACATAGTAGGTCTCCTGATATATTGAAGGTACATAGTAGGTCTCCTGATATATTGAAGGTACATAGTAGGTCTCCTGATATATTGAAGGTACATAGTAGGTCTCCTGATATATTGAAGGTACATAGTAGGTCTCCTGATATATTGAAGGTACATAGTAGGTCTCCTGATATATTGAAGGTACATAGTAGGTCTCCTGATATATTGAAGGTACATAGTAGGTCTCCTGATATATTGAAGGTACATAGTAGGTCTCCTGATATATTGAAGGTACATAGTAGGTCTCCTGATATATTGAAGGTACATAGTAGGTCTCCTGATATATTGAAGGTACATAGTAGGTCTCCTGATATATTGAAGGTACATAGTAGGTCTCCTGATATATTGAAGGTACATAGTAGGTCTCCTGATATATTGAAGGTACATAGTAGGTCTCCTGATATATTGAAGGTACATAGTAGGTCTCCTGATATATTGAAGGTACATAGTAGGTCTCCTGATATATTTATTAGGTCTCCAGTTATGTGCGTACGTGTAGATGTATGGAAAGGTGATATGGTGTGATGTAGGTGTACTGATAGATAACCTGGCGTGTGAGTAGGTGACCTGGTGTATAAGTAGTTGACTGGTGTGTGAGTAACTTGGGGTATAATTAGGTGACCTAATGTGCAAGTAACTTGGGGTATAAGTAGGTGACCTGGTGTATAAGTAGTTGACTGGTGTGTGAGTAACTTGGGGTATAAGTAGGTGACCTAATGTGCAAGTAACTTGGGGTATAAGTAGGTGACCTGGTGTATAAGTAGCCTGGTATGTAAGTAGGTGGCTGGTGTGTAAATAACTTGGGGTATAAGTAAGTGACCTGGTGTATAAGTAGCCTGTTGTGTAAGTAGGTGGCTGGTGTGTAAGTAACTTGGGGTATAAGTAACCTGTGATATAAGTAGGTGGCTGGTGTGTAAGTAACTTGGGGTATAAATAAGTGACCTGGTGTATAAGTATCCTGTTATGTAAGTAGGTGGCTGGTGTGTAAGTAACTTTGGGTATAAGTAGGTGACCTGGTGTGTAAGTAGACTGTTAAATAAGTAGGTGGCTGGTGTGTAAGTAACTTGGGGTATAAGTAGGTGACCTGGTGTGTAAGTAGTCTGTTAAATAAGTAGGTGGCTGGTGTGTAAGTAACTTGGAATATAAGTAGGTGACCTGGTGTGTAAGTAGACTGTTAAATAAGTAGGTGGCTGGTGTGTAAGTAACTTTGGGTATAAGTAGGTGACCTGGTGTGTAAGTAGACTGTTATATAAGTAGGTGGCTGGTGTGTAAGTAAATTGGGGTATAAGTAGGTGACCTGGTGTGTAAGCAGACTGTTATATAAGTAGGTGACCTGGTATGAAAGTGATCTGTTGCATAAGTGGATGGCCTGGTGTATAAGTGGGTGACTCGGTGTGTAAGTAGGTGGCCTGGTGTGTAAACAACCTGTTATTTATTCAAGTAAGGACTTGACGGGGAAGCAAGTGAATTGGTGCGTAACTAGGTATCCTGGTGCGTATAAGTAACCTGGAGTATAAGATATTGACCTGATATATGTGTGGGTGACATGGTTTGTATGTTCGGAACCTTGTGTTTATGTAGATAACCCGGCGTGTTACCACCCGATTTGTAAACATGTTACTAAGTAGTATGGTGTTATGTTATTAATGTATTCTTATTTATAAATAATTTTCACATTTCAATTGTATGTATGTGCAGTTTATGTATGTGAATATCATGGAGTTAGCAACATATGAATAGTGAATCATATGGTATAATCAGGTAAATGTAATAGTATGTTTATTTGGTTTATGTTTGAGCTCTTGAAAATAGACATATGTTAACCTGCAATTTGAAAGTGTATGTAATACATTAATCGTTCACTAACTGTATAACTATATAATGGGTGAATATACAATTATAAAGTGCATGTAATACATTAATCGTTCACTAACTTTATAACTATATAATGGGTGAATAATGAATATACAATTATTATTTTTCTACAGACGCTATACGAGATGCCGATGAGCACGTGACTCTGAAACAATTGGACAATGCAACACAGCAATACCAAATGCAGCAACCACAACAAAACCACAACAATGATGAACAGCACAACAAATACACTCAACAGCCAAACCAACAACAACAACTAGCACAACACGGACCAGTGAATCTACTATCACACAAGTTACACTTTCAAGACCAAAGCACAGTCCAAGACCCACAATCACTACAACAAACTAAATACTCACAAAGTCAATCAACCCAGAGCTCCGATCGATCAACGGAGAAAGGAGAATCAGTCTCGCGGGATGAAACTCTTGTGTTCTCGTGCAATACAACGGCAGTAGAACAATTGTTGTCCCATGGTGGTGCCCACATCCACACTTCTAGACTGGTCCTGCTGTTCTGTACCAACGAGAACACCCGAGCCATCTTCACAACGGTAAGCTAAACACATTCAATTTCATGTTATACTCTCAACCTTCAAACAGTCATGTCTAAATAAATGGAGAACTCTAATTATTATATACATGAACTATTTCAACTGGCAGTAGAAAGTGTGGTTGACGACCGGAGACAGGAAGTGATAATGACCTTGTACAATCGAGCTAGTAAGTGATGCATTGGCACCAAGTATGTTTTGATCAATAATTGGTAGAAGCAATATCTAAGCTTCATTTCTTCATATCAAGTGAACTATACAAACATGTTCCTACATTTACCCGCTCTATTCAACATCTGACAGACATTACTATAGCACTGAGAAAACCAAACGTAATGACATGACTTATTAGCGCGACTGTACAAAGGAATATTTATTAAAAACAAAATGTACAGTCGTGAGCCACAACAATTTTAATGTTTGAACCTTTAAAGCCAAATTATATATCGTATTTTGATATATTATGGCATTGTATTTTTTTGTGTGGGTTTGACACCGATTGAAATTTATGTAAAATTATTATGTCTTTTTATTGTAACAACACAAGAGACGCTTAATATGAGTAAAGTCGTCTAATTATAGCCAGAATACTCGGTTAAACATCATAATACTCAAGGGGTTAATCATTTTTGGTTAAGGGGAGATAGGTTGTTTTTCTAGACTCCCTTCTCCCTCATGTTTAGCTCCATTAGTTTTCATATTTTAAGATGTTGCCCCATTAGTTTGTCTATTTTATGACCTTTTCCCCATTTTGGAAGAACCGGCCTTCAGCCGAAACATTTTTCTACCGAAAAATGTACAAACTAATCTACAAGGGTGATCTAATGGATGTTTTGTATTCATTTTGATGGAGGCCTAGGGAGGAAATTAGAAAAATAATGAATATATGAAAACATTATCAAAAAGTGAACCATCCTTAAATGTACAGTATATTGTACCTTGTTACTACATTGTTTCCTATGAGCCAATGATATTGTATAATAAGCTATGTGACAACACAGCAGTTTATGTTAACCTGTGGGTGTTGTCTCAATATGGGTTAAGGAGCTAAATGATGATTTATGAGAATTATTTTTAATTTAAACTTATTTCCCAATGATTGCAGTATATTTCCACTAGTTTCGTTTATCATTCGGCAGGGCATACCTGGAAATATTTAAGTTGATAACTGTGAACTTTAAGATGAATACAGTACACCTTTCACATGCAACTTTAGACAATTTTGCGCACCTAATGACGTAATTCATAACCGTATGGGAGAACACCACATCGAGTGACACTGTAATAACATTAATTATTAGTATAATTTATGAGACTGCCAGAGTTGAACAACAAGCCTACAATCTGCATAATGTTTGAGATTGTAACACCTGGAAAATGACACATTACTATAACATTTTGACAAACAAATAATACATTGACAAACAACATAGTAAGTGCTATCTTATATCTTGATGCATGTTACACAGCACACGCTTATGTTACACAGAGGAGTGCAGTACAAAGGGGTTGACTACTCAAAACCATAAAATCGTGAAGCACTCAAAGCATGAAACATTACTCAAAACAGTAGTACGAAATTGAGTATCGCTAATAACGTAAACGAGGTGACAAAGGTCCCCTCACACATTCAAGCCTTTTGACCGACAGACCAGGACCTCGAAATCGGCGTCAAAAGTGTAGGGATTCGGGCTGACTTTAATTGTCAATGACAGTGTGTGGCGCAGTCAGCGCATGGACTATGAGAGACCGACTCAGGCTGTAGGTCTAGTGTAGCTCATGCGCCGGCAACCGCTGTGGCACGGTGAATATTCAATTAAATATAACCCAATCCAGTGGAGCTTGGCAGCATCTTACCGACGTCAATCGGCGATATAGTGCGACACCTACTGCGACAGACGTAGGTATGTCGCCGATGGCAAGGGCTCCACAGGGTTTCGCAGGGGAGCATAGCATACTGTCAACTATTGTTGCTTTTTATATTATGTTATAGATACAAATGTAGGTGACAATAATGCGATAATCTAACATGATTCCTTTGTTTGACTCTACTTGTGAGGTTCGAGGAAACTCACATAGTTTACTATTATATACTGTAACTTTTTATCTTATGTGAATAGGTACAGTTGTGGACAGATGTAACAGATACAGCCTTGGTCTGTCCAAGACCTCAATAGAGGGCAGCACAATTAGTGCCCATAAATTATCTGGTAACAGTGATGGTGTGGGGGTAGTAGGTGAAGGTATGAGGTGGAGGAAGGGAGGCGAGGGAGGAGGGAGAAGGAAGGAGGGTACAGGAGTGGGAGGGGTAACCAGCGGACTCTGAAAGAATAATTAATTTTGTGTTTTGATCATTATGTGGGATTATGATTGCGAAATATTGAGTCGTGAGGTGTGTGTAGCATAATAAACGCGCTACAGGCTGCTAATCTGCTGTTGTTCTCTCTCTCTCTCTCTCTCTCTCTCTCTCTCTCTCTCTCTCTCTCTCTCTCTCTCTTCATGTACAATATATATGTGACATAATTATAGGCATTGACATATATGATATCTTAAATCTTTAATGTAGTACTACTTCATGTTTGTTCTCTGCCTAGAGCGCCTACTGAGTTATGATATCGGGAACGTGGTATTGTTCAAACATGGGAGCGTGAGATACAACTGAACTACCTGTTGGTTATCTAACAAGGGGAAATATAGTAATTGTTATTATTTGTCAGTTGGTGAGTCAGTCAAACTTCCAATATAATGGTGAGTGTATAGGTCATAGTAGTAATGAAAGTATGCAATGCATATTAGGGGAGGTGTGGTGGAGTGGTCTTGCCACTGGCCTGGTAATCCAAAGGTCCCGGGTTCAAATCCCGATGTATCAATGGGAAGATATTATTGGGATGGAATTTGTGCTGTACCTAGTATCAGTGCATTACCACAAGCCCACCAAAACGTCAATAACATACCCTCATTGTTCCCTGATTAACCCTTAATTAGCGGCGAGCAACATAAGTCGAGTATAATAAATCTGGACTATCTGGCGGCGCTCGACATAGGTCGTGTGGCAATTTCAGCACGTAATGTTGCTGAGAGAGAGAGACAAGTGGTGGCAGGAGAGTAGCGAGCGTATGACTGCTCCAGACCACCGCGGCGAACCTACTGACACGAATCCCACCTCCTCCCTCCCTCTCTCACTCGCTATATACGGAATTGTATGGGGAAAGTGACGAATTACATGCTTTTTGCACTCGCGTTGCACGGTTATTGCAAGAAAACTAGCCATCATAAAAGGATCGTTATGGTGTCATTCGAAAGCTCTGTTTATGCCCTTTCAGGGATAGATACTTGTTTTACGCTCTGGGTCTTATTTAGGCATGAAAATGATCACGTAAACAGCCCTATTTTGGGTAAAAACACCCCGCTGGGTGGTACATATAAATAAACCGCATAGGCCGCTCGTAAGGTGTTAAATAGCAGTGTATGAATATTCCCATATTCAAAATATGTTATAGGGGTGCACTGAGAGTCCGAGTGTAGGGGATGAGACAGTGAAGCACGGGAACGAGATGGCTTCAGAGATGGGATCGTTTCGGGCCATGAGTGAGCACCGTGCCTCATGTGAAGGCAAGATGGCAGGTGCTCGTTGTACTCTACGTGCTTCACATGTCTCACTCCCTAGACTGGAACAAAACCTCACGGGCTTCACTGTTCATTGTAAAGCGGTGAATGTTAAGGCTCTCAGCCTATGCCCGAGAGGAAGTAAGTTGGAATATAGAAAAAAAAAAAATATATATATATATATATAATGGTGTATACAGTATAATACGCTATCAATGACACGCCAATTAAAGTGTTTTCCAAGTGTACCGGAGGTGTTATCAGTATTGGCATTGCCACGGGTAAATAATAGTTTTTCATTATATACGTCCATAAGAATTCAAACAACATAATATTATAAATGAATAAAACATTATTCAATCTATCTCTAAATAATCTATTTGTATTAATTTAACTCCAAAGCAGAAACCAGGACACAAAGGATGACTAATATATATTTACATAGCAATACACCTGTTCAAGAAAAGCAACCATTTATATATAATGTGTCAATACAATCCTCCAAGTTTTGGTATAGAGGCGCAACAGACTATGTTATAAAATAATATTCCCACATTGAAAACCAAGTTACATTTATTGGTCAAACCTCTTGGTAGATATGCTCAACAATAATGACGCAAGGGTTATGTAAGCTTAATTAATATCAAATGAAAACACGATTATACAGAACCTTTCCGGTATACCAGGTGTTTGTTGTTACGTTTTGACGGCATCAGTAGAAGTGAAAGCGTTAAATGAGATAGCGTTGTTGTTGTTGTTTTTCCCCAAGCTGCCTGGCCGAACAGCCCCAAGATCCCGAGCAAGGCCAAGGCCATAACCGAGCGCCCCCACAGAACCCTCCCTGCCGACCACAATAAAGCCTTGGTTACCGAAGCCACTCCATGGCGGGGAGCTGAGGAGGGTGCGGAAATGCCTGGGAAACCAAAGCCCCACCCAGGGCCCTGTGACCCTCAGCAATTATGAAGAGAAAGTTGAGGGGCAAAGGAAAGATGTGACGCTTTGGCTTCCAATCTTGGTAGATTAGGAGGTCAATCCACGCAAGAGACGCCGTCACTTGAGATCTACTATGAGATAGCGTTAGGGCCATTCCTTGCTACGGGTTCTAAGCTGTATACAGTTGGTTAGTGCCTCAGAGATATGAGGATACGCTTCTTCACTTATTATGGCATATAGTAAATTAGTTCATTAATGTTTGTAGTTGGAAGAATAATTGAGATAGCCACTACCGATTTTATAGATAAATAGCATTCCAAAACTGGAACATCCTATAATGATCGCGAAATTAAAGTGAAAAAGCTTACACATATTAAGGAAGGGTTGGGAATACATTAACAAGAAATACTGAATAGAATTGAAATAATTATGGTGAGCAAAGATGCATGGCATATACAACTAGTAAACCAAAAATAATGCATGTGCTGCTTTATGATATATAAATATGTTTAAGATAATTAAAGAAGTTCATAATATCATGACATAGGCAAAAGTAGACTCCGAATGTTTGAGATACAGTATAGCTACTAACAATCTAGAGACAGATGAACCAGGAGAGATACGTAACGCTTGATAAATTAACTTTAACAGATTACAGAACACAGGAAGAGATTAAAGACCCAATAGAGAAATGGGAGAAACGAATTATCAGTCCTCTTAATCATTTAATCCCGTTCTCAAAAAAACAGGGTGAATTTTAATTAATGTGAATATATGACCTTCTGTGATTTCGTATAAATATTTAACAGTAAATTGTGAATAACATAAAGCTTAACAACAAGGTCAGTTTCTAAAAGATGATTGAAAAGAAGGAGTTGCAGCATTTCCGTTTTTATTGTTGTCAGAATTGTTGTACGAAAAAACACACTTGGTATGGAATATATACACATATAATTCATTTATGGGTCTTTCAAACTATTGCACGTAACATAACATTTCTTAATTCAATATTTCTTTAGGTCACCAATAATACAATCTTGACAAATATTGCCAATCATTAATATAAGGTCCATTGATTTCTTAATATATTTAGTTACAAACCGACTTTCCAATAGCATTATTGGTAACTCTAGATTTCATTCATCCTTATTAACCAATAAAGAGGGTAATCTTAATCTTACTAAATAATTGACTCACACAAAATCTGTAGAGCGAGACTGAAGTAAAAGCATGGTCATTGTAGGCCTATAGTTAGTAGATAATTGTTCTATATGTGTTAGTGAGACAAAAGGCAGAACTGTCTGTGACGAGTGCATTCCCCATAGTTGAAAGAGTGACAGGGCCAAAATCAATGCATGTTCGAGCCAAAATGCCTGAACACACGGAGTGTGAGACATAAATTGGCTACACCGGTATCTGGGGAATGTTGGCAACAACCTTCCGATAGGGTAACCTCACTAGAGTGAACAATTTCCTACCAGAACCAGGTGATTGTATATATTGTAGAGATTAATTAATGTTAGGTAATTTAGTACTGCATAAGATTACCTTGATCAAGTTAATTTAGTTATAAAACCTTGTAGAAATAAGTTTAGAAGAACTGTAAAGAGGATCAGTTTAAATATTCCCGCGACCGCATACGCGATCCACCGTTTGCTTTAGGGTCGTTAATATCTTGATATTATGTTCATTAAATCATTGTGAAACGATGTTCACCTTTATAATTATATAATTTAAATGCTGATAATTATTTATATGATTTCGTGAAGAGGGAATGAACCCTTGGTAACGAATTAATATATAGTTTATTTAAGAGTCGGAAATTGAAGTTCCGATCAGACGCTAGTAAACATCTGAACGGTAGAGAAGTGTCCCGTGATCTCCTCCACCACAATTCCCACGCCCGGCCCGGAGTCCTGACCTATAACCCTTATCTACCGAAGCCGGAATCCTCTGAACTAAACCAGGACCCTAGTTATATCTAAGTCATTGATATATATGGCCATTTATACAATGTTTAGTTAGGGCATCCTGAGAGATAGGCTACCATAGTTCATACCATAAGGTAGGCTATCTCAGACTTTATTTTTATTTATGTTGATTAATTTTATATTTCGATTGGTGTGGTAAGAGATAACCTTTGGCCATATTATCCCCCACATTTTGGTGCCCCGAGTGAGGATTCCGATCGGTGTGTAGACTAATGGTTGAGTTAGGGCCAGTTTTCAACAGTTAGGGTCCCTGCTAAGCTGCAGCAGTAGGCTAATGTTTAAGGTCGTTTTTGTGGGACATAGATTGATCCCCCGCCGTTATGAGGTCCCTAACTGTGAGGCGATGGCCTTGGGTGAGTGGCATTTCAATTAATAATAAGATAAAATCGCATGGCGTTTAAATCCTGTGGTAGAGGACTGGTAGGAGGGTCTGCAACGTTGCGTTCTCTGGCGTTTGTGAAACTCTGAGCTTTGTTGCAGTTGTTACATCCTGGGATATATAAACACTGGGCTCTTTCTATTGGACTAGGTATGCAGCAACAAGCAACAACGGAAAACGCTAGATCCAACCCTTATCTATAAACCCAGGCAACAAACCACCCTAAACCATCAAGAGTCCTGCCTGGACAACGAGGTATCCTATGACTCGGTTACAGGGTGCACGCACTATAGACTGCTGATAGTCAAGCAGGCTATATAAAAGATCACAATTAAGTTGACTTAAAGCTTCAAGGAAAAGATAGATGACGGAATTAAATTGCAGAAACAATTTAATAACAAACTAGAAGAAAGTACATTTAACGTTACGTTAATTAATACAACTAATCACCCCTGCATGAAAGAAGGTGAAAGCAAACAGTCCTCAAAACATCGTACAGGTAGACAAGATGCAGCTTTCTAAACTGCATGCGGCTACTGTAGGATCTGATGCTTAGCAAAGAAAGTACGTTACGGATTTAGAGAACTCTTAACTCATAAGCAGGAATAAATACTAGTGATAGGCCATACAGTGTATAATGGCATAGGTATAATTAAATAAAGGCAGCAACTCGCAACATAACCACATACAGGTGTGCTTCTCACTCTTAGTCAGGCAAGCCTGCTCGGACAGAGTCTCTAAGCCACACCCTGACTCACAATGCTCACAAAAACGGTAAACTGTGGCACAATAACAAGCATACAGAGATAATAAACCCCTAGCTGTTAATCTGCCAAGTGGCAGAGGTCTAGCCGGAAGGATATAGGCTTCGGATACCCGGGCTGAGCCACCTGCTCTAGCCTAGGGACGTTCCCAAGTCTGTGTGCCAAATTACTCTAATTGAAAGGGTGCTCTCTTGAGAGACTCAGATCGCAAGTATCTGACTCTCTCCTGGCGACCCTAAAACAAAAGCAAGACGTACCTAGCGCAGTGCTGAGTGGACTAGGCAAGGGCCCTCACACAACACAACACTAGACACACAGGGACACGGACAAGAAAATGCCCCCAGACTCCCACGGGTATCCTAGTAAAGTCGTGCGGGTCCACAGGACTCGCACCAGCAGACTTTACTTAAAGGATCGCAAAAAGCCTCCCCTCCGGTCTAGCCCCTGCTAACCTGACACAAGAACACACTAGCAAGCATGAAACCACCAAATATGAGACAACAAAAAAGCTTCCTAGGTCTCATTAACAATTACGTCTCTGCATAAGGCCCAAAATCCTATCTAGTTATCTGAGAGCTCGTCGTTAATACAATAATAGATATAAGGTCTATCAAGGGGATGGGATAATTAAATAGATTGGTGAAGTAGTGGAAGGAATGTATACAAAGTAAGAGAGAAAGTTTCTAAGTGGGGTTGAGAGGGATAGATATCAAGGGGGTCCGAAGGGTACGACAGTGAGGTGAGCTCTGAGTCTTGAATCTGTCTGGAACCCACCCTAGGCATACAAAATACATCCCCGGCTTGGCAACACTCAACACTGTTGCCTGGTCAAAATCCTCTACCCCGTGCGTGAGTCGAAACTAAGCCTAACGTTGCAATCAAATGGATATGGCAACGCTTCAGGCTCGTCCCAAGCTGGCAAGCGAAGCAACGTCCCAAGTCGGTCTCTCTCCCGCTCGTCTCCTCCCGCCCTCACTAGACTTACATCTTATATATTATAATGAAATAATCAACTATCGAGAATAAAATAAACTAAGATGCGTTGGTTAAGAATAAGGGCAGCTTCAAGCTGTGAAACAACATAAGAATATCCCAGACATTAGTTACGTTGTCGTAGGATATATACTAAGGAAAAGCCTGCCGACTGGCTGCCACCAGCCGGTTTCTAAACGGCTGGGCAGCCAACGCGCGCGCATGCCCGCACGTGGCTACTATGCAGAAGCGTCTCACCTCCCCCAAGATATAAGACCCTTGACTAAGTTCTTCATATCTAACAGAAAGCTTCTCATAGTACCACACATTGTTGCGACACAAGGCACTATATATAAAAAAAAATAAAGACTGTTGCGCTCCACCGAGCAAGTTCAAATAATTTAGCGACAATAAGCGAAAACATTCAACTTAGATACTGCTACAACATCTTATACAAAATTCTACACGTTATAAAAAATAAAGAGTTTTTATAAGGTTTTTGCTTTTTTAATTTGTTTTTTCGGTTGAACTACAGTGACAGCCTATTTTCCTCCACACTCAACCCTCAATCCTGTGGCAGTCTAACCAACATCATCCACCCGTGATAGACAATCCGCTATCACGTTATCAGAACCGGCAATATGGCGTATGTCCAGATTATACTCCTAAAGCATGAGTGACCACCTGGTCAGCCTCATATTCCGGTTATGAAACTGATTCAAGAATTTCAGAGGGTGATGATCGGTATAAACCACTACGACTGGTCCGAAAGCAGGACCATATACATCGAAGTGCCTGAGCGCCAGCACTATCGCCAGGAGTTCTTTTTCAATTACAGAGTAATTCCTTTGTGCACTATTGAATTTTTTACTGTAAAAACTCACTGGATGTTCGATACCTTCATCATCTGTCTGTAACAAGACAGCCCCAGCCCCTACGCCACTGGCATCAGTCGCCAGCTGAAAAGGTCTGCTGAAATCCGGGGCCCTGATTATGGGGTGGGTACATAACAGGTGTTTCACCAAGGAAAACGCCTCTGCACACTCAGGAACCCACCGGAACTTATTGTCCTTAGATAATAAGTCAGTTAAAGGTGCAAGTACAGTCGAATAGCCTTTGATGAAGCGACGATAATAGCCTATCATACCTAGAAACCGCATGATTTGTTTCTTAGTCGTAGGCTGGGGAAACTGATCGATGGCTTTGATCTTTGTCTGTGGAGGGCACACCTGACCCATCCCCACCTCGAACCCCAGGTACAAAACTGTGGCTTTGACAAAATCGCACTTACCCAGGTTTACCACCAAACCTGCTTCATTCAGTTTATTAAAAAGCTGTCCGATGTGAGCACAGTGACTGTTAAAATCATCGTCGTATATTATGATATCATCTAGGTACACCGTACAGTTGGGAATGTCGGCTACAATGTCGTTCATTAATTTCTGAAACGTTGCAGGGGCATTTTTAAGCCCGTATGGCATAACATGGCAACGATATGTGGCACCGTCCACCACAAACCCACACACCTCTCGCGCTCGCTCAGAGAAGAGCATTTGCCAAAAACCCTTAACAAGGTCTATCTTAGTGAGGAACTTGGCTTTTCCTATCTTATCCACACTGTCGTCCACTCGAGGGAGAGGGTAGGCATTTGTGGGGGTTAAACCATTCAACCTGCGGAAATCTATACAAAACCGCACCTTGCCATCTGGTTTGTGCTGCAGTGTGACTGGGGAAGTCCACCTTACTGCACCCTCAGAAATCAGCCCACGTTTCAGCATATAATCCAGCTCTTCCCTAAGTGCTGGTAATTTAATAGGGGGAACACGGTATGGCACTGATTTAAAGGGCGGGTGGTCCCCAACATCGACATCGTGCACCGCTTGAGTAGTGAGGCCAGGATGCTCCGCGAAAACAGTTGGGTTTGAATCAAACAAGTGCTGCACAGCTACACGCTGTTGCTCAGGCAGGTGCAATATCAACTCGTGAGCCACTTGTCTAGAATTCCCTGCCCACTAATCCGCGGAAACATGACAATCCCAATTACCCTCCCCCGCAGCTTGACTGGCCCTTCCTCCTTCTCCACCACGATCGCTGCCGATCAACACCGGGACAGTGAGAGGCTCGGAGGGGCGCCTCACATACTCTTTCATCAGATTTACATGGCAAAGTTGGTTCTTTTTCTTACGATCAGGAGTAGCTACTAAATAGTCGAGATCAGAAACCTTCCTTACAACCCGATACGGACCAGAATACTTGGCAGACAAGGGGTGTCCCATCAGAGGCAGTAGTATCAGTACCTCCTGATCTACTTCAAACTCCCTCAGCTTCACCTTCTGGTCATATCTGTCCTTCATCTGAGCTTGTGAACTCTTAACCCTTATTTAGCGGGGTCGGACTTAAGTCCGATACGAGAAAATTGGACTAAATGGCGGGGTCGGACTTAAGTCCGTGGGCGTATTCCCGCCCTAATTTTGGTGGAAAGCGAAACTTGGTGGTCAGGCGGTGTACTACAAGGGCCCACCCACACATCCCCACTGCGTGACCATGACTAAGTGACCCGCAAGCAGCCATAATGGAAGGTCAAGATTTGCCCGTGTTCGATTCGGTGGCCGCCAATCCCTAGTGCGTCGCGCCACCCTACTAACCACGCCCGGCTCACCACCCAGAAACTAGATATCATGCTGAACTCTTCAGAGCTTTCTAATAAGCTGTTGGATGAAACTGCCGAAGGTCTGGGTGAGAGTTTTGGTAGTGTGGATGACTCGGAAGACGAAAATAACCCGATCATAGGCTTTCACCCCAAGCATAATTTGCGTGGGGTGGATGTTGTGGTTGATATTGGACAGACCCTTGAGCAAATTGGAGACGTTCCTGACGAAGAACATACTGGTGTGGGTGTTGGTAAGTACAATTTATATTTTATAATTGCTTGAAAATGTTATTGCAAGCATTTTATCACCTTACGAACAGCTGGTGGAGTATATTTCACTGTGCTGCCCAGCGGGTTTTTTTTTAACCCTAAATGGGGTTGTTCCGTGCTCTTTTTCATGCATAAACAAGACCCAGAGCGTAATACAAGTATGTATCCTGAAAGTGCGTAAATTGAGCTTTCCAATGACACCCGAACCATCCTTTTACGATCACTGGTTGTCTTTCAGCGATCGTAAAACACGAGTGAAAAAACCCTAAAATACGGTAATTTCCTTATAGAATTCCCTGTGTGGCGAGCGGTCTTGAGGTAATTTATGCTCCTAATCACCGCTCCGCTCTCTCTCAGAGCACATTACGTCCTCAAAATTGCACTCTACAAGAAATTTCCTTTGCATTTATAGCGTATAATTTGCAGGCGTTCGGTAAATTTCTTACGGTAATACAAACAACCAAAGATTGAATATTTGTGCTTGGCATTATATGATTGTGGAGAACAGATGTAGGCCTACCGTATATATTATGTTTTCATATATTATATGATACATGTGTAACATTTTTATATTATCACTACTCTCTCTCTCTCTCTCTGTCTCACTCTCTTTGTTTGTACTCCTTTGTACTCTCTTTGTCTGATGTAGGCCAGGGCACGCCCCTAACTAATCTCTTCCCTCCCAGGGGAAATCACACCTAGCAGATGTTTTTGACCTCCCCTCTCTCTCTGTCTGTCTTCCTCTCTGGGTCTACCTATACTGCATGTGACATTGAAATTGCTTGAGAGTTTGATTGCAAGCATTTTATAGCGTATTATTTGCAGGCGTTCGGTAAATTTCTCACGATAACCAGGGTGTATGGTACATTTCTCACGATAATACAAGCAACAACGAAGCTTGGCGAAGATTGTGGTCTACAATATACCTTTTTATAATTGCATGTGACCTTTTAATGGCTTGAAAGGTTTGATTGCAAGCATTTTATAGCGTATTATTTTCAGGCGTTCAATAAATTTGATAAATATATCAAAATAAGTCCTGTGGGACTATGAAATAGCTATTATTGGACAAGGACAATATTTTGTTCATCCCTCCACTGGAACATCAACAACAATGTCAACAACGTATCGCCGTCGGCAATCGTAAGATTCAGAGTCGTAAAGATTCCAGGACGAGCTCAATAGAAAATGAATGAATGAAATGAATGAGTGTGCAGTACTGCCAATACGTATAGCGACTTCCGCTAGATCTAGAGACCTTTACTTCGATCTAGCAGCAATGACTAACACTAGCGGTTTTGTTTTGAAATTTCAGAACAATTTCGAAGTGATATTATATGGATTTTGCCAATTCATATTTCTAGTGGTATTTATCATGTCTTACATCTAACAATATATGCTAGCGGATTTAATTTCAATTGGTAACCCTCCCGCTCTAGTCGGCTCCAAGAAAATCGATAATGGTGGCACTTTAGTAAACAGGTGATAAACAAAACCGCATGCGGATCGGTTTGGTGTATCGGTATTATGGTAAGTTGGCTACCTACTATTGTTTATACGATATAGTAAGTAATGATAAGTAAATTATTATATATTATATATAAAACAAAAACAAAATTCATGAAAAGCAAGCGAAACAGAGAGAGAAAGAGAGAGAATGAGAATGCAGAAACTGAACTGAAGAAAGAGTGAAAAAGATATAATAATACAGAAATATTACAAGCAAATAAATGAAATAGAGGGATTAGTTAGAGAAAATAATAATGAGAAATACATAATACGGATGAGGAAGAGGGAAAGCGAGCGAGCCAGAGAGAGAGAGAGAGAGAGACAGGAAGAGTGAGAGAGATTAGAGAAAATAGAGAGATTGCAAGCATTTTATAGCGTATTATTTGCAGGCGTTCAGTAAATTTCTTACGGTAATACAAACAATGAAAGATTGAATATTTGTGCTTGGCATTATATGATTGTGGGGAACAGATGTAGGCCTACCGTATATATTATTTTTTCATATATATATGATACATATGTAACATTGTTATATTATCACGACACTCTCTCTCTCTCTTGTCTCTTCCTCTCTGGGTCGGTTACCTATAGCCTACATTTATAATTGCATGTGACCTTGAAATTGCTTGAGAGTTTGATTGCAAGCATTTTATAGCGTATTATTTGCAGGCGTTCAGTAAATTTCTTACGGTAATACAAACAACCAAACAACGAAAGATTGAATATTTGTGCTGCACATCCCTCATACGAAATACCATTCCCACCGTATAGAGAGAATACAGAAACTGAACTGAAGACAGAGTGAAAAAGATATAATAATACAGAAATATTACAAGCAAATAAATGAAATAGAGGGATTAGTTAGAGAAAATAATAATGAGAAATACATAATACGGATGAGGAAGAGAGAAAGGGAGCACAAGAGAGGAAAAGCGAGCGAGCCAGAGAGACAAACAGACAGGAGGAGTGAGAGAGATTAGAGAAAATAATAATGAGAATTACATATACGGATGAGGAAGAGAGAGACAGGGAAAGCGAGCAAGCCAGAGAGAGAGAAAGAGAAACAGACAGACAGACAGGAGAGAGAGAGAGAGAGAGAGAGAGAGAGAGAATACAGAAATAAGGAGAAATAAGAGAAAAATAAGACCGATTACCGAAGGAATACTAGACGCGCGAGAGGCCGAAGTCAGGCCAAAGCGAACGCAACCGAACGCGCCTGGGAAATAGACCAAAAAGTACCTCCTCTTCCTCACCTCTTCCCACCCTCCACACTCATTCATAACATCCATTCATAGACTTATATGGGGAGACGAAGAGTTGCTCTTTCCAAAAATGATCATTTCGTTCGCATTGGAGCCATAGTAACGGCGCTAGGGCGAGTGAAATTGAGCGAATATTTCGGGATTATGCCCGCTGAGCAGTACAGTGTAAAATACCTGACCACCCGCTAAATAAGGGTTAAGGTTCCGACCTGCTACCTCCAAGCTCTTTAGCATTCTCTCACGGCTTTCAACTACATACTTTAGAAGCGAGCATGGATTTGTGACTCCCTCCCAGATCTCCTTGACTATGTGGAGGGGCCCCCTGACACTGTGTCCAAAAACCAACTCGTTCGGGCTAAATCCCAAGCTCTCCCCAGGTACTTCTCTCGCAGCAAATAAAACGTATGGGAGACCTAGTTCCCAGTCCTTCCTATTTTCCATGCAATAACACCGCAACATACTCTTGAGAGTTGAGTGCCACCTTTCCAAAACTCCCTGACTCTCGGGATGGTAGGCAGATGACACCACAGACACTCTCCCATGTTGCTGCATGGGCTGCTTAAACAGAGCAGAAGTAAAATTGGATCCCTGATCAGACTGAATCTCCTGAGGGTAGCCATAACGAGAGAAATAGACAAGTAGGTTTTTGACAACAGTCTTAGCCATCCCGTTGCGCATGGGGTAAGCATCTGGATACCGTGTTGCTACATCCATTACAGTAAAAATTTATTGCCGGCACTAGTGGGGGGCAATGGGCCAATCATATCGATAACTACTTTGCTGAAGGGTGGCCCAATGACAGGGATGGGTTGTAACGGGGCCCTCGGGATGACCTGATTGGGTTTCCCAACAACTTGACAAGTGTGACACTGTGACACCCATGACACGACACTCGCCTTTAACCCAGGCCACCAGAAAAGCTTGCTCAGAGCTGCCTCCGTCTTACGTGCCCCCAGGTGCCCTGCCAAAGGCACATCATGAGCTAATCTCAATAAGCTCTCACGGCACACCCTCGGTACTACTAACTGGTCCACTAATCCTGACCCGCCATCCCACTTTTTCTTGGGATCCTGATGTCTCCGATACAAGATCCCCTCGGACAAGAAAAAATCACCAGGCTGCGCATCCCCATCGCTCTCCAGTTCGACAGCACCATTACCACACGCCCTGACTTCAGGATCTTCCAGCTGCAAGGAACATATATCAGCAGGTGCGAGATTATCCAAGTTCATCTTAAATAATTTATTTCCACCTCCAATGTCCCGCTGAGCCATCCTTTCCTCACGCTGTGCATAACGATGCTGTCGCAGAGTCTCTTCCTGCCCTGCACCTGCACTAGCGGTGACAGGCCCCGGGGAACTCTCCAGACTCAAACATAGGTGCCAATAATGAGTCACCAAGAAACACTGCCGGCTCAAAACTCTCCAATTGACCAACACTTCCCGTTTTCTTGTGACCTTTCCTCCGCGGTTTGATAGACTGAGGTGGTGGCTGCAAGGCTCCGGATGTCTGAGAACGCGTCACAACACACGCCATGGTTTGTACGCTACACTTCTCAATCCACTCCTGTTCCTCCCTACTAACGTCGGCCGCCTTCTCGGCAACGACCATGGGTGAAACCTTAGAAGCAGGCACCGCAAAGTCGTTGCCGAGGAGGAGGTCGACGCCCCCAACAGGCAAGTTCTCCACAATTCCTACATCCAGCTCCTTCGCCACACCACCCACCTCCAGCTCCATCCGCACCAGCGGGTAGGACTTCGTAGCATTGATCCCCTGAACTACCACCACCCGAGCAGCGTTAATCGGTCTACCAGTAAAGTTCTTTAACAAGGTCTGAGAAGCCCCCGTATCACGCAATAGCTTAACTCCTCGCCTTTCGCCAGCCCACCTCACAAAACCATGCCCTCTATGACCCCCAAAGACGTCGCGGACAGGGTTCGAGCCTTCCGGACTCTTGAACACAGGCTGTGTCCCACCCTCTGACGAACTACCCTTGGCAAACTCAGAAGATATAGGCGACACCCCTATGCTGCGGGCCAATGACACAACCTTGTTTGGTGGCTTGTTCGGACAAGCATTTGCAAAGTGACCCTCCTTGTGACATGCAAAGCACTCTTTACTCTTTGGTTTCCCTTGGGAGTGGGAGGTACCATTAGACTTCTTATATGGGACGGTATTTGGTTTATGTTCAGTTTTATTGTCAGTGCTAGATGGTTTTGTGTATTTATGTGTATCAAAATTCTTGGGAGAGGGAGGGGTACGATCCTTTGCACCCGACTCACTCCTAGCTGCTGCTCCGCACCCTCGAATTAATGACAGTCGGAGGTCAGCCATTTCTGCTGCCTCCTGGAGAGTTCTAGGATTTTTTTCCTTTATATTTAATGTTAAGTCCCCGCCTGTGCACTTAAAGAACTGCTCCAAGAGAACCAGCTCAGTCAACTCCTCAAAAGTAGCTTCCCTCTCAGAACGCAGCCAATGTCGTAGTGCATCAGACAAGTCCCGGGCGTGTTCTAGGAAGGTACTATCCTTGCCCTTAGTAACACCCCGAAACTTCAAGCGGTAAGTTTCTGGTTGTAACTCATAGGCCCGTAGCACAGCCTTCTTTAGCTCATCATAAACTACACAGGACTCTAAAGGTAGTGCATCATACGCTTTTAGCCCCTTTCCTAGGAGTCTTGATGAAACTAATGCTGCCCACTTTTCCTGAGGCCACTGGTGTTCCTGACACTTCTTCTCAAATCGCATAAAAAACTCAGCCACACCTAATTCATCGAACACAGGAACTAGTTTAAGCAGGTGCGACAATGATTGGTCTCGATGTCTATTACCTCCCCCAATATTTCGCCCTGTTACCTCCACTCGAGATCTCTCCAGCTCCCTGTCAGCCCGATACCTAGTAGACTCTGCCTGCAGTTCAGCCTCTCGTATAGCTGTTCTCTCTGCGGCCTCAACCTGAGCTCTAGCGGCCTCAACCTTGGCCATCTCAAGCCGAAACAACAAATCTGGAGTCAACCCTTGAGGAGGGAAAGGTGCATTTAATGGAGAGGGTCCCTGTGATTGAATTCCACGCTGCCATTGACCATCAACTTGGGGGTATGTACTAAATTCAGACACCCTGACGTTTGATACGGGGATAGAGTGGAGGGGGGCTGGGGATCGGGGCCCCACGTCGCCTCTCCACCCCGGTCTCTCCCTTCTAAACCCAATATCAAAGTCCTCAGCTGATCTTTCCTCATGCCACTTAACCCCTGGTGACCCTGAAGACCTGCCACACACTTTAAGCCATACTTATTCAGCTTCAACACCCTGGCAGCGGTAAGGGGCACCTCTAAAAATCTTCTAGCACCCTCCTCGCAATCGACTAGCCACTCCACAGGTCTTTCTCCCTCCGAGCCCGTATCGTGACCTGACCCATCACGGTGTTCTGATGTATTAGACATGTTTGTGTACTGCAGTAATTATCACGGTTATAGAATGTGCCTTATCTCCTATGCAAGTATGTATATACTAATGTTATTTAAAGTCTTTAATGTGTTATATTGGTTGCTCCAAAAAAAAAACTATTTCCACCGTATTCCTCTAATCATAAGGAATCTCAAAACAAATGACCACTATATTCCTCTGTTCAGTAAATCCTATGCAAGGTCGCCATTTGTTACGTCCTGGGATATATAAACACTGGGCTCTTTCTGTTGGACTAGGTATGCGGCAACAAGCAACAACGGAAAACGCTAGATCCAACCCTTATCTATAAACCCAGGCAACAAACCACCCTAAACCGTCAAGAGTCCTGCCTGGACAACGAGGTATCCTATGACTCGGTTACAGGGTGCACGCACTATAGACTGCTGATAGTCAAGCAGGCTATATAAAAGATCACAATTAAGTTGACTTAAAGCTTCAAGGAAAAGATAGATGACGGAATTAAATTGCAGAAACAATTTAATAACAAACTAGAAGAAAGTACATTTTAACGTTACGTTAATTAATAAAACTAATCACCCCTGCGTGAAAGAAGGTGAAAGCAAACAGCCCTCAAAACATCATACAGGTAGACAAGATGCAGCTTTCTAAACTGCATGCGGCTACTGTAGGATCTGATGCTTAGCAAAGAAAGTACGTTATGGATTTAGAGAACTCTTAACTCATAAGCAGGAATAAATAATAGTGATAGGCCATACAGTGTATAATGGCATAGGTATAATTAAATAAAGGCAGCAACTCGCAACATAACCACATACAGGTGTGCTTCTCACTCTTAGTCAGGCAAGCCTGCTCGGACAGAGTCTCTAAGCCACACCCTGACTCACAATGCTCACAAAAACGGTAAACTGTGGCACAATAACAAGCATACAGAGATAATAAACCCCTAGCTGTTAATCTGCCAGGTGGCAGAGGTCTAGCCAGAAGGATATAGGCTTCGGATACCCAGGCTGAGCCACCTGCTCTAGCCTAGGGACGTTCCCAAGTCTGTGCGCCAAATTACTCTAATTGAAAGGGTGCTCTCTTGAGAGACTCAGATCGCAAGTATCTGACTCTCTCCTGGCGACCCTAAAACAAAAGCAAGACGTGCTAGCGCAGTGCTGAGTGGACTAGGAAAGGGCCCTCACACAACACAACACTAGACACACAGGGACACAGACAAGAAAATGGCCCCAGACTCCCACGGGTATCCTAGTAAAGTCGTGCGGGTCCACAGGACTCGCACCAGCAGACTTTACTTAAAGGATCGCAAAAAGCCTCCCCTCCGGTCTAGCCCCTGCTAACCTGACACAAGAACACACTAGCAAGCATGAAACCACCAAATATGAGACAATAAAAAAGCTTCCTAGGTCTCATTAACAATTACGTCTCTTCATAAGGCCCAAAATCCTATCTAGTTATCTGAGAGCTATACTATAGATATAAGGTCTATCAAGGGGATGGGATAATTAAATAGATTGGTGAAGTAGTGGAAGGAAGGTATACAAAGTAAGAGAGAAAGTTTCTAAGTGGGGTTGAGAGGGATAGATATCAAGGGGACCGAAGGGTACGACAGTGAGGTGAGCTCTGAGTCTTGAATCTGTCTGGACCCCACCCTCGGCATACAAAATACATCCCAGGCTTGGCAACACTCAACACTGTTGCCTGGTCAAAATCCTCTACCCCGTGCGTGAATCGAAACTAAGCCTAACGTTGTAATCAAATGCATATGGCAACACTTCAGGCTCGTCCCAAGCTGGCAAGCGAAGCAACGTCCCAAGCCGGTCTCTCTCTCCCGCTCGTCTCCTCCCGCCCTCACTAGACTTACATCTTATATATTATAATGAAATAATCAACTATCGAGAATAAAATATACTAAGATGCGTTGGTTAAGAATAAGGGCAGCTTCAAGCTGTGAAACAACATAAGAATATCCCAGACATTAGTTACGTTGTCGTAGGATATATACTAAGGAAAAGCCTGCCGACCGGCTGCCAACGGCCGGTTTCTAAACGGCTGGGCAGCCGACGCGCGCGCATGCCCGCACGTGGCTACTATGCAGAAGCGTCACACAGTCCCTAAATTTCCCCCATATTTTTCTTATTTAGACCATTTTCTGTCTCCGTCTTTAATGTCACCCGCGTCTGGCAGACTAGGTCGACCAGCTAAACGCTCGGGATGGAGCATATACCAAATTTAATAAATAATAAATATGTTCCCCCCCCCCTTTTAGAAAAATGCTACTACCACAGGTACCCACTAACATCTGGGATAAGAAATCAATGATTAACTAAATATTTACAGCTTTAGCTTCATTCTTGTACCTAAATTCTTCCTATTATTTGATAATTTAGGCCATTTTTATGTTTCTGTCCTTTAATGTCACCCGCGTCTGAAAGACCAAGTAGACCAGCTAAATGCTCGGGACGGAGCATATATGACATTTAATTCAATAATAAATATATTCCCTCCCCCTACTAGCGTGCATTCCCACGTATTAGGTAAATTATATTGTGGACTTAATGTTTTCAACTAATTATTCATCTGAATTTGTAGCAAATAATGGTACGCATATAATGCTAAAGATTAACAGCTAAATTGAGTATGTGCTAGGCTATATCTAAATATAACTTTGATTGTTGAAAATTAGTCTTCAGTATAAACATTAATAATAGTCCAGAAAATAATTACCCATTTTCCAAAATGACTGATACACTCTTGAGAAAAGCTATGGTGGGGAAATTAGGCTGGGTAACTAGAGCATTAAATAATTGCCAGGAGGTAAAAAGACGTGACCCCTGTCCAAGGGAGCTGTTAAAATCTCAAATCCAAGATCTTAAAACCCGGTGGGCTAATTTTGAAGAGTCTTGCAATAAATTGGAGGACTTTTGCATCAAACAAGAACAATCTGAAAGGTTTGAGGAATTACAGCAAGCCTATGCAAATGCCCGTGAAAATTATTTGGATCAACTAGCTGGGTTCAAATCCTTGGCGACAGGGACAGTTACCGAAACAGGGAGTAATGGTACCAGTAATGGTACTGCGGCTCCGGGACAACAAAGCTTTAAGTTGCCACCTATAACCTTACCTGAATTTGATGGGCAATCTGATTGGAATACCTTTTGGGACAAATTTAAAGGTTTAGTTCATGACAGGTTAGATATTTCTGCAGCAAATAAATGTTCATACTTATTGGGTCAACTTAAGGGTTTTGCATTGGATTTTATCAAGGAACTTCCCATAACAGATGCCAATTATACAGCAGCTCTAGACGTACTCAAGGAGAATTTTGAAGATACGGAGTTGACTCTACAGCGCCTAGTTTACAAATTGCTGGAGTTATCAGGACCAAAGCATACGTACCAGGATCTTCAGTCATTCCAGATCAGCTTAAATTGTGTTTTGAAATCACTTAGTACCCAGAAAGATCTTGATTCAGCTTCTTGGCTCTTGAACCATATTGTACAACAAAAGCTCTCTCAGAAAACCTGTGATGAATTGTACCACAGGTATAAGAAGAACTACTTCACGTATCAAGAGATAGAAGAGGGTTTAAGAGACCTGTGCAAACACATGCAGGTTTCCAAGAAGGATAGCGGTATCAAGGAAGGAGACAACAAGGTTAAATACACAAAAGTGTCTACAACAGGGACTAAGGAAAAAGCAAAACCGTTCAAGAAGGAAGAGGTTGGTACCTATGTAACATCCGTCCAGCAGAATAATCAAACTAATCTATCTTTTTTTTTTTTTTTTTTTTTTTTTTTTTTTTTTTTTTTCTATATTCCAACTACTCCCTCTCGGGCATAGGCTGAGAGCCTGTACATTCCACCGCTCAACACGGTGAAGCCCGTGAGGTCTTGTTCCAGTCTGGGGAGTGAGACATGTGAAGCATCCATCATGGCTCGAAGGAGCTCCATCTCTGAAGCGGCTGGTTGCTTCGCTCAAGTGCTTCACCGTCTCACCCTCCAGACTCAGACCCTCACTCTCAGAACGCCACCTATTGAGCAGTGAACTCACTAGGCATTGTCCCCCTGTAACATATTTTGAATATGGGAATATTCATACAGTGTTATTTAATCAGGGAACAATGAGGGTATTTTTTTGGCATTTCGGTGGGCTTTGTGGTAATGCACTGATACTAGGTACAGCACAAATTCAATCACAATAATATCTTCCCATTGACATATCGGGATTTGAACCCGGGTCCATTGGATTACCAATCCAGTGGCATGACCACTCCACCACACCTCCCCTAAATTATACAGCATTTGTATAATAGATCTATCTATCTATTGCCTGACGCCGCGATCCCCGAAGGGGTGGCCACGAACGAACCGCCCCCATGCACCTCTGTCCCCAGTCAGTCGACGCCCCTCTCCCCAACCAGCACCGCCTTCGTTCATGTAGTTCCTCACTCCATCCTTCCACCTCATATTCGGTCTACCTCTCCCCCTCTGTCCCTCCACCTCGCTCTCGTACACCCTCTTAGTCATTCTCTCGCTTTCCATACGTTCCATATGGCCGAACCATCTCAAGTTGTTCCTTTTCACACTTTCCAGCACATCTACCTCCACACCACACCTCCTTCTTACTTCCTCATTAGTCTGTCTATCTCTCCATGTAACTCCGCACGCACTCCTTAAGTAATTAATTTCCACTGCTCTCACTCTTGGTCTGAGTCTCTCAACCAACGTCCATGCTTCGCTTCCGTAAGTCAGTGTCAAACTAATACAGTATCTAAAACAAAAGGTGTTTGGGAGAGAACAAATTCCCGTCTCAATTCTCCAGTGACCCAAGAAGTAACCAGAAATATTGACTCCACACCAGGGATAAACCAAGAAAACCGGAAGGTGTGTATGCTATGTTCAGAACAACATTCCACAGTGTATTGTAGGACTTATCCCAATCTTAAGGCTAGACTTCCACGACTCATCGAACTAGGTAAAGTGTCTTGTTTGCCTTAGCACAAGCCATTCTACTGAGGAATGTGCCACTAAATTAAATTTATGTTTTCGGTGCAAGACTGGTGTACATCATACCGCGTTGTGTCCCAAGATCAGTAAAGTACAACCCAAACCGACAAGTGTAAAATAATATGACCCTGACCACTGGGAACCCAATGCATACGCCGGCAGCTACTCCTACAGCCGAGATTCAACTGATCAGAGGAAAAGAGGTTATGCCGGTCAAAGCACTCTTTGATACTGGAGCGCAAAAGACCTTCATTGCCGGAAATGTTGTCAGAGCCATGAATTTGCCAACAGTAGGAAGAGTGAACATGGCAATAACTGGATTTTTGTCAAATAAGGAAACACAAACATTTGACGTGGTTAAACCCCTGATTAAATTGGGCAAATATAAATGTAAAGTGACTGCGGTGGTTAAGGAAGACATGAACACTTCTGTGGTAAATAAGGGTTTAAAGGAAGCATCTAACTTCTTAACAAAGAAGGGTGTTCAACTAGCAGACCGAACTATAGAGTCTGACGTAGTAGGTCCAATTCAACTGATCATCGGCTCCGACTATTGTGGTCGCTTATTGCGAAAAATGACTCGGAAACACGGTATCCAGTTAATTTCTTCATCAGGTGGATATATAATCATGGGAACTCTACCCACATGTGGCCCAAGTGAATCAGACAACCGGATGGATCCAGTCTTTGTGACTCCGGCACAATCTCTGGTGGTGGCTAGAATTGGTGCAGAATTAATACCATCACAACTAGGAGACATTCTAGAAGAGCAACAAGAACCTGTTCACAAACTTTGGGAACTGGACACTGTGGGAATAGAAGCAGATCTTCCCACCCCTGAAGACATCTTAACATATAACCACTACCTAGACACAGTTGAGTATAAGGATGGCCAGTACTGGGTAGGACTTCCATGGATGATAAATGCCCCTGAATTACCAACTAACTACCAGAGTTCAAGATGTCAATTAAATAAAATGGTGGAGAGATAGCGTCAACATCCTGAACGACTGGACATTTATCATAAAATAGTTCAAGAGCAGTTGGAAAATGACTTTATTGAGGAGGTTCCAGGTGAAATAAACCATAAAGAGGGTCATTACCTTCCTCATCATGCTGTAAGTAAGGACTCCAGTACTACCCCCATCAGAGTGGTATTTAACTGCAGTTCTCGAGCAGCGAAGAATGAAGCAAGTCTAAACGATTGTCTCTGTGTAGGACCAAATCTGACTGAAATACTGGGTGATGTACTATTAAAATTCAGGACGAAGAGATTTGGGTTTGTGGCAGATATCTCCAAAGCCTTTTTGAGAATAGGGTTAAAGGACCGCAACAGGACCGCAAATTCACAAAGTTCATTTGGCCTGAAGATCCTTTTCAGCCTGGTGGGCGGATAAAAGAATACCGCTTTTGGTCAGTGTTGTTTGGTTCCTGCTCTAGTCCTTTCTTGTTGTGCAGCACTTTGAGATATCATTTCCAGAAGACAGAGAAACCGGAAATGGGTCAAACTGTTTTACATGGATAATCTTCAGGGCGTTGCCGACAGTGGAGAAGAGGTGTTTGAAATCTACAATTTGGCAAGGCAAGAATGTAATAAAGCCAATATGCCACTACAAAGTTGGAATTCAAACTCTCATATTCTTTTGGACCAGATAAGAAGAGACTATCCTGACTATCAAATACCAGAATATCAACCAGTACTAGGATTGCTGTGGAAAACAACTACTGATGAGATGTCTCTAAAGCCCCTCAAGTTTCCCGATGTAAAACTCGCAAAACGTACACTCTTAAGTCAGGTCTCTATGATGTTCGACCCATTGGGCATATTTAGTCCCAAATCAATTAAAGGGAAGATTTTAGTTCAGGAGGCCTGACGAGAAGCACTGAGTTGGGATACTCCATTACCTGAAAAGTATACAGAAGAGTGGAACAAATTGCAGGTGGAATATGAGAAGGTATCCTCAGTCAAGTTTCCTAGAAGATGTGATCCTACCTCTGATAATGAGTGTGCTCAATTGCACATATTTTGTGATGCCTCATCTAAGGTATATGGTGCAGTAGCTTATTGTGTCACTGAAGTCCGATCTACTATGATTATGTCCAAATCCCGAGTACCGCCATTAAAACAACGTACCCTTCCACAGTTGGAGCTGACTGCTGTTGAATTGGGAACTAGGTTAGCTACTTATTTGAATGGTATGTTTCCCTTTTTAGGTGAGACATATATATGGACAGATAGTGAGATATGTTTGCACTGGATAGCTAAGGATGATAGTCACATAGTTTATGTGCGTAACAGAGTACACAAAATAAAGGAACTGCAAATGAACTATACATTCATGCATGTTAAGTCCAAGGATAATCCGGCTGACTTGGTGAGCCGAGGTGTTGGTGTCAAGAAACTGATTAACAAAACTCTGTGGTTTCAGGGTCCGGTTTGGCTACGTCAGAGTGATTGGCCAGAACAAAAATCATACCAGAAGGTTAATGATGATAAAGTTCTTATGGACCCAATAATTATCCCAGAGCCTTCAGTGATTGACATCACCAAGTTCTCCAATCTGGACAAACTATTAACTGTAAATCAATTTGTGTTTAAGTTCCTGAGCAAGAAGGTAAAGATGGATGAATTAGACCCACTTACCTACAGGATCAGAAGGATACAAGCTGAAAAGTATGATGAGGAATTAACACAGCTACGTAAACCCAATCCCAAGCCAACCAAAAGAATGAAGGACCTTGGGCTGTATCTAGACAATCAAGAATTAATATGTTGTCGAGGTCGTATTGGTAAAGCTGATCTACCCCTCAAAACTCGGCATCCGATCCTATTGCCCAAGGATTGCGACCTCACCAAATTGATGGTTTTAAAAGCGCATGAAACCACTAAACACGGTTGGGTAGCAGACACTCTAGCCTATATGCGACAAACATATTGGATACCCCAGGGACGACAAGCTGTTAAACACTGTATCAAGAATTGGATTATTTGCAAGAGGTATACAGCTATCGCTATTCCTTACCCTGGACCACCAGCTCTTCCGCCAGACCGCATTCACCAAAGGACACCGTTTGAGGTAACAGGTATAGATTATACTGGTGCCATCACTCTCACAGGAGATGATGGTCCACCCAAGAAGGTTTACATATGTCTATTCACCTGTACCAGCACTCGGGCTATCCATTTGGAAATAGCGGAGGACATGAGCTCGGAAACCTTTATTAATTTATTTAGAAGATTTACCGCTCGGCGAAGTTGTCCCAGACGTTTGATTAGTGACAATGGGACAAATTTTGTGGGCGCATCCCCGTTGGTTTCTGAACTATTAAAGAGCAATGCAGCACAGCAAATGCTAGATTCTAGAAATTGTTATTGGTCATTCACAACTCCCAGAGCCCCTTGGCAAAATGGATTTACAGAGAGAATGATAGGTATTGTAAAATCGTGCCTGAAAAGGGTTCTTCACAAGTCCAAGGTCACCTTGGATGAGTTAAGAACTGTTGTCACCGAAATAGAAACCAGAGTAAATAATCGACCACTAACGTATCAAGATGACTCCAATCTGGAAATTGAGGCCTTAACACCGGCTTATTTATTATATGGTAGACGATTGGACCCAGTCCCCCGTTTGGACGTGACTGAGGAATTAGTGGATCCCTCCGTTAACCCGGCAAGCGCGATAGGCCTCACGGAAGGCTTCCTATAGGGAACGCGATAGGCCTCACGGAAGCAGGACCATAAAAAAAGCCTTCCATAAAAAAAAAGGGCCTATCAAAACAAAGGAATTTGTCTCTAGGTGAGATAATTCCCCTCCAGTACTCATCCATGTAAATCTCACCCACCCCCCCTCCCCTCCTTCCCCACCTTATTCCCCCCTCCCTCCCCTCCTCAATTATCACCTATTTTTCCTCTTATTATCATCATTTATCGGTTATTTTTCTCTCCCGCGATAATGTAGCACAAGTGGGTTGCATAAAAGATCGTTATGCAACACCCAGACACCGGCACACACCGCCCCGCTCTTCTCAGTTGACTCCCAGACAGCGAGAGGGGAAGGCTGCCTGTCTCTCTCTCTCGCCTGAGATTATGACCGGGTGGCCAATATCTTCGTTTTTCACCACCCAAATGCTTTTCCCACTTATTTTAGCACTCTTGAAGGTTCATATATACATCATATATGTAAAATAAAAGCATACCGAAAACAAATAATGGTTTATATTGTAAATATAACGAATTCTGTCAGAATCCAGGGCTAGAAATGCACAAATAACTACCCTAGCACCTACGTCTATATCGCGCTTGTCAGGTTAATGAAGCAGATGCACACTTGCGACGAAGCTACCATAAACTCTGCAAAATACTGGACGCCTGGAACAAACATTGGGCATCTGAGTATATCTTGAGCTTACGGGAGAGGTATTATGATGCGAATTCTGCTAGTAACCGTCACAAACCGATAGTGGGAGACATAGTCTTGTTGAAAATGGACCAACCTCACTCTAAATGGCCCTTAGCAAGGATCCAAGAAGTCTATCCTGATTCCGAAGGAGTTATCAGAACCGTTAAGGTTGTATCTCGAGGACAAACCACTCTCCGAACTGTGGATCTTCTCATACCTATGGAACTCGCCATCCCAACGGAAGAACAGCAACCCATAGTAATAGGGAGCCCAAGACCACCACGAGCAGCTGCTGCAGGGTCTAGAAAAAATTGGCGTGATTTGTTAGCCGCAGGTGATATAACATGATGCGACACATCATACTTCGCCGGGCCCCAATCTGTGAGAAATAAATTGACTACACCGGTATCTGGGGAATGTTGGCAACAACCTTCCGATAGGGTAACCTCACTAGAGTGAACAATTTCCTACCAGAACCAGGTGATTGTATATATTGTAGAGATTAATTAATGTTAGGTAATTTAGTACTGTATAAGATTACCTTGATCAAGTTAATTTAGTTATAAAACCTTGTAGAAATAAGTTTAGAAGAACTGTAAAGAGGATCAGTTTAAATATTCCCTCGACCGCATACGCGATCCACCATTTGCTTTAGGGTCGTTAATATCTTGATATTATGTTCATTAAATCGTTGTGAAACGATGTTCACCTTTATAATTATATAATTTTAATGCTGATAATTATTTATATGATTTCGTGAAGAGGGAATGAACCCTTGGTAACGAATTAACCCGTGGAGCCCCGGCTAGTTTTGTAATGTTTGTTCACCAGAACCCGGCCGGTTTTCAAAAAATGGTTTTATTCCAGAAACAATAGCGAATGGGTTAGGAATGAAGGAAACACCACGAAAAACCGCTCAAAAATCTTAAAGAATGGTCCTACAGAGCCCCTGAAAACGTATTTGACAGGAGTAAAAAATTGAAGGCAATTACCCAAAAAAAACAGGTTATTGCGCGCTCACGCGCACGCACGTGGACTTTGAGAGTTTTCAGCCATTGGCATGGTTGCGTGGGATACGTACACAGTTCCCATACAAATCTGAGCCCTCTTGAGTGGCTACTGTTACGTCCTGGGATATATAAACACTGGGCTCTTTCTATTGGACTAGGTATGCGGCAACAAGCAACAACGGAAAACGCTAGATCCAACCCTTATCTATAAACCCAGGCAACAAACCACCCTAAACCGTCAAGAGTCCTGCCTGGACAACAAGGTATCCTATGACTCGGTTACAGGGTGCACGCACTATAGACTGCTGATAGTCAAGCAGGCTATATAAAAGATCACACAATTAAGTTGACTTAAAGCTTCAAGGAAAAGATAGATAACGGAATTAAATAGCAGAAACAATTTAATAACAAACTAGAAGAAAGTACATTTAACGTTACGTTAATTAATACAACTAATCAACCCTGCGTGAAAGAAGGTGAAAGCAAACAGTCCTCAAAACATCGTACCGGTAGACAAGATGCGGGGTTCTAAACTGCATGCGGCTACTGTAGGATCTGATGCTTAGCAAAGAAAGTACGTTACGGATTTAGAGAACTCTCAACTCATAAGCAGGAATAAATACTAGTGATAGGACCTACAGTGTATAATGGCATAGGTATAATTAAATAAAGGCAGCAACTCGCAACATAACCACATACAGGTGTGCTTCTCACTCTTAGTCAGGCAAGCCTGCTCGGACAGAGTCTCTAAGCTACACCCTGACTCACAATGCTCACAAAAACGGTAAACTGTGGCACAATAACAAACATACAGAGATCATAAATCCCTAGCTGTTAATCTGCCAGGTGGCAGAGGTCTAGCCGGATGGATATAGGCTTCGGATACCCGGGCTGAGCCACCTGCTCTAGCCTAGGGACGTTCCCAAGTCTGTGCGCCAAATTACTCTAATTGAAAGGGTGCTCTCTTGAGAGACTCAGATCGCAAGTATCTGACTCTCTCCTGGCGACCCTAAAACAAAAGCAAGACGTGCTAGCGCAGTGCCGAGTGGACTAGGCAAGGGCCCTCACACAACACAACACTAGACACACAGGGACACAGACAAGAAAATGCCCCCAGACTCCCACGGGTATCCTAGTAAAGTCGTGCGGGTCCACAGGACTCGCACCAGCAGGCTTTACTTAAAGGATCGCAAAAAGCCTCCCCTCCAGTCTAGCCCCTGCTAACCTGACACAAGAACACATTAGCAAGCATGAAACCACCAAATATGAGACAACAAAGAAGCTTCCTAGGTCTCATTAACAATTACGTCTCTGCATAAGGCCCAAAATCCTATCTAATTATCTGAGAGCTCGTCGTTAATACAATAATAGATATAAGGTCTATCAAGGGGATGGGATAATTAAATAGATTGGTAAAGTAGTGGAAGGAATGTATACAAAGTAAAAGAGAAAGCTTCTAAGTGGGGTTGAGAGGGATAGATATCAAGGGGGTCCGAAGGGTACGACAGTGAGGTGAGCTCTGAGTCTTGAATCTGTCAGGACCCCGCCCTAGGCATGCAGAATACATCCCAGGCTAGGCAACACTCAACACAGTTGCCGGGTCAAAATCGTCTACCCCGTGCGTGAGTCGAAACTAAGCCTAACGTTGCCAACAAATGCATATGGCAACATCAGGCTCGTCCCAAGCTAGACTCTCCGCGCGAAGCAACGTCCCCCAGCCGGTCTCTCTCTCCCGCTCGTCTCCTCCCACTCTCACTAGACTTACATCTTATATATTATAATGAAACAATCAACTATCGAGAATAAAATATACTAAGATGCGTTGGTTAAGAATAAGGGCAGCTACAAGCTGTGAAACAACATAAGAATATCCCAGACATTAGTTACGTTGTCGTAGGATATATACTAAGGAAAAGCCTGCCAGCCGGCTGCCGCCAGCCGGTTTCTAAACGGCTGGGCAGCCGACGCGCGCGCATGCCCACACGTGGCTACTATGCAGAAGCGTCATACCTCCCCCAAGATATAAGACCCTTGACTAAGTTCTTCATATCTAACAGAAAGCTTCTCATAGTACCACACACTGTTGCGACACAAGGCACTATATATACAAAAAATAAAGACTGTTGCGCTCCACCGAGCAAGTTCAACTAACATAGCGACAATAAGCGAAAACATTCAACTTAGATACTGCTACAACATCTTATACAAAATTATACACGTTATAAAAAATAAAGAGTTTTTATAAGGTTTTGGCTTTTTTTTTTTTTTTTTTCGGCTGAACTACAGTGACAGCCTATTTTCCTCCACACTCAACCCTCAATCCTGTGGCAGTCTAACCAACATCATCCACCCTTGATAGACAATCCGCTATCACGTTATCAGAACCGGCAATATGGCGTATGTCCAGATTATACTCCTGAAGCATGAGTGACCACCTGGTCAGCCTCATATTCCGGTTATGAAACTGATTCAAGAATTTCAGAGGGTGATGATCGGTATAAACCACTACGACTGGTCCGAAAGCAGGAACATATACATCGAAGTGCCTGAGCGCCAGCACTATCGCCAGGAGTTCTTTTTCAATTACAGAGTAATTCCTTTGTGCACTATTGAATTTTTTACTGTAAAAACTCACTGGATGTTCGATACCTTCATCATCTGTCTGTAACAAGACAGCCCCAGCCCCTACGCCACTGGCATCAGTCGCCAGCTGAAAAGGTCTGCTGAATTCCGGAGCCCTGAGTATGGGGTGGCTACATAACAGGTGTTTCACCAAGGAAAACGCCTCTGCACACTCAGGAGACCACCGGAACTTCTTGTCCTTAGATAATAAGTCAGTTAAAGGTGCAAGTACAGTCGAATAGCCTTTGATGAAGCGACGATAATAGCCTATCATACCTAGAAACCGCATGATTTGTGTCTTAGTCGTAGGCTGGGGAAACTGATCGATGGCTTTGATCTTTGTCTGTGGAGGGCACACCTGACCCATCCCCACCTCGAACCCCAGGTACAAAACTGTGGCTTTGACAAAATCGCACTTACCCAGGTTAACCACCAAACCTGCTTCATTCAGTTTCTTAAAAAGCTGTCCGATGTGAGCACAGTGACTGTTAAAATCCTCGTCGTATATTATGACATCATCTAGGTACACCGTACAGTTGGGAATGTCGGCTACAATGTCGTTCATTAATTTCTGAAACGTTGCAGGGGCATTTTTCAGCCCGTATGGCATAACATGGCAACGATATGTGGCACCGTCCACCGCAAACCCACACACCTCTCGCGCTCTCTCAGAAAAGGGCACTTGCCAATAACCCTTAACAAGGTCTATCTTAGTGAGGAACTTGGCTTTTCCTATCTTATCCACACTGTCGTCCACGCGAGGGAGAGGGTAGGCATTTGTGGGGGTTAAACCATTCAACCTGCGGAAATCTATACAAAACCGCACCTTGCCATCTGGTTTGGGCTGCAGTGTGACTTGGGAAGTCCACCTTACTGCACTCTCAGAAATCAGCCCACGTTTCAGCATATAATCCAGCTCTTCCCTAAGTGCTGGTAATTTAATAGGGGGAACACGGTATGGCACTGATTTAAAGGGCGGGTGGTCCCCAACATCGACATCGTGCACCGCTTGAGTAGTGAGGCCAGGATGCTCCGCGAAAACAGCTGGGTTTGAATCAAACAAGTGCTGCACAGCTACACCCTGTTGCTCAGGCAGGTGCAATATCAACTCGTGAGCAACTTGTCTAGAATTCCCCGCCCACTGATCCGCGGAAACATGACAATCCCAATTATCCTCCCCCGCAGCTTGACTGTCCCTTCCTCCTTCTCCACCACGATCGCTGCAGATCAACACCAGGACAGTGAGAGGCTCGGAGGGGCGCCTCACATATTCTTTCATCAGATTTACATGGCAAAGTTGGTTCTTTTTCTTACGATCAGGAGTAGCTACTAAATAGTCGAGATCAGAAACCTTCCTTACAACCCGATATGGACCCGAATACTTGGCAGACAAGGGGTGTCCCACCAGAGGCAGTAGTATCAGTACCTCCTGATCTACTTCAAACTCCGTCAGCTTCACCTTCTGGTCGTATCTGTCCTTCATCTGAGGTTGTGAACTCTTAAGGTTCCGACCTGCTACCTCCAAGCTCTTTAGCATTCTCTCACGGCTTTCAACAACATACTTTAGAAGCGAGCATGGCTTTGTGACTCCCTCCCAGATATCCTTGACTATGTGGAGGGGCCCCCTGACCCTGTGTCCAAAAACCAACTCGTTCGGGCTAAATCCCAAGCTCTCCCCAGGTACTTCTCTTGCAGCAAATAAAACGTATGGGAGACCTAGATCCCAGTCCTTCCCATTTTCCATGCAATAACACCGCAACATACTCTTGAGAGTCGAGTGCCACCTTTCCAAAACTCCCTGACTCTCGGGATGGTAGGCAGATGACACCACAGACACTATCCGATGTTGCTGCATGGTCTGCTTAAACAGAGTAGAAGTAAAATTGGATCCCTGATCAGACTGGATCTCCTGAGGGTAGCCATAACGAGAGAAATAGACAAGCAGGTTTTTGACAACAGTCTTAGCCATCCCGTTGCGCATGGGGTAAGCATCTGGATACCGTGTTGTAATCCATTACAGTTAGTAAACATTTATTGCCGGCACTAGTGGGGGGCAATGGGCCAACCATATCGATAACTACTTTGCTGAAGGACGGCCCAATGACAGGGATATGTTGTAACGGGGCTCTCGGGATGACCTCATTGGGTTTCCCAACAACTTGACAAGTGTGACACTGTGACACCCATGACACGACACTCGCCTTTAACCCAGGCCACCAGAAAAGCTTGCTCAGAGCTGCCTCCGTCTTACGTGCCACCAGGTGCCCTGCCAAAGGCACATCATGAGCTAATCTCAATAAGCTCTCACGGCACACCCTCGGTACTACTAACTGGTCCCCTAATCCTGACCCGCCATCCCACTTTTTCTTGGGATCCTAATGTCTCCGATACAAGATCCCCTCGGACAAGAAAAAATCACCAGGCTGCGCATCCCCATCGCTCTCCAGTTCGATAGCACCATTACCACACGCCCTGACTTCAGGATCTTCCAGCTGCAAGGAACATCTATCTGCAGGTGCGAGATTATCCAAGTTCATCTTAAATAATTTATTTCCACCTCCAATGTCCCGCTGAGCCATCCTTTCCTCACGCTGCGCATAACGATGATGTCGCAGAGTCTCTTCCTGCCCTGCACCTGCACTAGCGGTGACAGGCCCTGGGGCCTCTCCAGACTCTAACATAGGTGCCAATAATGAGTCACCAAGAAACACTGCCGGCTCAAAACTCTCCAATTGACCAACACTTCTCGTTTTCTTGTGATCTTTCCTCCGCGGTTTGATAGTCTGAGGTGGTGGCTGCAAGGCTCCGGATGTCTGAGAACGCGTCACAACACACGCCATAGTTTGTACACTACACTTCTCAACCCACTCCGGTTCCTCCCAACTAACGTCGGCCGCCTTCTCGGCAACGACCATGGGTGAAACCTTAGGAGCAGGCACCGCAAAGTCGTTGCCGAGGAGGAGGTCGACGCCCCCAACAGGCAAGTTCTCTACAATTCCTACATCCAGCTCCTTCGCCACACCACCCACCTCCAGCTCCATCCGCACCAGCGGGTCGGACTTCGTAGCATTGATCCCCTGAACTACCACCACCCGAGCAGCGTTAATCGGTCTACCAGTAAAGTTCCTTAACAAGGTCTGAGAAGCCCCAGTATCACGCAATTGCTTAACTCCTCGCCTTTCGCCAGCCCACCTCACAAAACCATGCCCTCTATGACCCCCAAAGACATCGCGGACAGGGTTCGAGCCTTCCGGACTCTTGAACACAGGCTGTGTCCCAACCTCTGACGAACTACCCTTGGCAAACTCAGAAGATATAGGCGACACCCCTATGGTGCGGGCCAATGACACAACCTTGTTTGGTGGCTTGTTCGGACAAGCATTTGCAAAGTGACCCTCCTTGTGACATGCGAAGCACTCTTTACTCTTTGGTTTCCCTTGGGAGTGGGAGGTACCATTAGACTTCTTATACGGGACGGTATTTGGATTATGTTCAGTTTTATTGTCAGTGCTACATGGTTTTGTGTATTTAGGTGTATCAAAATTCTTGGGAGGGGGAGGGGTACGATCCTTTGCACCCGACTCACTCCTAGCTGCTGCTTCGCACCCTCGAATTAATGACAGTCGGAGGTCAGCCATTTCTGCTGCCTCCTGGAGAGTTCTAGGATTTTTTCCCTTTATATTTAATGTTAAGTCCCCGCCTGTGCACTTAAAGAACTGCTCCAAGAGAACCAGCTCAGTCAACTCCTCAAAAGTAGCTGCCCTCTCAGAACGCAGCCAATGTCGTAGTGCATCAGACAAGTCCTGGGCGTGTTCTAGGAAGGTACTATCCTTGCCCTTAGTAACACCCCGAAACTTCAAGCGGTAAGTTTCTGGTTGTAACTCATAGGCCCGTAGCACAGCCTTCTTTAGCTCATCATAAACTACACAGGACTCTAAAGGTAGTGCATCATACGCTTTTAGCCCCTTTCCTAGGAGTCTTGATGAAACTAATGCTGCCCACTTTTCCTGAGGCCACTGGTGTTCCTGACACTTCTTTTCAAATCGCATAAAAAACTCAGCCACACCTAATTCATCGAACACAGGAACTAGTTTAAGCAGGTGCGACAATGATTGGTCCCGATGTCTGTTACCTCCCCCAATATTTCGCCCTGTTACCTCCACTCGAGATCTCTCCAACTCCCTGTCAGTCCGATACCTAGTAGACTCTGCCTGCAGTTCAGCCTCTCGTATAGCTGTTCTCTCTGCGGCCTCAGCCTGAGCTCTAGCAACCTCAGCCTGCACACTAGCCTGTCTCTCGGCAGCCTCAACCTGAGCTCTAGCCTGTCTTTCGGTAGCCTCAACCTTGGCCATCTCAAGCCGAAACAACAAATCTGGAGTCAACCCTTGAGGAGGGGAAGGTGCATTTAATGGAGAGGGTCCCTGTGATTGAATTCCACGCTGCCATTGACCATCAACTTGGGGGTATGTTCTAAATTCAGGCACCCTGACGTTTGATACGGGGGTAGAGTGGAGGGGGGGCTGGGAACCGGGGCCCCCAGTCGCCTCTCCACCCAGGTCTCTCCCTTCTAAACCCAATATCAAAGTCCTCAGCTGATCTTTCCTCATGCCACTTAAACCCTGGTGACCCTGAAGACATGCCACACACTTTAAGCCATACTTATTCAGCTTCAACAGCCTGGCAGCGGTAAGGGGCACCTCTAAAATTCTTCTAGCACCCTCCTCGCTATCGACTAGCCACTCCACAGGTCTTTTTCCCTCCGAGCCCGTATCGTGACCTGACCCATCACTGTGTTCTGATGTATTAGACATGTTTGTGTACTGCAGTAATTATCACGGTTATAGAATGTGCCTTATCTCCTATGCAAGTATGTATATACTAATGTTATTTAAAGTCTTTAATGTGTTATATTGGTTGCTCCAAAAAAAAAACTCTATGTCCACTGTATTCCTCTAATCATAAGGAATCTCAAAACAAATGACCACTATATTCCTCTGTTCAGTAAATCCTATGCAAGGTCGCCATTTGTTACGTCCTGGGATATATAAACACTGGGCTCTTTCTATTGGACTAGGTATGCGGCAACAAGCAACAACGGAAAACGCTAGATCCAACCCTTATCTATAAACCCAGGCAACAAACCACCCTAAACCGTCAAGAGTCCTGCCTGGACAACGAGGTATCCTATGACTCGGTTACAGGGTGCACGCACTATAGACTGCTGATAGTCAAGCAGGCTATATAAAAGATCACAATTAAGTTGACTTAAAGGTTCAAGGAAAAGATAGATGACGGAATTAAATTGCAGAAACAATTTAATAACAAACTAGAAGAAAGTACATTTAACGTTTCGTTAATTAATAAAACTAATCACCCCTGCGTGAAAGAAGGTGAAAGCAAACAGCCCTCAAAACATCGTACAGGTAGACAAGATGCAGCTTTCGAAACTGCATGCGGCTACTGTAGGATCTGATGCTTAGCAAAGAAAGTACGTTACGGATTTAGAGAACTCTTAACTCATAAGCAGGAATAAATACTAGTGATAGGCCATACAGTGTATAATGGCATAGGTATAATTAAATAAAGGCAGCAACTCGCAACATAACCACATACAGGTGTGCTTCTCACTCTTAGTCAGGCAAGCCTGCTCGGACAGAGTCTCTAAGCCACACCCTGACTCACAATGCTCACAAAAATGGTAAACTGTGGCACAATAACAAACATACAGAGATCATAAACCCCTAGCTGTTAATCTGCCAGGTGGCAGAGGTCTAGCCGGAAGGATATAGGCTTCGGATACCCGGGCTGAGCCACCTGCTCTAGCCTAGGGACGTTCCCAAGTCTGTGCGCCAAATTACTCTAATTGAATGGGTGCTCTCTTGAGAGACTCAGATCGCCAGTATCTGACTCTCTCCTGGCGACCCTAAAACAAAAGCAAGACGTCCTAGCGCAGTGCCGAGTGGACTAGGCAAGGGCCCTCACACAACACAACACTAGACACACAGGGACACAGACAAGAAAATGCCCCCAGACTCCCACGGGTATCCTAGTAAAGTTGTGCGGGTCCACAGGACTCGCACCAGCAGACTTTACTTAAAGGATCGCAAAAAGCCTCCCCTCCGGTCTAGCCCCTGCTAACCTGACACAAGAACACACTAGCAAGCATGAAACCACCAAATATGAGACAACAAAAAAGCTTCCTAGGTCTCATTAACTATTACGTCTCTGCATAAGGCCCAAAATCCTATCTAATTATCTGAGAGCTCGTCGTTAATACAATAATAGATATAAGGTCTATCAAGTGGATGGGATAATTAAATAGATTGGTAAAGTAGTGGAAGGAAGGTATACAAAGTAAGAGAGAAAGTTTCTAAGTGGGGTTGAGAGGGATAGATATCAAGGGGGTCCGAAGGGTACGACAGTGAAGTGAGCTCTGAGTCTTGAATCTGTCAGGACCCCACCCTAGGCATGCAGAATACATCCCAGGCTCGGCAACACTCAACACAGTTGCCGGGTCAAAATCGTCTACACCGTGCGTGAGTCGAAACTAAGCCTAACGTTACCAACAAATGCATATGGCAACATCAGGCTCGTCCCAAGCTAGACTTTCCGCGCGAAGCAACATCCCCCAGCCGGTCTCTCTCTCCCGCTCGTCTCCTCCCACTCTCACTAGACTTACATCTTATATATTATAATGAAACAATCAACTATCGAGAATAAAATATACTAAGATGCGTTGGTTAAGAATAAGGGCAGCTACAAGCTGTGAAACAACATAAGAATATCCCAGACATTAGTTACGTTGTCGTAGGATATATACTAAGGAAAAGCCTGCCGGCCGGCTGCCGCCAGCCGGTTTCTAAACGGCTGGGCAGCCGACGCGCGCGCATGCCCGCACGTGGCTACTATGCAGAAGCGTCACACTACACCTGAGGTTACGGTCTGCGCAATTAGGGTGACGCACCAGGCGCGTCTCTGGGGCTGTGCGTTTCATACATCGCCGACGCGTCAGACGCGTCGCTGGGGCTGTACGGGTTAATATATAGTTTATTTAAGAGTCGGAAATTGAAGTTCCGATCAGACGCTAGTAAACTTCTGAACGGTAGAGAAGTGTCCCGTGATCTGCTCCACCACAATTCCCACGCCCGGCCCGGAGTTCTGAACTATAACCCTTATCTACCGAAGCTGGAATCCTCTGAACTAAACCAGGACCCTAGTTATAGCTAAGTCATTGATATATATAGCCATTTATACAATGTTTAGTTAGGGCATCCTGAGAGATAGGCTACCATAGTTCAAACCATAAGGTAGGCGATCTCAGACTTTATTTGTATTTATGTTGATTAATTTTATATTTCGATTGGTGTGGTAAGAGATAACCTTTGGCCATATTATCCCCCACACAGAGTTTTAAAGTAATTCAAGTCATAGGATGAGGGGAAAATGGATTCAGGGTAGAGCGTTCCAGAGCTCAGCTGTTGAATTGTTGGAAGACGGGTTCTACGTACTCTTCGCAGAGGAGGTGATATACATTGAGAGAGGGTGAGGAACACTGATTATTGTAATATCGGTAGAATAGCGAGAGACATGCAACTTTGCGGCAAAGAGAGAGAGATCGCAGAGTCAGGAAGTGGACGTGAGTTAATGAGACAAAAGGTTTTCTTTTCTACTTTGTCAAGAAATGCTGTGTGAGAGGATCTTCCCCACACATGTGCCGGGGTAGAGAACCCCCGGATGCGATTGAGCATACCCAGCTTCTGGGAAGCTGTTTTAGCAAGGGTGGTAATATGATCTTTCCAAGTGAGATCAGGAGAAAAGGAGACACCGAGAAAACTGAGAGAAGATGATGGGTTGATTAGTGTATTGTTGAAGTATAAGGGAAAGTCCTGTGGGAGTTCTTGATGGGTAGATAAATGGAGAAATAGGTTTTGGAAGCACCAAAAGCAACAATATATGTTCTGCCTCAAATGGGAATTGTTGATATGTCAGAAGATAAGTGTTTTATGGCATCGTCACGTCACGTGACTTTTTGAGAGATTAATTGCTTGGGATTCTGAAAAACTAGTTGAATAGTGTAAGGTAGAGTCATCAACATATGAATATATAGCTGATAGTTGATAGGTTGAGGAAGTGATTGATGGCCGTCCACAACTGCAGCTATGGAACGGCCAGGAGGGGAAATAGAGATAAAGGCACAAATTGAGGGACAGAAACTAAAGGTGGGTAGTTTAGAAGTTAGAGATTTGTGCCAGACTCTATTAACCCATGAAAGGCGATAGGCCTCACGGAAGGCTTACCATAGGGAACGCGATAGGCCTCACGGAAGCAAGACCATAAAAAAAGCCTTCCAAAACATCCCAGGGGCTATCAAAACAAAGGAATTGTCGCTAGGTGAGATAATTCCCCTCTAGTACTCATCCATGTGTTTCTCACCCCCCTCCCAACCTTACTCCCCTCTCCCCCCCTTCTCAATTATCAACTATTTTTCCTCTTATTTTCATCATTTATCGGTTATTTCTCTCTCCCGCGATAATGTAGCACAAGTGGGTTGCATAAAATATTGTTATATAACACCCAGACACCACCCGCTCGCCTCAGATACCTCACAGACAGTGAGAGGGGAGGGTTGCCTGTTGCTCACTCTCCCATGAGATTATGACCGGGTGGCCAATATATACGTTTTTCACCATCCAAATGCTTTTCCAACTTATTTTAGCTCTCTTGAAGGTTCATATATACATCATATATGTAAAATAAAAGCATACTGAAAACAAATACTGCTCTATATCATAAATATAATGAATTCTGTCAGAATCCAAGGCTAGAAATTCACAAATAAGTACCCTTGCCCCTAGGGTATTTTCGCGTTTAATGGGCTTAGATATGTCTAGCACAATAGAACAGGTTTCACAGAAATCATGAAAGGAGGATGACCAAAAGTTAGTAAGATATGAATAAGATATGGAAGAAGATCACCAGTAGAGCGACCCCTAAGGAAGCCATAGGGGCAATCTGAAAGTAGATTATATGTGCAGAGAGATGCTTAAGAAATGTTGAAGTAAGCATAGTTTCCAAAAATTTTGGAGATGCAAGAAATGAGAGCAATTGGACGATAGTTGGAGGGTTGAGACCGATCACCCCTTCTTTGGGATAGGTTGAATGAGAGCAAACTTCCAGCAAGAAGGAAGGACATTAGAGGAGAGACAGAGACGAAAGAGTTTGCCTAGGCAGGGAGTCAGCACGGAAGCACAGTTTTTTTTAGTACAACAGGAGGAACACCATCATGCATTCTTAGTATTAAGCCCAGAGAGGGTAGAGAACACATGATTAATAGAGATTAGGATATTAGGTATAAGTAGGAGAGAGGGGGTTGGAGAGGGAGAAATAACACCGGAATCATCCAAGGTGGAGTTTTTAGCGAAAGTTTGGGTGAAGAGTTTACCTTTGTCAGAGGAAGAAGTGACGGTAGTGCCGTCAGAGTGGAAAAGGGGAGGGAAAGACGAAGAAGAACAATTGGTGGAGAGGTGTTTGGCTAGATTCCAGAAAGCTTGGGAAGAGCAGAGTTGGATAGTTCAGAGAGAGGTAACCTGACCAAGATTCGAACCCACTCACTCCAGGTATATTTGGAAGAGCTGGGCACCATAACCACTCGGCCAGGAGCATATGACTGAGTGGCTATGGTGCTCAGCTCTTCCAAATATACCTGGAGTGAGTGGGTTCGAATCCTGGTCAAGATACCTCTCTCCCAACCTGTCCGACAGTATCATTAGATATTGAATAGTTCAGTGAATGTAATATAGAATCGATGAAAGAGTGTTTCGTGAGTGAAATAATTTGGCTTGAGTCTGGGCAGAAACATAGGAAAAATAAGATTCTGGAGTTTGAAGGTGTCGGTACCGTTTGAATGCTTCATCCTTATTGCGGACAGAAGTAGAACAAGCGTGAGTAAACCAAGTTTTTTTTACATTAGTCTGAGGGAAAGAAAATGGAATGTATGCCTCCATGCCCGAGAGGATTACCTCGGTAATGGGTTCAGCACTCTCCAAGAGTCCCTGGCAACGGAAGCAAAAGTCATTCCATGCAAAATCAAAGAAGTACTCCCGGAGAGCCTCCCAGTCGGCAGTGTCAAAGTACTACAAGTGCCGCCGGCTGGCTAGTTCGGCTCATTCGGGTGGCCGTACTGGAGAGATAGGACAGGTAAGAGAGATAGGTAAGAGGAGCCCAAATGAGGGAAAAGATCGACAGTATAAGAGGAAGGGTTAGAAGGTAAAAACAAGTCAAGAATGTTAGGCTGATCTTCGAAGCTATGTGGGATGCGGGTGGGTTGCTGAACCAACTGCTCTAGGTCATTTAGGATAGAACAGATATAGATTGTTCACCAGGTTAGTCAGTGGAATGAGAGGAGAGCCATTGGCGGTGGTGAACGTTGAAATTTCCTAAGAGGGTGATTTCTGAGAAAGGAGAGATGGCTAGGATGTGTTCCAGTTAAGAGTTGAGATACTCAAAGAATTTGGGAAAGTCAGTAGAGTTAAGGGAAAGATAGACAACACAGAAGTATTTAGTATGAGAATGTCAGGATAGTTTGAGCCATACAGTGGAGAATTCAGAGGTGTCAAAATCGGGAACATGAGAGCCAGTGAGTTTGCTGCATCCGCGTTTTGTCAGTTGCATACAATTATGTCTAAACAAATGTGGTAGTATTTATTTTACAAAATCAAGGAACTGCACTGCAAATACAAATAGTGTAGTGTGTAAATATACTCACGGTCGACCCAGTTCGCTATAACAGTAAAACTGCAGACTAAAACATATATTGAATATAGCAAAGATAAATATGTAGATAAAACTTGCTTCATTTACTGTAATAATATATATATTTCAAAGTATATTAGATATACAACCGACAAATGGTTTGTGCTTATGTTCCAATAGAGAGAGAGAGAGAGAGAGAGAGAGAGAGAGAGAGAGAGAGAGAGAGAGAGAGAGAGAGAGAGCAAGTTGCCTATAGCGCGTTTATCATGCTACACACACCTCTACCTAATCTTATCAAGGCTTATGGTATTTTGAGGCTCTGCGAAGATGTTTTTCATAGTTGAATATTTAATGCATAAGCATTCGTTATATTACTATCAAAATCGAAGTTGGGTAAGTGAGATGTTAGACAACTTATTTATTATGCCATTACCCAAGTTTAAATTAATTGTTCTTCATATAATAATTCACACTCCAGCTACAGGTTTCTTTGTAATCCACCACCACCTACCCCTATCCTGCACTACTGCTAGGTTGCCCTCTATAGTTTGTCACCCCTCACTTTGTATCTGGATCTCTTTATGCATTTTCTGTCTCGTCTTCTACCTTTTATGTAACGTTTTTTCCCATAGCTTTGTATCTTTCTTGAATTTGCCTAGCTTACCTCTGCCGTTTTAATCGTGAGTTTTAGTGCCACATAGTTTTCATGGGCTTGGTGCTAGTCCTTATAATAATAATAATAATACTTTCTCCCCTCCCCCAGCTATGATTCTCGAGGTAGAAACACACAGTTTCTTATTGGAGGGTGTCTCTGTTTCAATTTGCTACATTTTTAGCAGTATTATATGCTTCATTAATACCAGCAATCCAATATTATGCAATCATAATACCTCATAATGAACAAAACATAAAATTAATCATTCTTTCACAGTAAAGTATTTGGTCATCCACTTCCCTTCACCCCCACCTTCTCCCACCTCGCCGCTGGTTACCCCTCCTACTCCTGAACCCTCCTTCCTCCTCCCTCGCCTCCCTCCCTCCACCTCATACCTTCACCTACTAATCCCACACCATCACTGTTACTAGATAATTTATGGGCACTAATTGTGCTGCCCTCTATTGAGGTCTTGGACAGACCAAGGCTGTATCTGTTTCATCTGTCCACAACTGTACATATGGTGATGACATTGTTGCAACAATATAACACGATTCATCTACTGAACTGACATTTTTGGCTATGAGAAACATAAAAACATATTATAAACAAATTAAGAAATAGTTATGATAGGCATCTTTGACGTTTATATGACACCGCCACACATGGTGCCGACCACGTTGTCCTGGAGCCGGATACTCAAAACTGTCCTAACTTTGGGCACTTAGGACTTCCTAACTGACTTAGGGCACCCTAAGATAGGAACAGGTTAGGGCAACTTTTCTCTTGTCTTAAACAAAATTTAGGATGTCCTATGCTGTTCCTAAATGGTTAGGAACTCCTAAATTGTCCTAAATCATCTAGGGTGCCTTATGTTGTTCAGCCAATCACGGGGCTTCTTATATCACATTGTTTGGGTGGATCAACCAATCACGGGACATTAATACCAGCTGATCAAAATAAACAAACGCCACTGTGGCAGAGAGCTACCCAGCTGTTGCATTACCTTATGTTTTGCCTATGTATCTACACCTGTATATATATAATAAATCGTACAATATCCTATATTTAACCCCTAACAATGTTTTTGAGAGATGTTGAGGAAGTGAAACTAAGTGAAGGCTTGCTGATCCATTCGTAGGCTTGCTTGTGTGCTTGCTTTTTTGCAGGCAAACTGTTACTGTATGTTCTTCCACTGTCACCTCTTTTTATTTTGTTGTGTCTCTTGCCGAGTCTCCCTACCCTTTGAGGGAGCAAGGGATGGCTACTGATTGAGGAAGTGAATGTTGTAGGCTTGTGTTTAGGCTAGGTAGAATTATCATGATTTTTTTTTCTTTCCATAAGGACCATTTACATTGTGTATAGTAGGTCTAGGCTATAGGCTATTAGATTCTGCTAGGTTATATTTACATTGTGTATAGTAGGTCTAGGCTATAGGCTATTAGATTCTGCTAGGTTATATTTACATTGTGTATAGTAGGTCTAGGCTATAGGCTATTAGATTCTGCTAGGTTATATTTACATTGTGTATAGTAGGTCTAGGCTATAGGCTATTAGATTCTGCTAGGTTATATTTACATTGTGTATAGTAGGTCTAGGCTATAGGCTATTAGATTCTGCTAGGTTATATTTACATTGTGTATAGTAGGTCTAGGCTATAGGCTATTAGATTCTGCTAGGTTATATTTTCCCATGAACTCAATTTGTGTACAGTAGTTTGCAGCGTATTAGGCTAGGCCTAGTCCAGATTAAGTTAGGACAGGCTATCTTCCCAGAAGTACCATTTATAGTTTGTCACCAGGTTAGGGGAAGGGGTATTTTTCCCCCTGCTGGCAATACTATAATGATATTAAGTCATGGGGGGTGAGAGGGTGCAAAGCCCCCCTTTAACCTATTATTGTATTCCACGGCAGTCAAAATAGACGGGACGTGATCTCGAGCATTCGAGTAGCCTAGTCTAAACAAGGCAGGCGATACGCACAAATTCCTCCATCCTTACCTAGGGTAGGTTAAAGTAAGTTAGTTTAGGTTAGTTTTTTGGCAAAAGTTGTGTTAACAGGTGTACCGCCCGCTTTGTTTACATAGTCGCACACTCGCAGTTACATTCGCGTCTAATTTGACTGCTGTTATTTGCCCCTGCTGGTAATATATATGAGGACGACATTAAGTCATGGGGGGTGAGGGGGGCAAAGCCCCCTCACTATTCTCTCCATAAATCAAACAAAGTAAATTGTATCAAAAGTCTCTCTAGGCCTAGACACCATATATAATAGTAATAGGCCTATGTGTTTTTTGTAATACCACATTTCCCGCTAGTCACTTTGAGGCCGGCCATATTTAATCCACGCCTAGGCTCGGCCAATGTTTGGAGGTACACCCTAAATAACGGCTCTTACTATCAACTAATTTTCCGCTGCTGTGTGTCCTAAGTCGAGTTAGAGTAGCCCCCGACCTACCCTAAGTCAGGACATCATATCTTTTCACAAAATGGCTGCCCACAGCTTCTGAGTATGCCGTCTTAACTGTTTTGAGTATGCCGTCATAAGCGTACTGGAGCAGTTAGGGCGCCCTAAGTGAGATACGACGAGATAGGTTGTCCTAAATAGTTTTGAGTATCCGGCCCCTGGTCTGTAGGGATGAAAATCCTGAATGTGTGACTGGGATTTTAGTGTACTATCGATAGATGCTACATTCCCTATATACCCACCCGGGGAGTACTTATTACGTCTGGTACACTTTGGAACCACCATACTATGCTGCACAGACGCTATTACTGGGTGTCAGATACAGATCGTGATAGACTAATTACTCGATATGAAGCCTGAATAAACACTGTTGTCGAGCTACTGTCATTCTGACACATACTTACGGAAGTGCGTTGGTGCGAAAGGACACCTGGGACTAAATTCATCACTGCTACTAACGATTCTGCAGCTTTGTGTTGTAAAGGAAATTGGGTATATATTTAATGTAACGGTACTTTATTTATTGAGGCAGTTATTGTATTTGTTATACCAAAACCTAAAGATAATACCACTAAGATACCAGCCCCCGTTATTAGATGTGGAGGAGTGAGGGCTGCGTAAGCTACTGTATGTATGGTCGTCTTAACACCTTAAGAGCGGGTGGTGGAGTATATTTCACTGTGCCGCTCAGCGTTTTATTTTAACCATAAATGGGGTTGTCTCCGTGCTCTTTTTCATGCATAAACAAGACCCAGAGCGTAATACAAGTATGTATCCCTGAAAGGGCGTCAATTGAGCTTTCCAATGACACCCGAACCATCCTTCTACGATCACTGGTTGTCTTGCAACGATCGTGCAACCGAAGGGCAAAATCAATAAGATACGGTAATTTCTTTATATAATTACGTATGTAGCGAGGGAGTGAGGGTGGACATCTCAGTTGGTCCACGGCGGCCGTGGCGAGCGGTCATGAGGTAACCCATGCTCCTCCCATCACTCGTCTCTCTCTCAGAGCCAATATTGCGCCAAAATTGCACTCGGACTTAAGTCGGGCCCCGCCACATAGTCCAAATTTTTCGATACGGACTTAAGTCGGGCCCCGATAGACAAGGGTTAAACTGCTAAAGGGAGAGGTATTGGAGGGATTAGTTGAATTAGGTTTTCACACATTTATTGTAATTACAGTGATTGACGATATAGGGCATAAGAGTCCCAACATGACACAAGAATAAATATCAGGCAGTTTATTTACCTGGGGTTCACCTTAAGGAGGTTACCCGTAGCAAAATCAAGTGGTAGCAATTAGGTATTGACTATATTTCATATACCTGTACAAATCAGAAGTAGGACAATAATATATACACGACATTCATAGAATTAGACGAAGACGATATATGTTAAATAATCAAGAATGATGCTCGTGTGAGGTTAGAATGCATGGGGATTTCTAGCTGGACTCGAAGAAGATACAAGGTAAGGCAGAGTTTAGCTATCTATGATTAGGCAGCGGCTAGATTACTGAGTGGTCATTCTGGCATGTGATAATCTACTCATAAGATGGCAATATAAATTCTGATAGTGTACTAAAGATTTGACTTAGAATTACAACTAATCGAATGCAAGTTACGTTAAGAGAGGGTCTGACAGACGGACCATGGATAATCTCAGCAGTGAGGCTGACCGAGATAAGAAAGTACTTTTACGTCTAATAACGAATGGCTACGGCAGTGAAACTGACCGAGGGACCAGGAGATATTGAATACTCCTTATTTCTAACACACTGAGACTTGGGCTTTCGGAGCACCTAGAGAGGTCATTGACACTCATCCCAATGGGGAATTTTTTTTTTTTTTTTCTATGTGATTGAGGGAGGCAAAAGGTATAACTGCCTATAGCGAGTGTCTCCCCCATAGTTGAAACAGTGACAGGGCCAAAATCAAGGGACGTTCGAGCCAAAATGCCTGGACACACGGAGTTTGAAGCAATTTAAGTCATAGGAAGAGGGAAAGACTGATTCTGGGAGAGAGTTCCAGAGCTCAGCTGTTGAGTAGAAGAAAGTTTGAGAGTAACGTTTCACTCTTGGGTTGGAGAGTTGCACAGAGTAGGGGTGGGATTGAGTTGCAAGACGGGTACCACGTGCCCTACGTAAAGGAGGTGGTATGCACTGGGATAGCTCTGAGGAACACTGATTATTATAGTAGCGATAGAATAGCGAGAGAGATGCAACATTGAGGCGGAGAGAGAGAGATTGCAGAGAGTTGGTGAGTGGACGGGAGTTAATGATACGAAAGGCCTTCCTTTCAACTTTGTCTAGGAGACCGGTGTGAGAGGAACCTCCCCACACATGTGAACAATACTCAATACAAGGGCGCACTATGCCCCTGTACAGAGCAAGAAGCTGTGCAGGGGAAAAGAACCCCCTAAGGCGTTTGAGCACACCCAGCTTCTGGGAGGCTGCCTTAGCAAGACTGGTAATATGGTCCTTCCAAATGAGAGCAGAAGAAAAAGAGACACCAAGAATATTGAGAGAAGATGAAGGGTTTTTTGTATTGTTGAAGAATAAGGGATAGTCCGCTGGGAGATCCTGACGGGTAGATAGATGGAGAAATTGGTTTTGGAAGCATTAAAGTTAACAAGGTTTTCTCTGCCCCAATTGGAAATAGTATTTAGATCAGAATTAAAGAGTTCTATGGCTTCATTACATTTGTCGTTGAGGGATTGCTGGCTGGGGCATTCTGAAAAACTAATGGAGTAGTGTAAGGTTGAGTCGTCTGCGTATGAATGGATGGGAATTAAGGTACAGTTAAGGAGATAATTTATAAAAATTAGAAAGAGAATAGGAGATAGGACAGAGCCCTGAGGAACACCGGAGTTTATAGGGTGAGGAAGTGAACAATGGCCGTCCACAACCGCGGCTATGGAACGGCCGGAAAGGAAATTAGAGACAAAGGCACAGATGGAGGGATAGAAACTGAAGGAGGGTAGTTTAGAAATTAAAGATTTATGCCAGACTCTATCGAAGGCTTTCGATATGTCTAGTGCAATAGAAAAAGTCTCACCGAAGTCCCGAAAGGAGGATGACCAAGAGTTAAGATATGAAAGAAGATCACCAGTAGAGAGACCTTAAGGAAGCCATACTGGCGATCTGAGAGCAGATTATGAGAAGAGAAATGCTTAAGAAATTTGGAAGCAAGAATAGTTTCAAAAACTTTAGAAAGACAAGAGATAAGAGCAATTGGACGATAGTTGGATGGTTGAGAGCGGTCACCCTTCTTTGGGACAGGTTGAATGTGAGCAAACTTCCAGCATGAAGGGAAGACGTTAGAGGATAGACAGAGACGAAAGAGTTTGCCTAGGCAGGGAGTCAGCACGGAAGCACAGTTTATGAGAACAACAGGATGAACACCGGGGAAGGGAGAGATACCTTTCCTAACCTGGTCTGAGTGCATGTTTACTCCTTAGGTCTTCCTAGACCTGGGTTGGCTACATGGAAAAAGGGCGCCATTGGCCTTTCCTAGCATAGACATAGGTCATTGTCGCTCCGGTGATGGGGAGAGGTGGGATAACAATGGTATGGCCTTCATTATTTGTTTAAGTATCCCCTCTCACATCCACTCTACAGATGATCCTCCTTGCTGATTGGCGGGGTTGACCTGGCCGTTGGCCAACCCTAGGTCAGCCGGTGGTGGTGACGTCACTTCTGTAGATATGGGGCCGTGTGACCGCCCGCTGGCTCTCCAAGAAGTAGTTCCGGCTAGGTGTTGAGGGGGGGTTGGTACACTTGTCCTTGGGGAGACTTTTCTATATTTCCCCCATTCTGCTTGAGAGAGAACAGTTGAAGGACGGGCTTCGTTTTTTTCGGCCCCAATGGTCGACGATTCCTCTGATTCAGGTGCCGTGCGGGGTTGGATTTGGATTGAGCCTGTCATCTGTGCCCCTGGCTGTGGGTGTGTCCAGTTCTGGTGTAGAGGTCGGCTGGGGTCGCCATTGTATTTCCCGAGGCCTGCGTGTGGCGGGTTACCCTGGACGGCTTCATTTTCCCTCGGTATAACAACCACCACGAGAGTTGCAACCATCTGTCAAAGGGAAAGAACAGCGTAGTACTCCATTGCAGTACCACACTCTGTAGACCAGCTAGAGAAATAAGGGCTACCACCATCTGTGACAGCAGTCGTAACGTGCTGGCTACACCCCCCACAGCCCCTAGGGAAGTCAGCAGCTGTTGTACCTGCCCAGCTACCCTTTATTTCCCCGCTTCCTGCGACGCCAGTGGAAAAAGGGCCCAAGTCCAGCCCACTTGAGGAGCGTTTAGAAGACCCTGTTGCCGCAGCTGGAAGGCCCATAGGAAGAGTAACAAGCTAAAATACTTCTTCAGCGATATAGAGGAGGGCAGTACACCTGATACAGGCCCAGCTCTGAGTAGCTCAGCTCTATCTCCTGCATCTGCAGAGTCTGGTCATCCTCAGTATGACATTCTGTCCAAAGTACACTTGGACATTCTGGCAAGCTTGGAAAAGTCCAGCCATACTCATCCCAGGAAATCCGGCCTGCTTATTGAGGAACTTGTAGGTACTATGCTTGAGAAACTCAGCAGCACTCCCTCTCACCTTGGACAATACAAGCAAAGACTTCAGGCACCTCAGAAACTCGGGGCCCATTGATATATTAGAGAACTGAAGAGAGAGAGAGAGAGAGGGAGAGAGAATTCTAATATCTGACGAAGAAGAGGATATGGTGTTGGTCAACCTCACCATACCACTAGCAGAAATGACAGAAGACTTGCGCCAGAAGGTCCTCGTCACTCCAGAGATCTCCCCAACCACCAACGCGTCTCTGTCTTTCACAGACCCTTTCCTAGGCAACTCAAGAAGAAATAAATACACATGACTTTCCCAAATTGTTGATAAGTGAAAATATAACTTTACCCTTGAACGGCTCCATTCCCAGACTAACAGTAAATATTCCTACTCAATAAGTTTTCTCCCAACAACACCCACCTTACAGACATCTTTGATAATTATTCCTTTACCATGCCCTCCATGTAATTCAAACATTTGTATTGCTTTCTTGGGGAAACCATCTCTTTGTATCATTGTAAATATTCTATGTTCACTTTTACCCCATGTCTCTGTAGTTACCTATGGCTTAGCCAATAGTCTTGAATTAAAAATCAAACTAAGGTACCCACAGCACCACATTTGTAACTTGGTATACTTTTTGTTTTTATTTTGCTGTTACAATGTGTGTGTAGGATACAAAAAACAAAGCTGCCTTGACAAGTATACCCTTCAAAGTTGAAAGCGATATAGAGTACTATTCAAGGAACGTTAGAGAGTACGAGAGATTATTTGTTAAGTAGAAGACGGACAGAGAAAATGTTTTCACTCTTAGGTTACAGACTTGGACAGAATAGGGTGGGCATGTATTGAAAGGCAGATGCCCCCCAACTCTTTGAAAGGGAGGAGGTATGCTCTTGGAAAGCTCTGAGGAACACCGATTATTGTAAGAGCGGTAGAAAAGTACGAGAGATGCAACATTCTGACGTGTAGATAGAGATTGTAGAGAATTTGTAAGAGGAGGTGAGTTGAGGAGAAATAATGCTCTTTACTCAACCCTTTCTAGACGTGCGGTATGGGTGGAACCTCCCCACACATGCGAACAATACTCAATACATGAGTGCACTGTGCCCCTATACATAGCAAGAAACTCTGCGGGGATGAAGAATCCGCAGAGACAGTTGAGCACACTTAACTTATGGGAAGCTGTTTTAGCATGAGGGGTAATATGTTCCTTCCAATAAAGATTAAAAGAAAATGAAACACCAAGAGTATTGAGAGAAAACGAAAGGTTGATTTGTGTATTGTTTGTGACGCTTCTGCATAGTAGCCACGTGCGGGCATGCGCGCGCGTCGGCTGCCCAGCCGTTTAGAAACCGGCTGATGGCAGCCGGCCGGCAGGCTTTTCCTTAGTATATATCCTACGACAATGTAACTAATGTCTGGGATATTCTTATGTTGTTTCACAGCTTGTAGCTGCCCTTATTCTTAACCAACGCATCTTAGTATATTTTATTCTCGATAGTTGATTGTTTCATTATAATATATAAGATGTAAGTCTAGTGAGAGCGGGAAGAGACGAGCGGGAGAGAGAAACCGGCTTGGGACGTTGCTTCGCTTGCTTAGCTTGGGACGAGCCTGAAGCGCTGCCACATGCATTTGATTGCAACGTTAGGCTTAGTTTCGACTCACGCACGGGGTAGAGGATTTTGACCCGGCAACTGTGTTGAGTGTTGCCGAGCCTGGGATGTATTCTGCATGCCTAGGGCGGGGTCCAGACAGATTCAAGACTCAGAGCTCACCTCACTGTCGTACCCTTCGGACCCCCTTGATATCTATCCCTCTCAACCCCACTTAGAAACTTTCTCTCTTACTTTGTATACCTTCCTTCCACTACTTCACCAATCTATTTAATTATCCAATCCCCTTGATAGACCTTATATCTATTATTTTATTAACGACGAGCTCTCAGATAACTAGATAGGATTTTGGGCTTTATGCAGAGATGTAATTGTTAATGAGACCTAGGAAGCTTTTTTTGTTGTCTCATGTTTGGTGGTTTCATGCTTGCTAGTGTGTTCTTGTGTCAGGTTAGCAGGGGCTAGACCGGAGGGGAGGCTTTTTGCGATCCTTTAAGTAAAGTCTGCTGGTGCGAGTCCTGTGGACCCGCACGACTTTACTAGGATACCTGTGGGAGTCTGGGGGCATTTTCTTGTCTGTGTCCCTGTGTGTCTAGTGTTGTGTTGTGTGAGGGCCCTTGCCTAGTCCACTCAGCACTGCGCTAGCACGTCTTACTTATGTTTTAGGGTCGCCAGGAGAGAGTCAGATACTTGCGATCTGAGTCTCTCAAGAGAGCACCCTTTCAATTAGAGTAATTTGGCGCACAGACCTGGGAACGTCCCTAGGCTAGAGCAGGTGGCTCAGCCCGGGTATCCGAAGCCTATATCCTTCCGGCTAGACCTCTGCCACCTGGCAGATTAACAGCTAGGGGTTTATCATCTCTGTATGCTTGTTATTGTGCCACAGTTTACCGTTTTTGTGAGCATTGTGAGTCAGGGTGTGGCTTAGAGACTCTGTCCGAGCAGGCTTGCCTGACTAAGAGTGAGAAGCACACCTGTATGTGGTTATGTTGCGAGTTGCTACCTTTATTTAATGATACCTTAGCCATTATACACTGTATGGCCTATCACTAGTATTCATTCCTGCGTATGAGTTAAGAGTTCTCTAAATCCGTAACGTACTTTCTTTGCTAAGCATCAGATCCTACAGTAGCCGCATGCAGTTTAGAAACCCGCATCTTGTCTACCTGTACGATGATTTGAGGACTGTTTGCTTTCACCTTCTTACACGCAGGGGTGATTAGTTGTATTAATTAACGTAACGTTAAATGTACTTTCTTCTAGTTTGTTATTAAATTGTTTCTGCAATTTAATTCCGTTATCTATCTTTTCCTTGAAGCTTTAAGTCAACTTAATTGTGTGATCTTTTATATAGCCTGCTTGACTATCAGCAGTCTATAGTGCGTGCACCCTGTAACCGTATAGATAAGGGTTGGATCTAGCGTTTTCCGTTGTTGCTTGTTGCCGCATACCTAGTCCAATAGAAAGAGCCCAGTGTTTATATGTCCCAGGATGTAACATATGGCGACCTTGCCAGGATTTACTGAACAAAGGAATATAGTGGTCATTTGTTTTGAGATTCTTTATGATTAGAGGAATACAGTGGACATCGAGTTTTTTTTTGGAGCAACCAATATAACACATTAAAAGACTTTAAATAACTTTAGTATATGCATACTTGCATAGGAGATAAGGCACATTCTATAACCGTGATAATTACTGCAGTACACAAACATGTCTTATATATAAGAACACAGTGATGGGTCAGGTCACGATACGGGCTCGGAGGGAGAAAGACCTGTGGAGTGGCTAGTCGATAGCGAGGAGGATGCTAGAAGATTTTTAGAGGTGCCCCTTACCGCTGACAGGGTGTTGAAGCTGAATAAGTATGGCTTAAAGTGTGTGGCAGGTCTCCAGGGTCACCATGGTTTAAGTGGCATGAGGAAAGATCAGCTGAGGACTTTGGTATTGGGTTTAGAAGGGAGAGACCTGGGTGGAGAGGCGACTGGGAGCCCCGGTCCCCAGCCCCCCCTCCACTCTACCCCCGTATCAAATGTAAGGGTGCCTGAATTTAGTACATACCCCCAAGTTGATGGTCAATGGCAGTGTGGAATTCAATCACAGGGACCCTCTCCATTAAATGCACCTTCCCCTCCTCAAGGGTTGACTCCAGATTTGTTGTTTCGGCTTGAGATGGCCAAGGTTGAGGTTGCTAGAGCTCAGGTTGAGGCTGCCGAGAGACAGGCTATACGAAAGGCTGAACTGCAGGCAGAGTCTACTAGGTATCGGGCTGACAGGGAGCTGGAGAGATCTCGAGTGGAGGTAACAGGGCGAAATATTGGGGGAGGTAACAGACATCGGGACCAATCATTGTCGCACCTGCTTAAACTAGTTCCTGTGTTCGATGAATTAGGTGTGGCTGAGTTTTCTATGCGATTTGAGAAGAAGTGTCAGGAACACCAGTGGCCTCAGGAAAAGTGGGCAGCATTAGTTTCATCAAGACTCCTAGGAAAGGGGCTAAAAGCGTATGATGCACTACCTTTAGAGTCCTGTGTAGTTTATGATGAGCTAAAGAAGGCTATGATACGGGCCTATGAGTTACAACCAGAAACTTACCGCTTGAAGTTTCGGGGTGTTACTAAGGGCAAGGATAGTACCTTCCTAGAACACGCCCGGGACTTGTCTGATGCCCTACGACATTGGCTGCGTTCTGAGAGGGCAGCTACTTTTGAGGAGTTGAGTGAGCTGGTTCTCTTGGAGCAGTTCTTTAAGTGCACAGGCGGGGACTTAACATTTAATATAAAGGAAAAAATCCTAGAACTCTCCAGGAGGCAGCAGAAATGGCTGACCGCCGACTGTCATTAATTCAAGGGTGCGAAGCAGCAGCTAGGAGTGAGTCGGGTGCAAAGGATCGTACCCCTCCCCCTGCCAAGAATTTTGATACACATAAATACACAAAACCATCTAGCACTGACAATAAAACTGAACATAAACCAAATACCGTCCCGTATAAGAAGTCTAATGGTACCTTCCACTCCCAAGGGAAACCAAAGAGTAAAGAGTGCTTCGCATGTCACAAGGAGGGTCACTTTGCAAATGCTTGTCCGAACAAGCCACCAAACAAGGTTGTGGCATTGGTCCGCAGCATAGGGGTGTCGCCTATATCTTCTGAGTTTGCCAATGGGTAGTTCGTCAGAGGTTGGGACACAGCCTGTGTTCAAGAGTCCGGAAGGCTCGAACCCTGTCCGCGACGTCTTTGGGGTTCATAGAGGGCATGGTTTTGTGAGGTGGGCTGGCGAAAGGCGAGGAGTTAAGCTATTGCGTGATACGCGGGCTTCTCAGACCTTGTTAAAGAACTTTACTGGTAGACCGATTAACGCTACTCGGGTGGTGGTAGTTCAGGGGATCAATGCTACGAAGTCCTACCCGCTGGTGCGGATGGAGCTAGAGGTGGGTGGTGTGGCGAAGGAGCTGGATGTAGGAATTGTGGAGAACTTGCCTGTTGGGGGCGTCGACCTCCTCCTCGGCAACGACTTTGCGGTGCCTGCTTCTAAGGTTTCACCCTTTGTCGTTGCCGAGAAGGCGGCCGACGTTAGTAGGGAGGAACAGGAGTTGGTTGAGAAGTGTAGCGTACAAACCATGGCGTGTGTTGTGACGCGTTCTCAGACATCCGGAGCCTTGCAGCCACCACCTCAGTCTATCAAACCGCGGAGGAAAGGTCACAAGAAAACGGGAAGTGTTGGTCAATTGAAGAGTTTTGAGCCGGCAGTGTTTCTTGGTGACTCATTATTGGCACCTATGTTAGAGTCTGGAGAGGCCCCGGGGCCTGTCACCGCTAGTGCAGGTGCAGGGCAGGAAGAGACTCTGCGACAGCATCGTTATGCGCAGCGTGAGGAAAGGATGGCTCAGCGGGACATTGGAGGTGGAAATAAATTATTTAAGATGAACTTTGATAACCTCGCACCTACTGATATATGTTCCTTGCAGCTTGAAGATCCTGAAGTCAGGGCGTGTTGTAATGGTGCTGTAGAACTGGAGAGCGATGGGGATGCGCAGCCTGGTGATTTTTTCTTGTCCGAGGGGATCTTGTATCGGAGATATCAGGATCCCAAGAAAAAGTGGGATGGCGGGTCAGGATTAGTGGACCAGTTAGTAGTACCGAGGGTGTGTCGTGAGAGCTTATTGAGATTAGCTCATGATGTGCCTTTGGCAGGGCACCTGGGGGTACGTAAGACGGAGGCAGCTCTGAGCAAGCTTTTCTGGTGGCCTAGGTTAAAGGCAAGTGTCGTGTCATGGGTGTCACAGTGTCACACTTGTCAAGTTATTGGGAAACCCAATCAGGTCATCCCGAGAGCCCCGTTACAACCCATCCCTGTCATTGGGCCGCCCTTCAGCAAAGTAGTTATCGATATGGTTGGCCCATTGTCCCCCACTAGTGCCTGCAATAAATTTTTACTAACTGTAATGGATGTAGCAACACGGTATCCAGATGCTTACCCCATGCGCAACGGGATGGCTAAGACTGTTGTTAAAAACCTACTTGTCTATTTCTCTCGTTATGGCTACCCTCAGGAGATCCAGTCTGATAAGGGATCCAATTTTACTTCTGCTCTGTTTAAGCAGACCATGCAACAACATGGAATAGTGTCTGTGGTGTCATCTGCCTACCATCCCGAGAGCCAGGGAGTTTTGGAAAGGTGGCACTCGACTCTCAAGAGTATGTTGCGGTGTTATTGCATGGAAAATAGGAAGGACTGGGATCTAGGTCTCCCATACGTTTTATTTGCTGCGAGAGAAGTACCTGGGGAGAGCTTGGGATTTAGCCCGAACGAGTTGGTTTTTGGACACAGGGTCAGGGGGCCCCTCCACATAGTCAAGGAGATCTGGGAGGGAGTCACAAAGCCATGCTCGCTTCTAAAGTATGTTGTTGAAAGCCGTGAGCGAATGCTAAGGAGCCTGGAGGTAGCAGGTCGGAACCTTAAGAGTTCATAAGCTCAGATGAAGGACAGATACGACCAGAAGGTGAAGCTGAGGGAGTTTGAAGTAGATCAGGAGGTACTGATACTACTGCCTCTGGGGGTCACCCCTTGTCTGCCAAGTATTCTGGTCCGTATAGGGTTGTAAGGAAGGTTTCTGATCTCGACTATTTAGTAGCTACTCCTGATCGTAAGAAAAAGAACCAACTTTGCCATGTAAATCTGATGAAAGAATATGTGAGGCGCCCCTCCGAGCCTCTCACTGTCCCGGTGTTGATCTGCAGCGATCGTGGTGGAGAAGGAGGAAGGGACAGTCAAGCTGCGGAGAGGATAATTGGGATTGTCATGTTTCCGCGGATCAGTGGGCGGGGAATTCTAGACAAGTGGCTCACGAGTTGATATTGCACCTGCCTGAGCAACAGCGTGTAGCTGTGCAGCACTTGTTTGATTCAAACCCAGCTGCTTTCGCGGAGCATCCTGGCCTCACTACTCAAGCGGTGCAAGATGTCGATGTTGGGGACCACCCGCCCTTTAAATCAGTGCCATACCGTGTTCCCCCTATTAAATTACCAGCACTTAGGGAAGAGCTGGATTATATACTGATACGTGGGCTGATTTCTGAGGGTGCAGTAAGGTGGACTTCCCCCGTCACACTGCAGCCCAAACCAGATGGCAAGGTGCGGTTTTGTATAGATTTCCGCAGGTTGAATGGTTTAACCCCCACAAATGCCTACCCTCTCCCTCGCGTGGACGACAGTGTGGATAAGATAGGAAAAGCCAAGTTCCTCACTAAGATAGACCTTGTTAAGGGTTATTGGCAAGTGCCCTTGTCTGAGCTAGCGCGAGAGGTGTGTGGGTTTGTGGTGGACGGTGCCACATATCGTTGCCATGTTATGCCATACGGGCTGAAAAATGCCCCTGCAACGTTTCAGAAATTAATGAACGACATTGTAGCCGACATTCCCAACTGTACGGTGTACCTAGATGATGTCATAATATACGACGATGATTTTAACAGTCACTGTGCTCACATCGGACAGCTTTTTAATAAACTGAATGAAGTAGGTTTGGTGGTAAACCTGGGTAAGTGCGATTTTGTCAAAGCCACAGTTTTGTACCTGGGGTTCGAGGTGGGGATGGGTCAGGTGTGCCCTCCACAGACAAAGATCAAAGCCATCGATCAGTTTCCCCAGCCTACGACTAAGAAACAAATCATGCGGTTTCTAGGTATGATGGGCTATTATCGTCGCTTCATCAAAGGCTATTCGACTGTACTTGCACCTTTAACTGACTTATTAGCTAAGGACAAGAAGTTCCGGTGGTCTCCTGAGTGTGCAGAGGCATTTTCCTTGGTGAAACACCTGTTATGTACCCACCCCATACTCAGGGCCCCGGACTTCAGCAGACCTTTTCAGCTGGCGACTGATGCCAGTGGCATAGGGGCTGGGGCTGTCTTGTTACAGACAGATGATGAAGGTATCGAACATTCAGTGAGTTTTTACAGTAAAAAATTCAATAGCGAACAAAGGAATTACTCTGTAATTGAGAAAGAACTCCTGGCAATAGCGCTGGCGCTCAGGCACTTCGATGTATATGTTCCTGCTTTCGGACCAGTCGTAGTGGTTTATACCGATCATCACCCTCTGAAATTCTTGAATCAGTTTCATAACCGGAATATGAGGCTGACCAGGTGGTCACTCATGCTTCAGGAGTATAATCTGGACATACGCTATATTGCCGGTTCTGATAACGTGATAGCGGATTGTCTATCAAGGGTGGATGATGTTGGTTAGACTTCCACAGGATTGAGGGTTGAGTGTGGAGGAAAATAGGCTGTCACTGTAGTTCAGCCGAAAAAAATATATTAAAAAAGCGAAAACCTTATAAAAAATCTTTATTTTTTATAACGTGTAGAATTTTGTATAAGATGTTGTAGCAGTATCTAAGTTGAATGTTTTCGCTTATTGTCGCTAAGTTAGTTGAACTTGCTCGGTGGAGCGCAACAGTCTTTATTTTTTTTTATATATAGTGCCTTGTGTCGCAACAGTGTGTGGTACTATGAGAAGCTTTCTGTTAGATATGAAGAACTTAGTCAAGGGTCTTATATCTTGGGGGAGGTGTGACGCTTCTGCATTGCAGCCATGTGCGGGCATGCGCGCGCGTCGGCTGCCCAGCCGTTTAGAAACCGGCTGATGGCAGCCGGCCGGCAGGCTTTTCCTTAGTATATATCCTACGACAATGTAACTAATGTCTGGGATATTCTTATGTTGTTTAACAGCTTGTAGCTGCCCTTATTCTTAACCAACGCATCTTAGTATATTTTATTCTCGATAGTTGATTGTTTCATTATAATATATAAGATGTAAGTCTAGTGAGAGCAGGAGAGAGAGACCGGCTTGGGACGATGCTTTGCTTGCTTAGCTTGGGACGAGCCTGAAGCGCTGCCACATGCATTTGATTGCAACGTTAGGCTTAGTTTCGACTCACGCACGGGGTAGAGGATTTTGACCCGGCAACTGTGTTGAGTGTTGCCGAGCCTGGGATGTATTCTGCATGCCTAGGGCGGGGTCCAGACAGATTCAAGAATCAGAGCTCACCTCACTGTCGTACCCTTCGGACCCCCTTGATATCTATCCCTCTCAACCCCACTTAGAAACTTTCTCTCTTACTTTGTATACCTTCCTTCCACTACTTCACCAATCTATTTAATTATCCCATCCCCTTGATAGACCTTATATCTATTATTGTATTAACGACGAGCTCTCAGATAACTAGATAGGATTTTGGGCTTTATGCAGAGATGTAATTGTTAATGAGACCTAGGAAGCTTTTTTTGTTGTCTCAAATTTGGTGGTTTCATGCTTGCTAGTGTGTTCTAGCAGGGGCTAGACCGGAGGGGAGGCTTTTTGCGATCCTTTAAGTAAAGTCTGCTGGTGCGAGTCCTGTGGACCCGCACGACTTTACTAGGATACCCGTGGGAGTCTGGGGGCATTTTCTTGTCTGTGTCCCTGTGTGTCTAGTGTTGTGTTGTGTGAGGGCCCTTGCCTAGTCCACTCAGCACTGCGCTAGCACGTCTTGCTTTTGTTTTAGGGTCGCCAGGAGAGAGTCAGATACTTGCGATCTGAGTCTCTCAAGAGAGCACCCTTTCAATTAGTGTAATTTGGCGCACAGATCTGGGAACGTCCCTAGGCTAGAGCAGGTGGCTCAGCCCGGGTATCCGAAGCCTATATCCTTCCGGCTAGACCTCTGCCACCTGGCAGATTAACAGCTAGGGGTTTATCATCTCTGTATGCTTGTTATTGTGCCACAGTTTACCGTTTTTGTGAGCATTGTGAGTCAGGGTGTGACTTAGAGACTCTGTCCGAGCAGGCTTGCCTGACTAAGAGTGAGAAGCACACCTGTATGTGGTTATGTTGCGAGTTGCTACCTTTATTTAATTATACCTATGCCATTATACACTGTATGGCCTATCACTAGTATTTATTCCTGCGTATGAGTTAAGAGTTCTCTAAATCCATAACGTACTTTCTTTGCTAAGCATCAGATCCTACAGTAGCCGCATGCAGTTTAGAAACCCGCATCTTGTCTACCTGTACGATGTTTTGAGGACTGTTTGCTTTCACCTTCTTTCACGCAGGGGTGATTAGTTGTATTAATTAACGTAACGTTAAATGTACTTTCTTCTAGTTTGTTATTAAATTGTTTCTGCTATTTAATTCCGTTATCTATCTTTTCCTTGTAGCTTTAAGTCAACTTAATTGTGTGATCTTTTATATAGCCTGCTTGACTATCAGCAGTCTATAGTGCGTGCACCCTGTAACCGAGTCATAGGATACCTCGTTGTCCAGGCAGGACTCTTGACGGTTTAGGGTGGTTTGTTGCCTGGGTTTATAGATAAGGGTTGGATCTAGCGTTTTCCGTTGTTGCTTGTTGCCGCATACCTAGTCCAATAGAAAGAGCCCAGTGTTTATATGTCCCAGGACGTAACATGTTGAAGAGTAAGGGATAGTTGTGTGGAAGATTGTGACGGGTAGATAGATGGAGAAATTGGGCTTTGGAGGCATTGAAAGTAACAAGAATTTATCTGCTCCAAATGGAAATAGTTAACAGATCCGAAAATAGGCGTACTATGGCCTAATCATGTGAGCTTTAGAGTAATTGCATGGTGGGTCGTTGTGAAAACTAGTTAACCCATTAAGCGTGCGCAGGGTGTAGCGAACACCACAGTTCTGGGCGGCAATATTAGGCTCCATTCCTGCCTATAATCGTCATTTTACGATAAATATCGTTATTACTTATTCATATGCGCCTATTTTACCTTTAATATGAAGATAGTAACCTGTAACAACAATAAAACAGGTGGCAATATAATTTTTCTGGTCAAAATCGCGAATTGTAAGCGAGCGGTTCATTCATGAATTGTGAGAGAGTTGGCAGCACACCCTTCTCTCTCGAGGGTTGAAGCAGTACTGAGCTACTCCCACACACCCTCCCGGTCTTTACCATACGTAACAGACACATGAACACACACTAGGATGGGTTTGGAGATGTTTACACAAAAATATACCAATGAATAAGGGAATAACAGGGAAAATAGGTGATAATTGAAGGGGGTGGGGGAAAGGAGGGGATGTGGAGGAGTGATATGAGGTATGGAGGAAAAAAAAAAAATGTTTTTAAGTGCTACTGGGGTCTTTTAAAATGTTTTTTTTAGGCCTTCCCTCTTAAGAGCTTTCTCGCCGTCGCCCAGTAAAACCTCTTAAGAGTGTTCTCGCCGTTCCCGGGTTAAGTAATGTAAGGTAGAGTCATCAGCATATAAGTGGATAGGAGTAGAGGTACCATTGAGAAAATCATTAACCCACTGAGCCCCAGCGACGTAGGGTTTGCGTCCACAATGTATGTAACGCTAAACCCCAGCGACGCAAACCATGCGTCCTGGCCGGTCCGTTCCCAAGTACTCCGGTCCTATGGCACCTAGAGGGCTCAGATTTGTATGGGAACTGTGTAAGTATCCCACGCAACCATGCCAATGGTTGAAATGTCTCAAAGAGCAACCGCGTGCGCGTGAGTGCACAAAAACCCGTATTTTGGGTGTTATTGCTTTCAATTTTTTACTCTTGTAAAATCGACTTTCGGGGCTCCGTAGGACCAATTTTTGACCTTTTTGATCATCTTTTTGTGATTTTTCCTTCATTCCTAACCCATACGCTATTGTTTCTGGAAAAGAAAAAACATCAGAAACAGCCGGTCCCTGGTGGTACATTTATTATAAACTAGCTGGGGCTCAGTGGGTTAATGAATATTAGAACAGAACAGAACCCTAAAGAACACCTTAGTTGTTAGGTTAAGGAAGTGAGCGATGGCCATCCATAACAGCAGCTATGGAATGGCAAGAAAGGAAATTAGAGATGAAGGCACACATAGAGGGATTGAAACCGAAGGGCGTAGTTTAGGATTAGAGATTGTGCCAGACTGTATTGAAAGCTTTCAACATGTTTAGCACAATAGAAAAGATCTCACTGAATTACAGAAAGGACAATGACCAAGAGATAATAAGGTCAGAAAAAAGATCGCCAGAAGTGCGTCCCTTAAAGAAACCACACTGGTGATCTGAAAGAATGTTATGGGAAGACAAAGCTTTAGTAATTTTTAATTACGAATAGATTAAAACACTTTAGATATGTAATAAATGAGAGCAACTGGACGATAGTTGGAGGATTAAGAGTGGTCATCCTTCTTTGGGACAGATTGAATGAGAGCAAATTTCCCGCAAAAAGGGAAGATGTTAGAGAAAGGACAGAGATGAAAGGGTTTGCCTAGGTAGGGAGTCAGCACAGAAGAACAGTTTTTGAGTACAACAGGAGGAACACCATCCGGTCTGTACGCTCTCTTAGTATTAACCCCGGAAGCGCGCGCTATTGGTAGTTCAAACTCTCCTGCCAAGCGACGACATTTGGCTTCATTCCCACCTAAAATCGTGATTTTACCATAAATATCGTTATTACTTATTCATATGCGCCTATTTTACGTTTAATATGAAGATATTAACATGTAACAGCAATAAAACAAGTGGGAATAGTATTTGGGGGGTGAAAAAGACAAATTATTGACGACCCTCCAGTCATGAGGTGAGAGGCGAACACAATGTATATCCTCACTCTCAGAGGCCTGAAGGCAGAGTGAGCCCTCAGTGTTGCTTTCTTTCTCTTTCCACTCTCTCTATATGCGCAGTAGACGACCTTTGGAACCGGGTTGGATATATTGACGCGATAAATAAACCGATAAACAAGGGAATAAGAGGAAAAATAGGTGATAATTGAAGGAGATGGGAAGGAGGGGATTTTGACACATGTGGAGGTGTAATAGGAGGTATTGAGGGGAATTATCTCACTTAATCACATATTCCTTTGTTTTGAGTGCTACAGGGGTATTTTAAAAGTTTTTTTTTAGGTCTTGGAACTTAAGAGTCCCGTCACCTTTCACCACCAAAGCCTCTTAAGAGTCTCGGCGCCTTTCTCGGGTTAAGCCAAGAGACGGCAGATAGCACATCCTTAGAAGAGATTAGGATATTAGGCATAAGTAAGTGAGACTGGGATAGAGACGGAGGAGTAGCACTGACATCATCCAAGCTGGAGATTTTAGCAAAAGTCTGTCCGAAGAGTTCAGCTAATCTGGTTATTGTTAAATTCTACTAACAAGGAGATATATGTATTTTCACAATTATAAATATAGAATTACTTTACTTGAGGTAATGTAGATGAATCGCATGCTCTGAACGCGCGCTCTAAATACATAGGGAACAAGTGCGTGATTAAATTATGCAATTATTTACTGGTGCAGGTTCTTAGATCAAATCAAACTGTTGTTTTATAGAAGTTGAAATACATAAGTTAGGTTTGTACAAATGGAAATGGTGAAGTATGTGTTTTTAGTAATAAAATTATATGAATTGAATTTAGTGACGACGCCTTTTTTTTTCTTCACGAAATCACGTTCTCTCTATTCGTTCAATTATAGTTTTATTTACTTTATATGCGAGAGGAATAATTAACTACTGGAAATCACTAAACTATCTCTTCCCAAGATTTTTGGTATCTAACCAAAACCTCTCCAACAATTTAACTTCCTCGTCTTTCCTTTCTGTTTTCCACTCTGACGGTATCAGCACACCTCTTTCTCTGACAAAGCTGAAGTCTTCGTACAAACTTTTGCAAAAAATCTCCACCTTGGATGATGCCAGTGCTACTCCTCCATCTCTATTCCCGTCTCACTTACTTGTTCCTAATATCATCATCTTTTCTAAGGATGTGCTTTCTGCTCTTTCTGGGATTAATACTAAGAGAGCGTACAGACCGGATGGTGTTCCTCCTGTTGTACTCAAAAACTGTTCTTCCGTGCTGAGCCCCTGCCTAGGCAAACTCTTTCATCACTGTCTTTCCTCTAATGTCTCTCCTTCTTGCTGGAAGTTTGCTCTCATTCAACCTGTCCCAAAGAAAGGTGACCGCTCTCAACCCTTCAAATGTAGTCCAATTGCTCCTATTTCTTGCATCTCTAAAGATTTTGAAACTATTCATACTTCAAAAATTTGTAACCATATTTCTTCCCATAAACTACTTTCATATCGCCAGTACTGGCGTTAAGGGCCACTCTACCGTTAATCTCCTTACTTATCTAACTAACTCTTGGTCATCCTCTTTTTGGGACTACGGTGAGACTTTCATTATTGCGCTAGACATATCGAAAGCATTCGATAGAGTCTGGCACAAATCTCTAACTAAGAACTCAGATTTTCCCTAGCTGTCATATGATGTGGTGCCATTGCCTGTCCCTTTAAACATATTGTATATTCCGCCTGGTTGACTGGTCAGTGTATCAAAAATACTTTATGATAGGGTTTTGTATCTGAGAATGTTATTTCTTTAAATATATATATATTAACTCCTTAAAAGCGGGCATGCTTGTTGACATGACCATGCTGTTGGGCAGGTATATTCACCGAAAACTAGCTTCATTCCATTTTATTTTTCATGCATCAACAAGAGCCAGAGCGTAATACAATTATATATCCGTGAAAGGGCGATAATAGAGCTTACCAATGACACCTGAATCATTCTTGTATGACCACGGGTTATTTTGTAGCGATCGCATAGCCGGAGGTTAAAATACACTAAAATAAGGTAATTTCTGCAGTTTTTACCTTGTCTCGTGAGGTACGGCAGTGAGGATGAGGCATACTACGTGTCAGAGACGGCCCAGCGGTGTTGCCGAGCAGTCAAAGCCCAACGCGCAGACTCTCTCTCAGAACTCATAATATCCTCATAATGGCACCCGTCATATGAAGGGTACCGCAAGGGTGGCCAATATTCTCTCTCCCCTCATATGACGGTCACCGTCGGTTGAGGGTTAAGCTAATATTAGTGGAAAGTATAACTTGTTTGAATATATAACCATTACAAGTGCTACAATTCAAATCCGACGAATGCGTATTTTAAATAATTGTATTAATCAAATATTAGGAGTAGGGACTTCATTTTTTTTTTCTCTTTCTCGTGAAATTAACATTATGTTTCACCAAAATGTATAGCTCTAAAACACCTTAGAACAAAGGAAACTGAGAATGATACACATCATACAAGTACTAGAGCTACAAGGGTGCTATTATATCCTTTTAAAACATTATTGATGTTAGACAATTATGATTACTTTCTTGGAAAGTGTGTGAAAAATACTTGTGATTTCTTATATTAAAATGCTATTTACGTCGCTCAAAATGTTGGTATGCAACAATAGGAAGTTGGAAATTGTTGGAAAAACATATAAATGTTTTACTCTGCATCAGATTTATAAAATATTATTTAATAGTATGTGGGTTTTAGATCAGCATTTCATATTTCTATTGAGATAGAGTATATTAAAATATATGTAATCCTTGTTGGTAAAAATCGATTTAGAATGAGTATTTTGCTTATGCATGATTAAAATGTACTCACCAAGTACAGATTTGTGTAATATTCATATATAAACATTGGTTGCTCAGTTTATAACGAAATTATGAAGGTGTAAGCTGCGATTAGTTTGTAATATATTTATCATATTGCCATTTTCAATTTAATAATTTGATCGTACTGGATTTCTTTCTGGTTTTATGAGTCTTGCTCTATTTGTTGATGTATAATACATTGCATATAGAAGCGATTATTATGGGTTAAGACAGAGCGATAACATACATGTTTCACATCATGGTATAGGTAGCGCCAACGAACTTGACAATAATCTTGACCACTTAACTTCTTATAACTCAAAATTAATGAAAGCAATCAGGCTGACGTTTCTACTATTTGAGAAGAGTCCACCAAGAAATAGGTGAGGATATGTACAGCCAGTTTGCTCCAGGCCCTTTTAAGTTACAAAGAGGTCATGCATCAAGATTATTGTCAAGTTTGTTGGCGCTACCTATAGTGCAAACAGCACTTGAGAGTAAACAGTAAGGGTGCATACTTACGCTTAAGTTTTAGCTAGAGTAAGATGGTTAAATATTGCCCAAAGAAACTCCAGACAAATGAGGATAGCATCAACCACCTTCCTTTGTCCAACCTTGGCCACGCTCACCTCATCGCCACGATGCAACCACCAGAGCAACAAATGCCACCAGTAGATAAAGAAGTCCCCCAAAAATTTACTTTAATCCAAGCCTGGGAAAGCAAGATAGCCGTCCTGGCTACCTGCAGAAACTTTCAAGGCGTTGACGAGAATAGGCGACCACGTATTTATCCCATCCGACCACATAATGGTAGCCACGGAGGCAGTTGACGACCTTATGCATCATCTACATGCCGGAAATAGAAAACATCAAGGAATTAAAACACCGCGTCCTGGATGCCCTATTAATCCGGATCTGCAAAGCGAGCCACCAAAGCTTGTCTACCCTGCGCCAAGGGCAAAGAAATCACCTGTACCCTGGGCCCTTCAAGCACTCTCACTGCAAACAAATAATTTTATCTGCCGGCCATCGATGTCATGGGCCCCCTCAAACAGTGTCAATCATTCAGATTCATAATTACCATCATTGACACCCACCCAAAGTTTGTAACAGTTAAAGAATACTTCGCAGTTGCTGTTGCAAAAGCCTTACTATTCAACGTTTCCCACATTTTTTAGTTTACCGCAGGCACTTAACTCTGATAATACTCCTGAGTTTACTACCCAAATATGGCAAAACATTTCTAGATTACTCTGTTATAAGATCTCCCATTCCTTACTCTACTGGCTAAAAGAGAACTAAATCTGTAAAAGGAATCATATCAGCATTACAAACCAACTACGCACCAAGCTGCAATCCAATGTCACCATAATTTGGCTAGATCAATGAAGAATCATTCAATGGGGAATGAGTACCACCCTCCCGATGGTATAACACAGTATTTACGGCACCCCCTCCCATACTCTTGCCGTTCCGCCACTTCGTCACCACACCCTTGTCAGCCCCTGATTCTAACTCTGCAATGAAAAACATTAAATACAAGCATCGACAAATGCAAACAGGTCAAGATCTCAAACCTGATATACCCCAGTTAACCCTTTTAAACTAAAAGTGAATGTTGTAACAGCGAAACTACCCCTACAAGAGAAGCTCCAACCAACATTTGTAGGCCCATTTGTAAGGTGGGGTTTTACTGTCTTTTCGTTTCTTTTCCAATGGTCTATTGTTCCTGGACTTTGTTGTCTTTGCAGACTCTTGTTACTGGTTTTCAATTTTTACCCCCTCCTTATTACTTCAAGGCCATTTAATTATCATGTAATTCTTACATAACGCCAACGAGCCGGTCTCATTATTGATTGATCTTACTTAACTGAGATGATTTATCCAATTTATAACACTGGTAGCATATTGGCTGTTGCATGCAAAGAAATACATGTGAAATGAATGCAAATTATATTAATTACACGGGATAAATAAATTGCAATATACAGTTTGGTATTACTTAACTATATTAAAACACTGTAAATAAAAATACACTTTTCACTGGGTTACTCAAATCAATAGGATTATTAGTAGTACAATGATCTAATATGAACACTTTACAATAAATATTAAAAAAATCGTTTTCCACTAAGTCAACCACAAAATAAATCGGTTTTATTGGTCCATTGAACTACTTTTTGTCACCACTTCAAGGTGAATTAAAACCTTCAAAAGGTGACCCTCAAGGTCACTACCCCAGTAGACACGCAATTCAGTTACTAGGTTCATAAAGGCGTACAACAGCTCACAATGGGGTGAAGGTTAGCTTAATTAAGGCCCAATAACACCAATGGCATCCTGTCTTAATACAGCCACTAGGTTCTGACCAATGGGAAGAACAATGGACTCACACAGGCAACTTCATGGTTCCCTCTGCACCTAGTACTTCTCTCCTGACCTGGGACCTTCAACAGAAAGTTTTTATTATTTAAACACAACACAAAAGGAAATATAGACTGAGTTTACCCGAATATCTCCCCTCAGTCCGGGTGGATGGGACTCGATAGCCTTGGCGGGCAACTCATCTAGGGGAATAAACCCTAAACAAATTACCGATGGGCGACATGCTAATCGGTGCCACTTACACGTGACGATCTTTGTAACAGATAACAGATAACAGAAGGCTGGCGACCGTAAGGGAATGAAAGCACCTAGGTTGTGCGGGGCCTTGTAGAATTCTGGAGTTATAACGTCCTTTGGCATATCAACAATAACATTACATTGATTAAATGGGCTTCTCAATTTACTTACGATTCTAAAAAGACTTTCAAAGGATATTTTAATTACCTTTATATGATCTAAACAAAATTAATTTACAAATGCTCACTATTACGATATCTAAGGTACTAGTTTTTAAGGTGGATTAAAACCCATACATTTAGACCTGTCAAGCACCTCGAGGTGGGGTACTGTCACTAAGGGCTCAGCATCAGGGTATCACATGAGAGATTATGTACAAGCAATTATTAGGCCAAATCCCAGCATGTATAGTTATTTATACTAGATTCACAAAGTTAAAGTTATGTTCTATAATTAACTTTATACCCCTGGAAGTGATTAAATGGCCAAAACAAATCAATCTCATTCTAATTTCAAAACAACATTGCTCCGGTTGTGACACACGTTTTCTAAACTTACCGTAATGTAACAATACCAAACAATAAGATTTAATATATATAGCTAGAATAATGACCCTCATACCTATATGACACCATTAGGCCTATTTAGTTAATTTTGTTTAACTATTACAATTTGATATGTCAATTGATATATTGATCACGATAATTGCCTAATGCTGAATATTTCAACTAATCTCAACACTGACTGGGTCTTTATTGGACTGAAAGTGAGTGAACAGTAAAGGTCTTGGTGCAATTATTAGCAATATTAACCCTAGCCAATTTAGACCCCTTACACAACTTTTTTGTTTTCCTTTACGACTTTTACTCCTTCGCTTTCAATCCAAATTTCAATACGGTACCTTACAAGAAAATGGGCACAAACATAACACGATTCCACTTAATTATACGAACCACAAGAGTCAGACAGAGCACCACACCTGTGATCGTCGGACAAACCCAATTACAAAAATGTCATGCCAGTACTGTACAACTACAACGGTGTGTGGCCCACCTTTAAATAACCCACTCATTACATCCCAGTACACAAATTGACCCTCAAAGTCAATATACAGTACATCCCTCAGAGATAACCTCCCTCCACCCTTGATACTACTTGTGAACCCCAGAAGCCCAGGTGTAAGGTAGAGCGCGGGCGTCTAGACAAGGTTACCCTATACACTCAGTGTGGTAGACGAGTCCTGGGAGAACCCGCAGGCTCCCCCTTCTACAGCGCTATCCCACGTCCTAATGTGATCGGTCTATTCCCTACACCCGAAAAAATATGTATTCATAAGCAGACTGTATGAAGCTCCATTTTGGGTCTGGCTACTAGATGGATAGGTGACTGCCTAATAAACCTCAGCTATCAAATCTAGATATCCAGCCAATAATCCACATACGAATGTCGCCAACTCATTCACTGGGTTGGCACGAAGTCCTGGCTAGCTACTATAGTAGGGGTTCTTAACCTTTTTCGAATCACGGATCCCTTTGAGAATCTGTTGAAACCTATGGACCCCCTCCCAGGAAAAACACAGATACAAAATGTTGCATGCAATGAACACACTTATTGTATTGAAAATTGGCTGCCATAGTCTGCCTATTGACATAGGGTGACTCCCCCCCCCCCCCCCACCAAAAACAAAATAAAAACAAAATTGGTATCGTTATATTTTCCCAGTCCATTATCATTGTAGCGTGACTGAACATCGAAGCTGCGATCTCTAGGGGGGTCCGGGGGCATGCCCTCCCCGGATTGTTTTTAGAAATTAGTGTCTTAGATAGCATTTCCTGCCTCCTGAAGGCAGTCAAATTGGAAAATATTAGGGACAAAATACTGTGCAAAATTAATATTTGTATTTGTTTTCCACATATGTATTTATGTGTATAAAGGAGACAAAAAGCAGGTTACCTGTACCGAGTGTCTCCCCCAAAGCCAAAGGAGTGACTGGGCCTAATTCAAGGGACGTTGGGGTCAAAATGCCTGGACACACTAAGTTTAAAGCAGTTTAATTCATAGGATGAAGGAAAGATTTATTGAGGGAGAGAGTTCCAGAGTTCACTTGTTTAGTAGAAAAAAAATGAGAACATTTTCCATTGGAGAGCTGGACAGAATAGGAGTGGGACTGTGATGAAAGGCGGGTGCCTCGCACTCGCTAGGAAGCGGGTATGCACTGAGAGAGCTCTGAAGAACACTGATTGTTGTAATAGCGATAGTAGAGTGAGAGAGATGCAACATTGCGGAGTGTAAACAGATATTGTGATGAGCAGCTATAGCTGGGTAGGCTTTTCGGCGACATTGGGGTGAAACAGTTAGCGGTAAGTATAAAAGAAATATATATATATATATATATATATATATATATATATATATATGTAGGATGGATAAATCCAATAGATATGCATGTGTATACCACTTTTATATTCTATTATCATATTTATATGGGACCAGGAGGGTCTCTTATAGACACAATATGGCGTGCTCTCCCTATCACCGCCCGGCGCCCCGAGCATGACTGAAGAACATTCCGGTATCACCAAATTATGACGGTTGTGTAATTTATTTGCTGGTGGATTCTATGTCAAAAATACAAGCAAACAATTCTATAAGTTACTTTACAGTAGTTTACACAAACACACCTTCACTAGTTGTGAGCTTCAGTAGGTCTGAGTCCGACTGAGTGACTCACTCAGTTACCACTGCTGTAGCGATTCGGTATAAACACCTGATCGTTTCACGTCTAATACAGATTTTTAGCGGCCCTGCACGGACCCCCTGAAGCCTGTCTATGGACCCCTTTGGGGTCCATGGACCCCAGGTAAATAACCCCTGTAACTAGAGTAAAGGCCATGGAGTGTACTGAACAAGCTATTTCCCTATGGTGTTCTGTCTCACACAATTGTTGATGAGGATTACTGATGTAAATATCTGTTGCTTAGTGTATTCCAGTGGAAATGTGACGGCTTGTTTCTTTTATGTGTTAATATCATTGTAGCAAATACTATTATCGACATGATTTATGCAACTAAAACAACTACCACAATTGGTTAAGTAGATCCAAGCGGGGACCTCACTGTAACATCATAATTTTCTGAATTGGTTGTTAAAAATAAGTCCAGTAGGTGGGAATTATGATTAGGATTATCTGGTACACGGGTGGGTTGGTTGACTAGTTGCCTGAAATTCCCTCACTTAAGATCCACACCAGACATGTCAAAACTATTTTGCAGAATCTCTCAGTAGATAAGGCTCCTGGTCCAGATGAAATTCCTCCAATAGTACTTAACCTGACAAGCGCGATATAGACCTAGGTGCTAGGGTAGTTATTTGTGCATTTCTAGCCCTGGATTCTGACAGAATTCGTTATATTTACAATATAAACCATTATTTGTTTTCGGTATGCTTTTATTTTACATATATGATGTATATATGAACCTTCAAGAGTGCTAAAATAAGTGGGAAAAGCATTTGGGTGGTGAAAAACGAAGATATTGGCCACCCGGTCATAATCTCAGGCGAGAGAGAGACACTGGCAGCCCTCCCCTCTCGCTGTCTGGGAGTCAACTGAGACGAGCGGGGCGGTGTGTGCCGGTGTCTGGGTGTTGCATAACGATCTTTTATGCAACCCACTTGTGCTACATTATCGCGGGAGAGAAAAATAACCGATAAATGATGATAATAAGAGGAAAAATAGGTGATAATTGAGGAGGGGAGGGAGGGGGGAATAAGGTGGGGAAGGAGGGGAGGGGGGTGGGTGAGATTTACATGGATGAGTACTGGAGGGGAATTATCTCACCTAGAGACAAATTCCTTTGTTTTGATAGGCCCTTTTTTTTTATGGAAGGCTTTTTTTATGGTCCTGCTTCCGTGAGGCCTATCGCGTTCCCTATAGGAAGCCTTCCGTGAGGCCTATCGCGCTTGCCGGGTTAAGAACTGCTCCTTGGTGCTCGCTCCTGTATTGGCAAATTTGTTTCGTCTGTGTACTCATACTTCATGCTTCCCAGTACCCTGGAAAGAAGCAAACATCCATCCAGTTCCTAAAAAAGGTGCCTCTTCAGATCCATCAAACTACAGACCAATAGCTATAACTTCCACTCTTGGTAAAGTCTTTGAAATTATATTGAATAATCACATAATTAAGCATCTTGAGAATAATAAATTAATCAGTGATAGGCAATATGGTTTTAGACGATGTCGATCAACTGCAGACATGCTTTGCATTCTTACGCATCAAATCAACCAAGCTACAGACCAACATGGTGAAACACATACAATAGCACTGGATATATCAAAGGCATTTGATAGAGTCTGGCATCAATCCTTATTGTCGAAGATGTCACACTACGGCCTTGCATCATTAGTTCCACTAATTTCTTCTTATCTTCATAACAGAAAAATACGTGTAATGGTAGATGGCCTTTATTCTCAATTTCACTCAATAAATGCTGGTGTTCCCCAGGGATCAGTTTTTGGCCCCAATTCTGTTCCTCATTCATATCAATGATCTCATATCTACCACTCATAATCCAATACATTCCTACGCAGATGACTCAACACTCCACAGTTCCTTCACATTTACCAATTCTTTCACCCAACCCGATCTTATAAATTCAAAAATAAACACTGCAATTTCTCTGAACCAGGACCTTTCTAGAATTAATGGATGGGGACAAAAGAATCTAGTTTCCTTTAATGCACAGAAAACCAAATACATTCAATTTTCTAACAGACAGAATCTCACTGACTCCCATATATTTTTTAATGATGTAAATATTCCCACTTCCCCTAGTATTGACATTCTCGGTGTAACATTAACTACTAACTTGAGCTGGACACATTATGTTAGAAGCATTGCTAAGAATGCCTCTAAAAAACTGGGACTCCTGTACAGAGTTCGAGAATTCTTCACTGACGAGCAGTTGGCCGTGATATATAAAAGTCATGTGCGTTCTCAGATGGATTACTGTTCACCTCTGTGGGGTGGAAGTGAAGTGGTTGCATTGAGGCAGTTGGACAAAATTCAAAATAATGCTATTAGATTAATCAATAACACTGCAATCACACAGGACCTTCCTACATTATCCATACGAAGAAACGTTGCATCCCTTGCATTATTCTACAGATATTTTCACAGCAATTGTTCCGAGGAACTTGCTTCAATTGTGCCGCCTCTCCACATCTTTCCCCGTAGAACTAGGGCAGCTGAGAGCGCCCATGAATTTACACTTTCTCCTCCACAATGCAGAACTTCTGCTTATCAAAATTAATTTATCCCCAGAGCTACTAATCTTTGGAATTCACTTCCCTCGAATTGCTTTCCACAAACTTACAATCTGCAAATGTTTAAATCCAGTTGTTACAAACATTTTATGAATGGAGGATGCCTTTAGGCACATGGACCTTTTTGTTTTATCTGTGTTTTTCCTTCCTCCGTTCATTGTCTCTTTAAAAAAAAAAAAAAAAAAAAAACACTATCACATATAGTGATGCAACCAAACATATTTGCTGAATTAAAGTAACTCATATGCATGGAAAATTATGATCTAAAATTCTAAATGGTGGTCAGGAATCTTGGCTAACTACTGAAAATAAGGATTATGAAATGGGATGTTCTATATACAAAATAACCCTTTATAGCTGTGAAAGGCCAAGCGGACTTAATGGTGGGGGTCTAACGCTATATCAAATTGTATCTTTGCCGAGCGATGTTGATAAAACTAAAGATAGATACTGTAATATAGATGTTATTTATGTACGATCAAAAATAACATGCGCAATTAAATTTCCCTTGCAGTTAATGACAATCAGTACATACATTCAGATTGATTTTATCTTGTGTTGAGCTTAAACTAGTCACCTCACAACAAAAACACCCTTGACCTTTTATTAGTAAATAGAGAACACTGTATCAATAATACTTCCGTAGAAAAAAAATTACTCTATTGATCATAGAACGATATAATTTAACATGTATTTAAACACTGAAAATCATATCATAAGTACTATGAAATAGATTATAGGAAAGCAGTTATACACAAGAACCACGTCTAATATAAAGTGGAATGACATATGTCGACCTCTCAAAATAGACAAAAATTGGGAAAAGTGGTCTAAAGTACAACACAGCCATAGAGTGATGTGTCCTAACTGAAGGAGACGATGATTTAATAACAATAAACTGCAAAGGAGGGAAAGTGAAGTTAAACAAAAGAAATGTGTTCATCGTATATATAGACAGACCAACTTCCATACTTATATGATTCCCTACGTAGGAGCGCAAAACGACTGATAGAATGATGTGTTCATTATTTAGTAATATGTATCTAGTATGATTTGATAAAGCCAAACATATATGTGAGTGTCTTTGTATGTATGTAGCAATATGCCCTTAATGTATGTGTACATTGTCGTCTTTATGTGTCCGTTAACAGTTTTGATATTCCAAGCAGGAAAACACCTTTGTATCATATTATCGTTAAGATCTACTTATATTGACTATTTTTGATATTCCAAGCAGGAAAACACCTTTGTATCATATTATCGTTAAGATCTACTTATATTGACTATTTTATTTTGCTCTAGATTTGTTACTACTTCTATCTAGCCATATTACATCATAAACTTAACACTGTTGTATTTTAAAATCCGCCTGTGTTATACAGTTTTAACCATTTTAAGAAATCTTATGTGCCTTTTAAGAGAGTTTTCATGCCTCTTAACCCTTACTGTACCATAGGGTACAGTAATAAAAGTCCCCCCCCCCCTCCCCAGTCCCAAGCAATGTGGCCAAAATGGCAAGATATAACAACCTCCCACCTCAAAAGATGGAAGAATACTGGCTCTCCCAGCCTGTAGGGGCTTGGATATAAGCTGAGAAGTGTTGCCAACTCTAGAGTAGTGCTCAAACGGTCGTGTTACCAGGCACTGCCTGGTACTGACAGTTACAAGGAAAGTATATTACTGATGGCTCTCTGCCGTCGTCGCTGGGACTGGGGGAGTGATTTATCTACTGACGGCTCTCTGCCGTCGCTGCTACTGAACGGGTTAAAGGTTCGGCCAGGACTGCTAACATACTTTTCTTTGTAAGTAATGACACATTTATGTATAATATCTCTGGCTAAAAAAAAAAAACTAAACTAAACTAGTGGACTTTGAAAACACATTGTTACCACAAGTTATTCAAACCTGTTTAACAGCTATATAAGGAAGAACAAAGCTATGTCTTGGGACCTACCTTCCCGTTTGGTTTGTTCTCTGAAATTTACAACTAGAGCCCCTTTCAGGATAAATGTGTACATTTTGGACAGAAAAATGTCCCGGCCGAAGGCCATTCGCTATCGCTCGCCTGGAAAAAAATCGACAAGTAAATGGCATTAAAGGTCTTAAAATTTACATAAATGGGGCAAAACCTCTTAAAATTGCCAAACTAATGGGGCAAATGTCTTAAAATCTCAAAAGCAATGAGCTAAACGTGAGGGAAAAAGGGGTACAGAAAAAATTCCCTCAAGTGGAAATCTCCCCAGGGTAGGCCAAAGAATGACTCGAGTTTTGCCACTGAAATATGGATATATTTGTTATTGCCTTAAAACAATTCTTTGATCAAGGAAAATCTATAGGTACATACTTTGAGCGAAAAACAGAGATCTAACCCCCTCCCACCACCCCAACCCTGAAATATGAGAATTGTGTGTTGACAAAGTTGCCATCGGTTATGATAATGAGTAAATACTTTGTTATACCACTCTTTTCATTTGAGATCAATCCCTCAATATCTTCACCCCCAACTCACCTCCCTCAATCTAGCCCCTCATCGCACATAATAGTTATAGTGATGTTGGTAGAAATAGAGGAGATACCCGTATAAATATGCAGAGTTTTTAATTTTCTATGAATCTTTTGTGACACTGTGCCCTGGTATATACTATGGGTAACTAAATTATTTTCACAATAACACATTTTCGCATATTGTGATGCTTTAGCATCCTTATTTATGGCCTGATGTTGGTGTAATGATATGAAAATATCTATTATGTAAACATACATCAAACATCGAATCTAATTTTGGATAATTGGACCTGGAGTTTTGTTTACAGAATGTTTAGGTAGAATAATTTGATATTTCCACAAAATAACTTTTATATAACTTTTGCAGATTTTTTTTAGTACTTTATACTTTTAAAAAACACAAAATAAACTTGATGTTTTGAAGATAGATGCTTTAGAAATGCACAATAACCACCTGAGAGAAGTGACAACTTATTTTGAATTTTGTAAAAACAATACAAAAATAGCAAACAAAAAAACAAAAGGGCTAAGGTGACCACACTTGGTGAAAATGTTTAAAATACAAATAACAGTACAATATAATAAAACAAAATTAACAAAAACAAAAGAAATTAGGGCCATGAAAGTGAAAATCGGCCTCCCATCCTTTGGCCTACCCTTATTAAATTAACAATTTCATCTGTGGACTACATTCCAGACAAAATAATTTTATAATTGAGTCTTGTATCCCGGTCACAGTGACTTTCTTCATGGCGACATATTGAGTGTTGTAGTCATAATAACACTACAATACACAAGCCACATCCATTAAATAATTTACTAAACATACGCGATTCACAAACTCTCAAACCATTTGCAGCTTCAATTGCTCGTTAGACGAGTAGGATGGCGTCCTTTTCCATTAATTCTGGTTAACAGATGGAGGCACTGCTGATATAGAAGTAGGACGAAGAAATCAATACAATTGAAGTATTACCTCCAGATATGCATCGTAAACTAGATGAAATAGTCTAATAAAAGTAATATTACTCTATTAATATTTGCTCTGATATAAAGTGTCAGTTCCTCCTGAAAATTCGCCAGTACCTTGAACACTTCACCGTAGATTATTATCTCGAATAGAACGTCAATTACTCCAAGTTCGTATTTACTGATAGAGAAACAGAGGCATCGGATGTGAAGTTATTGCCCAAACATATTCACGTAACCGGGATTGAATGTGTTTGTTTTCGGTTGTGAGCCTAGCGTTCCACCAACTATATCTCAACCTAGAATATAATATTAAAAGCCATTATCATACTTAGGCTAAGCCATTATTATACACAGTCTTTCCTAATAAGAACCAAATGTTGTCTCCAGGTACGGGAGAAACAGCTGGAGCGGGCAGGGCTGCAGTGGTTGGTGGCTGGTCTTCAGCAAGACATTACAGACATCTTGTCTAGCATCATTACTGAACATTCCAAGGTAAAGCTCTCTCTCTCTCTCTCTCTCTCTCTCTCTCTCTCTCTCTCTCTCTCTCTCTCTCTCTCTCTCTCTCTCAGTGTTCTTGTTAACTAGTGTTTTTGTTTTAACTTATATGCAGGTTTTGTTATAACATGGTTATATATTTATTTATATTTTGTCAGTATTCATTTTCATATTTACCTACAAATTCTTTAAATATTTTGTATTATTATAAATATTACTATTATTATTATATAATATATAATAATAATAATATATATATATATTCCGGGTGGATGGGACTCGTTAGCCATGGTCGGCAACCCATCTAGGGGAGATAACCTTATAAAAATCCGAATGAATGTGACTTGTCAGCCTTGGTCGGCAACCTGTCTAGGGGAGTAAACCTGATACAAATCCGTACTGCTACCTTAGGGAGAAGCAGGTTAGTGGATGGATTAGCCGCACACCACTGTAGAAAATTAATGCTAAAAAAATACATAAAAGGCCTTGGAGTCGGACGGACCCTAAATCGAGTGGTCAATCCTGTAAGTCCAGTAAACTGGCATGAGTTTCCCTCTTACAGGGGATAGGTCCTAAAATGTACCTCCTTGTTGTACTTCCTGTCCTGGTTCCTATGTAATTTACCTGTGACCAAGTGGGGCGATACTCTTACTTCACACTCCGGACATGACTTGTATACGAACTTGCAAGAGAGTTCGCTTTATCAATTTGTTCGAACGCCGACCCGTGGTAATAACGTTCCTGACATTGTACTTGCAACAAAAGAAGAATTAATAGAGAATTTGAATGTTGGTGATGAATTCAGTAACAGCGACCATCGTACGATAACTTTCACTTTAAAGTTTACTAGTAACAAAGAAAATAGTAGCATCGAAAAAGTCCCTAATTTCAAGAAAGCAAACTTCCATAAACTTATAGCTATGTTTATAGAAACTGACTGGAGCTTTTTAATTAACAATAACGACATAAATACATCTTGGAAGTTATTCGAAACCACTTACCTAAAAGCAGTGCAAGACTGCATACCATCGAAAATACGGCGTCCAGGCCATAATAATAAGCCCAAATGGTAGAATAAAGATATTTCAAACTGCCTGCTTGCTAAAAAATTTGCTAATGATAGATTAAAATCCTCACAAAATGACGAAGAACGGGTGAAATTTGTAGAGCTACAACGCAAAGCCAAAAAGTTAATTAAGCAAAGTAAAAAGACCCTAGAGTTACATATTGCGAATCAAAGTAAAACAAACCCGAAAGAATTCTATAGTTATATCAGAAAGAAAAAAGTAGTTACTTCAACTGTTGGACGTTAGTCGATGAAAATGGAGAATACACCAAAGACGAAGTACAAATGAGTAATGCCCTCAATACCTTCTTTGCATCAGTTTTTACAACAGAAGACCTCAGTGATATCCCTACACCATCGCCGATTCAGATTGATAATTCAGATGTTCTAAGCAATATCACCATTACAGAGAGAGAAGTATTGAATTGTTTAGATAAACTCAAGGTAAATAAAACGCCTGGACCTGATACAATCTCGCCTAGAGTTCTAAAGGAAGCTAAGGATGAGCTCTCCAAACCACTGACATTAATATTCAATAAATCCTTGCAGTCTGGAACTATGCCTGATCAGTGGAAGCTAGCCAACCTAACACCGATATTCAAAAAAGGCAGCAAATCCCTACCCAGTAACTATCGTCCAATTAGCTTAACCTCAGTTGTATTTAAAATGCTAGAAACGGTCATACGAGACAGACTCGTAAATCACTTAGAGGAAAATAACATACTTAAAGATACTCAACACGGCTTTCGTAAAAAACGTTCCTGTTTAACAAACCTCTTAGACTTCTTCCACGATATCCTCAACCTCTACGATGAGAGTAAAGCTGTAGATATTATATACCTTGATTTTCAAAAGGCCTTTGACAAAGTTCCCCACAAACGTTTACTGCTAAAACTAAAAGCACATGGAATACAAGACGGTGTGTTGATATGGATAGAAAATTGGCTCAGCGACAGAAAGTAAAGAGTAGTCATAAATGGTGAGGCATCTAAATGGACCAATGTAAGTAGCCGGGTACCCCAGGGATTGGTACTAGGTCCAATTCTCTTTCTAATTTACATCAACGACATAGATGAGGGTCTCACCTGTACAATCTCGAAATTTGCTGACGATACAAAAATTGCAAATAGCGTACTCTCAAAAGAACAAGTTGACGATATGCAACACAATCTAGATAAATTGTCATGTTGGGCCCAAATTTGGCAAATGAGTTTCAATGCGGATAAATGTAAAGTACTACATATCGGATACCTAAATGAGAAAGCAAACTATTCGATGAATGGCACTCAGCTTAAGAATGTAAACAGAGAAACCGATCTGGGAGTAACAATATCGAGAAACCTAAAACCGAGTCAACAATGTTCAGAAGTTGTTAAGAAGGCAAATCAAATAATATGGCTTTATAGGCAGGTCATTTGAGCATAAATCCAAAGAAGTTATCCTAACCCTTTACAATTCCTCAGTCCGCCCTCTTCTGGAATACTGCGTTCAATCCTGGTGCCCTTATTACCAACAAAATATAAACAAGCTAGAATGAGTTCAACGTAGAGTTACCAAAATGATACCTAGCCTAAAGACCAAAACAATACGAAGAGCGTCTTAGAGAATTAAATCTATTTCCTTTAACCCAGCGCAGATTAAGAGGTGACTTAATTCAAGTGTTCAAAATCATCAAAGGCATCGACAATATGAACTGTAGTAAGTACTTCACTATCGACCAATCTAATTACACGCGGGGAAACGGTTGCAAAATTATTGGTAAATCTTTTAACTCACACGAATCTAAGAATTTCTTCTTCAATCGAGTTGTCAACTTGTGGAATGGGCTTCCCCGAAACGTTAAAGACTGCATCACCGTTGATTCATTTAAACTGCGCCTAGACAAATATCTCGCATCAAACCCGCGACTGACTGGGTTTGTAAATGAATAACTATATTTTATCCCCCCCCTCAGTTACTAACCCACCTGTCCCCTACTAACTTCCTAATCCTGCCACGGACATTAGTTCCAGGGCAGTAATTCCCTTTCCAATGTTCCCTTATCCACTCTAAACCACTGTTTGGACACTTGATCCTCAGTGTTTTGGAGGACAAGCAACCTAGAAGGGTCACTAGATCTGTTGTTGCTTGATTTCCTTTGTACTCCTTTGTACTCCTTTGTATACACCACGTCAAGGTAAGAAAAACACAAAAAAACATGTTGGCTTATATAATAGCAGTATAACAGCATAGAAGACACTACCATATTATAGAAACAAGGATGAACTAAAGCTGTATAACTATGTTGTCCAGGTGACGGTGGCCAGGCTGAGTGTGGATGGTCGGCTAGCCTTCAGTAACTCGGTCGTCGATCCAAGTACTTCACGTATAAGGTCAGTCTCGTATGCGGGATATAGACAGAGAGGTAGATAGATTTTGTGATAAATATAGACAGATAAGATTAGAAGCATTCAACCATAAGAATGAACAGGGAGAGAGGGAGAGGTATGTGTTCTCAGATAATATATTGTATATTCTTTTCTGAAGCACTCAGGAGGTCTTTTTGTAATACATTTCCAAAAGAATCGGATGTTGATGATATCATGTTTGTTCAATCATGATGAATACGAACAAGAACAGATATACTTAAAATAATGTATATTGATATCACTTGGAATGGAAATAGGCGTACATTGGTTGTAAAGACTAAAGACTTTCGGAAGATATTTCGATTGACAGAGGTATACAATGTCATGGCGTGCAATGACTTTAATTAGTCATATATTTGTATGTAATTTTTTTCTTTATATTGTTAAGTATCGATCATGCACTCCAGGGCTTCCCCTATCTTCCTATTTGCACGACCCATATTATAAAATGCTATTAACCTCAATTTGCTGCCCCTGGTTCAGACGATTGTTGTTTTTAATATATTGTTTGCTATGTCCCTGCTGGAAAGTCAGTTGACCCATGTTCACTTGTATAATTATGGTTTGAAAATCGCTTCATTGCCGCCACCGCCCAGTAGCCGCTTGTAATCGCTGTATCCCAAAAGTTGGACCGCTCAATGTAGCAAAGTTTTACTTGTGTATATGACCTATGGTAATGCAATCCCATTAGTTTTGATCCCATGCAACCTCTACCTTCTTGGGACCAATTCATATTTTGTATTTTTATTTTGTATCTCCGTACGTTTTTCGAAGTGAAAAATAGATGTGCATTAAGGTAATCATAACGCCTACCCCTATCAACTTTTTAATGTGCCTGACATGGCAGGACTTTTGACTGCTCAATCGAACTTTTGGTCACCCAACCAAAGTTTTGGCCATCCTACCGATCTTTCCACTGTCAGCCTTCTTTTGTCTTCTATCTCTTTCTGTCTCATAAGTTTACGGTATACACTAAACAAAATAAAAACAAATAAATACGAAAATCATTAATTCTAGGGTAAAGAATACCCATATATAATTTGAGTTCACAAGCGTAGGGTAAAGAATATTCAATATTAATTTTGTAAACGATTGCTTGCTCTTCCAAAATGTTTGCCACTCAATCATACTTTTGGCCTCATCACAATTTGACTGCTAGTCAAATTTGTTTGCAGTTGCCTGAACTTTTGGCTGCCTGGCTGAATTTTTCAAAGCCTGACCCAACGTTTAATCTTTGTTCATAAGTCAACTTCGGTAAAATAAAAAATATCATAATTTTCGTGTGTGAATGAAGGAGACAAAGGGAAGAGCTAACTGCAACAGGTTCTCCCCCAAGTTGAAAGAGTGACTGAGCCAAGTTCCAGGTATGTTAAGTCAAAATGTCTGGACACATGCAGTTTAAGTCATAAAATAAGGGAAAGACAGATTGAGGCGGAGAGTTCCAAAGTTTGCTTGTTGAGTAGAAGAAAAACTGGGAAAGTCGGATCAATATTCGGTTACAGAGTTGGACAGAATAAGGGTGGGAGTGTGTTGAAAGGCCAGTTCCTCTCACTCTCCGTGGGGGAGGAGGCATACACATAGGAACAATACTTGATACATGGGTGTATTTTGGCTCGAACATTCCTAGATTTTGGCCCTGACACTCTTTCAACTCTGGGAGAGGCACTCGTCACAGGTAGTTTTGCCTTTTGTCTCCCTCATCGACATAGAAAGAAAAAAAAATGTGCCCCTATAAAGAGCAAGAAGCTGTGCGAGGGTGAAGAACCTACAGAGACGGCTGAGCACACCTAAATTATGGGAAGCTGTTTTAGCAAGAGTGGTAATATAAGTTTCCCCTAAAAGATTAGAAAATAAGGAAACACCAAAATACTGAGAGAAGATGAAGGGTTGATTTGTGTATTGTTGAAGTACAAGGGATAGATGTATGGACGTTCTTGACATGTAGATACATGGAAAAATTGGGTTTTGGAAGCAGTGAAAGTAACAAGATTCTCTCTGCCCCAATCGGAAATAGTTGATAGATCAGAAGATAGGTGTGCTATGGCCTCATCATGGGAGTCTTGGAGTAATTGCATGTTGTGCCATTGTGGAAAACTAGTTGAATGGTGTAAGGTTGAATCATCAGCATATGAGTGGATAGGACTAGAGGTACAATTGAGATCATTAATGAATAATATAAAGAGAACTGGAGACAGAACAGAACCCTGAGTTGATTGATTGAGGAAGTGAGCAATGGTTGTCCACAACTGCAGCTATGGAACGTCCAGAAAGAAAAGAAAAAATTAAGGCACAGATGGAGGAATACAAACCGAAAGAGAGTAGTTTGGAGATTAGAGATTTGTGCCAGACTCTCTCGAAGGCTTTTGATATGTCTAGCGCAATTGAAAAGGTCTTACCATAGTCCCAAAAATATGATGGCCAAGAGCTAGTAAGATACAATTGAAATGAACGGGTCAAACAGCCACCCTCAGGTCAACACCATAGCAGCAATTAGGGACAGCCACAAAACCAAGAAGAAAGGACGACGGAACCAAACAACTTCCCAGACTTTAATTCCGGAAATGGATAAGTCTACCCATTTCCCCGGATCCGCCCATGCTCTAATTCCGGAGGAATGGAGGAGTCCCCCAATTAAAGGAGTTCGAGCCCGGACGAATCCTGAGAGCTCCAGCTCCTCCAATGACAGCGGCCGACACAAAAAGGAACGGCCTATCACAACGCTACAACCGGACTTAAATGATAATGAAGATATGTATATGGTAATTAAACTTTAAGAGCCTCACCAATATAGATATAAGTGGGAACCTCAGCCACCTATCAATAATACCTTCCCACAGGAATGGGAATAAGTGAGATCCAGTGTTCCATATGAAAACTATAGCATACACAAGAATAAAAACTAGAATTCCATATGAACAGGAAATCCTCCCTTACATCACCATTATGACCCCTAGAAATAAGTAATATATATCACGAGATTAAGAATCTCCACATGCACCCTTTTATAATCTGATCTGTATTTTTAGGCTAAGTATTACCTTCGTTATAACCATTACAACGATATCCACATGCCCCTATGTAATCGAAATCCAGTAAGTTGAACAGTAAAAATAAGTTGAACATAGTCATACTTTTCCTGAAGAAAAGTAAGCAAAACATGACTGCCTCCTTCTACTGGTATACCACCAGAAGCGGGATTACGCATGACTGTGAAGCTCTCCAGACGTCCAGCCCCGACTCGCCTTTCCCTGCCCCTGGGAAGAAGGCCGTGCCCCTGACGTACCGCCCTTCAGACTCCGAGTCCACGTCGACCAGGCTCTGATTCTAGGATACTTCTTCCTCTACTCTAAGTGTCCCTGAGTGTCTTACGTTGTTGGTTATCGTTGTAAGGTAAGGTAAAATATGCGAGTATTCCTAATTTGATTTCGTCTAGATCTGTGCCTATCTTTAGTGAATTTGTATTAAGTGTGAATTTAATCAATATTGATTCGTACAGTGATTCTTTGAGTACGAAACCATAATTATACTTCGCGTTCATCCTTCAGAATTATATATTTTTTCCATACGTTACATACTCATTATTATACGCATCAGTTATATTGAATACTCTCAGATTTTCCTCCTATGTGTCCAATTATTTTATGTATAAACCAAGTCGAAGTCTAAGTGTATGCCGTGAAGTGATTATAACTATAAATCTTCTACATACCTAGAACCTACGCCCAATTTAAGATTATTCTTTATCTTTGCTTGTGCTAAGTTAAAGTATTTCCTTCTTTTACCTTTGAAAGTAAAGATCCCCTCTCCGTTGAGTTATGAATTATTCCTTAATTTAATCCTCAGATATACCAGTTATAGTGGACATTCTAATAATCGGCATTAGTCGAATTATATAATTCTTTCCATACTTCTTTAGGAATTACGATTGATTATTCATCAAGTTTACCTAACATTTGACATTCAAGTCAAGATCGAGATATTTCTTCAATAATATAATTATTCTACCCAATTCTAGGTACGAATTTAACGCTACTCGTTCTGCCTTCTTTTAGGAACCTGTTAATACATTCAGAACTCCTTGTATACCATTGTTGGTAACCCTTTAGTGCAACTTCATCGTATACAACCATTCTAGATAGTAAATTGTTTTACGCTATCTGTTCACGTAATTTTATATGCGTTCTTATTGAAGTTGTTTTTATTTGATATTTGATATACTTTGATTCTCTCAGTATATCTATTTATAATCTGAATTTCTAATTGTGTGAATTGATTTCGTATACACGTAAAGTAATTATTCATATCTCGTGTGAACGAATATTCGCAAAAACCCTTATATCGTTAAGCTCCGATTTAATTTATCTTCCCTTCCATCATAGAGTCAACCACCTCACTTTAATCTCCAAGTTAAGATTGCACTTAGAAATATAATTATTTCTACCCCCGCAGTCGACCTGACCTATAGGTCAAGACAACTTTGTGATCTCTTCCTGTGCGCGGCTAAATAATTGTTGTTGTCTCAACCCCCATCCCCCCAACCTTACCTGCACGGCTGAACGATATCTCTCAGTCGTTCGTGTACATGCCAGATTGCTTCGCGCTAGACACTCGACTCTCATAGATATTATAATTTATGAACTTGGGTCTATGTATATCTCTGTCTGTATATTTCCCAGTTACTTATATAAATAATCAAGTGCATATTATTTTATCTTGATAGTAAGTTAGATAACCTCTCTTAATTACCGCCAGTATCATACTACCTATTCTATATAATAGGGGAGTATTGAACGCATATATAATCCACATGCAATTTAATAAAGAAGAGTGTAATTTACCCTGTGTATTTATTGTATTTTGGTTGCCTGATTGAGTCCATAATTGTTATATTCACTGCGTTCGATGTGTCCCTGTTCAGCAATATTCCAAATCTAAATATCCAAACCCTAGATTGACATTAGATAATACTGAAGCCAGTTGGATTAAAACCTGGCATAACACTGGGAGCAGCGGTGTCTCAATACGGCATATCAGCGTTTGAGGTGTTAATATTGACAAACTTGCTATTACTCAATCAGCAACATCACACAACATTTACCATGGCAACTCGATATTCTGGCATTTAAGCCAGAGGACTATGATATCAATACTTATATGGAAATCGTCAAACCGATACTGGACATAACGTACGGGAACAAAGACGCATTTAAGATACACACAGTGGTTATGAAACTAGGGAAATATGCAGCTAAAATATGCAGCTAAAAAGCCTGATTTCTCCATACAATGATGGCTCGCTCTCGCTCGCCAGGAAAAAATCGATACCTGAATGGGGAGAAACGTCTTAAAACAGAAAGCTGAATGGGGCCGAATGGATAGAACACAGACAAAACAGGTCGGTATGAATGGTTGGGGTTCCTAGATTAACAGAGTACCGTAGTATGATCAGATGAAGTATTGAGGGATAAGCCTTTGCAAATGCACCTTATTTTTTACATTCTACTTTTCCTATTTTTCCAAAGCGTGTAGAGAGGGGAGAAGGGGTGTTGGAGAGAGAGGAAGCTGTTGGAGTGGCTTTGTTATGTGTGTTTAGTCTGTATACGTCGTCAAGATGTTATTAATGTTCTTCGGTCGACCCCAGAAGAAGAAGGGGTGTGTGGATTCCACGACCAATCTCTTGGGATATGAAGATTATTAACCCATTACTGTTACATTTACTCTTATTATATTACTTACTGTCCCCTACTAATATCTCCAAATCCTGCTACGGACATTTGTCCCAGGGCAGTCTTCCCTTTCCATGTTTCCCTTACCCACTCTAAACTACTGTTTGGGCACTTGACCATCAGTGTTTTGGAGGCCAAGCAGCCTTGAGGGGTCGCTGGACCTGTTGTAGCTTTATTTCCTTTGTACTCCTTTGTACTGTTCTAAATATTATTATCTACATAAATGATCTTGACTCAGGCATAAAGAGTAGGATCAGTAAATTTGCTGATGATACTAAAATAGGTAGGATAATAGTCAGCTAGCGACAGGGAATGTCTTCAAAATTATCTCGATCACTTGCACGAGTGGTCCATAAATTGGCAGATGAGTTTCAATGTAGACAAATGTAAGGTATTAAGGATTGGAAATCGTAATTTAGATGCAAAATACAAACTAGACAATGTAGAATTGGATAACTCAGAGTGTGAGAAGGATCTGGGGGTACTCGTTAGTAATGATCTGAAACCCAGAAAACAGTGTATAAGTGTTAGGAATAGGGCAAATAGAATTCTAGGATTCATATCTAGGAGTGTTAGCAACAGGACTGCTGAAGTTTTCTTAAAACTATACTTAGCTCTAGTAAGACGCCATTTAGACTATGCTGTTCAATTTTGGTGCCCTTATTATAGAATGGATATCGACCCTTTAGAGGCAGTCCAAAGAAGAATGACCAAAAAGATACATACTATTAGAAATTTATCGTATGAGGAGAGGTTGAAAGTCTTAGGCCTGCACTCACTAGAGAGACGAAGATGTAGGGGAGACATGGTAGAGATATTTAAATGGATAAAAGGTTTAAATAAGGGCGATATAGATGAGGTATTAAAGCTAAAGAACGGTGACATAACCCGCTCAAATGGTTTCAAGTTAGATAAGTTAAGATTTAGGAAAGATATAGGAAAGCAGTGGTTTGGAAATAGAGTTGTTAACATGTGGAATGCACTGCTCAGAAACAGTTGAAAGCTTTAAGCATAAGTTGGATTCCCATATGGGTGATATGGGCTGGGTGTGAATGGGAGCTGCTTCATGTGGTCCGCATGACCATATGCAGTTTCCCGCGATCTTATGACCTTATGTTGTTATGTAATTGGGGTTGGGTGTGACAGTGATCTGCCTTGTGTGGGCCGATCGGCTTTTTGCAGACTCCCATTTTCTTATGTTCTTATGTAAATATCAGGGTATGTGCGTGATAATATGCCTGGGTTAACCTGGGCACAATTTGAGAGCCATGTAAAAATTGCTATCAATCCAGTCCTCGGTCAGACCATTGCAGATCGAAAGTTTCACGAAGTTAAGTATTCGGGAGACTTCGATGACACGACCCATCAACTGAACCCAAATCACCATCACTGCTTTCCCTGAGAAATCTATTGCTCAGAGGAAGAAAATTGTGTTCAGGGCATTACTGAAAATTCTGCCGGAACCAGTGGCGAATTATTTTTCCATCATTGAGCCTACGAACTATGACAACGATATGCCTGTCATAAGGCGTATTAAGGCTCTCAGGAAAACAAGGGAACAGGACAAGATCGCCGTCAAAAGCAAAGTGACAACACACCCATCCACAGTGCCTACAACTGGCCCCACGGCGCCCAGAGCCAGTGACAAGGCTGAAGAATGGGCCAGGATTCGCCCTGCAGACTGGAAGCCCTGCAATGGAAACTGTGTGTTGACTTCACTGAAGAAATTTTTCATCGAGCTGACCAAGAGAAGGACCCGGTCCCCTAGCTGGTGGGCACACATTCCTTGGATCAAGCCCAAACGAGTGGCCACCATCACGGAGGACGGAATTGCAAGCATTGGTCACTGCAATGAAGAAGAGGATTTTAAAGAACCAGAAACAGTTTAGACAATACTGAAAATCTGGATTTTTAAACCCCCCCCCCCCCCCCCCCACTCACAAATAGTCGTTAGAATTGTGGGGGCTCATGAGGGGCAAAACCCAGATAATCTTCCCATTTACAGAACAATCACTTTGAATGGGGTGAAAGTCCGACTTCTAATTGATATGGGAGCTTCCCGTTCATGCCTCTTCTGCCCTTTCTTCCGCCAACAGTTAACACCGTAAAGCTTTCGGTCAAATTTAACCTTCTTCCATAGTTTTAGTGAGTGCCAATGATGAAATAATTCCAAATCTTAGACAGACCCTTCCATTATATGTTAGTACCCCTGTCTCAAACCATTGATCATTCATTCATGATTTATGATCCCAAAGAGACCAAGTACGATGGATACTTGGGTCTCGATCTGCTCATATCTATGAGCGCCTCCATTGATTGTGGGAGGAGAACATTGACGTTCTCCCCCCCCCCCCCATCCAACCTAAAAAACAAAAACAAATAACCCAAAAAGGTCATAAAAACTCTTTCCCCACTATGACTCCAAATAGAATAGCCTCTACTACCCAACCAGAACTCTCACCAGCCTCATCCAACCTACCTACCAATTATCTCATCCAAACTAACCTGAATAACCCATCCCTACCAATTTCCTCCAATGATCAAGATAACTTAGATACACCTACCACTTGTCTCCTTCAGACCACTCAAGCTGTCACCTCTGAATTAGTGATTCCTCCCCCCCCCCCCACCATGAAAAATGGGTACCCATTGTGCCCACTTTAACTTGGGATGCAATTATGACTCCACACCTCCAAAGCCCCTTTAATAGGGACTGCCCGACCGCTCCAAGCCTCATATCAACTCAACTCAATTATGTCAAAATAGCCAATATCTCTGATCAACCTATCACCTTACACAAAGGCTTGGCCATTGGAGAACTCGAACCTTACGAGGAAGAACTCTCTATACCTGCTGACAAGCTCTCCCAAATTCCTTTTCCCCTACCCGACATTCCTTCCCACCTAACACCTCACCAACAATCTGATCTAAAATACCTGATGACCACATACCAGGACATATTTGCCACTTCCAACCGAGACGTCGGGAAAACCAACATACTACACCAGCCTATCCACACAGTAGGGCAACCTATCAAGCAACCAATCCGGAGAAAAAACCCAGTTCAAAGGCAAGAGGAAGAAACCCAAGTGAAACATGCTAACCACTGGTATTGTAAAACATTCCACCAGCCATTGGTCTTCTCCGGTAGTACTTGTCCGCAGGAAGGACGGATCCACCCGGTTCTGTATAGACTACAGGAAGCTCAATGACGTCACTATCAAAGATGCTACTCCACTACCCAGGATAGATGACTCGCTCGATTCCTTACTAGGAGCAAAATGGTTCACTACCCTGGACCTCCAGGCAGGATACTGGCAGGTACCAGTCCTCCCCGAACATCAACAGAAGACCGCTTTTGCAACAAGTCAAGGGAGATTGTACGAATTCACTGTATTACCCTTTGACCTATGCAATGGCCCGGCCACTTTCTCCAGGTTAATGGAATCTGTACTGCAAGGATAAACCTGGGAAACATGTCCAGCATATTTGGATGACATAATTGTTTTCGGGAAAACCTGGGCAGAACACCTGCAGAGATTAAAACAAGTATTCCAAAGGAATCGAGAAGCCAACTTGAAACTAAAACCATCCAAATGTACTCTTGCCAAGAAGGAAGTTCACTTTCTAGGACATACAGTATAGTATCCGAAAAAGGAATTGCCCCAGATCCTAATAAACTAGACGCCATCAGCCACATAACTCCCCCCACCAATGTCAAAGGAGTCCGAGCTTTCCTCGGATTAGCATCTTATTACCGCAGGTTCGTAAAAGATTTTGCCACCATTGCCAAGCCCCTTCATGGCCTCACCAGAAAAGACGAACCATTTATGTGGACAGAACCATGCCTACAAGCTTTCAACACACTAAATTTGCTAAAAGAACTTTTAGTAGCCTCTCCCGTAGTGTCATTCCCAGAATACACACAACCTTTCCGCCTGTACACGGATGTATCGCAATTCGGTATAGGCGCCATTTTAGGACAAACCAGAGAAAGGAAGGAACACATAATCGCCTGTGCCAGCCGAAATAAATTATCCGGTGACAAAAAGAGAGTGTCTAGGCATGATTTGGGCTTTACAGCACTTTAAAGCCTACCTGGCAGGTGTCAAGGTCACCATCATCACGGATCACCACGCCCTACAATGGCCCTGGAAATCTGACACTAAAAATGCTTTGACAGTCAGATGGAGAGAATCGTTAGAAGAATTTTATTTTGAAATAGCCTAACACCCTGGAAAACTCCATACCAACGCAGATGGTTTATCAAGACTTCCAACTAATGCAGACCAAAACACCCAAATCCAAGACTCCGAGAATCAACCAATTTTGGCAATACAGCACCAATATTCTTTTGACTAAGACCAACAAGATCTGCTTAAACTGTTCCAAAGACAAGAAAAACCAGACTGGATGCCAAGAACAATTTTCTCTCAACTCACTAGAAGAGGGGACAATTTATTCACCCCCGAGGACAAAATTGTCATAACACCAAAGGCAGCCCTTTCAACCATGCAATCCATCCACATGCACAACGGCATCCATCTAGCACAAAGGAAATTAACTGCTACTTTCCAACAGGTTTACTGGACCCCTTCTCCTTACATAACGGCGAAAAAGGTTACCGAAGCCTGCAGGGCCTGTGCTGTAGGTAAAGATAAAACCCGCATCGCTGGACCCACAGGAAAGTTAGTAGCATCAAAACCTTGGCAACTTCTGGTAGTAGGTGTAATGGGACCAATGGAAGGAACCAAGGATATAAATACATCATAGCTTTTGTGGACACGTACTCCAAATACGTTATCGTCTGTCCAGCAAAAGAACATTCAGCCCTAGCCGTTGCAGAAGCACTAATCCAACACGTGTTCCCATATTTTGGATTACCAGCAGCAATCCATTCGGATAATGCACCTGAATTTACCAGCCACGTTTGGTCCCAATTGTCACAAATGTGCGGATTCAAAATAAGCCACTCATCCCCATACTGGCCTCAAGGAAACTCCATCTGTGAAAGAAGCCACCGAACAATTGACAATCAAATCAGAACAAGATTGCAACAAATGAACACCAAAGATTGGCCAAGTCAGGTAAAAATAGTCCAATGGGGAATAAATACTTGCCCGAGAGAAGACGATATTTCACCCCATGCACGTGTGTTCGGAGTACCACCCCTGCTCCTACCCCTACGTCATCTAGCTGCCCCTTATGAGCCCTCATCCAACTTCGACCAATCCCTGGTTCACCTAAAAAACCGCCTCCGACAACTGCAATACCTCCAAGACCTCCAACCTGACGAAACTGCCAAAGTTAGTCCCCACTGTGTCGGCAATCTTGTCATGGTTGCCAAATTACCAGTGCCATCCAAGCTCAGACCGAGATACCAAGGTCCCTTTGAAATCCTAACTGTACCAAATTGTTACCAGGTTACCATTTACAATTATGGTGAGTCACGCACATACCGTAATAGATATATACGTAGGTTTCAACCCATTGATGAGAATATGATGATGCTTGCAGATCCCAAGGATAAAGATACATTACCTGCATCTATTGACCAAAACTTAGGATCCTCAGAACCTGTGACCCTTCCTCCTCTTCAACCCATGTCACCTTCACCTTTAACGAAACCAAATCTTCTTGTGCAGCCTCTTCCAAGCAATACCAAAACCCTCTACAACATGTTTACCCTCACCACATTACAACCCTCAAGCTACCCCTTCTCCTCCAACCCGAACTGTCTCTGCTCCACCTCAACTTCTCACCCAACCTGACCAAAATATCACTAAGTTGACTTCAAAACCTCATATTTCCTCACCTGCTGCCAGTTTACCTAATTTTTCTGAATCACCTTGTGCTTCACCTACCACTCCAATCATCCGTAACCTCCCCTCTCTTCAACACCAATCATCTCCTTCGCCATCCACAACGTCATCAACGTTATCACCTTCCACAAATAATCCTCCCACTGCTTCTCAACTCCCTATACCCCTCAATAAAACCCCTACACCCTCTCAGAAATCACCTATCATGCCACCTAAACCTCCTCAACCCTCTACACTTCTCATAAATCATCTACCCTGTCCCCTAATACTTCCACCTCTTCTACATATAGCTCTACTTCTTCCTCCCAAGTACCTGTAACTAAATCACTTAAATCGCCTGCTTTAATGCCACCTATCTCTAATCCTATATCTAAATATAAAAAACCTGGATTAACATTAGATAATACTGAAACCAGTTGGATTACAACCCAGCATAACAATAATAAAGAAGATCGCCGGTGGACCAGCCCTTAAGGAAATCATTATGACGATCTGAAATTAGATTGTGGAAAGACAAATGCTTCAGAAACTTTGAATTCAAAATTGTTTCAAAAACTTCAGAAATACTAAATAATAACTATAATTCCATTCTATCTAATAAGTATAGGGTACTGAGTACCCATATTATATATTTTAACATATAAATCAGAGCTAAACATTATCCAAAAAGAATATTAAGTAATAAGACTGGAGCAAAAAAACAAAACAAAACACCAACATTAACTTTATGAATGTTTTGCAGTGCCTGGTCAAATGTTTGGCCATCCACATGGACTTTCGGTTACCCTGCTAAACCCTTGGCCACCTGGACAAATGTTTGGCCACCTGGACAAACGTTTGGTCACCCGGACGAGCTTCTGGCTGTCGGAAGAACTTTGGCTGGCCGGATGGACTTTAGAATGCCCCGCCAAAGTGTTGATCACATATCCATAAGTTTGGAAGTGGAACCAAATAATTTGCCACCCCGCTGAACCTTTTTGCTGGCTGGCCAAATGTTTGTTTGCTGGGCCGCTCTATTGAACATATTGTCACCCTAAGATCAGGCAGAAGATTGGCCGCAGGTAGAAGGGATAGGTTCATGGACTATTTTGTAACAAAGAGTATAAAGTTATACAATTGTTGTCAATGTGATCGGTAAGGTGTCTTCGTTTTTATATCTAATGATGTAACTGTATGATCTGTATCTGGGTGTGCTTTATGAGATTGTATGCAGTTTTATTTTAGATTCCTATGTATAGAGCTCCCACCAAAAATAATGTCTTATTGTATATGTATGCAATTTGACAATACAATGTACAGTATCCTATCTTATCTTACCAAACAGACGTGCTTTTGTCCTACCAAACTTTGGGCATCCCCCTAAACTTTTAGCCACTCGCCTGAGATTTTTGCAACCAAGTAGGACTTTTGGATGTTCCGTCATATTTTTAGCCAACCAGCCAAACGTATGGTTTATCAACAAACATTTGGCCACCTGTTTAAGCAAATGACCGCCCAGCAAAACATTATGAGCCTAGTAGATTTTTTTTTTATTTATTTTTTTATGAGACAATGAACGGAGGAAGGAAAACACAGATAAAACAAAAAAGGTCCATGTGCCTAAAGGCATCCTCCATTCATAAAATGTTTGTAACAACTGGATTTAAACTGTTGTAGATTGTAAGTTTGTGGAAAGCAACTCGAGGGAAGTGAATTCCAAAGAGTAGTAGTTCTGGGGATAAATTAATTTTGATAAGCAGAAGTTCTGCATTGTGGAGGAGAAAGTGTAAATTAATGGGCGCTTCCAGCTGCCCTAGTTCTATGCGGAAAGATGTGGAGAGGCGGCACAATTGAAGCAAGTTCCTCGGAACAATTGCTGTGAAAATATCTGTAGAATAATGCAAGGGATGCAACGTTTCTTCGTATGGATAATGTAGGAAGGTCCTGTGTGATTGCAGGGTTATTGATTAATCTAATAGCTTTATTTTGAATTTTGTCCAACTGCCTCAATGCAACCATCCCACTTCCACTCCACAGAGGTGAACAGTAATCCATCTGAGAACGCACATGACTTTTATATATTACGGCCAACTGCTCGTCAGTGAAGAATTCTCGAACTCTGTACAGGAGTCCCAGTTTTTTAGAGGCATTCTTAGCAATGCTTCTAACATAATGTGTCCAGCTCAGGTTAGTAGTTAATGTTACACCGAGAATGTCAATACTAGGGGAAGTGGGAATATTTACATCATTAAAAAATATATGGGAGTCAGTGAGATTCTGTCGGTTAGAAAATTGAATGTACTTGGTTTTATGTGCATTAAAGGAAACTAGATTCTTTTCTATTTATCTATCTATTGCCTGACGCCGTGATCCGAACCGAACCGCCACGAACGAACCGCCCCCATGCACCTCTGTCCCCAGTCAGTCGACGCCCCTCCCCCCAACCAGCACCGCCTTCGTTCATGTAGTTCCTCACTCCATTCTTCCACCTCATATTCGGTCTACCTCTCCCCCTCTGTCCCTCCACCTCGCTCTTGTACACCCTCTTAGTCATTCTCTCGCTTTCCATACGTTCCATATGGCCGAACCATCTCAAGTTGTTCCTTTTCACACTTTCCAGCACATCTACCTCCACACCACACCTCCTTCTTACTTCCTCATTAGTCTGTCTATCCCTCCATGTAACTCCGCACGCACTCCTTAAGTAATTAATTTCCACTGCTCTCACTCTTGGTCTGAGTCTCTCAACCAACGTCCATGCTTCGCTTCCGTAAGTCAGTGTCGGGATTACCACACTGTCATGCAAGGACTTCTTCACTTCCATACTGACCACCCTATTTCTTGTTACTGCTTTTTAGCGTTCCTACAACCCTCTTCCCCTGTTGTACCCTCTCCCGCACCTCTTCATCCATAGTCCCATCTTTACTCAACACACTGCCCAGATACTTAAAAGAGTTGACGATCTCCATAGCCTGACCGTTCAGCTTCACCTCAACTCTGTGACTTCACCCTTTCGAAGACCATAACCTTGCTCTTCCCCGAATTTACCTTCAAATTCCGTTTTTCGCACACTGTTCCAAACTCATTTACCAGACCCTGCAACTCCCATTCATTATCACTCATCAGAACTGTATCATCCGCAAACAGCAGTATAGGTAGCTTCCACTCAATTCCCTCCCTTTTCAGCGATACACCAACATCCACTGCTCTTGATAGTATTTCTTTCATAACTCCATCCATATATACAGTAAACAACCACGGGGACATCACACACCCCTGTTTCAAACCAACATTCAGGTCAAAGAACTCGCTCTGCTCACTCTCCACACGAGGCCTTTGCACCCTCATACATGCTCTTCACTGCTTTCAGCAACTTGCCCTCTACTCCGTATATTCTAAGTACTTTCCACAAACCTTCTCTATCCACTCTGTCATAGGCCTTCTCCAAGTTCATAAAGGCAACATACATACATCTTTTGTCCCCATTCATTAATTCTAGAAAGGTCCTGGTTCAGAGAAATTGCCGTGTTTATTTTTTAATTTATAAGATCGGGTTGGTTGAAATAATTGGTAAATGTGAAGGAACTGTGGATTGTTGAGTCATCTGCGTAGGAATGTATTGGATTATGAGTGGTAGATATGAGATCATTGATATGAATGAGGAACAGAGTTCGGGCCAAAACTGATCACTGGGGAACACCAGTAATTATTGAGTGAAATTGAGAATAAAGGCCATCTACCATTACACATGTTTTTCTGTTATGAAGATAAGAAGAAATTAGTGGAACTAATGATGCAAGGCCGTAGTGTGACATCTTCGACAATAAGGATTGATGCCAGACTCTATCAAATGCCTTTGATATATCCAGTGCTATTGTATGTGTTTCACCATGTTGGTCTGTAGCTTGGTTGATTTGGTGCGTAAGAAGGCAAAGAATGTCTGCAGTTGATCGACATCGTCTAAAACCATATTGCCTATCACTGATTAATTTATTATTCTCAAGATGCTTAATTATGTGATTATTTAATATAATTTCAAAGACTTTACCAAGAGTGGAAGTTATAGCTATTGGTCTGTAGTTTGATGGATCTGAAGAGACACCCTTTTTAGGAACTGGATGGATGTTTGCTTCTTTCCAGGATACTGGGAAGCATGAGGTATGAGTACACAGACGGAAATTTTTTGCCAATACAGGAGCGAGCACCAAGGAGCAATTCTTAAGTACTATTGGAGGAATTTCATTTGGACCAGGAGCTTTATCTACTGAGAGATTCTGCAAACTAGTTTCGACATGTGTTACGACTGGGGTTCAAATATATCAGGGCTCTTATTCATTGGACTAGTAATGGCATAAATGTTACAACGGAAAGCGCTAGCTCCAACCTCTGATGTATATTCCCAGTGAACAAAGATCACAAATACTCTACAGAGTTCTATATGCAATAGTAGGCTATCAAACTCTCAATAAATGTGCGTCTACTCTAGGCTTAATGTTATGGGAAAACAGCCTATTACTACCTATAACCGAAGGTGCTTGGTTATGGTATGCAAAGTAAGGTGGTAAGAGAAGTTACAGTTTACGTTACTTTAATCAATAAATGTCAGGCACTCCTGCATGAAAGAAAGTGCACTAAAGTCCTTCAACACTAACAAGGAATCTTCTTTAAATGTTAGATGCTATAAAGATGCTCGTATCGGAAATGGAACCCAAAAAGGCAGGCAGCGGAAACAATGCTCGTGCAGGCTATGCACACAAAAAGGCAGAATATATAATGCCGTCGGAGCCAAGAATATTCTAAACACAACAACAATAATAATAATCGCCACGACAATGCAGTATTCCTATCAACAAAAAGAGCCTAAGTCGTTTGTGTCTCAATACATCAAACTAGGCTGCGAAATGCTTGTGTAATCATAAACGGGTATACATAAAAAGAGTAATTGGTTTAATATACTTAATGTCTACTGAGACGGATAAAGTCTAGCTAGAGTCAATGATACGAGATACTGGTGCGCATGGCATGCCGCATAGCCTAGTGCAAATCTCAAGTCTGTGCGTCAAATATTACGTTATAATGAAGGGTAGCTCTCTTGAGAAACCTTAATACCGAAGTATTAAGCGTTCTCCTGGCGTACCTCAAAGACAAACAACGAGCTTAGAACAGTGCAGAATGGTATAGGCAAAAAGCCCTCATTCGTGCATGCTCTACTCTCAATGGCACACAGACTAGAATTTACTCAATCAACTCCAGTTCTCAGGTATGTCGTGCAGCTTTTAACTAAAGCCAGCACTCATAGGAAACAATACCTTATAATATCAGACTCCTAGTCTAGCATTATCTAATCCAGCAGAACACTAATAATTAAAGGAAGCAGTACTTAAACAATATAAATGCCAACCAATGCTTCGTGATCCACTTATCTTAACAACTAACATACATGGGTTATATCAGACCTTAACGCACAATACAACTGGCCAGCATGAAGCTGATTTTGCAGAGTTAACCAGAGGGGGTATAATATTAATAAAAAGGTGGTGCAAGATATGAAAAAGAGAGAGGTAGGCAGAGGAAAAGATTCTCAGGTACAGAGCAGGCGACAGGTAGCAAGGGACAAAGATGGATGCATTCTAGAAACCAGATCTGAGGGAGAGAGTGGCGAGGAACTGTATATATACTCACACTAGCTCGAGGCGCGTGGGAAAAAAGCGGTTACAAGTCCTCTAGCCACTAGTAAGGGAGCTAACAGCATGGGAAGGACCTCTCTCAACCAACCCCCACGAACGAGGCAGCCAGCCGTGATGTCATCGAGCAGGACAAAAACACTACGCGCTCCCTCTCACTCTGTTCTACTCTCTCTCTCTCTCCCAGATCCCATCATTACTAGTTAATGATAAAACATATACTTTACAATTAAATATATAAAGCCTTGACATGGGTGAAAACAAAAAGGCTTTCTGGACTGCCCATGATACAAGCTTTCATATGAAATAAAGCACACTCTAATACATAAACTGTAGCCCCATCCACTGCCCTGGCGATCCTAGCGGGTCACTGTAGGACAAGCCATGCGGTTCTAACAGAGTGGTTAACGTCACACCCCCCCCAAGATTTTTCTCAGAGGCCCCAAGGCTCACAAAAATCTGATGGTTAGAACCCATGCTATATCTCCACTTCCCATCACCCAGCGGCAATAAAATATCTGGCACAGTTCATCAACAAAACATTTTTCAAAATTATAACCCTCCCCAACACCATAGGTTAAATTATATGTAGTTATGCTCCTCAAGAGCGAGCTTCTCTAGCCCAGCATTCTGAGAGGAGTGCAACTCAGAATTACTGCTATAACATACTAAAACAATTCAACTATCAAAGAAAGAGTTTTTATTTGATTTTTATGTTTATAATTTGTTTATTTCGGCTGCACTATAGGGGCAAGCCTAGGTTTTTCTTCTATACCAAACGCTCAACTCCTGCTTTACGACCCAATACGCTGGGCTACAACCGCGAGCCAACAAGCACCAAGCGCAAAATACTATTCAAACTAAAGCAGGAGGTTACCCGTGTGTCAATCTACCCAGGATCATATACCCTTGAACGACCATCTGCAACCACGTTGTCACAACCGGCAATATGGCGTATGTCCAGGTTATATACCAGTAACCTTAGTGACCACCTGGTCAGCCTCATATTCCGATTGTGAAACTGGTCCAAGAACTTGAGAGGGTGATGATCTGGGTAAACTACAACGACCGGACCATAGGCTGGAACACAGACCTCGAAATGCCTCAGAGCAAGTACAACCGCCAGCAGCTCCTTCTCGACAACAGAGCAGCTCCCCTGGGCCGAATTGTACTTCTCCGAGCAGAAACTAACAGGATGCTCCAGCCCATCATCGTCCTTTTTCACAAGGACGGCACCAGCCCCCACACCACTAGCCTCCGTTGCTAGTTGGAAAGGTAGGCTAAAGTCAGGGGCCCCGAGGATCGGGTGAGTGCACAACAGGTGTTTTACTTCCCTAAACACCTTCTCACACTCAGGCGCCCATTTGAACTTCTTATCCTTCCAGTTATCCTCCACCTGAGCTTGACTGTCCCGTTCTCCTTCTCCACCTTGACTGCTAAACGTCATCACAGGCACAGTGAGAGGCTCAGGGGGGTGCCTCCCATACTCCTTCACGGGATTATTGTGACATAACTGATTGCGCTTCCGTCTGTCTGGAGTGGCTACCAAGTAAACCAGGTCCGATAGCTCCTCCACCACCCTATAAGGACCAGCGTACTTCGCGGATAAGGGGTGACCTACAAGGGGCAGTAGAATCAACACCTCCTGACCCACGTGAAACTCCCTGAGTTCAACCTTGAGGTCGTACCTGTCCTTCCTGAGGGCCTGAGAGCTAGTCAAATTACGGCCAGCCAACTCCAGACTGCGCAACATCCGTTCTCGACTGTTGAGGACACACTTGAGCATAGAACAAGGTTTTTCTGTGCCCTCCCATACTTCTTCAACCATATGGAGAGGCCCTCTGACACGGTGTCCAAAGACGAGCTCATTAGGGCTGAATCCCAAACTCTCCCCAGGTACCTTCCGCACAGCAAACAAAACACATGGCAGGCCAAGATCCCAATCCTTCCCACTCTCAAAGCAACAACAACGAAGCACAGATTTCAAGGCTGAGTGCCATCGCTCTAACACACCCTGGCTTTCCGGATGATATGCAGATGACACAACCCCAACAATCCCATGCTGCGGCATTGCTTGAACAAAGAGGCTAGAAGTGAAGTTGGGTCCCCGGACTGACTGAATCCCCTGCGGGTAACCATACCGGGAAAAATACACTAGCAAGCTTCGGACCACCGTCTTCGCCGACCCATTTCTCATAGGGTACGCGTCAGGGTACCTTGTTGCTACATCTCCCGACTGTGCATCATTGTCCTCCTTCAACTCTTTCGTCTTTTTAAGCCCATCCTCTGCCTTTTCCACAACAGTTACTGGGTCTTCTTCAGACTCGATATTTGGTCCTAATACGGAGTCCCCGAGAAGGGCCGTTGATACTAAACTCTCAACCGCATCAACCTCCAACCCCTTCTCGGTACCCTTCCTCCGCTGATCTATAGATTGTTGACCAGAGTGTGACTCCCTGGATGCAGGATCTCCGGTGACAACACACACCATAGGCTGCACCGGACACTTCTCAACCCACTCCTGCTCCTCCCCACTCACGTCGGCCGGCTTCTCGGCAACGACCAAGGGTGGAGCCTCAGAAGTAGGTCCCGCAAAGTCGTTGCCGAGAAAGAGGTCGACGCCCCCAACAGGTAACTTCTCCACAATTCCTACATCCAGGTCTCGAGTCACACCATCAACTTCCACCTTCATTCTTACAAGCGGGTATGACCTTGTCGCATTAACTCCCTGAACCACAACCACCCGCGCCGTAAAGCAGGTTTACCAGTGAAATTTCTCAACAGTGTTTGCGATGCTCCAGTGTCACGCAAAATTCTCACCTCATGTCTTCTACCCCCCAACTCCACACAACCGAGTCCCCTGTGGTCACTAAAGGCATCACGGACAGGGAATAAGCCTTCCGGATCCTTCTGCACTGGCAGTGTATTTACCTCGGAAGAAATGCCTCTAACAAACTCCGATGTCCTCTTGAACACTCCAATGCCGTGAGCAAAAGATACGGCTGCCGGAGGAGGTCGACTAGGGCACTCATTTGCCTTATGACCCTCCTGGTGGCACCTAAAACACATAAATTTCGGTTTCGGCTTATACTGTGATGTAAAAGGCCCCTGACTTTTCACATACGGTGTGGTGGTTGGTTTGGCTTCAGTTTTAGTTTCATTGCTCTTTGGTTTAAATGTGTCATTGCTACGGGGAGGGGGAGGATAACGGTCCCTAGCACTTGCATCGTACTTCTGTGAGGACCCGCAACCCCGAATCAACGACAGCCATAGATCAGCCATTTCTGCTGCTTCTACTAGAGTTCTTGGGTTTTTCTCCTTTAAGTTCAAAGTTAGATCACCGCCCGTGCTCTTAAAGAACTGCTCCAACATCATTAACTGCTTAACTCCATCAAACGTTGTTACCTTCTCAGATCGGAGCCAGTTCCCCATAGCATCGGACAAGTCCCGGGCGTGTTCCAAAAAGGTGCTATCTCTTCCCTTAGTTACACCCCGGAACTTCAAACGGTACGTTTCTGGTTGCAGTTCGTAAGCCCTCAATACAGCCTCCTTGAGATCCTCGTACACAATACATAACTCCAAAGGTAACGCATCGTAGGCTTTAAGACCCTTGCCTATTAATCTAGAGGATACAAGTGCTGCCCATTTATTCTCTGGCCACTGGTGTTCCTGGCACTTCTTCTCAAAGCGTGTGAAAAATTCTGTTACACCACTCTCATCAAACATCGGAACCAGTTTCAATAAGTGCGAGAGAGACTGCTCATGAACACGGTTACCAGCCCCAAGTCGCTGTCCCGTTGCCTCTACTCGCGACTTCTCTACATCCATGTCGGCACAGTACTTAGTCGACTCAGCTTGGATTTTTGCTAGCTCTATGTGCTCATGACTGATAGTTTTTCTCTCTTCTATCTTGGCTAATTCTATTTGCTGCTGGATCTTAGCTAATTCGAGCTGAAGCAATAATTCTGGAGTTAACCCTTGAGGAGGTGAAGGTGCTACAATGTTTGAAATTACCGGTGGTCCCCCCAGGGGCAACCCACCCTGCCAGTCACCACCCAACTGTGGAAGCGTACCCGGGGTCGGCAAACTACTGGGATGGCTGGGAGTCGAGTGTAGGGGAAGCATGGCCGAAGGGCTCTGAGCACTCAACCCATCTCGCTCACCAGTCACCCTGCCCAGTACACACGTTATCAAGTTATCCTTGGTCATGCTGCTAGTAACCGCATGACCGATAGCTGTGGCCAGGCATTGAAGACCGTACCGATCCATACCCTCCAACCGCTCGGCAGTAACAGGCCATTGCAAAAATATCCTAGCATCCTCCTCACAGTTCACCCGATTAACCCTTTCATCATGCTGCTGTTCCTCAGTTTCGACATTACGTACTGTGTCTCCATTCTCCTCTGACCCGGTATAAGACATGATGCTCACAAAAATTTCTCACCACAATATTCAGAAAAGAAGTACCCCAAACTCTTATACCTCAATATACACACAAAAATTCTCGGAAATAATCAAGGGCTATACTATGTTGCAAAAAAAAAAAAATTCTTGCTGATCCCCGCAAAATATTCTCCAAAACAACAAATGTTCCCTGCTAATAAATGTAGGTTCACCAAATCCTAGGTAAGGTCGCCATTTGTTACGACTGGGGTTCAAATATATCAGGGCTCTTATTCATTGGACTAGTAATGGCATAAATGTTACAACGGAAAGCGCTAGCACCAACCTCTGATGTATATTCCCAGTGAACAAAGAACACAAATACTCTACAGAGTTCTATATGCAATAGTAGGCTATCAAACTCTCAATAAATGTGCGTCTACTCTAGGCTTAATGTTATGGGAAAACAGCCTATTACTACCTATAACCGAAGGTGCTTGGTTATGGTATGCAAAGTAAGGTGGTAAGAGAAGTTACAGTTTACGTTACTTTAATCAATAACTGTCAGGCACTCCTGCATGAAAGAAAGTGCACTAAAGTCCTTCAACACTAACAAGGAATCTTCTTTAAATGTTAGATGCTATAAAGATGCTCGTATCGGAAATGGAACCCAAAAAGGCAGGCAGCGGAACAATGCTCGTGCAGGCTATGCACACAAAAAGGCAGAATATATAATGCCGTCGGAGCCAAGAATATCCTAAACACAACAACAATAATAATAATCGCCACGACAATGCAGTATTCCTATCAACAAAAAGAGCCTAAGTCGTTTGTGTCTCAATACATCAAACTAGGCTGCGAAATGCTTGTGTAATCATAAACGGGTATACATAAAAAGAGTAATTGGTTTAATATACTTAATGTCTACTGACACTGATAAAGTCTAGCTAGAGTCTATGATACGAGATACTGGTGCGCATGGCATGCCGCATAGCCTAGTGCAAATCTCAAGTCTGTGCGTCAAATATTACGTTATAATGAAGGGTAGCTCTCTTGAGAAACCTTAATACCGAAGTATTAAGCGTTCTCCTGGCGTACCTCAAAGACAAACAACGAGCTTAGAACAGTGCAGAATGGTATAGGCAAAAAGCCCTCATTCGTGCATGCTCTACTCTCAATGGCACACAGACTAGAATTTACTCAATCAACTCCAGTTCTCAGGTATGTCGTGCAGCTTTTAACTAAAGCCAGCACTCATAGGAAACAATACCTTATAATATCAGACTCCTAGTCTAGCATTATCTAATCCAGCAGAACACTAATAATTAAAGGAAGCAGTACTTAAACAATATAAATGCCAACCAATGCTTCGTGATCCACTTATCTTAACAACTAACATACATGGGTTATATCAGACCTTAACGCACAATACAACTGGCCAGCATGAAGCTGATTTTGCAGAGTTAACCAGAGGGGGTATAATATTAATAAAAAGGTGGTGAAAGATATGAAAAAGAGAGAGGTAGGCAGAGGAAAAGATTCTCAGGTACAGAGCTGGCGACAGGTAGCAAGGGACAAAGATGGATGCATTCTAGAAACCAGATCTGAGGGAGAGAGTGGCGAGGAACTGTATATATACTCACACTAGCTCGAGGCGCGTGGGAAAAAAGCGGTTACAAGTCCTCTAGCCACTAGTAAGGGAGCTAACAGCATGGGAAGGACCTCTCTCAACCAACCCCCACGAACGAGGCAGCCAGCCGTGACGTCATCGAGCAGGACAAAAACACTACGCGCTCCCTCTCACTCTGTTCTACTCTCTCTCTCTCTCCCAGATCCCATCATTACTAGTTAATGATAAAACATATACTTTACAATTAAATATATAAAGCCTTGACATGGGTGAAAACAAAAAGCCTTTCTGGACTGCCCATGATACAAGCTTTCATATGAAATAAAGCACACTCTAATACATAAACTGTAGCCCCATCCACTGCCCTGGCGATCCTAGCGGGTCACTGTAGGACAAGCCATGCGGTTCTAACGGAGTGGTTAACGTCACACATGTCTGGTGTGGATCTTAAGTGAGGGAATTTCAGGCGAATTAAAATTAAGTACAGGGACATCTTGATTTATTTCATCTAAGGTTGAGTTGGTGGAGAAAATATCCGCAAGAAGGTTAGCTTTACCTCGTGGGTCACTTACAAGATTGCCAGTCGGAGATTTTAATGGTGGAATGGATAAAACAGTAGTGAAGTTGGATTTGAATGAGTTAAGAGTAGACCAAAATATTTTGCCGCTCCATCAAAATATGGGCCACCCTGTCGAAATGATGGATTCCTTGCTAAACGCTTGGTCTTCTAACATTTGTTTGCTTTACCATACTTTTTATCGAGCTCTTCCATAATTCATATCTTATTGATTAGTTTGCCAAGAAACATAACAAATTTGGTTTATGATACAATTAATACCTTGCTTTTTTATAGATTCGAGTGCGTGGGACAGTGGCCAGGAAATGCAGAAGTGAGAGACGAGAAGCACGATCAAAATTATAATAATGATAATATAATTAATGATAAATATAGGAGCTTCCAAAACATGAATGTTGGTCTACCTCTGCCAGAATACAACCATGGATACAATCAAGACTTTCATGGCCGAGAACTAAAGGTATCCAAATTGTTATTAAGGAACGTGTAAATTAAAACTCACTTGAGTTGAGAAAGAATAGCTGAATCTAACACAATACACAGTTAATATTGACAGGTAATTAGATTCATAGATAACAATATATATATATATATATATATATATATATATAAGTGGGTGGGCATCGCTAATAATTATCTACTTTCGTAATCGCAATACCACATCTCGTAATCGTTGCACTCCGCATCCGCTCTCCTGTCAATTAATAAATTAATACGGTCCAGCTCAACGCTAAACGTAAACGCAATCTGGATTGGGATTTTAATTAAAACAGTGCAAACACGAGGGTAAATCATTTGGTAGTGTAGTAAAAAAATTTTTTTACTTATTAGTTATCACATGCTTAACCCTCACAGGTGTTATACCCCATACTTCACCTCAAGTCAGGCCTCACTCATTATATCCTAATACTTGACCTATTTTTTGTTTTATTTGGACCGGGATAAATTGGTACAAATTGTATTTATTATGGCCTTAAGGGCATGACTTTTGCTTACTTTTGACCCTTGGGCCCTCATGAGAATAATATTATCGTTATCAATAAAGTAATTTGTGAGTCCTCACTGTGACTCCCCCCTTATTTTATCAAATTAATTAATAAGTGGTTTAAGCGAGGTTTTTTCCCCTTTTCCTTATCATGTGGACCGGTATTATTAGTAATAAATAAATTAAAATTACTAATAGTGATTAGTATAAATGTGGGCCTTAAAGATACATTTCGGTAATCGGTAATTATCATTGACAGGGTCCTGTTTGAAATTATTGTATTGACATTTTCATTAAATTATTAAATTTGCATTGATGTCTTAATTATACAGAATACCAGATATCATCTGAACTTTATATTTTACCAACCCTTGAATTATTACGAGAGTTGAATACATTTGATAGCCTAATAACCTAATAACTATGTGACAATTTATCTTAAACCAATTATTAATAGTAAACAAATTAATAGATGATAGTCTCCTTTATATTAAGCCTATAGGCCTATATTATTTAGTCATTAACTTTTGACGACTAAAAAATATGGGTATATAGTAGCAAAATAATAAACTATTATCTAATATTTGCATTATTTGGCATTAATTGTATTAATTTCACGATTATTTTGCGTAGGTTTCTCTAGTACTCATAACACTCGATACCAAGCCTTCAGAATCGATACTTTCAAGTACAGAGGTGGTATTGGAAATATCGATACTTTGGTATCGATACGCCCACCACTACCATGTACCCTTCCACTTGCGGCAACTTTCAATGCACAATCCTGCGTCGCTTATACATCACGCGGGATTCCTGTTGGTGCTTGTTGTCTATAAATAGGGCTGAGAGGTTGAGTACCACTGAAAGGCTTGTAAGCGATTGCGGAAGCTGCTCCACTTTTCTTTCCCGCGTATATTTGCCGAATTTATAGCTTATATAAATCCGATTATTAAGATAGGATTTCCGCTTCAGTGGAATTAGTGGTTTACAAAAGCGATATATATATATATATATATATATATGTATTGTTATGCCGGGATGTAATATTTATATCTCGTTATCCAGTCTGCACTAAAATCCAGTTATGGACTTATAGCAGTAAATATCCTCAACAGGAACACATTGAACACGTTCTTAATCACAGAAATAGGTATTCAATCAGGTGCTACAAAACTCAATGACAACACACATGTAAATTATACACATATAGTTTATTCAATGGCATAGGGTTAATATACTTATTGCTTCATGCGATATACTCCGGATCTCTCGATACGTTGCATAATTATCTCAATGTTAAGATCACGGATGCGAGGTAAATGAGGACTGAGGGTTAACTTAACTATTATAAGAAACAGTAAGCAACACATGTAATGCATAAATATGCAGTCTCGGATCAAGAACACAAATTATAACCTATTGTGGTACTGTATGTGAGTCGAGTGTCTAACGTATATTTATTCTTTAAAACACAAGTTTCCCCGGGTATGGGAGAATGAAGCGAATTGAGAAATAAAACAAGTACATGAACGGCTGGTTCGAGTAACGATTACGTGTGGTGAGGGGCGCTCGTGGGCAGGTAAATCAGCCCGGGTAGGGTTGGCTAATGACCAGGTAAATGGCTCAGGTCATTCTAGTTACTGCAATCTTGGAAATTCTATTTACTATTTGTGCGATTATGATCTTAGTACTTGGAAGAAAGAGTGGAAATTAAGGGGAATGATATGCTGAATTACTTTTACAATTCAACTTGCTATTCACTTAATTTGAGTAAATTATGATCTGAACATATATTTATACAATCAATTATATGTAATAATATTAACTCAGGTCAAGGAATTCAGATTTAATAATTTACCTTTACTGATGAATATTCAAAGGTTTAAGATCTCTTGAACGGAATCAAGCAATAATATGGTTAACAGAATTAACGTAGCTAACCAAGATAAAGCAACACGTAAAATAAAATTAGCGTGTACGAATGATTAGTATAATACTAATAATGGAAAAATGGTGCACACGACAAAGTTGTACTAATATAAATACCTAATAAGGCATAAAAGGAGGTCTGAATGAGTTAACAGACTCCTATCAAGAATTCACACAAATAGCGGTGTATTCGGATTGTTGAATAATTAGATAATCGATCTATGCAAGGCTAGAATTCCTAGACGATAAGAATCAAAATTATCTACATCAATAAGCAAATGACCATAAATACGGTTCATATAATAATGGAAATAACGCTTAAACAAACGTGTGTATATTTAGAATCTCGGGAAGAAAGTATAGGTAATAATTAATAACAATTCTTCACAACGATGGGGGGGGGGGGGGAGGGACTGATACAAACAGATTATGAAATTGAGCGTAGGTTCTAGGTAACAGGTGATTATTTAAAGAAGGGCATAATTACACTAATACACTTCGACTTCAACTTGCAACATACATAATAGAATTAGACATATACAAGGAAAATCTGTGAGTATTTGAATAGGTGCTTTAATGAACACAAGTATGTAACGTATGTGTCGGGAATTTAGATAAAGAGGTTAAATTGCATATCACTGGTACATGAAATATCCCAACAAATAGTTATAATATAATTACCAACGAGGTATTCGATGGGTGTAATCCAGTCCCCCACACACGGCTAATTCAATTGCATGACATGTAGGGATGTTCACATAATCCAATATCGATAAAATGAACTTAGCTTAGAGGACTGGTGATGTAGGACTGTTGTTATAGATTAATATTTATAGCACATGGTGAACTGGGGGTTGAGTCAGAGCCGGGGGGGGGGGGGGGAAGATGTTGGTTGTATGGTGTTGATTGAGAGACTAAAGGGCCGGCGTCCGATCGCTTTGCGAAATTACATATGGCTGCCGGCTCATAATAATTATAACCCATAACTTGGTTTCATGATACATCTAGAGCTGATGTAGATATTTATACATTACAGTTAATATTTCACCTATACCTAAGAATAAACTACAATACACAAAGAACCAGCCGAAATCGTACAAGCGATACGATACTGCCAAATTAAAATGTCCTATTGGACCTAAAACTGTCGGGATCATTACCCTATTCCCGACATATTGCCCGCCACCAAAAATTATATACAGGAGCTATATACAGAGAACAAAAAAAGGACATCGAAGTCAAAGACCACCTTGTTTGATCTTTGATCTCCAAAGATCCACGGAACTCATAGCCGCCCTCCTTTTGGGACGAGCGCCACCTGAAGCCTGAGGAGGATCATCCTTCTCATCATCAGCTGCCCCACCTTGAGGAGCACTGTCACCAGCACTCTCCCGTGGAGGGGTATCAGTAGAGATGCCAGGATCATCCGGCAGTTCTACATCCTGCTTCAACGGATATAACCTTACGACTGGGCGAGTAGTAACCCCAGTCGAAGTTCGTATTCTAGCAACCCTTATAAGACCATCAATGCCCTGGAACAAATCGATAATCCTCCCAAGCTTCCAAAATAACCTAGGACGCTCATCATGAATCAGTAAGATATCCCCGATACGAGGCCATCGTTGATTCGTCCCTTTGATCTTATTAGAGTGACGCTCGCAAAGAGACAGCAAATATTCTTGGGTCCACCGTTTCCATATATCGTCCGACACCTTGTTCACATACTGGAAGCGACGACGTGTGGCGTCACCATTGCCGAACGTAGGGTCATGCAGATCTTCGTCATTTACTGACGATCTAGGAAAGGTATTAAGGGTTCGTCCACGTGTTAGCATAGAAGGCGAAATGGGTAAGAGGTCATCAACATCTGCCAAGGTATAGGTCAAGGGCCTGTCGTTGACTGACATCTCAATCTCTATTAAGATGGTTTGCAACTCCCGTCTGGTCACCAGTGCCCCTCCTAATACCTTCTTCATGGCAGATTTGAAGATACCGATAGTTCTCTCCCAAATCGCCCCGAACCATGGTGCACGTGCTGGTATAAATCTCCACTGACAACCCTTTCCAGTGAGGGTAGCCACAACCTGCGGGTCATCCATTAAACTCTGGAGATATTTAGAGGCCCCGACAAAACAAGTCGCATTATCGCTCATAATAATTTGAGGGAAACCATTGCGGCCTCCAAAGCGTCTTAGAGTATGCAAAAACCCCTCACTGGATAGGTCGTCAATCAATTCAATATGAATCGCTCTGGTTACCGCACATGTTAATAGAACGGCATATACCTTTATGATATTACCGGGCGATTCTCTAACTTGAATCGCTCCGGTGTAGTCTACCCCGGTTACCTGAAATGGTTCAGTCCTTTGTACCCTGAACTCAGGCAAGGGAGGTAGATCAACTGGGGAGTAAGGCTTACCCTGTAATCTTTTACAGATAGTACAGCTATTGTGGATCCCTTTAATTGCTTGTCGCATCTTAGGGACCCACCAACATTGTCGCATATACGCCAGAAGATAATTTACGCCAAAATGTAGGCAGGTCCTATGGCATTGGCGAATCAACAGTTTGGTAATCAAATGAGAGGAGCTAAGGAGGACAGGATTAATTCACACAGTAATCTAGGGGCAAAGCATCGTACGCTTTGAGTGCTTTACCCATCAATCGTGAAGAAACAAAGGCTGCCCACTTATCCTCGGGCCATTGGTGCTCCTGGCACTTTTTCTCGAACCGGAGAAAAAATTCTGTAACTCCTAATTCATCAAACACTGGAACCAACTTAAGTAGATGCGATAGGGACTGGTCATGGGCTCGACCCCCCTGGGCGACCCGGTTCTTCGTCACCTCTACACGAGTTTTCTCTAGGTCAACATCGGCACAATACCTTTCAGACTCAAACTTAAGCTCAGCCTCTCGCTGCTTGAGCTCATTCTCATACTTATACTTGCGCTCAGACTCTCGCTCACGCTGCTCGAGCTCAGCCTCTCGCTGCCGCTGCTCGAGCTCAGCTTCTCGCTGCCGCTGTTCGATCTTCTGCTGCTCAAGCTCAGACTGCTGCTTAAGTTTGGCAAGCTCGAGCTGAAACAACATCTCGGCAGAGAAACCTTGAGGAGGGGGTGCTACTATTGGGGACCCACCCCGTGAATCACCTAGAGGCATACCCAACCGCCAGCGGGCATCGGCCTGCGGGAACGTACCCGGCTCCGGAGCCCGAGGGGGCGCCATGGTAGGAGTCGAGTGGAATGGGGGCTGGGCCAAAGGTGACCCAGCTCCCGCTCCACCCGAACCCCCATGCACCCCCCCAAGCACACAGGCAACCAGCTCACTTCTCGACAAACTGCTAGTACCGGGAAACCCTAAGACCGTGGCTACACACTGCAGTCCGTACCGGTCTAGCCCCGATACACGGTCCGCTGACACAGGCTCCTCCAAAAATATCCGAGCATCCTCCTCATTGTTCACCACCCGAACGCAGCTTAACAACTCCACCTTCTCCACCTCCTCGCCTGCCTCTCGCACTGTGCCCTCACTATGTTCAGACCCGTCCAGTGACATGATGGAGTCAACAACAAAAATTCTCAGTCAAGACAAAAGTAGCCAAACTCTTGCGTAGCTTTATTCACCAAAAAATATTCGAAGACGTTCTTGAGTGCAATACTAGGTCACCAATAACTCCAACAAGTTCTATGTATCATCAAAACAATGTCTACTGCCAACAATGCGAGAAATAAATTCACCCCAAATGGCAATATGATTTCTCCCAAAAAAAATGCAATATTCAGTTCACTATATTCTGGTCTAAGGTCGCCATTTGTTACGACCGGCACTACGAAATAAACAAGGGCACTTAATAATGGACTAGAAGATAGGCTATATCTGCAACAACGGCCATTTGTTATATCTATTACAACGGTACGGTACGCTAATTCCAAACCCTCGAACTATTACGCCGGTGAACAAAAACACTTAAAATCCTCCAGAGTTAATCTACTGGATAACGGGGTATCAATTAACTGGGTTTTAGTGCACTTCTACAAAGGCTTTCCGATGACGGCAAAGCCAACTCACAACAGGAGTACTTACATTACGAAAATGCTCTTAAGTAATAAAAATGCTTGAATAAACTATATAAGATTTAATAAAGGAATAATTGCTTACATTAACTTTAGTGTGTGTCAGTACTCAACACTAAATTCTTCAATGCTCTATGAAATCACTGGAAGTCTAGTCCTACAGCAATCAGATAAGGAATCTTCTGAAAAGGTCTGATGCTCTAAGATGCTCGTTAATATAGAACAGAAATAATGCAGGGGCAGGACACCAAAGCGTGTATCTTAAATACACCAATAAGTAGGATAAATATATATAACGAGGGAGTGCAACAACTCTGTGACAGCACTAATAATAATAACCACTCAGAAACAGTACTTCCTTAGCCAACGTAACAGCCAAACTGGGTTGTGCACTATGCATCAACCTAGGCTAAAATAAGGCGTGAATAATTCCTAAAGCATACATAATGAAAGTTAATAAACACAATGCTGTCTTTCTCACTAATAAAGTCTAGCAGTGGCATAAAAGGTATCAGGAAACTAGGCAGAGCGCAAGCATGCTCGTAGCCTACTGTCTCCCCTTGAACAGATTTCCCTTATGTTACGTTAAGTGACTTGGAGGCTCTCTTGGTAAGTCCAGATCTCTAGTATCTGGTCTTGCCCTGGCGCTCCACAAAGGTCAACACAATGAGGCAGCAAGCATACAGGTAAGTATAGGCAAAAGCCCTTCACCTGTATACTGCTACACTCGCAAAGGAAAATATGCACAAGGGATACAGGCTAGCTAGCTTTGTCGATGTTGTACAGGCTCTGACTTGCCACATACATAACTCAGACAACGACTAAAGACACCTTCCACTGTCTAGCATTAAATAATGGGAAAGAACAGCTCAATAATTAGAAGCACCCCAACACTAGGCTACCATATGACTATGGCTCTAATAATCCCTAAAACTAGTGCAAACATATATGGAGAGCTGGTGCTGGTAATACGATTGGCCGACTATGGAAGTTGTATGCAGAACCAGAAGGGATAAGTAATTGAATAAAGAGAGAAGTGTGAAAAGGAAGAAGTTCAGAGAGAGAGAAAGTAGTATAGGGGGTTATATGGGGGACAGATTGCAAAGGACATGTAGGACCAAGCACGCTGTGCCAAGCTCAGATGGAGACACGAGGGCAGGAGCCCGCACCACCGTCCCAGGACAGCGGCCTCCAATCACAGACGACTATGTCATGAAGAGCAAGCGTCCTATGACGTAGACAGGCCCGCCGGCGAATCACGGGTGTGGGAGACTCCTCCGAGCGCGGGAGGCATACGTACATACACACGCACAAACTACCACCTCGCTGCTCGCTCTCTTTCTCCCTACAACTTCACACAATGCATCTTATATTCTAGCAATGATATAAAATACTTCCAAGTGTCACAGACAAGAATAAAGACCACCACTGATCTGTCTGTGACAACATGAACTCTATGAAAGAAAGAACATCATTCTACGATTATTGTAGCCCATATCACTGCCCTGGCGAGCGCTAGCGAGTTACGAGTGCATTCTGGCAAGCTGGCCAACGTAACATGACTTACACCTGCCTAGGAAAAAACCCATCACAATCGGAGTATGCTATAGGCCACCAGACGACACACAGTTCTTAAACAAATTTGAACGAACTCCCGAAATTAATGTAATATACTAGGGGATTTTAACTTGTGTTACAAACAACGAAATAATATGCTTGTACAAGAATATAAATACACACTGACAATGCACAATCACAAACAGCTTATCACAACCCTCACACGTATCACTGATAACACTGCTGCAATACTAGACCATGCAAATTGTAACAGAGAGGACAAAATATCACAATCAAGGGTTATGCAGTTGGGGATAGGTGACCACTTAGTCACGTATTACACACGTACAACGCCAACAATGACCCTAGATAAACACAAGGTCATTAGAACAAGGTCACTCAGAAACTACAGCAATGACACATTTTTGGAAATTTTGTGAAATGCAGATTGGCCTCCAGTGTTTGGAAGTACAAGCGTTAATGATGCATGGGTTGGCTTTAGAACCATCATCACAAGCCTCCTAGACGAAATAGCTCCTTTCAAAAATATACCAATTAAAGCAAGGTCAGACCCATGGATCAACGATGACATACTACACCTTCTAGAACACAGAGACAAATTGTTAAAAAGGCTAGTGGAACATAGACAAGATGAAGGTCTGAAACAGGAGTTCAACAGGGTTAGGAATAAACTAAGTAGGGAAATTAAATCAGCTAAATAGAATTATTTCCACAGTAAGTCAGAGGAATATCAGAATAACCCCCCAAAAAAACTATGGAGGCACTTAAAATCAATGGGCTACAGTAACAAGACAAGGGATTCATCTAACACTAATACTGCTCTCAAAATTAATGATGAGGGTGTCATGATGAACATCAAATTTCAACCTACTTCAACTCCTTCACCTCAATAGCACACTTGCACAGAACCTACCGTAACCACTCAATAAATACACCACAACAATTGCAACTTTTCAAAATTTCTACAGGGACACATTTGAATTGCAAAATGTTACACCAAAATACACATTTGAGGAGCTCTGTAATCTAAATGTAGACAAAAGTACAGAGACAGACAACATTTCTACGAGATGGAGCTATTGGTTTGCAGGTCCCCTAACCCACATCATCAACCTGCCAATAAGCACCTACACTGTACCTGATGAACTTAAGGGGAGACTGGAACACCAGGGGGTCAAAAAATCGATTTGTCAAAAACTGTCTAAAATGCTTCAATAGGCCTTAGAAAGTAACTTTATAAGCCTCCTGTATCACACAAAGCCGTTGGTGTGGTGGTAGGGCGTGGGAAAGGCACTATATACTCGCGGAATACGGCAATTTTTTGTCTGAAAAGCTGAGGGAAATCTGCACCTATATGGCAACATCTGGCAACCCTTATCCCAGGACACAACAGAATACCCTCGACACCAAGTTCCAACATTCTGTGTGTGTCCAGAATTGAGGGGGAGTGCACGTGCGTTTCCCACCTGCCTGGCCGTGTGGGGTCCCGTTTCTGTGACTGACACTCAATACTAGAATTGCGCAATATAAAAAATCGTATAGAATATTTTTTTTTATTATATTTCCTTACAAACTTGTGATTCTATAGCTTGTGATCTGGAAATTAATGCTATGAACTCAGAATTTCATATTATGCATATTTTCAGAATGTACAGACCCATTTATATGAAATATTCGGCAGCAGCGGTGGGCGGTGCACTATAAAATGATATAACATGACATGACATGACTTGACTTTATGCAATGTAAAAAAACGACTTCATAGCAGGGTAAGTCTATCATTGAACTATTCACAACCCCAAATTTGATATGTTTCAGAGTAATATTAAAGCTGCAAAAGTGGTAGAACTTTATGACATGACATGACATGACATGAAATGAGCCTTCAGATTGTAGGAAACGACGGAGAACTGAAAATACAAGTAGTATTAGTAGGGTCATTTGCTTGGAATCCGTGACCATTTTGTTCCTACCTTTTTCTCTCGATGGATTTGACAACCTGAACCATTTTAAAGGAAAATTAGCTCCTATGCCCCTCTGAAAAATTACGGCTAACTCTGCTAGAGCCCAATATTCAAAATGGCCACCAACGCCATCTTGAAAAACATGAAATGTAATATCTCTGGCATCAGATGAGCTACAAGGACGAATGAGGTGTCCTTTTTCACTAATTCTGGCATTACAAATCCACTGGAATGGTTATTGTATTGTATTGTATTGTATATTGTATTGTTATTGTATTGTATTATACTAATTGTACATACTAATCTGCCACTTCACTGGCACTACATGATTCACTGTATGAGCCACTATCAAAATCACTGTCCTCACTTTCGCTGCTATGATCACTGTTGTTCTCTGCCTGCGGTGTATATCTAATATTACTTTTTTACTGTTTCAGATGGATCGCATGCCCATCTGATGAAAATCGATGACTTTTGAAGTGACCGAAATAATGGATAATAGAAGAGAGAGTGAAGAGTTACCAGACAAGACATTAAATTAATACGAGTGCATTTTAGTCTGTGGTAAGCGATGTACCGCAGATGATCGTTTGGAAAACATTACACCTGAGAAGTGGGAATCCATCCGGGAAAAGTCTTTACAATGGAAAGAACTTGATAAGTTTCAACATATACATGAAAATGTGGATTGGGAGAAGGGACCAAAGGGTCACCACATGCATAGCATTTGTTACGCATCATTATCCAGCAATCACAAGCTCTCTCAAGCCGAAAAACGCAAACACAAATCCGAGGAACGTCTTGAAAGAGATGAAGCATCAGATCAACAAGACCCTTCCCCAGAGGCCAGTACACCTAAAAGGCTCCGCTCCAGTATGGGTGTCCTTCACGATAAGACTCTATGTGTGTGGTGCATGAAAGGGGCATACAAGAGTAGTGATCGTGACAAGCAGATTTTACTCCTATCAACAGTAGATGCCTGGACTAAATTCAAGTTACATACTGTCTGTCTGGAAGATGAGGTCATGAGATTGAGACTTGACACTCTGATTGCATCCATCCCAGATAGTCAAACTGCATTCGGGTTGGAAATCCGCTACCATTGTGCGTGCTGGCGCAAATATGTAAGCGACCACAAGCCCCTTTCAGATGAAAGCACTCAACATCTGCAGCGTGTAAACCTCCGAGAGGCCCAATCTCTCTTCTTTCATCATATTCGTCAAGTCATCTTCAAAGACCATGAAATTCGCACACTGCATGCCCTGCTGCAGGACTATAAGCGCATTATCTCAAATCACGGACATAACTCAGTAGTAAAATCCAGCTACTTAAAGGAAATTCTCGTCAATGAATTTGGGGAAGACATCGGATTTCATGAACGCATTCAAAAGAATGTGAGTGAACTGGTATATGATACAACAGCAGCAGGTACATACATAGAGGTGGCAATATCTTTATTGGGTGTCAGCAATGATCAGTTGGTGATGAATGTTGCGGCACCACTCAAAGAGCAAGTCATCAGGACAAATACTATTCCCTGGCTCCCATATATACACGAGTTGGAGAGAGAAGAAGACCTCAGTGAGCTCCTGCTGAAGCTGCTCACATGGCTGAAACACCCAAATAAGTCTGCAATTGATGACAGTCCATCCGTCCGATCGATTGCATCTATCCTCACAAGTTACATCACTGGAAAACGCACTGCATTTGAGATAAATCTCTCTGTCTTGCTACATGGACTGACCAAGAGTAGGGAGATAGTCGACATAATGCACAAAGATGGACTGGGCATCAGTTACAATGACGTACTTATGCTGCGAGATTTTTGGGTGGTCAATGACCTCAAGTGCTCATCTGATTGCCCCTTCGAACTAGCTGAGGGTAAGCCTGCTATCGCTATAGTCGACAACGATGACTTCAAGAGCAACACACTGACCGGTGCTGGCCAGTCACACCGCACTAATGTCATGTTTGTGCAGCCAGAATCATTTGATACAGAACTTCCTTCCGAGAATCACAAGGATAGACCAGTTCCCGGTGCCAACTTTGCATCAAACCTCTCGACAACTCTCAAAGAGCTCGGAAGTGAAATGCAAAAAGTCAACCCATACAAGACAGCAAAGCGTGGGGAACCACCTCTCAGGAAGCCACCAGCTGATCAAAGTACTCCTCCTCCTGACACATCGGTGCAAAGAATTTGTGGTGTGATCCATGCATTGGCCAGGGCGCAAGATGACCGAACGAGACCTAAGCCAGAAGAACAGACTGTGCCTGGGTTTTCAGGGTTTCACGCCAGCATGTCAAATGCAGATGAGAAGAGTCGAGTAATATACCACATGACGTATCCCAACCCACCCAGTAAGACAATTCTCAATGATGTGATGTATAAGCTTGCAAAATCAATCGAAGAAAAAAAGATGCCTTTTGCAATAATTGTTGGTGATCATCCTGTCTACGTACTCATGCTAGAGTTGAAAAGTGAGAATGCTGAGCTGTTCAGCAAAATCTTACCATTCATGGCACCCTTCCACATACAAATGTCATTCATCTACACTACATACAAGAGGTTTAAGGGATCTGGCATCTCAGATGTGTTGGTGGCAGCTGGTGTTATAGCAGACGGGTCTGTTGATCAGGCCCTTCGTCGAAAACATGTTAAGCGTGGGGTTCGCTGCTTGCGACTATTCTACGAGACTCTGGTCCACCATGTCATAGACAAACGTTTGGAAGATTCCCCTCTATCTGAAGAAGTAAAGGCATCCCTTGCCAAGCTTCGACATTCGATTGATGCACAGGAACTTGCAGATGAACATGCAGAGCTAGAGAGAAATGCTGAGCTGAACGACCTCGTTGATGCTCTCTTCAAGGACTTTGAGGGTGCCCCACAAACAGAATACTGGATGTCATTCATGGAAATGGTTGAGGTTCTAACTCAAAATATCCATGCAATCAGAACAAGCAACTGGACTGAGTTCAAGTCCTCACTCAAGCTCATGCTTCCTTTGATGCAAATCTATGATAATGACAAGTATGGTCGGCATCTCCCCAATTTCACCGCAGTGCTTGATACCCTTCCTGTCGATCAGGCTACATTCATGGAGAGTGGTATGTTTGCAAAGTCAATGACAGGAAAACCATATTCGTGTGTCGCCCTCGACATATGGATAGAGTCAACAATGAATAAGGGCTCTAAGCTGAAGTCTGGTTGGTTGGCCATTCTGAACAATGAAAAGCAGCTCCTTTCAAACACTCGGAATGTGAATAACATCAATCGAGTGAGAACAAAGATCCATCGCCATGCTAATCGCAAGAAACAAGGAAAAGGGAAGCATGCTGATTGCTCGTCGAGTAAAATGAAGAAGGATGAACAAGCTGTACAGGATATAAGCGCATGTCTCACTGAATTCAAGTGTGATCCATTTGACCATACAAACAAGACACTTCGATCCCTACAGTCAGGAATCCCAGCCTCAGACGCTCTCGCTGCCGACTTGAAATCGGCAAAGGAGGATGGCACAAGCAAACTGAAGCAGTTCTTGAATGAGAGAGTGTATTCCAAGACCAAGTCTCTCAATGACAGAGTTCCCCGTAGCAAGCGTTTGAACTTTTCAACTCAGGAATTGCAGAAAGCAGATGGTGAGAACCTGAAGGGAAAGACTGAGGAAATGGAGCGTAATGCCTTGGCCTCTGTTCTCGGACTGGTTGAAACGAGTGGTGCCCTCAAACTTCAAGAAGTCTTGCAGCATCGTGTTACAGCCAAGTGCCTTTTCATCTTGAACGTCAATGGAACCATCCGTAAGGCACAGAAAAGCAAGCTTCAACAAAAACTAACTATGACTGTCATTCCAGAGCCTGATATATACACGTCTATTATTGATATGGGCCTCATCTGGCGCCTAACAACTCCTACCATTGAAGACAGAGAGAAGGGAGATGGTACCAAGTATACCTGGGGAGATTATGCAGAGAAGTTGGTGCACTTCGTTCTAACGAGACACAAGCATGTTGAACGCATCATTTGCGTCAATGAGTCATATGATCAGAATTACACGATCAAGGACAGTGAGAGAATACTGCGCCCAAAAAAAATGCCAATCAGCAATGTCTTCATGAAGACAGCAGATAAATTTCCTTCTAGTAAAGTTTTCCATGTTCTCCTGGGTAAACCTGAGAACAAAATCCGCCTTCAGGCATTTCTTTAAACGGAATTCCAGAGAACAGCAGCAACAACTAGCACCGAGATCATCTACTGTGCAGTTGGCAGGACTGCAAAGAATCTCACCACAGGCAAGCTTGTGCCAGAGCTCCCATGCTCCCATGCAGAGGCAGATACGGCAATGCTCACCATATATAGTGTGCTCCGGTCAGACAGCTACACAGCAGCTGTCCTTCTTGACACAGAGGACACAGACAACTACGTGCAAGCGGCATATGTTGCTCAGAAGACAACAGGAATCCTGTGTGTGAAACGCAAACGTCAGCTTATCGATGCCCGATGTTTGTGCAGTGAGGCAATGGCTGCATCCATCATACCACTTCATGTCCTCACTGGGTGTGACCACAACTCTGGCTTCTATGGAGCAAGCAAGAAGCTCTTCGCAGATCGTCTGGAGAAGTCTAAAGAGGCACACGACCTGCTAGCAGCATGTGGTACACAGCTCCTATTCACAGAACAAACAGGTCATCAGTGATTTGGAGCGGTTTGTCATTCGATATGTCTGTGGTGATACCAAAAGCAAGACCCTGGGAGATGCGAGGGCAGTGAAGTGGAGAGCTCAGTAGAAAAAAAGTACTATCCGACTTGTGCCTGACTTGGACAGTCTCCGTCCACACTTGGAGCATGCAAACTATCTTGCATATTTGCAGAAGCATTACCAGCTCCAAAGTCACCCCTCACCGATCGGCCATGGATGGCATCTTGTAAATGGCCTATGTCTGCCTGTCCGTTCAACCCAGCCCCCACTTCCCACATCCATACCACTACCTACAAATCTGCAGGCAGAGAACAACAGTGATGATAGCAGCGAAAGTGAGGACAGTGATTCTGATAGTGGCTCATACAGTAAATCATGTAGTGACAGTGAAGTGGCAGATTAGTATGTACAATTAGTATAATACAATACAATAACAATACAATATACAATACAATACAATACAATAACCATTCCAGTGGATTTGTAATGCCAGAATTAGTGAAAAAGGACACCTCATTCGTCCTTGTAGCTCATCTGATGCCAGAGATATTACATTTCATGTTTTTCAAGATGGCGTTGGCGGCTATTTTGAATATTGGGCTCTAGCAGAGTTAGCCGTCACTTTTCAGAGCTAGGAGCTAATTTTCCTTTAAAATAGTTCAGGTTGTCAAATCCATCGAGAGAAAAAGGTAGGAACAAAATGGTCACGGATTCCAAGCAAATGACCCTACTATATGGGAGGTTTCAACTTTATATTCACAATATTTTATTTTTGTCAAATTTTGTTCTGACGGTGTTCCAGTCTCCCTTTAAGGAAGCTATGGTAACCCCTCTATTCAAGAAGGAAAACAAATTAGATGTTAGCAACTACAGACCAGTAAGCATATTATGTATTGCATCAAAAATCCTTGAAAGAGCTGTGTACACCCAAATTGAACATTACCTGAAAGAAAAATAATCTTTTCTACATGTTTCAATCAGGTTTCAGAGGCTTGTACGCAACAGACTCCTGTCACATCCACTTAACAGATCACATTCGTAGGGAAATGTCTAAAGGTAACTACACCGGCATGGTTCTTATTGATTTACAGAAAGCTTTTGATACGGTAGACCATGATATCCTCTGTAATAAACTACAAGCATATGGATATTGGTTCAGTGAACTGGTTTAAATCATATCTTAGTGGTAGAACACAAAGAGTAAAAATTTATGATCATTTATCAGATTAACTGTGGGGTCCCGCAGGGAAGCATCTTTGGTCCCTTACTCTTTCTCTGTTATGTGAACGACATGGAACTGAGCGTCTTGTGCAAATTATTACTGTATGCTGATGACAGTGTGCTTCTGGTTTCAGGAAAAGACCCAAAAAGTATTGCCGCTACACTTTCCAAAGAACTAGAATCGTGTAGTGATTGGCTAGTGGACAATAGACTATCTCTTCACCTGGGCAAGACAGAAGCCATCTTATGTGGAACAAAACGCAAATTGAAAGACATTGAGGGCTTCTCGGATAACTGTAATGATTTTCCTATAACAGCAGTGTCACAAGTGAAATATTTCGGACTAGAGCTGGACTCGACTCTGTCAGGGGAAGCATTCTTGGAATCGATACTGAGTAAATGTAGAGCACTTATATAATGCCTGTATAGAAAGGTGGGATGCTTGCCAGCGGCAACCAAAAGACCCTATGTAAAGCGTTTGTTCAATGTCATTTTGACTATTCTCTGTATTATCTCAAGCGGCAAAGCGCAAACTTCAGGTCACTCAAAATATAATGGTAAGATTCATGCTGAACCTAGGACACAGATCTCATGTTGGTCAGGAACAATTTCATTCACTTGGTATGCTCAATGTTTCTGACAGGGCCAAACAAAGCAGACTCATTAATGCCTTCAAGATATTTTAGATAGGGCTCCTGAGTATTTAAAGAATAATTTTGTTAAAGCAAATGAAAGGAATGGACAAAATACACGGAATAGGATGTATAATTTTACAGTTCCGAGAATCCAAGGACGGGGTAAGCTAACATTCTTCTTCACTGCCATGAAAGACTGGAACAACCTACCACAGACAGTCCGTGAAAAGACAACATTGAACTCCTTCAGACGTAGCTTGAAGGAACATCTGAACCGAACAGTTGCGGGAAGGGAGCACCAACCTTATGTCTTCTACTAAATACTACATAAGAGATAGTAAAAAACAAACTAAAAATAATTACTCAAATACTTTAACAAGTCCAACTATAGAATGTAAGGTATCTTAGTTTAGCCCCTAGAAATATTTTCTCTAAATTGTTTACTACTCATATTCATTTACATTTTTGTTCTCCACTTTATCCTCAGCTAACTTAATCCCACAAGGACCCCAATGGAAATACGTCTGATGGTCTTATTGGGCTATCCTTAGTTGGAATTATGCAAAGCTGGTACATGTCATATTTGAAACATGTTATGTTGTACCAACATTGTAAAATGCTAACTAAATACATATTTTACTTATTATAAATATTATTACAAACGATAGAGTCATGTGAGGTGTTCTAAGGAGATAACGTTCGCATAAAGTGGGACGGAATTACTCTAATTTTGTATGAGTGATTTCCGGGGTGTAGGTAGTGGACTTAATAATTAATTCTTAATTTGATATGGTGACATATGTCTTTAATCACTAAATGGGGATTGCACTGTGGACGTTCCGGCCTTTCAGGGACTACATCCAAAGCATTTCGCCTCATCAACTATTTCCTCTTACTAGTTATCTACATTCTCTTTCTACATGCCGCAATGTTGCATCTTTTTCACTCTTCAATCGCTTTGACAACAATCAGTGTTTTTCAGAGGTCTTTCAGTGCATACCCCCGCCCTTGCAGCGAGTGCGAGGCACCCACCTTTCAACACAGCCCCACTCCTATTCTGTCCAGCTCTCCAACCCAAGAATTAGCAAATGTTCTCAGTAGTTTCTCTACTCAACAAGTAAACTCTGAATCTCTCCCTCAAACAATTTTTCCTTTATTCTAGTATGTAAACTGCATTAAACTTTGTGTGTCCAGGTATGTTGAGCCCAACGTCCCTTGATTTTGGCTATGTCACTTTTCTGGCTATAGGGAGACAATCATTAAAGGCAACCTGCCTTTTGTCTCCTTCACACACATAGAAAAAAAACTAATGCTGTTGTATAGTCTCGGTCCACATGCTTTAAGTAATGCAGAGGTGATTCTCTTGTTGCTAGTCTTGAACCAAGCTGCTGAGCATCTGGCCTCACAGGGCTAGTTGTTGCTATTCTCGAACTTAGCTGGTGAGCATCAGGCAACACAGGTAGTGCTAGTCTCGAAATTTGCTGGAGAGCATCGGACCTTACAGGTGATGCTAGTTTCGAACTTAACTGGTGAGCATCAGGCCTCACAGATTTTTAACCAAACAAGAAGGATTGTTCTGATACCTCTACTAGGTCAGCTGTGATAGTGTCCACTTCTGCTGCGTTCTTTTTGGTCGATGGTGTTGAGGGCAAGAAGGGCTCGCTCAGATTCTAGGTTTACCTGTGTGCTGGTAGAAGCCATCTCGGGTTGGAGGTTGGCGGTGCGGGGGCCGTTCCGGGGGTGAAAGGCGTGCTGCGGCTCTGTTGTGGTGGTGTTTATTTCCTTCTGTATGGGGTGCTGGTGTGAGGGAAGCAATTATTATTACTAGCATATTACTTCCCCTTCTGTGTAGAAGTAATGGCCTTGTAGCTGGAGGTCATACGGTACGTACCTTCTATTGATGTGTTGCATGCTGGTGTGAGATGTTTGAGGAGTTTGTGTCAGCAAGACAACAAAACCATGACCCGCCTCAGAGTCCCCAGGGGGGGAGGGGGGGGGGGGGAGACCAGAAATGCCCCCATTTGTCTGACCACTGGCAGTGACTGGCCAAAGCATTGTGGACCACTTCCTTCTGATCTCACTATTCATTTTGCCAACATTCATGGCCTTTCCTCTAACTTCCACTCTGTGGAACACCACCTCTCCTCTGCCAACCCTGATCTTCTCTTTTTCACCGAAACGCAGTTATCTGGGACCACTCAAGGCAAACCCTTCTCTGTATCCTCCTACTATCTCTTTCCTCAGTTCAAGCCTAAGGTAGATGTTGCGTCTATGTACGCATCAATCTTGTTTTTTTCTTGTGTTCCCAACTTTAATTCTTTTGAATTCTCATCTCTCTGGCTAAAGCTTTCTTGTCACTCACAAACTAAATATTTCTGCGCTGCTTATCTCTCCCCTAATTCTACTGACTATCCACAATTCTTTGACTATCTAACTTCTAAAGTGGAACACATTCTATCCATCTTTGCTTTCGCAGAAATCTCCATCTTAAGAGATTTCAACGTTCACCACCACCAATGGCTCTCCTATGTTTCCACTGCCCAGCCTGGTGAACAAGCCTACACCTTTTCTATCCTAAATGACCTAAAGCAGTTAGTGCAGCACACCACCTGTATCTCGGATAACTTCGGAGATTCGCCCAACATTCTTGACTTATTTCTAACCTCGAACCCTTCTGCTTATACTGTAAATTTGTTCTCTCCTTTGGGCTCCTTCAACCATAAACTTTTCTCTGTCACCTGTCCTTTATCTCCAGTACGGTCACTTGATCATCCCAGCCGGCAGCGCTTGGGGCACTTTGGCACTGCTGACTGGGAGATTCTTCGGCAGTACTTCTTTGATTTTCCATGGAATGACTTTTGCTTCCGTGGCTGGGGGCCCTCGGAGAGTTCTGAACGCATTACCGAGGTAATCCTCTCGGGCATGGAAGCATAGAATCCATTTTCTTTCTGTCAGTCTAATGCAAAAAAGTCTTGGTTTACTCATGCTTGCTCTACTGCTGTCTGTAATAAGGAGGAAGCATTCAAATCGTACCGTCGCCTTCAAACTCAAGAATCTTATATTTCCTATGTTTCTGCCTGGAATCAAGCCAAATCTGTTCTTTGCCTCACCAAACATTCTTCATCAATAATAAATGCACTTAACTATCCAACTCTAGCTCTTCCCAAGCCTTCTGGCATCTAGCCAAAAACTTCTCCCAAAAAAATTCTTCTTCGTCTTTCCCTCCTCTTTTCCACTCTGACGGCACTACCATCACTTCTTCCTCTGACAGAGCTGAACTCTTCGCAAACACTTTCGCTAAAAGCTCCACTTTGGAAGATTCCGGTGCTATATCTCCTCTCCACCCCCCTCTCTCCTACTTATGTCAAACATCATAATCTCTTCCAAGGATGTACTTTCCACCCTCTCTGGGCTTACTAAGAAGGCGTACGGACTGGACGGTGTTCCTCCTATTGTACTAAAAAACTGTTCTTCCGTGCTGACTCCCTGCCTAGGCAAACTCTTACTTCTCTGTCTCTCCTCTAACGTCTTTCCTTCTTGCTTGAAGTTTGCTCTCATTCAACCTGTCCAAAAGAAGGTTGCCCGCTCTCAACCCTTCAACTATCGTTCAATTGCTCTAATTTCTTGCATCTGTAAGGTTTTTAAAACTATTCTTACTGAAATGCCCCGAAAACGAAAAGGCACGCGAGCACCGGAATGAGAAAGCGAGAACCAGACAGTCGCTACACAAACCAAGGTCACACCGGGAAGCGACAAGACGTTTCCTCCCACTCTCACCACGAAGAAGAAAGTGCGGTTTAACCTACATGTCTAACCTCCCTGTCACTCTTCGCCTGTTCACCTATGTTCCCTCTTCCATAATTATTATAATGTACCTGTCGGACAGCACCTGTGTTCTTATATATATGTATGCCAATTGTTCACATATGTTCCCTCTTCCATAATTATTATAATGAACCTGTCGGACAGCACCTGTGTTCATATATATATGTATGCAAATTATTATGATGTACTTGCCAGACAGCCCCTGCATTCTGTCTATTCCTATATACCTGTGTTTTCCTTTTCTCCCCTCATGACAATATAACTAGGGGAGAATAGAGAAGTAGAAGTTAAGAAAAACTCATATCTTCGCTACCGAAGAAAGCACTGCCAGATGAAACCATTATATAAATGTATGAAACCGTATTTTATGCAATAAGATGTGAAGATATACCTCAATAGATCTTGGGACACTGTTTTCCCACACATATATACACATGCCTGTTTTTGACACTCTTCAACTAGTCTCCCACGCGCGCCCCGAGAGAGAGCGCCTCATACGCTTAAATGCCCCGTGTGTACACCCAGGCCTACCAACACGATTTAGGTAGGTGGTATACGTACACACTCATTTAGACAACGCAATGCAGAGTGAGATTTATATATTCTTATACCCAAAATTACTACCAACAAAGCTCCGTAGTAGAATCCACCAGCCACCACGACGAGAAGGAGAGAGAAGGATAAATGCTATCTCCTGCGCATTGTAGCCCTCACCTGTCAGGTGCAGACGACGCCCCTTCGGTACACACGACACCCACAATCCTCCCCGAGTACAGATTTCATATTTCATTTACTTTACCCATTATTATTGTTTTCCAGAGTTCTATTGAGTCTATATAGACAAGCTATGAATATATAATTAACCTTTGATAAATTACCCTACTCTAGGAGCTATAATTGGCCTTACTCATCACACCATCACCGAGTAATGTCCTTATATTGAAGGAGACCTTGACCAGCAGAACAAGAAGGGTTCAAAGACCCCATCTAGGATACCTCCTCATGCCCTTACCATCCTAGAGGTACCGGAGGAGTGGACTCAGTAATCCACAATACCAGTTCAGGATTTCTGAGGAAAGTCAAGCAATTTTGAGGCTTCAAAAGAACTGACATGCCAACTTATTAAGTCTTAGGATTACCCTCCATTCAGTTGGACTGACCAGCCTGCCGAAAGCCCAAGTATACTGTCTGTGAGTAAAACCCTATACTAGGGATCCTCGTTAGAGAAAGGCCTGCCTAGCTAACGTGGAGATCCTACTTAGGCGGGTACTAGCTAGTCTAGTGGAGATAGTGTACGGCCTGCCAAAACTTCCTTCTTAGACTGTAGGTCCCCGTTAACTGAGTTCTGTCCCAGGTACTCTGTCTTCATCTGGCATGCTAGAAAGACACACCTATACTGAGACAGTAACCCCCAAAACCCTATACTAGGGATCTCGTTAGAGAAAGGCCTGCCTAGCTAACATAGATATCCTACTTGGGCGGTTACTAGCTAGTCTAGTGGGAAGGTGTACGGCCTGCCGAAACTTTCTTCTTAGACTACAAGTCCCTGTTAACGGAGTTATGTCCCAATTACTCTGTCTCCATCTGGCATGCTAGAGAGACACACATATACTGAGACAGTGACCCCTATAACCCTATACAAGGGATCTCGTTAGAGAAAGGCCTGCCTAGCTAACGTAGATATCCTACTTAGGCGGTGACTAGCTAGTCTAGTGGGGAAAGTGTACAGCCTGCCGAAACTTTCTTCTCAGACAATAAGTTATTGACAGCTGTGGTCTATCTCAGTAACTCTGTCTTCATCTGGCATGCTAGAAAGACACACAGCTACTGCGATAGGAACAACTTTCCTACAGGAAAGTGCGGGTGGGTCCCCAACCCCGAAAGGGGTTGAAATAGGGGAGCTATCCCCCCGCCAAAGGCGACTTTCTAGGGCCTTTCCTAGCTGTTGCTGAGAGGATTGGGTTCTAGTCATGTGGTGATGGGCTGGTCTATCAGAGTGAGAACTGAGCGATCTCTGCCATACCCATAGCTTACTCTGATTGTTCCTTTTACTTATATATTTTCTAGATCTCAAGTGACGGCGTCTCTTCCGGGGATTGACCTCAAGATTGGAAACCAAAGCGTCACATTTTTCCTTTGCCCCTCAACTTTCTCTTCATAATTGCTGAGGGGCACAGGGCCCTGGGTGGGGCTTTGGTTTCCCGGGCGTTTCCTCACCCTCCCCAGCTCCCCGCCATGGAGTGGCTTCGGTCACCCAGGCTTTATTGTGGTCGGCAGGGAGGGTTCTGTGGGGGTGCTCGGTTATGGCCTTGGCCTTGCTCGGGGCCTAGGGGCTGTTCGGCCAGGCAGCTTGGGGAACAGCAACAACAACAAAACTTTCCTAGAGGGTTAGGAAGAGAGTTAACGGCCTGCCGATTTCTCTTTCTAATTCAGAGGTTGTGAAGGAGGATACCGGCCTGCCACTCCTGCTTGTCAATCTTGCTAAGGAAAGCCCACACCCGCACCATCTCTAAAAGAAGTTGAGGAGTCCGGCCTGCCGTCCTCAATATTCTCTAGAGGGGGAAGGTACCAGTGTCCTGATAGAGGAACTCTGTTGACGTCTGACATGCCAGAGTGAACATAGTCTCGATTGTCAGGTTTCACTTTACCTAGTAAAAGTAGAGAGACTCCGGCCTGCCGCCCTCTCTGGTTTTGCTGAGTCTAAGTGAACACTCGTACGAAAGTGTCCTTGTCGAGGAACTTTGTCGTTGTTCGGCCTGCCGACGTGACATTGGCTCTACCGCGAGGTTATATTTTCTCTAGTGAAGAGTTGAGAGACTCCGGCCTGCCGCCCTCTCTATTCTTCAATATTGAAAGTGGACACTGCCACTCGGCACAGGTAGTCTCAAGCCTCTGAGACCGGTGTGTTAGAGACAGGGCTTGGCGAGATACCCTCACGGGCACTCTGCAGAGACAAGTCCTTGGTGCACTGAGTCTGTGGCATCCCACACAACTGTGTAACTTAAAGGTTTAAACACCGCCCCGGGTCCCCCGAACCTCTCATAAAGATCAGGACAGACAGTAATATCACTCACGACGGTTACTATATGTTTCGGAGCCATACTTAAGATCTCAAGCCGAATCAACCCCTCTGTAACTACTCCACACAGCCGGCCCACCTAGACGGCCTACGGGGAAGCAAACGACGAGAACCAACCACCTCCTGAAGTGTTCACAGGAGACATCACTAGAGAAGTTACCACGCCGAGAGACCAAGAGAAGAAGATAGAGTGACAACAAGTAGGAAAAGTGTCGAGTGGACGAAATAAACAGAGTTTCTCCAAAAGTGTCTTAACTACCTAAAAAGCTATACAAGTGTTAATAATTAGATTATAAAGCTACGAGTCATACTCACCTACAGTACGAGTGATCCGGAATAACAAATCGCCAACCAACAGTGATTCAATTTCGAATTAGTGCATTTTTAACCTACTTTTGAGAAGTCAGCGACTCTGCCAAAATTCACCAGAGTGTTTGAAAATATTTCAGAGTCCACCACCGACTCTCCGTTTTCTATACAACACGGCCGCATACCTATTGGGGGTACTTGACCTTGAACTTGAAACACAGTGACATTCCGGAAGAAAAGAGACAGTGGTCACCTCACTCCTAGAAATACGTCTCTCTAATCCACTCCCGGTGTCTTAAAAACTATCTCGATTACTAAGTGAAGTTGAACAAAATACTTGCTTACTATCTAGCTCCGTGACTGTGGTAGGAGTCAGTGATAACCTTAAGTACTATTCACTGGTAGTGATACGTGTCCCATATTCTTGGTTTCAGATTATTTCTCATATATAGTGCAGGAGAAATAAAGCTGTATTCTTAAACCATATTTTGTGATATACTTATCCTCTGTTTTCCTTTCATTTTATATGTACTTATTTGAACTTGGAAGTCCCAGTGGAGTAGAATTCACCTGTATCCATTGTTAATCCTGCATAAAATCAGGGCATAATACTTACGTCAATATTTCTTAAGCAATAATCTTCCCATAACCTACTCTCAGACCGCCAGTGTTATTTCCTTAAGGGCCGCTCTAGTGATGTTCTTCTATCTTATCATACTAACTCTTGGTCATCCTACATTCGGGACTTCGGGGAGACTTTTTCTGTTGCACTAGACAAATCGAAGGCCTTCAATAGGGTCTGGCACCAATCCCTTATTTCCAAACTACCCTCCTACGGTTTCTATCCCTCCATCTTTGCCTTTTTCTCTAATTTCCAATCCAAGCCGTTCCATAGCTGAGGTTGTGGACGGCTACCGTTCACTTCCTCAACCTATCAACTCGAATGTTCCTCAGGGTTCTGTCCAATTATCTTCCTATTATTCATTGACGACCTTCTCAACTGCACCTCCAGCCCCATTCACTCATATACTGACGACTCTACATTACACAATTCAACTAGCCTTCCACAAAATTATTCACAGCAGGAACTCCAAAACTCACGTAAGGAGGTCATAAAACACTGATCTTCTGATCTCTCTACTATCTTTAATTGGGGCAGAGAAATCCTTGTTACTTTCAATGCTTCCAAAACTCAATTTCTTCATTTGTCTACTCGACACCCCCTTCCAGAAAACTATGACCTACTCTTCAACAACATACAAATTAACCATTCATCTTCTCGAAAAAATTCTTGGTGTTTCTTTTTCTTCTGATCTCTCTTGGAAAGATCATATTACCGTACCACTCTAGCTAAAACAGTTTCCCAGAAGTTGGGTGTGCTCAACCGCCTCCAGGGGTTCTATACCCCTACTCAGTTTCTTGCTCTGTACAGGGGCACAGTACGACCATGTATTGAGTATCATTCAACATGTGTGGGGAGGATCCTCTCACACAGCACTTCTAGACAAATTAGAAAAGAAAGCCTTCCTTCTCATTAACTGAAAGAAATGAGAGCTATTCGATGATAGTTGGAGGGTTGAGAGCGGTCACCCATCTTTGGGACAGGTTGAATGAGAGCAAACTTCCAGCAAGGAGGGAAGATGTTAGAGGAGAGACAGAGACGGAAGAGTTTGCGTAGGTCATAAACAACATACAAATTAACCCTTCATCTTCTCTTAATATTCTTGGTGTTTCTTTTTCTTCTGATCTCTCTTGGAAAGATCATATTACCACTCTAGCTAAAACAGCTTCCCAGAAGTTGGGTGTGCTCAACCGCCTTCAGGGGTTCTATACCCCTACTCAGCTTCTTGCTCTGTACAGGGGCACAGTACGTCCATGTATTGAGTATCATTCAAGATGTGTGGGGAGGATCCTCTCACACAGCACTTCTAGACAAAGTAGAAAAGATAGCCTTCCTTCTCATTAACTGAAATAAATTATAGCAATTCGACGATAGTTGGAGGGTTGAGAGCGGTCACCCTTCTTTGGGACAGGTTGAATAAGAGCAAACTTCCAGCAAGAAGGGAAGATGTTAGAAGAGAGACAGAGACGGAAGAGTTTGCCTAGGCAGGGAGTCAGCACGGAAGCCCAATTTTTTAGTACAACAGGAGGAACACCGTCCGTTCCGTACGCTTTCTTAGTATTTTGCCCAGAGAGGGTCAAAAGCACATCCTTGGAAGAGATTATGATGTTATTAATATGTTATTTTTGGTTGGTGTAGTTTATTCGTCTTTTATAACCTAATGATGTAAGCAAGAATGCGTATCTCATGAACATGTTGGTACTTGCGGTGAGTTGTAAGGCAGAGATGCGTAGTGTGGTATAGACGTGGTATCATCCCTTAATTAACAACGATTCCTCAGGTGTTAGGGCTTGTTCGTTAGGGTCGATAAGTAAAAGTTGTTCTCCCAGCTCCTGGTCTTCATACAGCCCTGAGGCTATCCGGAATACAACAATAACATTAAAGATCGACTATCGACAGCCACTGAATAAAAAACGAAGAGGGAATAAATATATTAAAACATAAATAAAATGAAATCCTCTAATACGATGTTCTCATTATACTAATATTGTGGATAACATTACGCAATATTCGTAGATTAGGAAGGACCCCTAGGAATCAAAGAACGAAAATATATGATATTGCTCAAATAGCACATGCATTTTTCATTCACTTGATATGAAAAGTACACAAACTATAAAACGACAACTATATATTAATATTGATATGTCATATGTAGATAACATGTGTAGATATTGTGATAACATTGTTTGTAAAAGTTAAATTGAAGATAAAATTAGGTGTGGAGATCTTTGCAGGTGAAGTGATAGTTTATTGATAAGCTTCAAGTTCAGAACAATGGATTTTGTAGCCTCTATTATGATGTCCAGAGCTGTATTTTTCAATGCAGTGGATTTGTCTAAGAACTTTACATATTCCAACATGCTATAAAGGGTGCTTCAAGCGACAAAGTCGGCTGCTCCAGCCCTTCCAAAGTAACTGGATATTCTGTTCTCCATTGTATATCTTTGGGGATGTTCATGCATTATTAGTATATTTGAAAAAAAGGAAGTGTGTTCTTATTTCATGTTCATAGGCTTAAAGAATTGTATAGAAATAAGGCCAGCATGAAATAAATCCCAATAGTAATATACCTCCCCTAAATACACATGATATTTATTAGATAACTGGAGACTAATTCATATAATATACAGTAGGCCTATTCACCTTCCTCTCACAGCATACTGTAAATGTGTGTTTCGTGGGGTCCGTTTCTCTCATATTATCAGCTGTCATCATAGTTTTAAAGTTGTCCAATTTTGCAGGTGGCCGCTGAGGACAACTGGCCGTGGTTTGGTCTGAAGGAGACAACGAAGGGAGTGTGGGTGGCTGATTCTGGGATTGATGTCAGCATCCTCAACGCTCTGAGTCAGGCACTCAACTTCACGTCAGTATACAATTATTTAATGCTGATGTCTAAGGATCACAAGGAAATTTTTTCCAATAACTGTTAACGATACCTGAAAAGTTCCTAAATGAGAATAGTTCTATACCCCATTAACCCTTGTCTGGCGGGAGTGGACTTAAGTCGGGCTAGAGAACCATGGACTATGTGGCGGGGCCCGACTTAAGTCTGTGTGCAATTTTGGCGCAATATTGGCTCTGAGAGAGAGACGAGCGACGGGAGGAGCGTAGGTTGCCTCATGACCGCTCGCCATGGTTGCCGTGGGCCTACTGACATATACTACACACACATCCACCCTCCCTCCCTCGCTACACACGTAATTATGTAACGGAATGACCGTATTTTAGCAATTTTGCCCTTCGGTTGCACGATCGTTGCAAGACAACCATTGATCGTAGAAGGATGGTTCAGGTGTCATTGGAAAGCTCAATTAACGCCCTTTCAGGGATACATAATTGTATTACGCTCTGGCTCTTGTTTATGCATGAAAAAGAGCACGGAAATAAGCTCGTTTAGGGTAAAACCACCCGCTGGGCGGTACATAGAAGGTACCACCTAGGCCGCTCGTTGAGTGTTAATGTTGCCATAAAATATGCCAATTCAAGATTGACTAAAGTAACATATACAATTTGTTAGATCATATATGTTGAATTGCTATAATTCATGATATTTAATCCTTTGAGATTAATATAAATCTGTCTCCCCCAAAGCCAAAAGAGTGACAGAGCCAAATTCAAGATACATTGAGGTCAAAATGCTTGGACACACGAAGTTTAAAGAAGTTTAAGTCATAGGATGAAAGAAATATTGATTGAGGGAGAGAGATATATGTGGGACTTCACTTGTGTCTGTTGTTGAATCAAATCATGGAACTGAAATACAGTACATGAAAAGTATAACATTTTATACAGCTCTTTGATTCATGTCATCATTTGTTCTCTACAGTTCATGATTTCTCCATTACCGTTTCTCAGAGTAGTCATTTGTTGCTTGTCTAATACTAATTTATTTGTGCTAGTTTGAGGCTTTTTCCTTTCCTAATAGTTTCTTCAACTAAGTCCATGTTTCTTTTTCTATCTTCTTCCCGTTGTCTTTTGTTGATTAGCTTGTTTATTTCTGCTATCTCTATTCCATTGATTTTTGTTTTGATTTGCATTGTTTTTCTGGTTTACGTCTCTACATATAGAACGATAAATGAATAACACATAAAATATAAACAAGTTAAATTCCCTACTTTTGCAGGGTTAGGTATGCAGTGCTATTATCTAGCAAAATATAAATATAATAAAGTACTCCATGTGGTCATTCTTGATTTGGCTACACAACTTCAGAACATTATCTCGATAAATGCAGCTCCAAAACTAAAATGTTTAATCACTCATTTTTGAAGGGTCGGGAATGAAGTTTTCTTTTCCAGAAATAAACCATAGATATACAGTATGTTGCCAAACTTCAAGTCAATATCTTAATTAATATGGGGATATAGTTGAATTATTCTTCACAACCAACCATGGATACATTCTTTAGCCCCAAAGTGGTAGAGGACATTTGGTGGGTCATACCTCTCTACATGCCAAATTATAGATTAGTACCTCAAATAATACGGCTACTAATCAGTTATGTCATATATTTGATCACGAAAAACAACATCAACGACTACAACAAAAACGAAGTCAACCATTCATAGGCCTTCGTCGTCGACGCAGGCAAAATGTTAGATGTCATACACACAAAGACCTTCACGAACACGGTCGTTTTATCATCTAAAAAAGCAAGACTAACCCTCCTGGCCCGGGCAGGCTCTCCTAATGACGGAGCTCGTATCCGGGCGATCTGGTCGAATATCAACAAAAGTAAACTAAGGCTAATCTCGCTTAATATATGACCTACATTAATCAAACATACATAGAAATGAGCGCCTTACCTTCCTGCGTAGAATGGCGTTGAGTAGAGCTCTCTAGCTCAACTGGTTCCGGAGTGATGGTGATGGAAGTGGAGGTAACTTTTGTCGCGTATTTACCTCGGCGCGTCCGAACACTCAACCGCGGCCCCGGCTACGACGCCCAGTTACACTCGTCGCTCCACCCGCAATTATGCTAGGAAGCGATTTGATAGTGTTTTATTGGTTATTCTGTCATTTATTATAGTTATTATGTTATTTTCACTCAATAAAGTTATTTATATGAACTTATTTGTGTCTCTGTCACTTATTACTTCGTTTTATTATTATTATGATTATTAGTGTCACTTTCACTGGACTTTGATAATTGGTAGTGTCATTTCCCCTTTTATGTATTGTTAGGTAAGCTAATAATATATATAGTGTCACTGTCACTTATTCATATTGTTATGAAGGCACTTATTATTACTTGTGTGTGTCTCTTTCACTTATACTTAGTTTTATTATTATTATACTGTCACTTTGACTGGCCTAGGCTTATTGAGTGTCATTTTCACTTATTTATTGTTAGAAATATATATTTTAGTGTCACTTTCACTTGTTCATATTGTTATTGAAGGCACTTATTATTACTTATGTGTCCTTTTCACTTATACTTAGTTATATTATTATTCTTAGCCTACATTTGAGCGTCACTTTCACTGTTGTCACTTCCACTTCAAAAGTTTGTTAGAGTGTGGAAGTCGTTGAAGCAGGCTTAGCAGGTGCCAGCACACAGTCCAACTTGACACTCGAGGCATTCCCAAGTGGTTTTTGTGGGTTCTTGCGGGGTCTGCGAGTTGTGTGGCTGCACACATGGCACCTCTTCTGACTCCTAACATTACTACCTGGTGCTTTGAAAGGAAGGGCGCTGAGCTGGTGCTTCCTGAAGAATTCAGCACACCCCGTTCTGTCAAGGTGGCCTGGTCCTTGTATTGGCCTGCCTGGTGTACCCGCATGTTTAGCCAGGAGCTCAAGTAGCACCTGCTTGTGGAACTTCCGCAGGGACTTGTACTTCTTGGCTCCTGGAGTCCTCAGACGGTAGATGTTGTAGGCATTGAGGATTGACATATCTACCATATGCAGCATAAACTTCTTGTACCACCTGCAAGATGTTCGCAGGCAGTCGATGAAGCCCATCTGCATGTCGGACTTGTCAACGAGGCGCATGTTGATGTTATAATCCAGGACAGCAGCTGGTTTTTGGACGGGGTTCTTGGTTGTTCGGTCCACCTTCCCTGTGGCGACCATCTGGGCCTTGTGGCATGTGGTGAGGAGGTTGACCTTGCGCTGGTCATGCCAGTGGATGGAGAGGATGGGGCCACTCTTCTTGTGGAAGATGTCAGCCTTCTTCGTCTTGGTTGGGTAGCCTGGCATGCCCTTCCTTTTGCCCTTGACTGTGCAGACAGTTCCGGTCTAGCGGTCATGGAGGTACTTGGTCAGGAGAGGCGACGTGTAATAATTATCTGTGTAGAGGATGTGGTTATTATTGAAGTGCCTCTCCATCATCTTCTTCACTACAGCGCCACCAAAACCAATGAGAGGGTCAGTCACAACTTCTCCAGCCTTGCCGCTGTAGACTATAAAGTCCAGCACATACCCCGTCAAGTAGTCGCAGAGGACGAAGAGCTTGATGCCGAAGCGGTGTCTCTTGGACGGGATATACTGTCGGAAGTGCAGCCTACCACGGAACAGGACCAGAGACTCATCGAGGCACATCTTCTGGAAAGGAATCAGGTATGTGGTGAACCGATGACGTATCATGTCATACAGCTTCCTGATCTTCCATAATGAGTCGGGAAGGTGGACTGCCATGTTGTTTGTCAGGTGGAGATAGGAGAGGATGTCGAAGTACCTGTCCCTGGACATGTATTTGCCAAATGATGGAGTCGTTATGATGTCGCCAGTGATCCAGTAGTCAGCCAGAACGTGCTTCCTTATATGAGTCATCAGCATTGTGAGTGCCAAGAACACATATAATTCTGCCACAGTGAGAGCTCTCCATGCCACCATCTTGGCACTGGTCTTCCTCCCAAGAAAGTTGGCACAGATAGCATGGTGGTGATTTGTCTCTTTGACGAGGTATTCCATGACTTCATTGTCATAGAAGCCACAGAAAAGTTCACTGGGGGTAGCATCTGGGCCACAGGGATATGCTGGTGACACCCCAGAACCCATCTGTACCTCGTCAAAGGCAGGACAATCTGGCTCAAAATCAGCTCCATCTGTCCACACAAACAGGTCGGATGCTAATGCTCGAGGTCGTGCTGCAGCAGGCACACGCCCTTGGCCAGGCGGACGCCCAGTTGGATGCCCTGCATGCCCAGGCCCAGGGGCAGCGGCGTCGGCAGGCTGACCACGTCCACGACCTCGCCCTCTCCCTCCATTTGTCGGCACATCCTCTTCCTCTTCCTGTTCCTGTTCCTGTTCCTGTTCCTCTTCCTCCTCAGGCGACGTTAGGTCATCTGGGGCAATGTTGGGGTCGTCAGCATCCTCCTCAGGAGACAATTCTGGTGAAGAAGTGACCGGGCGTCGGCGGTGTGGGGCGCGGGAGGCTGCGGGAGCTTCAAGAATGGGAGCCGAGGCCTCGTGAGTTGGGCTGCTTTTGCGGCGAGCCGAGGGCTTTTCAGCAGGAAATAATGCTCTGCGGTGTGTTGAGGCCTGTGGCACATCACGAATACCACTTGAAGAGGCCCTTTGGTCATCCTGAACGAGAGATGAAGGCGAGGGCTGTGGGTGACCCACGCAGCGTCCCGTGTCAAGGCGTCGGGACAATGGAATGCGGGTGGTTGCTAGGCCAGGGTCGGCGTCATTATCGCTATCTTCAGCTTCCCTATGCTTTTCTGTGGCTGCCCTGCGCGCTTTTTTAGCTGCACTTTTGATCAATGATTGTTTGTAGAAATATTAGCCCACTTTCAAGGGCGTACGGGCAGGCAAAGGGGAAGGTCCTGGGGTAGGGCTATGGCTAGGCCTAGGCTGACCTAGCAAAGATGGCGAGGGGGTAGGCCTAGGTTCTAGCACACTGGGAAGCTCAGTGGCACCTTCCTGAAACACTTCCACATCAGGATCATCAATACTGTTTCCCCCCTCAAATAAATCGACATTATCGTCGTCTCCAAAGCCCACGAAATCGTCTTCACTTTCACTTATAAATTGTACCTTGTCCACCAAGCTTTCGCCACTGCTCTCTTCATCACTTTCAAAAAGTTGTCGCTGTATAGCGCTATCACTCAACAAACGCTTAACTTTCTTTTGTTGAGCTCTCTTCTCGGTTGGAACAGGCGTTGAAGTTGCGAGTGGGGTAGCACTGGGGCCCGCGGGAGGTTGCAACGAATCGGACACGTCGGAAAACATTTTTTCAGTATTACTCGCTATGGCGGCCACGTACGAACTGATAACACTAGTAGTTGAGGCTTGGTGGCGCTGCGGTCGCTCCTACCATGCCAAAATTGGCCGCGCAAATTTTGAAGCACGCTTTCAAGCACAAAGATTTTAAAATGACACCCGGGCTGGAAGGGCTAAACATTAAAATAGGCAATATTGTATATCGTGATAATAGGGGTCAGATTTTGTGTTGGTTTAAGCGTCTTCCCACACTTATGGATCTTCTCACTCTAGAAATGTTGCGTCTTCATCAACATGATTTATTTAGTGTATTTCCAAATATTACAGTAATGGGTATATACGTCTATCAAGCCAAACCCAACTTAACCTATCACTATCATCACTTAAATTACTTTACACTCACTGTTATTACTATTGCAGTTTGTGTTTATAATTCTTACCATAACCCATTTCTGTGAGACGTCACCATTTTTAATTTACTTGTGGACATTAATAGACGATTTTCCTCAGCTTAGGAAGGAGCTGTTTAATAGAAAGGTTATCCAAGATGTTTTATACCCAAGGCAAAATAAATTAAAATAAAATATTAATAATAATAATAATAATAAAGTAGAAGTGCCGCTTTCGCATTTTGGAAAGAAAACGGCATACCCAATTCTGCGATTTTGATATTTTCTCTTCTCAATTTACCATTTAAGGCATTATAAAAATAATGTTCAGCATTTTGTTATGTTATTATAATTGAACATTGAATAGAAAAACTATATACCCCCATTAAATTATGCACCAATGGATCGGATTGCCTAAGTATATTTATAGCATGATATAATTGATCTCATACCTTGATATTTTATATGTTTACCTGGAAGTTGGCGAATTAGATATTATAAATATATATATATATATATATATATATATATATATATATATATATTATATATATATAGTGTGACGCTTCTGCATAGTAGCCACGTGCGGGCATGCGCGCGCGTCGGCTGCCCAGCCGTTTAGAAACCGGCTGGTGGCAGCCGACCGGCAGGCTTTTCCTTAGTATATATCCTACGACGACAACGTAACTAATGTCTGGGATATTCTTATGTTGTTTCACAGTTTGTAGCTGCCCTTATTCTTAACCAACGCATCTTAGTATATTTTATTCTCGATAGTTGATTGTTTCATTATAATATATAAGATGTAAGTCTAGTGAGAGTTGGAGGAGGCGAGCGGGAGAGAGACACCGGCTGGGGGACGTTGCTTCGCGCGAAGAGTCCAGCTTGGGACGAGCCTGATGTTGCCACGTGCATTTGATCGCAACGTTAGGCTTAGTTTCGATTCACGCACGGGGTAGAGGATTTTGACCCGGCAACTGTGTTGAGTGTTGCCAAGCATGGGATGTATTTTGTATGCCTAGGGTGGGGTCCTGACAGATTCAAGACTCAGAGCTCACCTCACTGTCGTACCCTTCGGACCCCCTTGATATCTATCCCTCTCAACCCCACTTAGAAACTTTCTCTCTTACTTTGTATACCTTCCTTCCACTACTTCACCAATCTATTTAATCATCCCATCCCCTTGATAGACCTTATATCTATTATTGTATTAACGACGAGCTCTCATATAACTAGATAGGATTTAGGGCCTTATGCAGAGACGTAATTGTTAATGAGACCTAGAAATCTTTTTTGTTGTCTCATATTTGGTAGTTTCATGCTTGCTAGTGTGTTGTTGTGTCAGGTTAGCAGGGGCTAGACCGGAGGGGAGGCTTTTTGCGACCCTTTAAGTAAAGTCTGCTGGTGCGAGTCCTGTGGACCCGCACAGCTTTACTAGGATACCCGTGGGAGTCTGGGGGCATTTTCTTGTCTGTTTCCCTATGTGTCTAGTGTTGTGTTGTGTGAGGGCCCTTGCCTAGTCAACTCAGCACTGCGCTAGCACGTCTTGCTTTTGTTTTAGGGTCGCCAGGAGAGAGTCAGATACTTGCGATCTGAGTATCTCAAGAGAGCACCCTTTCAATTGGAGTAATTTGGCGCACAGACTTGGGAACGTCCCTAGGCTAGAGCAGGTGGCTCAGCCCGGGTATCGGAAGCCTATATCCTTCCGACTAGACCTCTGCCACCTGGCAGATTAACAGCTAGGGGTTTATCATCTCTGTATGCTTGTTATTGTGCCACAGTTTATCGTTTTTGTGAGCATTGTGAGTCAGGGTGTGGCTTAGAGACTCTGTCCGAGCAGGCTTGCCTGACTAAGAGTGAGAAGCACACCTGTATGTGGTTATGTTGCGAGTTGCTGCCTTTATTTAATTATACCTATGCCATTATACACTGTATGGCCTATCACTAGTATTTATTCCTGCTTATGAGTTAAGAGTTCTCTAAATCCGTAACGTACTTTCTTTGCTAAGCATCAGATCTTACAGTAGCCGCATGCAGTTTAGAAACCCGCATCTTGTCTACCGGTAAGATGTTTTGAGGACTGTTTGCTTTCACCTTCTTTCACGCAGGGGTGATTAGTTGTATTAATTAACGTAACGTTAAATGTACTTTCTTCTAGTTTGTTATTAAATTGTTTCTGGAATTTAATTCCGTTATCTATCTTTTCCTTGAAGCTTTAACCCGTGGAGCCCCGGCTAGTTTTGTAATGTTTGCGCACCAGAACCCGGCCGGTTTTCAAAAAATGGTTTTATTCCAGAAACAATAGCGAATGGGTTAGGAATGAAGGAAAAACCAAGAAAAACCGCTCAAAAAGCTTAAAAAATGGTCCTACAGAGCCCCCGAAAATGGATTTTATAGGAGTAAAAAATTGAAGGCAATTATCCCAAAAAAACAGGTTATTGCGCGCTCGCGCGCACGCACGTGGACTTTGAGAGTTTTCAACCATCGGCACGGTTGCGTGGGATACGTACACAGTTCCCATACAAATCTGAGCCCTCTTGAGTGGCTACACCTGAGGTTACGGTCGGCGCAATTAGGGTGACGCGCCAGGCGCGTCTCTGGGGCTGTGCGTTACATACATCGCCGACGCGTCAGGCGCGTCGCTGGGGCTGTACGGGTTAAGTCAACATAATTGTGTGATCTTTTATATAGCCTGCTTGACTATCAGCAGTCTATAGTGCGTGCACCCTGTAACCGAGTCATAGGATACCTCGTTGTCCAGGCAGGACTCTTGACGGCTTAGGGTGGTTTGTTGCCTGGGTTTATAGATAGGGGTTGGATCTAGCGTTTTCCGTTGTTGCTTGTTGCCGCATACCTAGTCCAATAGAAAGAGCCCAGTGTTTATATATATCCCAGGACGTAACAAATGGCGACCATGCATAGGATTTACTGAACAGAGGAATATAGTGGTTATTTGTTTTGAGATTCCTTATGATTAGAGGAATACAGTGGACATAGAGTTTTTTTTTGGAGCAACCAATATAACACATTAAAGACTTTAAATAACATTAGTATATACATACTTGCATAGGAGATAAGGCACATTCTATAACCGTGATAATTACTGCAGTACACAAACATGTCTAATACATCAGAACACAGTGATGGGTCAGGTCACGATATGGGCTCGGAGGGAGAAAGACCTGTGGAGTGGCTAGTCGATAGCGAGGAGGGTGCTAGAAGATTTTTAGAGGTGCCCCTTACCGCTGCCAGGGTGTTGAAGCTGAATAAGTATGGCTTAAAGTGTGTGGCAGGTCTTCAGGGTCACCAGGGTTTAAGTGGCATGAGGAAAGATCAGCTGAGGACTTTGATATTGGGTTTAGAAGGGAGAAACCTGGGTGGAGAGGCGACTGGGGGCCCCGGTCCCCAGCCCCCCCTCCACTCTACCCCCGTATCAAACGTCAGGGTGCCTGAATTTAGTACATACCCCCAAGTTGATGGTCAATGGCAGCGTGGAATTCAATCACAGGGACTCTCCCCATTAAATGCACCTTCCCCTCCTCAAGGGTTGACTCCAGATTTGTTGTTTCGGCTTGAGATGGCCAAGGTTGAGGCCGCCGAAAGACAGGCTAGTGTGCAGGCTGAGGCTGCAGAGAGAACAGCTATACGAGAGGCTGAACTGCAGGCAGAGTCTACTAGGTATCGGGTTGACAGGGAGCTGGAGATCTCTCGAGTGGAGGTAACAGTGCGAAATATTGGGGGAGGTAACAGACATCGGGACCAACACCTGCTTAAGCTAGTTCCTGTGTTCGATGAATTAGGTTTGTCTGAGTTTTTTATGCGATTTGAGAAGAAGTGTCAGGAACACCAGTGGCCTCAGGAAAAGTGGGCAGCATTAGTTTCATCAAGACTCCTAGGAAAGGGGCTAAAAGCGTATGATGCACTACCTTTAGAGTCCTGTATAGTTTATGATGAGCTAAAGAAGGCTGTGCTACGGGCCTATGAGTTACAACCAGAAACTTACCGCTTGAAGTTTCGGGGTGTTACTAAGGGCAAGGATAGTACCTTCCTAGAACACGCCCGGGACTTGTCTGATGCACTACGACATTGGCTGCGTTCCGAGAGGGCAGCTACTTTTGAGGAGTTGAGTGAGCTGGTTCTCTTGGAGCTGTTCTTTAAGTGCACAGGCGGGGACTTAACATTAAATATAAAGGAAAAAAATCCTAGAACTCTCCAGGAGGCATCAGAAATGGCTGACCTCCGACTGTCATTAATTCGAGGGTGCGGAGCAGCAGCTAGGAGTGAGTCGGGTGCAAAGGATCGTACCCCTCCCCCTCCCAAGAATTTTGATACACATAAATACACAAAACCATCTAGCACTGACAATAAAACTGAACATAAACCAAATACCGTCCCGTATAAGAAGTCTAATGGTACCTCCCACTCCCAAGGGAAACCAAAGAGTAAAGAGTGCTTTGCATGTCACAAGGAGGGTCACTTTGCAAATGCTTGTCCGAACAAGCCACCAAACAAGGTTGTGTCATTGGTCCGCAGCATAGGGGTGTCGCCTATATATTCTGAGTTTGCCAAGGGTAGTTCGTCAGAGGTTGGGACACAGCCTGTGTTCAAGAGTCCGGAAGGCTCGAACCCTGTCCGCAACGTCTTTGGAGGTCATAGAGGGCATGGTTTTGTGAGGTGGGCTGGCGAAAGGCGAGGAGTTAAGCTATTGCGTGATACGGGGGCTTCTCAGACCTTGTTAAAGAACTTTACTGGTAGGCCGATTAACGCTGCTCGGGTGGTGGTAGTTCAGGGGATCAATGCTACGAAGTCCTACCCGCTGGTGCGGATGGAGCTGGAGGTGGGTGGTGTGGCGAAGGAGCTGGATGTCGGAATTGTAGAGAACTTGCCTGTTGGGGGCATCGACCTCCTCCTCGGCAACGACTTTACGGTGCCTGCTTCTAAGGTTTCACCCTTGGTCGTTGCCGAGAAGGCGGCCGACGTTAGTAGGGAGGAACAGGAGTGGGTTGAGAAGTGTAGCGTACAAACCATGGCATGTGTTGTGACGCGTTCTCAGACATCCGGAGCCTTGCAGCCACCACCTCAGTCTATCAAACCGCGGAGGAAAGGTCACAAGAAAACGGGAAGTGTTGGTCAATTGGAGAGTTTTGAGCCGGCAGTGTTTCTTGGTGACTCATTATTGGCACCTATGTTAGAGTCTGGAGAGGCCCCGGGGCCTGTCACCGGTAGTGCAGGTGCAGGGCAGGAAGAGACTCTGCGACAGCATCGTTATGCGCAGCGTGAGGAAAGGATGGCTCAGCGGGACATTGGAGGTGGAAATAAATTATTTAAGATGAACTTGGACAATCTCGCACCTGCTGATATATGTTCCTTGCAGCTGGAAGATCCTGAAGTCAGGGCGTGTGGTAATGGTGCTGTCGAACTGGAGAGCGATGGGGATGCGCAGCCTGGTGATTTTTTCTTGTCCGAGGGGATCTTGTATCGGAGACATCAGGATCCCAAGAAAAAGTGGGATGGCGGGTAAGGATTAGTGGACCAGTTAGTAGTACCGAGGGTGTGCCGTGAGAGCTTACTGAGATTCATGATGAGCCTTTGGCAGGGCACCTGGGGGCACGTAAGACGGAGGCAGCTCTGAGCAAGCTTTTCTGGTGGCCTGGGTTAAAGGCGAGTGTCGTGTCATGGGTGTCACAGTGTCACACTTGTCAAGTTGTTGGGAAACCCAATCAGGTCATCCCGAGAGCCCCGTTACAACCCATCCCTGTCATTGGGCCGCCCTTCAGCAAAGTAGTTATCGATATAGTTGGCCCATTGCCCCCAACTAGTGCCGGCAATAAATTTTTACTAACTGTAATGGATGTAGCAACACGGTATCCAGATGCTTACCCCATGCGCAACGGGATGGCTAAGACTGTTGTCAAAAACCTGCTTGTCTATTTCTCTCGTTATGGCTACCCTCAGGAGATCCAGTCTGATCAGGGATCCAATTTTACTTCTGCTCTGTTTAAGCAGACCATGCAGCAACATGGGATAGTGTCTGTGGTGTCATCTGCCTACCATCCCGAGAGTCAGGGAGTATTGGAAAGGTGGCACTCGACTCTCAAGAGTATGTTGCGGTGCTATTGCATGGAAAATGGGAAGGACTGGGATCTAGGTCTCCCATACGTTTTATTTGCTGCGAGAGAAGTACCTGGGGAGAGCTTGGGATTTAGCTCGAACGAGTTGGTTTTTGGGCACAGGGTCAGGGGGCCCCTCCACATAGTACAAAGGAGTACAAAGGAGTACAAAGGAAATCAAGCAACAACAGATCTAGTGACCCTTCTAGGTTGCTTGTCCTCCAAAACACTGAGGATCAAGTGTCCAAACAGTGGTTTAGAGTGGGTAAGGGAACATTGGAAAGGGAATTACTGCCCTGGAACTAATGTCCGTGGCAGGATTAGGAAGTTAGTAGGGGACAGATGGGTTAGTAACTGAGGGGGGGATAAAATAAAGTTATTCATTTACAAACGCAGTCAGTCGCGGGTTTGATGCGAGATATTTGTCTAGGCGGAGTTTAAATGAATCAACGGTGATGCAGTCTATAACGTTTCGGGGAAGCCCATTCCACAAGTTGACAACTCGATTGAAGAAGAAATTCTTAGATTCGTGTGAGTTAAAAGATTTACCAATAATTTTGCAACCGTTTCCCCGCGTGTAATTAGATTGGTCGATAGTGAAGTACTTACTACAGTTCATATTGTCGATGCCTTTGATGATTTTGAACACTTGATTAAGTCACCTCTTAATCTGCGCTGGGTTAAAGGAAATAGATTTAATTCTCTAAGACGCTCTTCGTATGGTTTGTTCTTTAGGCTAGGTATCATTTTGGTAACTCTACGTTGAACTCGTCCTAGCTTGTTTATATCTTTTTGGTAATAAGGGCACCAGGATTGAACGCAGTATTCCAGAAGAGGGCGGACTAAGGAATTGTAAAGGGTTAGGATAACTTCTTTGGATTTATGCTCAAATGACCTGCCTATATAGTCAAGGAGATCTGGGAGGGAGTCACAAAGCCATGCTCGCTTCTAAAGTATGTAGTTGAAAGCCGTGAGAGAATGCTAAAGAGCTTGGAGGTAGCAGGTCGGAACCTTAAGAGTTCACAAGCTCAGATGAAGGACAGATACGACCAGAAGGTGAAGCTGAGGGAGTTTGAAGTAGATCAGGAGGTACTGATACTACTGCCTCTGGTGGGACACCCCTTGTCTGCCAAGTATTCTGGTCCGTATCGGGTTGTAAGGAAGGTTTCTGATCTCGACTATTTAGTAGCTACTTCTGATCGTAAGAAAAAGAACCAACTTTGCCATGTAAATCTGATGAAAGAGTATGTGAGGCGCCCCTCCGAGCCTCTCACTGTCCCGGTGTTGATCTGCAGCGATCGTGGTGGAGAAGGAGGAAGGGACAGTCAAGCAGCGGGGGAGGATAATTGGGATTGTCATGTTTCCGCGGATCAGTGGGCGGCGAATTCTAGACAAGTGGCTCACGAGTTGATATTGCACCTGCCTGAGCAATAGCGTGTAGCTGTGCAGCACTTGTTTGATTCAAACCTAGCTGTTTTCGCGGAGCATCATGGCCTCACTACTCAAGCGGTGCACAATGTCGATGTTGGGGACCACCCGCCCTTTAAATCAGTGCCATACCGTGTTCCCCTATTAAATTACCAGCACTTAGGGAAGAGCTGGATTATATGCTGAAACGTGGGCTGATTTCTGAGGGTGCAGTAAGGTGGACTTCCCCCGTCACACTGCAGCCCAAACCAGATGGCAAGGTGCGGTTTTGTATAGATTTTCGCAGGTTAAATGGTTTAACCCCCACAAATGCCTACCCTCTCCCTCGCGTGGACGACAGTGTGGATAAGATAGGAAAAGCCAAGTTCCTCACTAAGATAGACCTTGTTAAGGGTTATTGGCAAGTGCCCTTGTCTGAGCGAGCGCGAGAGGTGTGTGGGTTTGTGGTGGAAGGTGCCACATATCGTTGCCATGTTATGCCATACGGGCTGAAAAATGCCCCTGCAACGTTTCAGAAATTAATGAACGACATTGTAGCCGACATTCCCAACTGTACGGTGTACCTAGATGATGTCATAATATACGACGATGATTTTAACAGTCACTGTGCTCACATCGGACAGCTTTTTAATAAACTGAATGAAGCAGGTTTGGTGGTAAACCTGGGTAAGTGCGATTTTGTCAAAGCCACAGTTTTGTACCTGGGGTTCGAGGTGGGGATGGGTCAGGTGTGCCCTCCACAGACAAAGATCAAAGCCATCGATCAGTTTCCCCAGCCTACGACCAAGAAACAAATCATGCGGTTTCTAGGTATGATAGGCTATTATCGTCGCTTCATCAAAGGCTATTCGACTGTACTTGCACCTTTAACTGACTTATTAGCTAAGGACAAGAAGTTCCGGTGGCCTGCTGAGTGTGCAGAGGCGTTTTCCTTGGTGAAACACCTGTTATGTACCCACCCCATACTCAGGGCCCCGGACTTCAGCAGACCTTTTCAGCTGGCGACTGATGCCAGTGGCGTAGGGGCTGGGGCTGTCTTGTTACAGACAGATGATGAAGGTATCGAACATCCAGTGAGTTTTTACAGTAAAAAATTCAATAGTGCACAAAGGAATTACTTTGTAATTGAAAAAGAACTCCTGGCGATAGTGCTGGCGCTCAGGCACTTCGATGTATATGTTCCTGCTTTCGGACCAGTCGTAGTGGTTTATACCGATCATCACCCTCTGAAATTCTTGAATCAGTTTCATAACCGGAATATGAGGCTGACGAGGTGGTCACTCATGCTTCAGGAGTATAATCTGGACATACGCCATATTGCCGGTTCTGATAACGTGATAGCGGATTGTCTATCAAGGGTGGATGATGTTGGTTAGACTGCCACAGGATTGAGGGTTGAGTGTGGAGGAAAATAGGCTGTCACTGTTGTTACGACCTGGCACTCGGGTACACAAGGGCTCTCAATCAGGACTCTAATACGGCTCGCTGCCACAACGGAAACACACGATCCCAACCCCTGAGTACTGCCAGCCGAACAAAAAACACCAATACCCTCCAGAGTTCAATCTGCTATAACGGGGTATACAAGAACTCGGTACTAGTGTTCAACAACAGACTAATAAAGAGACAGGAATTCTCTAGTCTGGTCAACAATCAAACAAAGAAGTAAGAAACAACAACACCAAAGAATAGTGTTGGCCGAAGCCGAAGTAATCCACCCTTGACTAAGAACTTAAGAAGTCCTCCACCCTCTACTTCGGATCGGCACTATTACGTTACGTTAATTAATAGTCCTTAAGCATCGAGCAAGGAATCTTCTGAAAAAAGTTAGATGCTTCTCGGATGCTCGTAAGAAGTACGTATCGGATTTTGAACAGTAATTCAATAAGAAAAACACTGGCAATTAAATACTATTACAGGTTTAAATTGGCATAAGAATAATTAAAAGAATATGCAATAGTAAATGGCAAACATTAAAAAGAAGTACTCCGCAAATGCAACGGCAATAGCCTACTCGGATTGTGCTCGTGGGCCACTAATCACTAAAGTAGCCAAGCTTGCAACACATGAAATCAATAGTGCATAAACAATATCATACATAAGGAAAGCTTCAATACTATTCTGTATCTACTAATCGAGTAAAGTCTAGCTGGGGTACTGTGGGCAAAAGGTAGCAGTGACTGAGCAAAAACGGCTCGTAGCCTAGCGAAGTCCTCACAACTGTTTAAAGTATTACGTTAACACTAACAAGTGCACTTTGAGAAATCCAGATCCCTTGTATCTGGTTTTCTCCCGGCTCCTTGACAAAGTAAAAACAAGCTGTTAATAAAATACAGGGTGGTTAGGCTCTTGCCCTCACGCACTGTAAATTATTAACTCAACACAGTCAGCCGCGAAGACAACCTAGGCTTCACTGAACCGAAACGAGTATGCAGGTTTATCGCTTAACCACTGCATCAAACAACAACTCGTAACACAGAAAAGCCTTACCCCAGTCTAGCATTACCTAGACTAGCAGAAACCAGGAATAATAATAATAACACACAGGGAAATGCATAGACAAGTGCAACAAACATAAATCAATCCTATTCTAAGTTAACCCTTCCAAAATAGGCTATCTAATAGGCATGTATCTCATGAGAACTCAAGCGATAATACGTTGGCTGACTAGCTCTGCACCAACGGGACCATGGAAGTTAAAAAGGGTAGGGAAAAGAGGAGATAAGAATGTAAGGTAGTAGAGAAAGTTCACATCAGTCAGAAGAATATATATAGTTAGCAAGGGAAATGAGAAGTCGCTCTGCCTAATGAGTTCTGATCAAAAAATGGCTAGACTTCCCTTTTTATACTCGGCCCTCTAGTGAGCCCAACGTGAACTACTAAGGACCGCCCACTGACAATCATTACGTAATTTCTCTCTCTCCTCTGGGATAGACAAAGGCTTTCCTAGCACTGAGGGGAGGGGCAGGGGGGGGGGGAGTGCTAGTGAGTTAGGCCCACCTCCCGCATGGCGCACCCACTGACCCCCAACTGTGGCTGCCGCTTCTCCCATCATTACAAATAAGTTTTACACACAATACTTATAACTAATGATATAAAATAGAACTCGTTGACTCAGATGAAAACAAAATACATATTCATATTACTTATAGTACAACGGCTCACATGAACTAAGTTAGGAAACTCTACATGGACTACAGCCAAAGTTCCTGCCCTGACGATCCTAGCGAGAGTGGGGCATGACTAGGCGTTCTGTACAGCATGCTCACACTGGACATGCGTCACACTGTAGTTCAGCCGAAAAAAACAAATTAAAAAAAAAGCAAAAACCTTATAAAAACTCTTTATTTTTTATAACGTGTAGAATTTTGTATAAGATGTTGTAGCAGTATCTAAGTTGAATGTTTTCGCTTATTGTCGCTAAGTTAGTTGAACTTGCTCGGTGGAGCGCAACAGTCTTTATTTTTTTTATATATGGTGCCTTGTGTCGCAACAGTGTGTGGTACTATGAGAAGCTTTCTGTTAGATATGAAGAACTTAGTCAAGGGTCTTATATCTTGGGGGAGGTGTGACGCTTCTGCATAGTAGCCACGTGCGGGCATGCACGCGCGTCGGCTGCCCAGCCGTTTAGAAACCGGCTGGTGGCAGCCGACCGACAGGCTTTTCCTTAGTATATATCCTACGACAACGTAACTAATGTCTGGGATATTCTTATGTTGTTTCACAGCTTGTAGCTGCCCTTATTCTTAACCAACGCATCTTAGTATATTTTATTCTCGATAGTTGATTGTTTCATTATAATATATAAGATGTAAGTCTAGTGAGAGTGGGAGGAGACGAGCGGGAGAGAGAGACCGGCTGGGGAACGTTGCTTCGCGCGGAGAGTCCAGCTTGGGACGAGCCTGATGTTGCCACGTGTATTTGATCGCAACGTTAGGCTTAGTTTCGATTCACGCACGGGTTAGAGGATTTTGACCCGGCAACTGTGTTAGTGTTGCCAAGCATGGGATGTATTTTGTATGCCTAGGGTGGGATCCAGACAGATTCAAGACTCAGAGCTCACCTCACTGTCGTACCCTTCGGACCCCCTTGATATCTATCCCTCTCAACCCCACTTAGAAACTTTCTCTCTTACTTTGTATACCTTCCTTCCACTACTTCACCAATCTATTTAATTATCCCATCCCCTTGATAGACCTTATATCTATTATTGTATTAACGACGAGCTCTCAGATAACTAGATAGGATTTAGGGCCTTATGCAGAGACGTAATTGTTAATGAGACCTAGAAAGCTTTTTTGTTGTCTCATATTTGGTGGTTTCATGCTTGCTAGTGTGTTCTTGTGTCAGGTTAGCAGGGGCTAGACCGGAGGGGAGGCTTTTTGCGATCCTTTAAGTAAAGTCTGCTGGTGCGAGTCCTGTGGACCCGCACGACTTTACTAGGATACCCGTGGGAGTCTGGGGGCATTTTCTTGTCTGTGTCCCTGTGTGTCTAGTGTTGTGTTGTGTGAGGGCCCTTGCCTAGTCCACTCAGCACTGCGCTAGCACGTCTTGCTTTTGTTTTAGGGTCGCCAGGAGAGAGTCAGATAATTGCGATCTGAGTCTCTCAAGAGAGCACCCTTTCAATTGGAGTAATTTGGCGCACAGACTTGGGAACGTCCCTAGGCTAGAGCAGGTGGCTCAGCCCGGGTATCCGAAGCCTATATCCTTTCGACTAGACCTCTGCCACCTGGCAGATTAACAGCTAGGGGTTTATCATCTCTGTATGCTTGTTATTGTGCCACAGTTTACCGTTTTTGTGAGCATTGTGAGTCAGGGTGTGGCTTAGAGACTCTGTCTGAGCAGGCTTGCCTGACTAAGAGTGAGAAGCACACCTGTATGTGGTTATGTTGCGAGTTGCTGCCTTTATTTAATTATACCTATGCCATTATACACTGTATGGCCTATCACTAGTATTTATTCCTGCTTATGAGTTAAGAGTTCTCTAAATCCGTAACATACTTTCTTTGCTAAGCATCAGATCCTACAGTAGCCGCATGCAGTTTAGAAACCCGCATCTTGTCTACCGGTACGATGTTTTGAGGACTGTTTGCTTTCACCTTCTTTCACGCAGGGGTGATTGGTTGTATTAATTAACGTAACGTTAAATGTACTTTCTTCTAGTTTGTTCTTAAATTGTTTCTGCAATTTAATTCCGTATTCTATCTTTTCCTTGAAGCTTTAAGTCAACTTAATTGTGTGATCTTTGATATAGCCTGCTTGACTATCAGCAGTCTATAGTGCGTGCACCCTGTAACCGAGTCATAGGATACCTCGTTGTCCAGGCAGGACTCTTGACGGTTTAGGGTGGTTTGTTGCCTGGGTTTATAGATAGGGGTTGGATCTAGCGTTTTCCGTTGTTGCTTGTTGCCGCATACCTAGTCCAATAGAAAGAGCCCAGTGTTTATATATATCCCAGGACGTAACAATAGATAGATAGATAGATATATAGTACAGTTAACACAACAAGTTTGTTGAAATGTAAATTATGTAAATATGTAATAATGGAACTTCGACCCTGACATTTTAGTTTGACCTTTCAGTAGGAATATATATTTTAATTTCCTGATCATTCTACAAATAAACTAAGGACAAATTTACTATAGTGAATAATTATTGGTTATTTTTGCAGGAACTATAGGAATAGCTGCAAGTGACGTTTGACTTTTATATTGACCTTTATGGTATTAGTGTGAGATATGACTATTGTTATTTGCATGTTAACACCTTAAGAGCGGGTGGTGGAGTATATTTCACTGTGCCGCTCAGCGTTTTTTTTTTTACCATAAAGGGGGTTGTTTCCGTGCTCTTTTTCATGCATAAACAAGACCCAGAGCGTAATACAAGTATGTATCCCTGAAAGGGCGTAAATTGAGCTTTCCAATGAAACCCGAACCATCTTTCTACGATCACTGGTTGTCTTGCAACGATCGTGCAACCGAAGGGCAAAATCGCTAATATATGGTAATTTCTTTATATAATTACGTATGTAGCGAGGGAGTGAGGGTGGATGTAAGTGGAGTACATCTCAGTCGGTCCACGGCGGCTGTGGCGAGCGGTCATGATGTAACCCAGGCTCCTCCCGTCGCTCGTCTCTCTCTCAGAGCCAATATTGCGCCCAAATTGCACACAGACTTAAGTCGGGCCCCGCCACATAGTCCAAATTTTGCGATACGGACTTAAGTCGGGCCCCGATAGACAAGGGTTAAGGCCAACCATCTCAACAATTTCTGTGAAATTTGAATTATTAGTAAAAAGTTAATGCAATAACCTTAAAATTTGACCTTGGCCTGTGACCTTGACCTTCCTGTATTATATAACCTAGTGTTATTTCTTTACCTCTGCATACACTTTCTGAATATTTCTACTACTATTGGTGAGAATCCATAGGTCAGTTTACGGGAAATTGAGATTATGCTATTTTTTGACATTTTTCCTTGACCTCTGACCTTGAATTTGAAATATATATATGTGGCATTATTTTAAGAAAATATCTATGTAAGCAACATCTAGGAGAACGATATTGGTGAAATTCAAATAATATTTAACACCACTTTTAATAACTGAACTTTGACCTTCACCTGTGACTTTGACCTTCATGAAAGGAAATTAAAATATTGCATGACAATTTCATTGACAATTCAAGTTTGCATATCCTTTTTGATGATTTTTTTGTTATTAGTTTAGGATAAAGTATGAATATAATTTGAAGTGACCATTGACCTCTATTCTGACCTATGTGGAATGTGTCTGATATATTGACCTTAACATTTGACCTTGATCTATGACCTTCACCATTTAGTAAGTCTTTAGTTTTGTATTTGTTGATCTTTGTATAGCTGTTTTAGATATATCATCAACGTATGGCGAAAATGTATCCATTAGTTTAGAAGGAATACTATTATATATGATTTTTACCTTTATCCTTGACTTTTGACCTTGAAACTTTAAATATAAGAGCGGTATTTATTCAATAAATGTTTATATAAACAACGTCTAGGAGAGAGATATTGGTGAAATTGTAATTATACTAAACACCAGTTTTCACACCTGTGACCTTGACCTTTAGGAGAGGAACTATTTTTTAGTTTATTGCATGATAATTTCGTTGACAAATCAAGAGTGTATGTCCATTTAACCCACTGAGCCCCAGCGACGCAGCGTTTGCGTCAGCAATGTATGTAACGCTAAACCCCAGCGACGCAACAGTTGCGTCAGTGTTACTCCGGTCCCAATTACTTCGGTCCTATGGCACCTAGAGGGCTCAGATTTGTATGGGAACTGTGTAAGTATCCCACGCAACCATGCCGATGGTTGAAAACTTTCAAAGTGCAACCGTGTGCGCGTGAGCGCACAAAAACCGAAATTTTGGGTGTTATTGCCTTCAATTTTTTACTCTTGTAAAATCCGTTTTCGAGGGCTCCGTAGGACCAATTTTTGACCTTTTTGATCGTTTTTTTGTGGTTTTTCCTTCATTCCTAACCCATTCGCTATTGTTTCTGGAAAAAAAAACTTTTTTCAAAACCGGCTGGTCCATGGTGGTACATTTATTAATAACTAGCTGGGACTCAGCAGGTTAAATGAAATATTATTGATTAGTTTAAGAGAAATTATGAGTATAATTGAAAATTACCTTTGACCTTTATCTTGACCATTGCGGAATGTGTCTGGCAATTTGCAGTTATCATTTTTATACCAAGGTCAACCACTTCAGTGAATTTGGTGAAATTTGAATAAACCATAACAAAATTACTATATTGACCTTAACATTTAACCTTGCTCTATGACCTTGACCATTTAGTAAGACTTTGGTTTTGTATTTGTTGACCTTTGTATCGCTGATTTAAATATATCCTCAACGTTTAGCGAAAATCTATTGATTTGTTTAGAAGTAATACTAATAAATCTGATTTTGACCTTTGACCTTGGCCTTTGGCCTTAATCGTAGGAATATTCTATTCAAACTTAGTCAGTGTGTATATCATATACATAGTATCTAGCATTGTGAATATGGTGAAAATTGAATAAGTGGTTAAGAAGTTGAAAAATGTACCTTTATTTTTTACCTTTATGATTGCCCTTAACCTTTGAGTATGATAATTTCCTTCTTTGACTGATATCCGCACGGACCGTCTGAACTCATGTGTAGTCATTTCGTAAGCATCTATAAATAACCCTGGGAGGAGATATTGGACGGACAGACAGACAGAACGACAGAAAGACAGACAAGCTGGCTAGTCATGCACGGTATACAGGGGATCGCTACCATTCTGCTTCGCAGAATTGATAAAACACCTGCATTGTGTTGGCAATTATTATTGTATAATAAATATGGGACCATCGTACTGACGTGGTTTTTGTTCTCTTCTTTAATTATTGCGCATTGCTTTGTGCGCTCAGATTACATTCCAGAGACAGACCTCGAATTCGATTCCCACCTTTTAACTAGGAATAAGGAGGAATTTTGACAAAATTTATGTGTGTGGCTATCCATCTGGAGAAGTATACAGGTAGTCTGGATAATGTGCAGTAGCCCTTATGTTCCAGGCTAGGAAAATTACCCACGATGATGATCACCGCCGCATATTGAGGCCTGGCGTAAGTCCGCTAATAATATTACCTTTGTATGCAGGTATCGTGTGGTGGTAGGGGACGGACAGTGGGGGGGACCACAAGAGGACGGGACCATCACTGGCATGATCGGTATGGTGGCCAGAAGAGAGGCACACCTGGCTATAGATGAGATCACTATTACAGGTGAGATTATGTTTAACACTCTGAATGTAGGTTTTTACAGAACCTATGATCATACAAATAAGAGTCAATTTGTGTGTACACCAGGACAGTCATTGATCTGATGGAAATAGTTGACAGAATGTTAAATATACAAACGAATACCAACCCAAAGACTCATCAAAATGTCTTTGACAGCAGACTCATACTCTCACTATCAACTTATGCAACATTCGCAGCTTTTCCTCTAACTTCTACTCTGTTGAACACCACCTCTCCTGATCTCTTTCTCACCAAAACCCAGTTGTCTGGGACTACTGAGAGCAAACCCTTCTCTCTACCCTCCTACTATCTCTATCCTCAGTTTCAAGCCAAAGGTGGATGTTGTGTACATGTGCAAAAGAATCTTGCTTTTTCTCGTGTCTCCAACTTTGATTCTGGCTAAGGCTTTCTTGTCACTCTCAAACTAAATATTTCCAGGCTGTTTATCTCTCCCCTAATTCTACTGGCTATCCAAAATTATTTGACTATCCATCTTTCCTTTCACAGAAATCTCCATCTTAGGAGATTTCAATGTTCACCACTGCCAATGGTTCTCCTCTCATTTCACTGACCAACCTGATGAACAAGCCTACATTTTTTTCATCCTAAATGACATAGAGCAGTTAGTCCAGTACCTTACTCATAATCCTGACAGCCTTGGAGATCAGTCCAACATTCTTGGCTTACCGTATATCTAACCTCTAATCTTTTAAGTTTCGCTGTAAACCTTTTCTCTCCATTGGGCTCCTCCGATCACAACCATATCTCTATTACCTGTCCTATCTCTCCAGTACGGCCATCCGGCGGCGCTTGTAGCACTTTGGTGCTGCCGACTAGGAGGCTCTTCTTTGATTTCTTATGGAATGATTTTTGCTTCCTTGGCCGGGGGCCCTCAAAGTACACTGAGCTCATTACCGAGGTGATCCTCTCAGGCATGGAGGCATACATTCCGTTTTCTTTCTCTCAGTCTAATGCAAAGTAATCTTGGTTTACTCACACTTGTTCTACTACTGTCTGCAAAAAGGAGAAAGCATACAAATGGTACCTGTGCCTATAAACTCAAGAATCTTGTTCCTTCTATGAATCTGCCTGGTATCGAGCCAAATCTGTTCTTTGACTCATCAAAAACTCTTTCATTAATAATTAATACAACTTCTTCACCAATTTTACTTTACGCGTGTCCAGATATTTTGACTCTATCGTGGCTTGATTTTGGCTCTCTGTCAACTTTGGGGGAGACACTTGTTATAAGCAACTTTGCCTTTTGTCTCCTTCATTCGCACAGGAAAAAAAGGGAATGCAAACAACAACAGAAAAGTTAGTACTAACGGAGATGAATGCTTTTAACCTATAAATGGCGACTTTTCTCTCAGAATGTTTTATTGAGCGAATGCAACCTTCCCTCCGGTATCTGATATTTCAAACTTGTACCAAAACCGTGGACGTAGGTCCAGGCGGCTACAAATTGGTTCAGGAATAGACCTACATGTCAACTATTGATACAAAACATCATGATTCACTTACACTTAACACACCTTATTTATCGTGGATGCAATGGTAGGGCTCTAGGACCTTCCCTCACCCCCTGATATACCCCATGTATTCCATATACTAGAAACATAATAAATTAGTGACTCAGTAGGAAGGGTCCTTCAATGAGCGTAAGCTTGCAAATACCGATAAATAACAAAGGGAGGGAGGGAGGAGCAATTCCCCCTCCCTCCCACCTCTTCGTCAACCTCCCGACCCGCTTACACCTGACCTGATATATTTACGTGCGTTATACACCTAATTATGGGTCCTAATTCTTTATATATGCCTTGTGGTGTAATAATATTGCTTTATAAGAGATAATACGTAATTCCTCTCCGCCCTCCTCCCCCGTGCGCTAGGCCAACATAATGGTGCACTGGATCCTATGCATGCCAACCGTTTGACTCCTGACCATGCCCTCAACACATCCACATAATTTTTGTGCAAATAACCTTCGCAGTATAAGTGTGATATCAACACACTCATGTACATTGCATTACATTTTGCAATGGTCACCTTTTTCGCATCACAGGCGGCTAGTTAAAACCTACATAGCCTAGCTGCCAGGTTAACCAAAAATATGAAGTAGCACATAAATGTGCATTGCTCATTTCACTTAAAAAAATAATTTATAACATTACAAAAAGGAGGGTTTCAATTAATACATTTATCTAAGTGTATTTTGAAAGTTGATGCAGTCTTACAAGTAATGACATCTCGGTCAACTTATTCGAAGCATTTACAGGTTGAAGAAGCAATACCTAGCTTGATATGACTTGAATAATCTTTTAACAAATTTGAATCCATTCCATCTTGTATAATTTAGTTAGTCAACTGTAAATTATTTTTGAGGATCTAGATCATCGTTGCCTTTTACGATTTTCTATACTTTATTCTGCACTGTGTTAGACTTATTAGGTTCAACTCTTAAAGACGTTCCTTGTATGGTTCATTCTCAACTTTGGTATCATATAAGTAAGCCTCCTCTGTACTCGCTCCAGTTTTTTAATATCTTTCATATAATATAGTGACCAAAACTGCACGCAGTACTCCACATGGGACCGAGCAAATTAATTATTAATGCCTATGTTGTGGCGCCCGTCACCAGACGGACACCGAAATCCACTCATTATGTAGCCTGGGAGCAAGGCAAGCTGTTGCAGGCAGCACGGGACCCCTTCATCCATTGCCCACCAAGTCTGGGCCAGCACTGATGTAACTTTCAAAACTCTCCTTGCTCACTGCAGCATTACACATGGCGAAAACAGCCCAAAACCGCAAATTTTTTGCGATTTTGGCTGACCTTTGCAAGATTGTTGCAAGACAACCAGACATTGTACAGAGATGATTCAAGTGTCATTGGAAATCTCTATTACTGTACTTTCATGGATATATCATTGTATTACGTTCTGGCTCTTGTTTACGCATGCAAGTGTGCAGGGGATGAAGCTCAGTTTAGGCGAAAATGTCCGCAATGATAGAGTTAAATGGTCAAAAAAAAAATCGATATAAATTTGAATGATCATCCAAATCATCCAACTACTTTAATAGCCTCATTTTCACTTCCGAGACCTGCTCATTGGGATTTAATTGTCTAGATACTACAATATCTACACCTTTTACTTATATTGCACAGTCAAGTTGGGACCCACACATGTTTAAATGTGGATGTTCATTTTTGCTTCCGATATGTAGTACTAGACATTTTTCAATGTTGCAATAACTTTTCATGTTACTGATCACTCTACTAGACTATTTAAGTTTTTGCTGAAGCTCTTGTACTTATAACAATGTGTTTACTTTCCTTCGTATTTTCATAACATCTATGAACTTGGAAATTTTGCAAGTGTGGATTTCATTAATATCGTTTATGCACACTAAGAACTGGACAGGACCCAGAGATAACCCCTGCGGTACACCACTAATGACATCTTAAGCATTCTTTACTATCTATCACAATGTGATGCTTTCTACTGTCAGCCAATCACCAATATGTTTCCTTTAATCCTGTAGGATATTAAGTTTACCAGCAATCATCTGTGAGAGACCATGTGGAAAGCTTTTCTGATATCAAGATATTATAACATCAACAGAGTTGTTTTCGTCATACATAGTGAAAATTGCATTGACAAAGTATAGTAGCTTTGTCAGATATGAATGTCTATATCGAAAATGGCGCCATGTTGGAATAACTTATTGACCCTTTCATGCACATGTGGATACGATCGCGTCCTTAAGGGATACTTTAACTCAACGACGGCGGGCTTTTATATAAAAAATACGATCATCACTGTGGCAATTGTCATACGACAATTGCCGAACGTCTGCCTTGAACAAGGCCTGGGAGGCAGGCGAGCGAGTATAAGCAGCACGGAACGGTCCCATCCATAGCCCCCCCCCCCCCCCCCCCGTGTCTGGGCGATCACTAGTGGCAGTGGGAGACATCTCCAACTCTATTACAGACTCGGGGATAGCGAAAACCGCTCAAACTCGCTATTTTTTACCTATTTAGCGTCACTTGTGCAATATTGTTGCACAGCAACCAGTGGTCGTACAGACATGATTCAGATGTCATTGGAAAGGTCTATTCCTCTGCTTTCAGAGATATATAATTGAAATACGTTTTACCCCTTTTTTATACATGAACATGTGCAGGGAATGAAGGATACTTTTAGTCCAAAAACCCCTGTATGGCACAGTGGTGACCAAGCAATTGTCATATGACAAGTGCCAGTCATTGCTTCAGACCTTTGTGACCATCATGGGTTTTTAGAAACTTTTAGTTTAATTACTTCAACCTCTGCAGTTGTCTTTGAGCGAGTTGTGGGCAGAAAACTAATTTTGAAAAGGTAATTATGCGAGTAAGAGAATTATATTTTAAATACTAAATGGCAACCCCCGGATCTGAAGGGGTTAAGTAATTTTCTCAGGATGTTTAACGATTTTGTTTCTAATTAATGCTTCCATTTACTTGCAAGCTATGTAAGTAATCTAATTGACTGGTAGTATCCTGGAAATTATCAGTGTTCTCCCCTCATACAGCACCGGATTATATTATACTGTACATAACACACCAAGTGCCTGGAAATTTAACACCAACTATTTGTGGAGGACTATGTTGAAAAAATGTCTAAAATCAACATAGATGACATTGACAACTTTACTTTCATCATACATATCAAAACCACCACAGAAAAATATAAGACTATTTGTAAAAAAAAAAAAAAAAAAAAAAAAAATTAACGTCTATTTCGCAAGCCATGTCGTGAATCCTTTATTAACCCTTACGCTGCAGGGACCGTACAGTTACGTCCTGGCAATTTCAAAATGTCACCAATATTTCTACAGGTCTGACTTATTATTGCATCCTGAAGACTTCAAAAATGGTCAAAAGAGATACATCACTGGTTTATCTTAGCGACATATATGGACTAATATTTGTTTTCTATGTACCAGCGGCACGAGAGACAGTGGTGGACTTCTCCCAACCATACTTCTTGGAGACCTCGGCTTGCATCTCCCGGGCCCCCGAGGAAAAGAGCAGGGCCTTTGCTGTCCTCTCGCCCTTCTCAATGTCGGTAGGTTCACCAGTAGTTTTTGTACAATTGCCTATTTTATGTATTATTCATCACGTGATGAATACAGCGAGGAGAAAACAAAATGTTTTGGTTACTTCTAGTTCACATTTTTGTTCGCCCCACCAATATCTAGAGTGAATCGTCTTAGGCATGATTGTTTGCTTTTAGGTTCCAAATTTAAAATATTGCTTCTTCTTCAGTGTCATAAGTAATACTTATGGTGTATGCTAAGGACATTGAGGACAAAAGTTATATTGCGAAAACTATGGTGAACATGATAGAGGAACCATGATAAATTATACAAATAATTGCATTATATAAAAAGAAGAATAAATACTATGAACATACATGATCAAACTTAGCTGTATATCAAGTATTTGAGAGCACCAGTGTGAGAAACCAAATAGAAAACGGAATGAGTGGAGGGAACAGATATAGGGGCTTTCCCTAATGCTATTTTCGTTACCGTTTTCGGCCCTTGTCTGCGAAAATTCGTCTATGGTCTCTGAATGGTCGCTGGAGGGCTACTGGAGATAGGCACGTGGTCATAGAGTCAGTCTAAACTTTGGAAATTCCAAAAATGTTACCGAATGTCGGGTACATGCCCAATGGTCGAGCAGTGTTAACCTCTTCTTTACCAGGGATGTCTTTTTAATTTTATCCTAGCTATATTAAGATGATTTTGTGCAGTTTAAAAAGGGTCTGTGGTAGTAAAAAGGGTGAAGCGAGATAGTTCGAAGTCTGTTAATTGCTGGAGACCCCTTTGAAACTGAATGAAGTCATCTGATAGTAGCCGGGAAAAAAGTTAAAAGGACGACACCGGTACATTAGGGGTTAATCATGTGTCTGCGACTGATAAGCGACCGGGCGCCAATATTCGGATGTGTTCGACAGGGTGTCTGGTGAAGAAAAAAAAACGTTACAAACAAACCCAAACCATTGGCGACTGCGAACCCACACAACTGGTCAGACGACCAGTCAACGACATGAGACCCAGCTGATTAGGTATGTTAGCCTGACCTTGGCCGAATGCGAGTATGCTGAACTCGACAGTGTTGGCGAGTGCCATCGAACGGTCTGCGACACCATTGGATATGTCTGTGAAACTAGCCGACATGGTCGGCAACTATGTCCAACCGTCAGCAAATCGTATTATTGATTGCTTTTGAATAGCCAACCATGCGGCTGGCACCAATAACGCTGGTGTGGTGGCCTATAAATAGGTGGTCAAGTAGGTATCCAGAGGTTGCGCTACCTAGAGAGTTCACGAGTAGAGATTTCACTAACTACTAGATTCTGGTTCACTTCCTAGCTGATTCGGTACCGAGAGTTAGTTAGTTAGTTAAAATAGGACTTCAGAGGCTATCAACCCTATTGGATTATTAAGCCAGCACACAGCAAGTCAAGAATCGCGAAGGACTGGAGCCTCTTTTCGAGAACTCCAGTCCCTTCGTACCGAGAGGTCTTGCCACATATAATTAATAGGCCTACTAATTCGCTACCAAATGATTTTGCTATTTATATTCGTTAGTGTTGTTTTCCTTCTTGGAATGCTCCAAGAGAGTTCAAAGACTGAAATAAATAAATGACATATACGTTAATAATGTTTCAGTGTTTATTGTTTTCTTTCTTGGAGTGCTTCAATGGGCTGTGAAGCATTAACTATGTTAGTGCTATTGGTATGTGCTTTTTATAGCTTTCCGATCTAATTACTCAAACACTTTGGCTATGTATATAAGTAAGTGGTTACGTGTATAGTACGTTGCGTTTGTATACAAAACCGTGCTAGCAACAATAACACTAAAGAAAGGCCACCTATACAGTACTAATAACTTATAAGACAGGTGACAATTTATATGCAGTGACGACTTTAGTGCTATTGAGGCTACAAAGAACATTTATATTTACAGCTGTGTAAAGAGAATCCGAGAAGCTTCTCAAACTTCGCCTGTACAAATTATGGGATGAATATGACGATGGCGAGACAACAGATTCATTCTTAAGATCACGTAGCCAAATTGTATGTTAACTCGGCAGATGCGCAGCCTATGTAGTGAACACCATGCCGTGGTGCGGAGGTATTTACACTATTTCCTTCACTAAAATTGTTTTTTTACCATAAATATCATTAATACTTATCCATATGCGCCTATTTTATGTTTAATATGAAGATAGTAACATGTTACAACAATAAAACAAGTGGAAAAAGTGTTTGGATGGTCAAAATCGCGAAATGAAAGCGAGAGTTGCATTCATCAAGTGTGAGCCAGCCTGCTCCACATCCTCCCCTCTCGAGGCTTGGAGAGACAATGAGGCCTCTCTCTGTATCTCTTGCTCTTTCCCATGCATAGACACACAGATGGCCATGCCCTGCTAGCAACTCGCTAATGTTAGCACGAAAATATACCAAAGAATAAGGGAATAACAGGGAAAATAGGTGATAATTGAAGGGGGGGGGGGGGGAAGGGGGGAAGGAGGCAAAGGGGCCAAGGGGCAAAAAAAAAAAAAATTCAAGTGCTACCAGGGTGTTTTAAATGTTTTGTTTAGGCTTAGGATCTTAAGAGTCTCCCCGCAGTCGCCCAGTAAAACCTCTTAAGTGTCTCCCCGCAGCTGCCGGGTTAAGGGACATGTACAGCCTCCACGGTTTATAGAGACAAAACATGTAGGCAATATTTTTATTATAGAAAGTATATTGCCTTGTAACATCTGTATTTTACTGTATATATAACAACGTCTGTGATAGCAACTGTTCAATAGTTAGTTCTATATATAGATAAATATGAAATAAATAAACTTATGTACTTACTGTGTATATTTAATGGTTTTCTTATGGCTGATGGTAATTATACAATCAAGTTTTATTTTAATTTTTTCGTACTGTGGATATATGTTACAATAAATTAGTGTATATTTGCAGGCTAATTGCATGGCTATTTCATAGCGAAGTTGCGAAACCACTCCTTCTAAGTAGCGAAGTCTCTACCCGTGAACATTTACCGTATTGGGTGCAAACAATGACTAGTGTCGAACCGACATGTAACGAAACCTTTGGATACCGTCAGATCAGGTCGGTCACCACTAGACCATCATAGGGTACGCCGCCTCTTCAAAACTATTATTAAAAATTCCTCTAATACCAACACTTGGGTCAACAATGGTTCGAGTAATGATAATAAACTATTTATTAATGATAATATGGACGCCGGATGGGGCTGAAAATATTACATCTTACATAATAACTGATGAAAATTGAGAAAAGTAATCATTTACAGTGCATGCATAAGTAATGCTAAGTGCACATTAATAAACAACACATTTGCAATAAATCAAATGTATGAATTATTCAGCGCGATTAGTGCAGTGAAACATACTGTTTAACATTGGTGGCGAAAAATCTAATCTAATCCTATAGCAGATGTCTTGATATTTACTATAACCTACTTATTTTAATCATACACAAATACATATACACATTCTTGCAAATACAAATACTAATACATCCACATATATTTGTATTCATCCACATATATTTGTATTCATCCACATATATTTGTATTCATCCACATATATTTGTATTCATCCACATATATTTGTATTCATCCACATATATTTGTATTCATCATCCACATATATTTGTATTCATCCACATATATTTGTATTCATCCACATATATTTGTATTCATCCACATATATTTGTATTCATCCATTCTTACTCGCTGCTCTTATACTTTCTCTTTTCCCGTTCTTCTCTTTTCCATTTATTTATTTATTTGTTTATTTTTGTTTATATATTTAATGTTAATTTGTATTTTGTTTGTGACAATCCCCCTTCCACTATATTAACACGACTTTGTTCCATCACTCTTTCACCTTTTAACACCTTACGAGCGGCCTATGCGGTTTATTTATATGTACCGCCCAGCGGGGTGTTTTTAGCCAAAATAGGGCTGTTTACGTGATCATTTTCATGCCTAAATAAGACCCAGAACGTAAAACAAGTACCTATCCCTGAAAGGGCATAAACAGAGCTTTCGAATGACACCATAACGATCCTTTTATGATGGCTAGTTTTCTTGCAATAACCGTGCAACGCGAGTGCAAAAAGCATGTAATTAGCCACTTTCCCGATACAATTCCTTATATAGCGAGTGAGAGAGGGAGGAGGGAGCTGGGATTCGTGTCAGTATGTTCGCCGCGGTGGTCTGGAGCAGTCATATGCTCGCTACTCTCCTGCCACCACTTGTCTCTCTCTCTCAGCAACATTACGTGCTGAAATTGCCACTCGACCAATGTCGAGCGCCGCCACATAGTCCAGCTTTATTTAACTCGACTTATGTGGTGAGCCGCTAATTAAGGGTTAAATACCACAACTCCCGCTCTCCCTTTAATCTCCACCAGGCATCCATCACTTGATCTGAGGTTTAGCCTGACTTTTAATGTCAAGCTAAAATAAAATATAATATACTACCTATTATATATATATATATATATATATATATACATACAGTATTCGCGCATAAATTCATCTACACTGTACTGTACATATTGCACAGATTCATACATACAGTATATATGTGCATTCATACGTACACAAGTACGTAAGCAAACACATATATACTTATGAATATATTGTCAATATAAGTACTGGAATAATACACACACATTTATATACATACAAAAATGCATACACGTCAGACACGTTCTCGAGCATTTATGTACCATAGGTAATTTGCAAATATATCTTTATAACAAAATATTGATATGTGTACAGCTCAATAGTGTGATTGTGAGAGACAGCCTTTTATGTTATTTATGATGTTTAACATGTTTATAATTGGGCTGTTATTATTATTTTTGTTATATATCTATTTATTATATTTATTTATATCTGGTCCCTTGGGGCGGCACTTGACCATCTGCCAAAAATAGCACACCTATTTTTAATACGATTTCGCTTAATGTCAGTTGATGTTCACGACTTATCGACAACAAATTGTTGATTGTGTCTTCAAGAACTCGCAGACATGTCGTTGAATGATCCCATGAAGGCGACCTTGGTCAGAGTGACTTAAATTTAAATTTGATAGGGGTCGGAGGTTGTCGATCCAAGTTTGCAGACATTTTGACGAAAGGTCGCACAATATTCGATGACATGTCAGAGACTGCTTGGTAACAAGTTGCATGTAGTCGTTAATTTATTTTATTAGAAATAACGGTCACAATCAGGCATATTCTTTGAAAAATCAGTCTGGAGGCATTCGCCGAATGAACATCGGTCATGTGGGAAAGCTCCTAGAGGTAACATTGGAATAGACTCCGTTTCCAAGGAAGTATTATGAAACACTATCTATAAGACAATCGCCTCTTAGTAACGTACCTTAAACTAGTACAATTACATATTGTAGGTCAATAAGTCGGTTCACTCTTCCAGCATTGAAAGGTTCTGAATAATTAACGTGCCTAATTATGGGACTATGAGAGGCCTTTATTAACCCTTTAACTACGAAATGTTCAATTTAGTGCTGTGTCACATTTTTATAATACCTAATGTCTTCTACTTTGGATGCATTCAATAGCCCTTTTAAATCCGCAGACTAGGACAAATACATTTCATCCCTCATTACACGAAGTCCTTTATATTAATTTTCAATCCCATTTTTGTTAATAGGTCCTTTAGATTCGACTAATCCTTTGGCTACAATAGGCCCATGTGTATCCTTTTAACCTCTCATCTGCTACACACCTTTTAAGAGGGTGTTTTTACATTAAGAGTACAACAGGCTCTAGTGAAGCTTTTTTTAAACATTAGAAAAGTGATTCCCCGTATATTTGCTAACGGTCTTATGGTTCGATCTGCTCTTATGTTTACCTCTCTGATTGCAATAAGTCCTTCTAAACCCGTAAATACAATGCGGATACACAAGTCTTTTTGAACACAATCAGGTTTAAAGTATCTGGTAAGTTGCTGAAAGCGGTGAAGAGCATGTATGAGGGAGCAAAGGCGGTAGTGTGTGTGGAGAATGAACGAAAGCAATTTTTTTTTTTTTGAATGTTGGGTTAAAGCAAGGGTGAGTGATGTCCTAATGGTTGTACAAAATTTATATGGGTGTAGTCATGAAAGAAAAACAAGGAAGAGCAGTAGATTATTTTGTCTCTATGTGGATGAAAGAGACAAAAGGCGAAACTGCCTGTTACGAGTGCCTCCCCCAGAGTTGAAAGAGTGACAGGGCCAAAACCAAGGAACATACGGTGGTTACGGTGCCCGACTCTCCCAAATATAACTTGGATGAGTGGGTTCGAATCCGGGTCAGGATACCTCTCTCCCAACCTGTCATACATTATCATTAGATAATTGTCATTCAGAGGTTCCCTAATAGGACCAGGACGATTATAATCGTATCACTTAGCCGAGTTGGCGGGGGGGGGGGGGGAGTGTAAAATAGTTATGGTTGCAGTCTAAAAAACTCACCACGTGATCGAAGGCATAGTCCTCTACGAGACTATAACCTGGTTCTTCAAATAAGAACTAAGGTTGCTTTCCTTATATCCGCTCATGGCCGACTGGTTACGGTGCCCCACTCTCCCAAATATACCTGGGGTGAGTGGGTTCGAATCCTGGTCAGGATACCTCTCTCCCAACCTGTCGTACATTATCATTAAGTACTCATACATGGATGCACTGTGCCCCTGTACAGAGCAAGAAGCTGTGTAGGGGTAAAGAAACCCCAGAGGTGGTTGAGCACATCCAGCTTCTGTTAAGCTGTTTTAGCAAGAGTGGTAATATGATCTTTCCAAGAGAGATCAGATGAAAAAGAGACACCAAGAATATTAAGAGAAGATGAAGGGTTAATTTGTATGTTGATGAAGAGTAAGTGATAGTCTTCTGGAAGGTATAGAAATTGAGTTTTGGAAGCATTGAACGTAACAAGATTTTTGTCTACCCCAATGAGAGATATTGTAGAAAGATAAACAAATTGGTGTGCCTAACCTCTGTTACGTGAGTTTTGGAGCGATTGCATGCTGGGTTGTTGTGAAAACTAATTGAACGTGTAAGGTATAGTCATCAGCATATGAGTGGATGGGACTAGAGGTACAGGTGAGGAGATCATTAATGAATATTAGAAAGAAAACTGGAGAATGGACAGACCCCTGAGGAACAAGGAGTTGATAGGTTGAGGAAGAGAGCAATGGCCGTCCCCAGCTCCCGCTATGGAATGGCCAGAAACGAAATTAGAGATAAAGGCACTGATGGAGGGATAGAAACCGAAGGAGGGTAGTTTATAAATTAGAAATTTGTGCTAGACTCTATCGAAGGCCTTCGATATCTGCACAATAGAAAAAGTCTCATAGAATTTATGAAAGGAGGAGGACCGAGAGTTAGTAAGGCAAGACAGAAGATCACCAGTTTCAAAAACTTAGGGAATGCAAGAAATGAGAGCAATTGGACGATAGTTGGAGGGTTGAGAGCGGTCACCATTCTTTGGGAGAGGTTGAATGAGAGCAAACTTCAAGCAAGAAGGGAAGATGTTAGAGGAGAGACAGAGACAAAAGAGTTTGCCGGAGTGGAAGTTGCCTGTACTGCTATTTGCTGATGATACAGTTTTGATGAGTGATAATTTGTGGGAGTTACAGGGTCTGGTAAATATGTTTCGAACTGTGTGTGTAAAACGGAACCTGAGGGTAAATGCGGGTAAGAGGTAGGTTATGGTCTTTGAAAGTGGTGCAGTCACAATGTGTGAGGTGAAATTGAATGGCTAGGTTATAGAGACTGTCAGCTCATTTAACCCCCTCAGACTGAAATAGTTAACTTACTGACGAGGAGGCGGACCGCCCGGTATTTTCCCCACAACAGTCAAAATCACACTGAGGGACCGTTAGGAGTCGGAGAAATTTGGGGTTGCCATCAATCGACAGATTCTGATCTAACTTACCTAACTTACTGAGGCCTAAATGATACTAGAGCGTCATATAACTTATTAGAGAGATATTAAGATAGGTTCATATGACGCGATCGCGTCATATGAGTAGTTGGGCAGAACCGCCATATGACGCGATCGCGTCATATGAATCGGAGGGGGTTAAGTATTTGGGCAGTGCGATGAGTAAAGATAGGAGTATGGAGGATGAAGTGCGAAAGAAGGTGCAACAGGGGAAGAGGGTTATAGGAACGCTGACAGTAGTGACAAGTTAAAGGGTAGTTTGCATGGAAGTAAAGAAGTCATTGCATGATAGTGTGATAATACCAACATTTAAGTGCTGGAGTGACATATAGACGTTGTTGTACAGACATAAATTAACAGTGAGATGGGTGGAAATGAGTTACTTTAAAAGTGCATGTGGAGGTACATGGAGAGATAGACAGACGAATGAGGAAGTACGAGAGCGGTGTTATGTGGATGTGCTGGAAAGTGTGAAAAGGAACACCTTAAGATGGTTCGGCCAAGTAGAATGTATGGGAAGCGAGAGAATGATGAAGAGAGTGTACAAGAGCGAGGTGAAACGACAGAAAGGGAGAGGCAGATCGAGAGTGAGGTGGAACAATGGAGTTTAGAGACGTATGAGTGAAAGCGGTGTTGGTTGGGAGGAGAGGTGACGGCTGACAGGGGACAGAGGTGCATGGGGGCGATTCAGTCGAATGGGGATCATACACTCAAAAAAAAAAAATCTCATCATATAGTCAAGTATAATTTGTATAATTGCGTTTTACTGCTAAACAAGTTAAAAAAAATCTTAATTTCTCTTACTACACGATTATTACTTATTTTTTATGAATATTGCTATATTGACCCTTGAGTACGATTATTATTATTAGGGGTTCGAGCCTTGCGGAGAACCCCTATTGTAATCATTAAACCTTCTTATTCTTCCAAATTATTTATCCACTCCGGCTTTTACGCATTAACTCCAGACCCGCTTTTTGGTTCGGGATCAAACTTTCACACAAGGTGCGTTTTTGTATTGTGTAACTTTTGATTTACTAAATATCCAAAATGGTGACCAAACAGGTCCATGGCAGCCCATTTCCCGGGAAATTTGACACCTCAATACCGTCTCTCCCACTCATAGGAAATTATTGGGCTTTGGCATATGGAATCCACTACTAATGCTCCGCAAATGTTATGGAAAAGGTTTTGCTTTGCACGTGGGTTTTTTTTCGGCAATCTTGAAAAAACCTCGAAAACACTTAAAATCCACATCTTGAAAACTATGCGGATGATCAAAGCCATGTTTGCGTAGTTGGGTGAGGCTCGCAATTCTGAACGTTTTGGTACCATACGAATAGAAATTGGTGGAATAGTTTGGCCGCAGCATTGAAAACTGTCTATTCAAAAATTACTTTAAAACCGTATTAGCTACCCACACAACGTTTTCAGTCTTCAGTCTATAGGTTTCCCCGCATCCCCTAGTTTTGCTTAATAATAGTTATGTTAATCATTCAGATCCATACATTTTTTAAATTTAACTCTCTCAAAATAGTTAAGAGTCCCTACGAATTCCAGCAATTATTTAACCAACCTACCTATACATACCTACCCTACCAAATAATATTAATTATTCAAATTTATTCTTGGTGAATAGCAGAGTATTGGCTAAGGTTTTCAACAATTCCTCCCTTTGCCAAATGCTTAGTTTAATAACAAAGTTCTAGACCTTTAAAGTTTTGAAATTTTTTGGTGTGGTGTGACTTACCTTCCCTCCTCTCTCAAACAGCAAGCAACGTGCCCTTCCTTCCTACCTCCCTCCTCCCTCATATATTTTACTTTATCAACATCCACTCTAGTGAACTTTCTGTATTTAATTTATTCGGCTTAATACTATTTATTCAAATAAAATAGAAACATAGCACTATTTTTGTCTAATCTAATACAACCATAGACAGTGCTATTACATATTATTTGATCATGATGTCCCTAACAGGCAAAATATTGAGTGAAGTGAAGAGAATTGATATACAACAAAGAAGAGATGGCCGAATTCTCCCCATAGACGTCAAACTAAAACAGAGAGAGGGGCTGATGTCATGTTGTGATAAGCAGTGGCGCGGTAATGTCGGCCTTATGGAGTCGTGTAATACAGAAAGGGATATCGTGTTTACATAGAGTAGGAGTCTCTCTCTCTCTCTCCCAGGTGTTGTTCTCCATTCTCTCCACTTCCTCATTCCATTTCCTCCCACTGATCGTTACTTCCGCTTTTTTTTCCGTTCTCTATTACACACACACACACACACTATCTATATATCTATCCATATATTTATTTATTTATTTACTATTTTCTCTCTCTCTCTCACTCTCGCTCTCTTTCTCTCTCTCACACAAATGAGAACATTAGAACATGACAACGGGAGTCTGCAGAGAGCTGATTGGCCCACAAACGGAAGATCCCTTTCACACCCAACCCATCTTATAAACTCTCCTCCCTCTATCTCACAAATGAGAACATTAGAACATGACAACGGGAGTCTGCAGAGAGCCGATTGGCCCACAAACGGCAGATCTCTTCCACACCCAACCCATCTTATAAACTCTCCTCTCTCTCTCTCTCTCACAAATGAGAACATTAGAACATGACAACGGGAGTCTGCAGAGAGCCGATTGGCCCACAAACGGCAGATCTCTTCCACACCCAACCCATCTTATAAACTCTCCTCTCTCTCTCTCTCACACATGAGAGCATTAGAACATGATAACGGGAGCCCTGCGGGAACCCCTATTGTAATAATTAAATCTTCTTATTCTTCCAAATTATTATTCCACGCCGGTTTTTATGCATTAACTCCAGAACCGCATTTTGGTGTGGGATCAAACTTTCACACAAGGTGCGTTTTTGTATTGGGCAACTTTTGATATGCTAAACATCCGAAATGGAGGTCAAACAGGTCCGTGGCAGCCCATTTCCCGAAATATTTGAAACCTAAATACCGTCTCTCCAACTTATAAGAAATGATTGGGCTTTGGCATATAGACTCCACTACTAATGCTCCACAAATGTTATGGAAAAGGTTTTGCTTTGCACGTGTTTTTTTTTCGGCAATCTTGAAAAAAACTCGAAAACAATTAAAATCCACATCTTGAAAACTACGCGGATGATCAAAGCCATGTTTGCGTAGTTGGGTGAGGCTCGCAATTCCGAACGGTTTGGTACCAAAAGATTAAAAATTGGTCGAATAGTTTGGCCGCAGCACTGAAAACTGTCTATTCATAAATTACTTTAGAACGGTATTAGGTACCCACACAACGTGTTCAGTCTTCAGTCTATAGGCTTCCCCGCATCCCCTAGTTTTGCTTAATAATAGTTATAATAATCATTCAGATCCATAATTTTTTTAAATTTAACTCTCTCAAAATAGTTAGAGTCCCTACGAATTCCAGTAACGATTAAACTAATCTACCTATACATACCTACCCTACCAAATAATAATGATAATTCAAATTTATTTTAGGTGAATAGGAGAGTATTGGCTAAGGTTTTTAACAATTCCTCCCTTTCCCAAATGCTTAGTTTAATAACAAAGTTCTAGACTTTTAAAGTTTTGACAATTGCCTGTGTGACTCATATTTTAACCCTCCTCCCTCAACCCTAACTTAAGTGTTACCACAAAATACCGCTGGATCCGTTATCAAAAGTCGCTAGCATGTTGCTACATAGTCAAACAATGCTAGACTAATGCCACAATCTCTAAAGAGTTTTGGTTTGTTTGTTTTGCAAGTTTTATAATGTAATATGACTAGAATGTCTGAAATTTTCAAATTATCTCTAGTAAATGTCTCTAGATATAAAAAAATGGCTGCTAGATTGAAGTCAATACCTCCACATCTAGCGATAATGTAGCGACATTAAAACTGGCAGCACTGCCAAGCTCCTCCTCCCTCACCTCGCCGAAAAATTATGGTCTGAAATTCGTATTTACATAATTATATTATCCTGTGTATAAATGTAACCCTTAGACATGTCTCTAATGCCCCTTTCCCACTGGTGCGACAACTCACGATTTTCGTCGCCGATGACGAGTTTTGTCAAATTCGCAAGAATACGTGCGACGTTCACGATTTTGACCGATTCAAAAAGATGACAAATTGTACTCGGCGAAGATGTCGCCGATGTCGGCGACGCAATCGCCGACCTTCTGCGATGCTATTGGCGAAGTGAGCGATGTTTCGCCGATGGACCTCTGCGAGGCATGTCACATTTTCAAAAATATCTTGCGAAATCATGCGAGGATGAAAGAAAACTCGCCGTATGTTCTGCGACGTCTTCGGCGATTCAAGCGATGGTTCGGCGTATTGAAACCTGGATAGGGGTAAACGTCTTAAAACAGTAGGCTGAACGGGGCCGAACGGATTATAGGCAAAGAGAGAGGGAGAGAAATAGAAAAAAAACAAAATCGAGGAGAGAGGGAGAGAAAGAAAAACAAAAAAAAGAGGTGGGCTCAATGTTTGCGTTACGTTACGGCTTAAAAATTGAGCCCACCTCGCCTTTTTTTGTCTTCTCTTCTCTCCCTCTCTCCTCGTTTTTTGTTTGTTTTGTATTTCATCCCCAGTTTCATCCCTAGACCTCCATCAAGCATATAAAGCACCCCCCAACACCCTCCTTCAAGATCAATTTGTACATTTGTCGATAGAAAAATATCCTGGCCGAAGGCCGGTTCCTCAAAAGCACAGGCTCGCTATCGCTAGCCAGGAAAACTTGATGCCTAAATGACACGAAAAGTCTTAATATTGACAACAAAATGGGGTGAAATGTCTTAAAATCGCCAAACTAATGGGCCGAACGTCATGACATATGAAAACTAATGGGATTAACCATGAGGAAGAAAGGGGACCAGAAAAACGACCCAAAAACAAAAATATATATATGTTGGCTCGCTACCGCTCACCAAGAAAATATTGAAACCTGGATGGGGGTAAACTTCTTAAAACAGTAGGCTGAACGGGGCCGAACGGAATATAGGCAAAGAGAGAGGGAGAGAAAGAAAAAAAAAAACAAGGAGGGAGAGAAAGAGAAAACAGCGAGGTGGGCTCAATTAGGCTAAGCCATAACGTAAACATTGAGCCCACCTCGCTGTTTTCTCTTTCTCTCCCTCCTTGTTTTTTTTTTTCTTTCTCTCCCTCTCTCTTTGCCTATATTCCGTTCGGCCCCGTTCAGCCTACTGTTTTAAGAAGTTTACCCCCATCCAGGTTTCAATATTTTCCTGGTGAGCGGTAGCGAGCCAACATATATATATTTTTGTTTTGAGAGCAAGCTAAATTTGTATATTTTTCGATAGAAAAATTTCTCCGGCGAAGCCGGATTTCTCCATATAATGCTGGTTCGCTATCGCTTGCCAGGAAGATATCGATACTTGGATGGGGATAAACGTCTTAAAACAGTTGGCTGAATGGGGCTGAATGGATACAAACCAGAGAAAGAGAGAAAAGGAGAGAAAGAGAAAAAAAAACAGGTGAACCCCCACGAGAGGTGCATAGAAAAAAGGGTTCATCAGGTTCACTATAGGCCTAATAATTTGTTTTTATCCACCTCGCCGAAGGTGCTCTTTGGCATCGTCGATGTTCTCGGAACATCTGCGAGCAGAGCATCTGAGAGCATCGGTGAGCATCCATGCAGCGTTGCAAAGTTTTTTTTGTGGGAAACCCTCCGCGATGTCTCGCCGATGTCGTAGATGATCGCAGAAGCCCTCGCAGATCCCTCGCCGATGCTCGACGATGCTTGCGAGGGCAACCAATCCTCGTGAGTTCTCGTCCAAAATTTTGAACGGTCCGAACATTTGCGACGACCCGCGAGGGCCCTTGCGAGACCTTGAGAGGCCTTGAGAGTCAAACGATTTTTCATGAGAGGTGTTGAGACTTGTCACCAATGTGCCAAGTTATTGGTGTCGGCGACGAAAATCGTGACTTGTCTCACCAGTGGGAAAGGGGCATATTAAGTAATAATATCTAACAGGATTCATGATATAAATACAAGGCTAGATATTCATCGGAAGTACTTATTTGCCTTCGGAAAGCTGAAATAAATGTTTTGCACAAATGGTAGGTATTAATATCTGTGCTAAAGAGAGAGAGAGATAATTCCTTTTCCTTGACTACATCATGTCACTATATATATCCTCCCTCCTCTCTCTTTCCATTCCCCTCCCCTCCCCTCTCTATCTCCATGCTCTCACTCTCTCTCTCTCTCTCTCTGGGCATAATACGCATATTTGCGCTCTTTATAACTTGCCCTAACGGGCAAAATATTGAGTGGAGGGATATGAAATGGTATGTAATAAGAAGAGATGGCCGATATCTCCCCATAGACGTCAAACTTCACCCACAAGATAGTAGGAGGGAAGGGTCCCCGATATACGAGATACGTAGCTTCATATGCGCGTATTGATCACTTCCATGCTATTATGTATGCATGCCGAAGTAGCAGGACACTTATGTCAAGAGTGAACACCAATAACTTAATCCATACACAGTAAAAAAGACGGAAATAATATCGTAGATACGAAGTGATTGATGGAGGGGGAGTGTGTATGCTATGTAAACAGGACAGTTTACTCTCTCTCTCTCTAATTAGAACATTAGAACATGACAACGGGAGTCTGCAGAGAGCCGATTGTCCCACAAACGGCAGATCCCTTTCACACTCAACCCATCTCGTCCTATCTATTTTTTTGTTGAAGCTCTATATTGTTCTTGATCCCACTATAGCACTCAGTATAGCTTATTCCACATATCTACAACTCTGTTACCAAACGTATAAAGGAAAATCCCTTACACAGCCAATCTCTCTCTCACTTTCGCTCATGTTTGTTTGCACACCAGTACAAATAAGGCAGATCCTTTACACATACAACCAAGATGAAAATGGGAGCCTGCAGAGATACAAGTGGCCCACTCAAGGCAGATCCCTTTCACACCCAACCCATCTCATCCATATCCCTATCTGATTTTATCTTGAAGCTTTCTATTGTTATTGATCCAACTATAGCACTCAGTAGCCTATTTCACATATTTACAACTCTGTTAAGAGAGGCAGATCCCATACATAGCTAATCTCTCTATCTCTCTCTCTTATCTGTACACCGGTATACAAATGAGGCAGATCCCTTACACATGCAACCAAGATGAAAATGGGAGCCTCCAGAGAGCCAGTGGGCCACACAAGGCAGATCCCTTTCACACCCATCCCATCTCATACACATATGTTACTTACACCACTTACTATACACCAATGTTATCATATACCTGCAACCAAGATATAATTGTAAGACATAGGAAAGTAAGAAAATGGGAGTCAAAAGAGAGCCAATTGGCCCATACAAAACAGATCCCATTCACATCCAACCCATCTTATAAACTCTCCTCCCTCTCTCTCTCTCTCACACACAAATGAGAACATTAGAACGTGACAACGGTAGTCTGCATAGAGCCGATTGGGCCACAAACGGCAGATCCCTTCTACACCCAACCCATCTCGTCCTATTTATTTTTGTTGTTGAAGCTCTATATTGTTTTTGATCCCACTATAGCACTCAGTATAGCCTATTCCACATACAGTATCTACAACTCAGTTACCAAACGAATAAAGACAAATCCCTTACACAGCCAATCTCTCTCTCTCTTTCGCTCATGTTTGTTTGCACACCGGTACAAATGCAACCAAGATGAAAATGGGAGCCTGCAGTGAGACAAGTGGCCCACACAAGGCAGATCCCTTTCACACCCAACCCATCTCATACACATAATGTTACACCACTTACTATACACCAATGTTATCATATACCTGCAACCAAAATATAATTGTAAGAAATAGGAAAGTACGAACATGGGAGTCAGCAGTGCCAATTGGCCCATACAAAACAGATCCCTTTCACACTCAACCCATCTTATAAACTCTTCCTCTCTCTCTCTCACACACAAATGAGAACATAAGTAAACGGGAGTCTGCAGAGAGCCGATTGGCTCACACCACGGCAGATCCCTTTCACACACAACCAATCCCACACTCTCTCTCTCTCTGTCTTCCTTATATTTACAACATCCTATTCTCTCTATCGCCATGCTCTCTCTCTCTCTCACACACAAATAAGAACATAAGCAAACAAGAGTCTGCAGAGAGCCGATTGGCCCACACACAGCAGATCCCTTTCACACCCACCCCATCTCGTCCTATCATAATTATTTAATGTTGAAGCTCTATTGTTATTCATCCCACTATAGCACTCAAATTCAAATCAAATTCAAATATTTTATTTTCATAATAGGTACATTACATTAGCATACAGAAAAATAATACAGTTTGAAGTTACTCCTACTATGACATGAGGACTGAATACCTAATGGTATATATGCCCTCAATTCCATTGCTCATATAATATTGCGCTGATATGGAACACCCAGATAAACCCAAAACAAGAAACAAAAAGTTAGTACTGCATCCTACTGTATACTTAAGTGTAAATAGTGAGTAATGTGGAAGTTAACAAATACAAAGCGGTAGTTGATTGAAATTGGAAAAAATATTCATATGGTATTTATATGCGATAGTAGAGTGTTATAGTTAATTAGTATATTTATATGCGATAGTAGAGTGTTATAGTTAATTAGTATATTTATATGCGATAGTAGAGTGTTATAGTTAATTAGTATATTTATATGCGATAGTAGAGTGTTATAGTTAATTAGTATATTTATATGCGATAGTAGAGTGTTATAGTTAATTAGTATATTTATATGCGATAGTAGAGTGTTATAGTTAATTAGTATATTTTAACCATGAAAGATGACATATAATTGGGATTATAGATTCCAGGAAATATATTATCCGAAAATAGAGTATATAGGAGATATATTATCCGAAATTAGAGAATATCTTATTATTGTGTTTGAAATGTTTGAAGCCTTCCAGTAATCCACTAATACCGGTAATTCACGGAATTCTTTATAGCATAGAGTCATGCAGGCCTTCAAGAACCCAGCTCGTCATTCAACAAAGGGCAGTGATGGTGATGGGATGGTCTATCAGAGTGAGAACTGAGCGATCTCTGCCATACCCATAGCTTACTCTGACTGTTCCTTTAACTTATATATTTTCTAGATCTCAAGTGACGGCGTCTTTTCCGTGGATTGACCTCCCAATCTACCAAGATTGGAAGCCAAAGCGTCACATTTTTCCCTTGCCCCTCAACTTTCTCTTCATAATTGCTGAGGGGCACAGGGCCCTGGGTGGGGCTTTGGTTTCACAGGCGTTTCTGCACCCTCCTCAGCTCCCCGCCATGGAGTGGCTTCGGTCACCCAGGCTTTATTGTGGTCGGCGGGGAGGGTTCTGTGGGGGCGCTCGGTTATGGCCTTGGAATTGCTCGGGGCCTTGGGGCTGTTCGGCCAGGCAGCTTGGGGAACAACAACAACAACAACAACAACAAAGGGAAGTGATATTAAAATCACCTTAATTACAGCTAGATAAAATACACTAGATAAATTACTGTACGATGTTGAAACCTCAAAGGTTCTCTTGTATTTGATTTTTTAATATAAAATCCTTACGTTTCATCTTAAATGTCGAGATAGAGTTTACTTGAGATAGCTTTGTTGAATAGCGATTCCATAACAATGCACCTTTATATCTAAATGACTTTTGATTTAAAGTTGTTCTAACTCTACTGACACGCAGCTGTTGATTTTGCCTTGTTGGGTAATTATGGTAATCTTCGTTTCTTGCAAACATATTGATAACAATTGGGGGCATTAGATCATTAATACATTTATACATTTGAATCATAACGCAGTATTCATAGATGTCCTTTACACAGAGTAATTTCAGTTTTTGAAATAGAGGATTCGTATGAGCTCTATATGGTGAATTAGTTATTATCCTGATAGCACATTTTTGTGTTTTCACAATAGAATATATATAACACTCACTGGCAGTCCCCCATACCTCGACTCCATAGTTTAAATATGGATACAGAAAACTATTGTAGAGTGTTACAAGGGTGGATATATATAAAATTTTGCGAGCCTTGCATAATATTCCTATTCCCTTTGATAACTTATTATTAATAGTTTTAATATGTTCACACCAACTTAATTTTGAATCAATTATGACTCCCACAAATTTCGTATTATCCACCCTGGCCACGACTCTATCACCAATGCATACATTTCCATTCGTTACAGTACGTTTCCCCTTAGTGTGAAATACTATATAATTAGTCTTTTCAATATTGAGAGAGAGCTTGTTTGAATTAATCCATTTTACAATCCCATCTATTTCCGTATTCATGTGTTGTATTACCTCATTCAACACTTTTCCTTCAAGAAAAACAGTGGTGTCGTCCGCAAATAACACTGGTTGTAAATTATTAAAAACAAGATGTATATCATTAATGTATAAAAGAAATAGTAAAGGCCCCAGAATGGAACCTTGCGGGACACCACAAGTAATATTTCCTACAGATGAGTTAGCGTTATTATACATGACATATTGTGTTCGATTAGATAAGTAATTTTTGAACCAGTCATATGCAATCCCTCTTATTCCATAATGATGTAATTTACTTAAAAGAATATCATGATTAACGGTGTCAAATGCTTTTCTTAAATCCAAGAAGAGTCCCAATACAATGTTACCTTTATCTAGTTGTTGAGTCAGTTTATCAATTACAGTTATTAAAGCAATATTGGTACCATAATTTGATCGAAATCCAAATTGATATGTATACAATATGTCATGTTTGCATATAAATGAATACAGTCTTTTATACATAATTTTTTCGAGAATCTTTGAAAAAAGTGGCAGCAAGGATACTGGTCTGTAATTATTAGACTCATGCTATCTCCCCCTTTGAATATCGGTATTACCTTTGTTTTTTTCATTTCATTAGGTACAGCCCCTTGAGTTAAAGATAGATTAGTTATATAAATTAAAGGATCAATGATGGCGGGATAAGTCTCTTTAACCACTTTGGCACAAATGTTGTCCCATCCTCCACCTTTATTCTTTAATCCCATGATTATTTTAATTATTTCTTCCTGAGAAGCAGGTGTTATATAGAATGACTCAAGTATGGTATTTGGTAAGTATGCCTGAGAGCTCACACCACTAAATGGGATTGATCTATTTAATTAATTCACGACCAATGTTCTAAAAATAATTGTTAAAACTCTCGGATATAATTTTGTTATCACACTCTACTCTGTCATTGATAATAAGAACATAAGAAAATGGGAGTCTGCAGAAAGCCGATTGGCCTAAGCAAGGCAGATCCCTGTCCCACACAACCCCAATTCAATTATAAAGCCCAATTATAGGCTTCACACTCTAATACCCTGAGGATCATCTTACCAAAACGGTTAGAGATTAACGCAGGATTATGGGGGTCTGCAGAGCGCTGATTGGCCCAACCCGGCTGATCCCCCTTCACACCCAACCCTTCTCGTCCATATGCTTATCCAATTTTATCTTAAAGCTCCCTACAGTTTTAGATCCCACTATAGCACTTGGTAGTCCATTCCACCCATCTACAACTCTGTTACCAAACCAATATTTGCCTATATCTTTTCTGAAACGAAATTTATCTAATTTGAAACCATTGGTACGAGTTCTTTCGCTATCACTGAGCTTTAGTACATTTGTCATGTCCCCTTTGTTAATCCCACTAACCCACTTGAACACCTCTATCATATCCCCTCTAACTCTGCGTCTCTCTAACGAATGTAAACCTAATTTCTTCAACCTTTCTTCATACGAAAGATTTCTAATATTATGGATCATTTTTGTCATTCTACGCTGTACTCTCTCCAATGAATCTATGTCCATTCTGTAATAAGGACACCAAAATTGGACAGCATAATCCATATGGGGTCTCACTAATGACAAGTAAAGTTTTAAGATAACATCAGCAGTTCTGTTACTCACACTCCTAGAGATGAACCCGAGAATCCTGTTTGCCTTATTACGAACGCTTATACACTGTTTTCTAGGCTTCAAATCATTGCTAACAAACACACCTAGATCTTTCTCACAGTCTGAATTTTCTAATTCTAAATTAGCTAGTTTATATTTAACATTTGTTTGCATCTTCCCTATCTTTAATACCTTGCATTTGTCAATGTTAAACTTCATCTGCCAATTTACTGACCATGCATGTAAGGTATCTAGATCCCTTTGGAGGCACTCTATATCGCTATCTGAATCAATTGATCTCCCTATTTTAGTATCGTCTGCGAATTTACTTATCCTACTAGTTATACCTAAATCTAGGTCATTTATGTATATAAGAAACAACAGGGGACCTAATACCGATCCCTGGGGGACACCACTTTTGACTGCTCCCCACTCTGACTTGGTACCATTTATGCTGACTCTCTGCTTCCTACCAATTAGCCATGACCTAATCCATCCTAACAACGCCCCACCTATTCCATGTGCCTCAACCTTTCTCATCAATCTCTCATGAGGGACTCTGTCGAAAGCTTTACTGAAATCTAAATATATAATATCATATGACTTGTCATTATCTACTGCTTCATATACCTCTGAGAAAAAACTAAGCAAATTAGTAAGGCAAGACCGTCCCTGAGTGAATCCATGCTGAGAAGAATTGATTAAGTTAAATGTTTCTAAGTGGTTTCTCATTTTCCTAGCAATAATTGACTCTAGTAGCTTTCCTATGATTGAAGTGAGACTAATGGGACGGTAATTGGATGCTATTGATTTATCACCTTTTTTGAAGATCGGAACTACATTTGCAAGCTTCCAAGCTTCTGGAACTATACCTGTTTCTAATGACTTGTTAAATAGAAATGTTAATGGGTAACTTAACTCATCTCTGCATTCTTTTAATACTCTAGCATATACCTCATCAGGACCAGGCGATTTATGAGGTTTCAGTCTGTCAATTTCCTTAAGCACATCATTTCTACTTATAGTAACCGTACTTAACCTATTATCTATACTATCGTTGTATACCTTACGGACTTCTGGAAACTGTGCCAAATTTTCATTAGTGAAAACGGAAAGAAATTGACTATTTAATGTACTGCACATTTCTAAATCATTTTCTGTCATTTCTCCTATCGAAGTTTTAAGGGGACCAATTACATCTCTAACCTTGGATTTATATAGTTGGTAAAAAGCTTTAGGATTATTTTTTGAGTCATTGGCAACCTTAATTTCATAATTTATTTGTTCTTTACTAATATCCTGTTTTACCTGTCGTGATAGATTCTGATAGTAAGCAAGTAGCTGAATTTCGCCTTTTTTAATTTTTCTATATATTCCTCTCTTTTTTCCTAGAAGATCTAATAGTCTATTATTCATCCATTTGGGTTGGTTCTGTGTTGATCTAAATTTTCTTTTGGGGATATATTTATTTTGCGCATTGAATACTGACTTGATAAAATTATCGTATGTATCTACCAAGTTTGACGTCTCTTCCTGACTTAAGATGACAGGTGCCTGAGAAAGGATACACTCATTTGGACACCTGGATCGACTTAATTTTTTGACCATAGGGTCCGCTAACAGGGCTTCTCTTAACCCACCATAATTGGCTTTTCTGAAGTCAGGTATTAATGTTGTATTCTCTCTGATATTACCTTTCCATTGTATATTAAAATACACAGAATTGTGATCACTATTTCCTAGGTGGTCCCCGATTTCTACACTATTTATCATATGTTCATTGTTACTGAAAACTAAATCGAGAATATTATCACCTCTAGTCGGCGTATCTATGAATTGAGATAAAAAACTATCTTGTACTACCTCAATAAACTCCTTTGAATCAGAGTCGCCTATTTGTTGCTGCCAATCTATATTAGGGAAATTAAAATCCCCCATAATGCACACGTTGCTAAGCCTTGATTCTATTTTAATTTCCTCCCATAATGATGTTCCGTCATTTCTACTCATATTTGGCGGTCTATACATAACTCCAATAACTAAGGTCTCACTACCTTCGTTAACTTCTACCCAAACACTTTCATTTTCATTATTTACTCTAATACCTGATTTAGTACAGCTTTTTAATGAACTCCTGACAAACATTGTTATACCGCCGCCCCTCCTACTTGTTCGGTCATATTTAAACAAACTATATCCCGGTATATAAAACTCTGCTAAAAAATGCCTGGTTTCTGTATTAATCCATGTTTCAGTTAGCGCTATTATGTCTATATTTTCTTTGCTAACCAGTGCTCTAAGTTCGTTCATTTTGTTACATAAACTCCTGCAATTCGTATAATAAACCCTCAAACTATTACTTGTATTTGCAACTATTTTTCTATTGTTTTTAACTAATTTATTTTTACCTGTTGAACTACTGGACCTAGACGGAAAAGCTACGCTATCAGAATGTTCGTTATTACTATCAATTTCATGTGGCTGGGATTCTATTTTACTTACACACCTATGGTTTATTAACCATAGGTGTGTAAGTAAAATAGAATCCCAGCCACATGATAATGAATGTATCATTAGTGTTTGAAGCTCTTTTTTTTATTAATGATCGCCTTTATTAGTTCCCAAGACTTCTTAAGATTGTTAGTGTTTTCAAGAAACTTGGATTCGTAATGTTTTCTTTCAGCCTTGCGCATAATGTTCTGTAGTATTCTCTTGTAATCTAAGTATTTGTTTATATAACTTAGTAAAGGTCTCTTTTTTGACAATGCATATAATTTATGTTTTTGTATTATAGAACGTTTTAGACCTGCGGTTAGCCAGAGTTTCCTTAGATTGTAAGGTTTCAAGGCTATAAAAGGAAAACTATCTTCACAACATTTTGTATATACTGTAAGTCATGGAATTTTGTATATGCCTCTTGACAGTTTTCTAACGCAAATAACTCGGTCCATTGTATTTGATGAAGTTTAAGTCTGAAACTGTCGATATTTCTTTTATTGTAAACTCGAACTTTTGTATTGTTGTCTTTTTCCTTTACTTTATTATAAGGTTTTACGCAAAATATAGGAAGGTGGTCTGAAATATCCGTGCAAAGTAAGCCGTTTATGAACGTGTCATTGTGGGTATTATTACAAACTATATTGTCAATAATGGTTGATGTATTATTGGATATCCTTGTGGGCTTATTTATTAACGGAAGCAAAGAATGGGAGAACATTAAAAAAACAAATTCGCCAGTTTTACTGTGTGTACTTGCATTGATTAAATTCAAGTTGAAATCTCCCATTAAATAGACAATTTTATCTTGATCTTTTAAAATATTTAGAATGGTTGTTAAATCTTGCAAAAATGCTTTAATATTGCCCTTGGGAGGCCTATATATCTCAGCTACTATTATGTTTATACTGCTATTAACATTAAGTTTATCTATCTCCACAAAAATTGATTCAATATTATCATTAAATATACCAAGATCACGCCGGCACTTATATTCTAAATTATCTTTTATGTAAATAGACACTCCTCCTCCCGGCCTATTACATCGAAAGTTCTCTAATTGCTCATAACCATCAATGTTATATAATGTTTTACTTGAGTTGGTTATCCAAGTTTCAGATATCCCTATTACATTGAAATTTACACATAAAATTTATAAATAATTAGCTAACTCATCAATATGTGTTGGTACACTCCTTAGGTTTAGATGCAATAAGCTGAGCGTTTCGTGTGCCTGACCCACACTTTCAAGTTTCCTGTTAAAGGTATCCTCTGAGTAGTAGTCACTAGATAGGTTACGACCAACCATGTTAGTGTCAGGATCTATGTTAGAAAATGGTGAGCTAGGTACTGAATTATTAAAATCAAGTGGATCATAAACAAGATCATCATGCCCCATTACATACTCATTATTATTATTGACAATAGGTCCAGTCAGACATTGAATAAAATATCAATTATGTACGATTATGTACGACAGGTTGGGTAAGAGGTATCCTCATCAGGATTCGAACCCACTCACTCAGGGTATATTTGGGAGAGTCGGGCACCGTAACCACTCGGCCATGAGTTACGGTGCCCGACTCTCCCAAATATACCTGGAGTGAGTGGGTTCGAATCCTGGTGAGGATTGAATAAAATCCTTTTTATTTAAGGTATTGTGTAGAGGTAAAAGATTTTCCATAAAATGTATACACATAGATTGAGTGTTAGTTATGGTATTACATATAAAACACATATTCATCTTTCATTATGTTTGAAAGATTAGTTACACTCATTATTTCCCGGATTTGTCTCATAGTACAAAGATGACCAATGCTTAATGTCAAATTATGATGGTCTATTTGTATTGGTACTATAAATGTTCTATACAAAAATCATTACTATCACACTGTCTTTACCAGTACATATCTACAACTATTACCAAATGAATAGAGGCAGATCCCTTACACAGCCAATCTCTTTCTCGCTCTTGTTTGCTTGCATACCTGTACAAATTAGGCAAATCCCTTACACATGCAACCAAGATGAAAATGGGAGTCAGCAGAGCCAAGTGGCCCACGCAAGGCAGATCCCTTTCACACCTAACTCATCTCATAAGCTTTATATGTTACTTACACTACTTACTATAAACCAATGTTATCATATACCTGCAACCAAGATATAATTGTAAAAATTAGGAACATAAGAAAATAGGAGTCAGCAGAGAGCCAATTGGCCCACACAAAACACTCGGTAGCCTATTCCACATATCTATAACTCTGTTACCAAACGAATAGAGGCAAATCCCTTGCACAGCCAATCACTCTATTTTGCTCTTGTTTGTTTGCACCCCTGTACAAATTAGGCAGCTCTCTCTCTCTCTCATCTATCGCTGTCTTCCTTACGATTACAACATTCTAGTCTCTCTCTCTCTCTCACACAAATGAGAACATAGGAAAACGGGGGTCTGCAGACAGCCAATTAGCCCACACACGGAAGATCCCTTTCACACCCAACCCAACCCGCACTCTCTCTCTCATTTATCGGTCTTCCTTACGTTTACATAAACTATATACTTGAATGTGTCACTCCATATAATTGTACATAATTTACGTTATGTACTTTACTTAAATTTAAGTGCTTGTCAATAGGTAGGAATGATCAAATTATACTACTTTTTTATATACATGATCATATTTTTACATCTAGACCATTATATAGCTATTCCTAGCTCAATAATATATATACATGAGTGAATCACCTCAATGTCAGCTTATTTCTAAGACTTCTCCTGGATAATCAAACGATATCTAGGTTACTTTAGGTAAACCGTGCTCAAAACATATAATAAAATACAGTACATTGTTGTATTTAGTAATGCTGAAGTAATAACCTAATTATATAAGGACAATGCCACAAAGGCTAAAACAAAAGTCAGAATTATATAATAATCACAACATTCATGGCCACACTTATACATGGCAACAACCAGAAAACAGCCACACTCATCAACGGCCACAACCAAAAGAGCTACACTCCTTAATGTCCACAGCCAAAATGGATGTAGTTTCTCCATGCCCAATAAGTTAAATGATCTTTTGATATCTGTGACACAGCTCTTGTATCCATCACAATACCCTGCGTGCAAAACCGCTCGAAGCCCGGATAACGTTGCTTGCAACTTTAATTATTATTATTATTATTATTATTATTATTATTTTTGTATTATTATTTATATTATTATTATTATAATTGTCGACAGTTTAGGTTAAGTAAATATACTGGAAGTTCAAATTAGGCGCCAGTACTAGGCTAAGTTATATATCTTTATAAAAGATATGTACTATTTCGTATTAACCCCCTCCGACTCATATGATGCTAGAGCGTCATATGGTGGTTCCGCCCAAATACTCATATGACGCTAGTGCGTCATATGAACCTATCTTAATATCTCTCTAATAAGTTACATGACGGTCTAGCGTCATTTAGGCCTCAGTATGTTAGGTAAGTTAGATCAGAATCTGTCGAATGGTGGCAACCTCCGACTTCTAACGGTCCCTCAGTGAGATTTTGACTGTTGTGGGGATAATACTGTGCGGTCCGCCTCCTCGTCAGTAAGTTAACTAGTTCAGTCTGAAGGGGTTAAGTCTCTATGGGTTTATTATCGACAATTATATCGGGTTTTCATTATAATTAATCCGGTATATCTTGTAGATAGTTAAATGACACATTGGTGGATATTATAACTGTGCATGCGTCATTTTTGGGACTGGCGGGTTCATCGCCATAAACCTCAGACTCGCTTTAGTTACGACCTCGTGAACACCTCCTTCCAGCCGTTCTCAATACAACCACCTATTTCATGCTAAGTCACTCTAATTCTTAACTCCTAGTGGCCACTATACCTTCTATCCATTCCTAACTCTATCCTTGAGCTATCCATGACTATCAACAAGTAAAGTAAGTTAACTCTTATAAGTTTATAGGTAAATTGCACTTTCTTTACTGTCGATTTCTTATAAATTGGTCCTTCGAACCTCGAAACCTTTGCCATATGCTAGTGTTTCGTCTTTTCTGTTTCTTGCTATTCCTTTTCTTTTTCCTAATTTATTTTCCTAGCTTTTCCTTCCTTCATGTGCCTGCTCCCGCTTCCCTAGTATACATAAGTGACTTGTGGCCGGTATTTTCGTGTCAGGACTTCGTTTTTATCCTTACTATGACGATGTTGATGTACCTAATTACGATTGTTGACCACTGCGGCCTGGGAGAGACTCGTTCGTTACCAGCCTTTGAAGCTTTGAAACAACGTAATAACAGAGGACGAAGGGCGGGAAACAGCCGTATAAAATTAGGCTAACTATCAATTTGCGTTCCTAATTTTCATGTTTTCTAGGCTAAATTTAATTGGTTTTAAATTGGGTTAACCATTTAATTGGGTTCCTAATTTTAATTTGTTTTGTAGGCTACATTGGGTAGATTAGGTATTAAATTCGACACTTAATTAAATTGAAGTGAAATTCAATTGCCGACTTGCTAGTTTCGTTCTATAGGGGGGTTGGAGCTGTGAACATCGCTATTGAACAGAAATGCTTTAATGATTTAGGCTTCTAGTGAATAACAGTATGATGAATTGTGTTTAATACATATATAAATACACTGCAACTGTATTATTGCCGATGATTTTGCATATTATCGATGTCTAATACTTTAACTTCCTTATGGCCTGAGACTGGCAAGTGGTCAATTAAAGGGGCTACAATTATTTTGTACGGTCTTCTCAACTAAAATTAAAGGGGTAACTGCCACAAACATGTCTGGTACCATGTAGATATTGGGCTAGTCTAGTTTTAAATTTTTATAGAATAAATTGGCTTGTCTTATGAAATGTTTGGCATCCCTTCCTTAGTGTACTTTAACAAAAATTGCCGCATTTAATATACGGTTAACTAATTAAATTTAAGAGTGGAGACATTTAGGCGTTGTTCACTTACTTTCATTATTGCGCTCCGCATCATATTTCTCACTTATTGCCCTACCCCGACATCACACGTTTAATTAACTATTACTTTTTAAGTCGGGGTTCCCTATATCATGCCTTTATTGACGTTGGCTAACTTTCTGAGTGCGCTTTACGTCCATATAGGTAAGATATTGTCTAACTTTAACCCTTAAAAAGCGGCTCACCACATAAGTCGTATTTAATAAAGCTGGACTATGTGGCGGCGCTCGACATAGGTCGAGTGGCAATTTCAGCACGTAATGATGCTGAGAGAGAGAGACAAGTGGTGGCAGGAGTCTAGCGAGCGTATGACTGCTCCAGACCACCGCGGCGAACCTACTGACACGAATCTCAGCTCCCTCCTCCCTCTCTCACTCGCTACATACTGAATTATATGGGGAAAGTACCGAATTACATGCTTTTTGCACTCGCGTTGCACGGTTATTGCAAGAAAACTAGCCATCATAAAAGGATCGTTATGGTGTCATTCGAAAGCTCTGTTTATGCCCTTTCAGGGATAGGTACTTGTTTTACGTTCTGGGTCTTATTTAGGCATGAAAATGATCATGTAAACAGCCCTATTTTGGCTAAAAACACCCCACTGGGCGGTACATATAAATAAACCGCATAGGCCGCTCTTAAGGTGTTAAAATTCTATTTCCTGTTTATTGCCATCATGTCGTTGACTCTATCCCAGTACAAACGACACAAGGGGGGTATCAAGAGTGGTTTGAATAGGATCACCAAAGATATTGCTACATTCTTAGTGTTACGCTGGCCAGCTTGCCAGAATGTGCTCGTACTCGCTAGCGCTCGCCAGGGCAGTGAAATGGGCTATAATAATCGTAGAACGATGTTCTTTCTTTCCTAGTATTCATGTTGTCACAGACAGATCAGTAGTGGTCTTTATTCTTGTCTGTGACACTTGGAAGTATTTTATATCAGTGATAGAGTATAAGATGTGTAGTGTGAAGTTAAGGAGTGAGAGAACGAAGGAGGCAGCGAGGTTGTATTATGTGCGTGTGTATGTACGTGTGCTTTCCCCGCTCGAGCGGGGTTTCCCACGCTCTTGATTGGCTGGCGAGTCCTAGGACGCTTGCTTTTCATAACGTAGTGGTCTCTGATTGGGTGCCGCTGTCCTAGTGTTGGTGCTGGGGGGCTCCTGCCCGCGTGTCTCTTCAGAGCTTGGCATGGTGTGCTTGGTCCTAGACGTCCCTTGCAATCTGTCCCCAATCTAACCCCCTGTACTACTGTTTCTCTCTCTGAACTTCTTCTTTTCCATTACTTCTCATCTTTATTCAATTACTTATCCCTTCTGGTTCTGCATACGACTTCCATAGTCGGCCAGTCGTATTACCAGCACCAGTTCTCACATATATGTTTTGCACCAGCTTTAGGGATTATTAGTCATAGTCACATGGAGTCATATTATCATTGGGTGCTTCTAATTATTGAGTTGTTCTTTGTTACTATTTAATGCTAGACAGTGGAGGGTATCTTTAGTGTTGTCTGAGTTATGTACATGGCAAGTCAGAGCCTGTATGACTTCGACGGAGCTGGGTGCCTGTTGCCCTTGTTCATATTTTTCCTGTGCGAGTGTAGCAGTATACAAGCGAAGGGCTTTTGCCTACACTTACTCGTATGCTCGCTACCTCATTTTGTTGACCTTTGTGGAGCGCCAGGGTAAGACCAGATACTTGAGATCTGGACTTACCAAGAGAGCCTCCGAGTCACTTACCGTAACATAAGGGAAATCTGTTCAAAGGGGAGACAGTAGGCTACGAGCATGCTTGCGCTCTGCCTAGCCTCCTGGTACCTTTTTTGCCGCTGCTAGACTTTATTAGTAATAAAGACAGCATTGTGTTTATTAACTTTAACTGTGTATGCTATAGGAATTATTTACATATTATTTTAGCCTAGGTTGATGCTTGGTGCACAACCCAGTATGGCTGTTACTTTGGCTAAGGAAGTACTGTTTTGAGTGGCTATTATTAGTGCTGTCACAGAGTTGTTGCACTCCCTTGTTTTATATATAGGTATCCTACTTGTTGGTGTATTTAAGATACACGCTTTGGTATCCTGCCCCTGCATTATTTCTGTTCTATATTAACCCCTTAACCCGTTGAGCCCCGGCTAGTTATAATATTTTGTTCACCCCTTTGTTACTATTGTTATGCTAGACAGTGGAGGGTATCTTTAGTCGTTGTCTGAGTTATGTACATGGCAAGTCAGAGCCTGTATGACTTCGACCGAGCTGGGTGCCTGTAGCCCTTGTTCATATTTTTCCTGTGCGAGTGTAGCAGTATACAAGCGAAGAGCTTTTGCCTACACTTACTTGTATGCTCGCTACCTCATTTTGTTGACCTTTGTGGAGCGCCAGGGTAAGACCAGATACTTGAGATCTGGACTTACCAAGAGAGCCTCCGAGTCACTTACCGTAACATAAGGGAAATCTGTTCAAGGGGAGACAGTAGGCTACGAGCATGCTTGCGCTCTGCCTAGCCTCCTGGTACCTTTTTTGCCGCTGCTAGACTTTATTAGTAATAAAGACAGCATTTTGTTTATTAACTTTAACTGCGTATGCTATAGGAATGATTTACATATTATTTTAGCCTAGGATGATGCTTGGTGCACAACCCAGTATGGCTGTTACTTTGGCTAAGGAAGTACTGTTTTGAGTGGCTATTATTAGTGCTGTCACAGAGTTGTTGCACTCCCCTGTTTTATATATAGGTATCCTACTTGTTGGTGTATTTAAGATACACGCTTTGGTATCCTGCCCCTGCATTATTTCTGTTCTATATTAACCCCTTAACCCGTTGATCCCCGGCTAGTTATAATATTTTGTTCACCCCAGTCCCAAGCCATTTTCACTTATTTGTTTTGTTTGCTAAAATGGAAGACAAGGATAAGAAATGAAAAAAAAAAAAAAAAATCACCTCTGACATTTTTTTTTTTGGGGGGGGGGGAGCCTCAAAAAAATTTGTTGAGCCAAAATGGAAGAGAATGGTGAGAAATGAAGACAAAAATAAAAAAAAACTCATTTCGGTCATTTGGGGGGCGGGGGGGGGGGGGGGTTTCAATAGTTCGTCTCCATCGCATGACCACCCGCCCGGGAGCACTAGGGTAAAAACTGAGTATGGCATTGTACGGCATACATCCTAAGGAGTATCTCACATAAATCTCAAGCCTCTAGCTCCCATACGACCGGAGTAATGAAGGTTCAAAGTGGCGGTGAACTAGGGGTGTAAACTATCCCCACTAAGCCCACCACCACCAGCCGCGCGGCTGTCTCGGCCCGCTCACACCTACTGGCCCGGCTCCCACACACACTACGGTACCTCCCCCTCCTCTTCTCCCGCCATTTCCTACCTTACGAGCCACGTAAGTGTTTTTTATATGTCGGACGCATGTGATGCGTCGCTGGGAGTTGGTGATCAAAGACTGCCGACGCAACATGTGCGACGCTGGGTCTCACCGGGTTAAGAGCGGCGGCGGACTTAAGTCCGCCTCCAATTTGCAGCAAGTTAGGAGCATTTTTAAGGCTTTTAAAGAGTTAAAATAGAGTGCAAATGGCCGGGAGCGCAGCGGGCCAGACAGCCGACTGCCAGGGCTTACCGCCGCCCATTAACTCATGTTCCCTGTGTTCTCGAGAGGCTGGCAGTGTAGCCAGTAGTGAGCATAGCTGGGAAAAATATGTCGCTATACGCTAAACTCCCATGTTACTGGTATCACTGTATGAGAACCACGAGTGCTACGTAGCTCGTTCTGGTCTCATTTTGAAGCTTTTAGTGCCTAGTTTTTTGCTGAATACATTTCTGTTCATGCAGATACTTGATTTATCATTCAGAAGGGCCGGAATATGCCCAAATAAGCCCAAAACCCCCCGCTAGACAAGGGTTAACGAGCATCTTAGAGCATCAGACATTTTCAGAAGATTCCATATCTGTTTGCTGTAGGACTAGACTTCCAGTGTTTTCATAGAGCATTGAAGAGTTTAGTGTTGAGTACAGACTCACACTAAAGTTAACGTAAGCATATACTTCTTTATTAAATCTTGTTATAGTTTATTTAACCATTGTTATTACTTGAGAGTATTTTATTAACGTAAAGTACTCCTGTTGTGAGTAGGCTTTGCCATCACCGGAAAGCCTTTGTAGAAGTGCACTAAACCCCAGTTAATTGATACCCCTTATCCAGTAGATTAACTCTGGAGGGTTTAAGTGTTTTGTTCACCGGCGTAATAGTTTGAGGGTTTGGAATTAGCGTACTATTGTTGCAGATATAGCCTATCATCTAGTCCATTATTAAGTGCCCTTGTTTATTTCGTAGTGCCGGTCATAACAAATGGCGACCTTAGACCAGTATATAGTGAACTGAATATTGCAGTTTTTTTTGGGAGAAATCTTATTGCCATTTGGGGTTGAATTTATTTCTCGCATTGTTGGCAGTGGACATTGTTTTGAGGATATATAGAACTTGTTGGAGTTTATTGGTGACCTAGTATTGCACTCAAGAACATGTTCGAATATTTTTTGTGAATAAAGCTACGCGAGAGTTTAGCTACTTTTGTCTTGACATGAGAATTTTTTTGTTGACTCCATCATGTCACTGGACGGGTCTGAACTTAGTGAGGGCACAGTGCGAGAGACATGCGAGGAGGTGGAGAAGGTGGAGTTGTTAAACGGCGTTCGGGTGGTGAACAATGAGGAGGATGCTCGGATTTTTTTGGAGGAGCCTGTGTCGGCGGACCGGTTGTCAGGGCAGGACCGGTACGGACTGCAGTGTGTAGCCACGGTCCTGGGGTTGTCCGGTACTAGCGGTTTGTCGAAAGGTGAGCTGGATACCTGTGTGCTCGGTGGGGTGCATGGGGCTTCGGGTGGAGATGGAGCTGGGGCACCTTCGGCCCAGCCCCCATTCCACTCGACTCCTATCATGGTGCCCCCTCGGGCTCCGGAGCCGGGTACGGTCCCGCAGGCCGATGCCCGTTGGCGGTTGGGTATGCCTCTAGGTGGCTCACGGGGTGGGTCCCCGATAGTAGCACCCCCTCCTCAGGGTTTGTCTTCCGAGATGTTGTTTCAGCTCGAGCTCGCCAAACTTAAGCAGCAGTCTGAGCTTGACCAGCAGTCTGAGCTTGAGCAGCAGAAGCTCGAGCAGCGGAAGCATGAGGCTGAGCTTGAGCAGCGGCAGCGAGAGGCTGAGCTCAAGTATAAGTGTGAGAATGAGCTCAAGCAGAGAGAGGCTGAGCTCAAGTATGAGTCTGAAAGGTATTGTGCCGATGTTGATCTAGAGAAAACTCGTGTAGAGGTGACAAGGAACCGGGTCATCCAGGGGGGTCGAGCCCATGACCATATCCCTGTCGCATCTACTAAAGTTTGTTCCAGTGTTTGATGAGTTAGGAGTTACAAAATTCTTTCTCCGGTTCGAGAAAAAGTGCCAGGAGCACCAATGGCCCGAGGAGAAGTGGGCAGCCCTTGTTTCGTCACATTTGACGGGGAAAGCACTCAAGGCGTATGATGCTTTGCCCCTTGATTCCTGCGTGAATTATGAGGCGTTGAAAGAGGCTGTCCTGAGGGCGTAAGAGTTGCAGCCAGAGGCTGAAATTTAGGGCTGTTCCCAAGAGAAAGGAGAGTACTTTCCAGGAACACGCTAGCGAGCTGTCAGATGCATTTGAGAATTGGTTAAGTTCGGAGAAGGCAACTACTTTTCATGCAGTGAAGCAATTACTGTTGTTAGAGCAATTTTTTAAATGTACTGGCAGTGACTTTACTCTTAACCTGAAAGAAAAGCAACCTAAAACTCTGTAGGAGGCGGCTAAGATGGCTGACCTCAGGTTGTCATTGATTCGGGGGTGCGGGTCTGCACAGAGAGCTGAGGCAGGCAACCAGGGGCGTACCACTCCACCCTTCCCGAATTAAGGACACAACTAATTACCAATTTAAGAGTACTGGTGCCAATTTTGATCCCAAGTCGAAACCCTTACACCCTTACCGTTCAAGAAAGGCCAGGGCCCTTCCTCACCTCAGAGGAAGTCCAAGAGTGAAGTGGAGTGTTTCAAGTGTCATGAGAAGGGGCATATTGCGCGCTCATGTCCGAGCACAACGCCTACAGCAGTGGTGTCACTAGTGAGCAACATCGGTGTGTCTTTGAGGTCTTCCGCGTTTGCCCGGGGTAATATGTCGGTTGCGAAGTCACAGTCGGTGCAGAAGCAGCAGGAGGGCTCGTCACCCGTCCGTGATGCTTTTTGTGGTCATAGAGGGCACGGCACTGTGAGGTGGTCTGGTGTGGAGCATATGCTTGAGTTGCTGCGTGATACGGGCGCTTCCCAGACACTTGTTAAGAATTTCACTGGCAAGCCTATTAACGTGGCTCGGGTTGTGGTGGTTTAAGGCATCAATGCTAGGCGGTCTTACCCGCTGGTCAGAGTGGAGCTTGAGGTGGACGGTGTGACACGAGAGTTGGATGTGGGGGTTGTGGAGAAGTTGCCAGTTGAGGGGGTCGACCTCCTCGGTAACGACTTTGCGGTGCTCACTTCCGAGGTTCCACCCTTAGTCGTTGCCGAGAGGGCGGCCGACACGAGTAGGGAGGGGCAAGAGTGGCTTGAGAGGTGCCAGGTGACACAGATGGCGTGTGCTGTCACCAGGTCTCAGTCCGCTCAGGTGTCACAGCCTAATACCCAAGTTTCAGACAAGCGGAGGAAGGGTCGGAAGGAGAAAGTCAAGACTGGTCGGGTTGAGAGTTTGGACCCAGCGACACTCCTTGGTGACTCGGTACTTGCACCAAATGTGAGCTCCGGAGTGGCTCCAGAACCTGTCCCCCCTAGTGAGATGGTAGGGCGTGATGGCACTCCGCGACAGAGTAGTTCCCAGGTACAACTAGAAGATCTTAGTCTTGAGAGTTATGGGAACGGGGCTATTGAACTCGATGAGGACGGGGAAGCATGTCATGTGAACCTGTTAAAGGAGTTTGTGAGGCAACCACCTGAGCAGCCTACTGTCCCTGTGTTGGTCTGCAGCGGCCAAGGTGGAGAACGAGAAGGGGGCAGTGGGGCACAGGTGGAGGAAAGTTGGGATTGTCATGTCTCGGCGGAGCAGTGGGCGGGGGACACGAGTCAGGTGGCTGTGGAAGCGCTTGAGCACCTGCCTGAGCAGCAGTGTGCAGCGGTCCAGCACCTGCTCGGTTCATACCCCACTGTTTGTGCCGAGCACCCAGGCCTCACAACTCATGCGGTGCACGATGTTCCGCTGGCAGGTCACTTGAGTGTTAGTAAACCGTTGGCCTCGTTGTTTCAGTGGTTCAAGGTGGGCGACGAGGCTTTGGCATGGTTGTCAGGTCAGGGTCGACCCATGGCTGCTAAGGGTGGTGGTCAGAATCAGGACATTGAGAAGATTGGTGAGGTTGGCTGTGGAGTGGATGCGCCCGGTCGTCGCATAGCCTCCCAATGCTGCTCTAGTAGAATGCAACAGCCCTACCATAGACCGACTGTATCTGGCCGTGTCGCTGAAGGCGGTGATGCTGCGCAGGCAGATGTAGTCGCAAGGAATGCGGGGGTGCGCATGTACGGTATCGGCGGGGGAGCATTAGCAATTATGAACTGTGGGAGTGACTGCATAGGTGGTACAGATTGTCCCTCTCATATCCTGGCTGTTCTAGGGACAAAGGTGGAAAAGGAGGGAGACTATAGTGTAGAAACTGCAGTCTCGGCTGGGTTGTGGGAGGACAATGAGCATGTTGTTCTTAGAGATAAGTTGCAACCTCTTGTTCCTAAGCGCCAAGAGAAGTTGTTTACTGGGCTGTGGCAGTACGTCCGCATGTTTGTTGATTCTCCAGGCCTGATGTATGGGGTAGAACCCGACATAGAGGTTGGAGACAGTGCAAAGCTCAAATTGGCTCCCTACCGTATAAATCCTGCTCGACAGCCTGTTGCAGAGCTGGACAACCTGTTGAAGAAGGGTCTGAGGGATAAGGGATATCGTGAGTGGTCGTTGCCAGTAACTTTGCAACCTGAGTTAAGTGGCAAGATCCGTGTGTGTGTTGATTGCAAGAGTGTTGGTGCATCATCCCTGACAGACGCCTGTACCTGACAGACGCCTGTGACAACTCTGTATCCAGAGTTGACGACCCCATAGACAGCATTGGGGCTGCCTCGTTTATCACTAAGGTAGAATTAGTGAAAGGTTATTGGCAGGTCCCGTTGCCGGAGAGACCGAAGAGAAGTGCCAGTCTTGTGATGAACTGGGCAGTTTATCAGTGTCAGGTGTTGTTTTGCGGCCGGAACACAAGTTGGATGTGTGGCATGTTAAGGGCACTGATAATGTTATGGCTGATTGTTTGTCACGGGAGGGTATGTTTTAAGGAGCACCCTCGCCGTTCAGTCAGTGGTTGTTTGAGAGTGGACAAAAATTAGGCTTGCCCCTGTAGTGCAAAGCCGCCAAAAAAACTATTACAAAATATAAAAACCTCACATAAAAACTCTTTCTTTTTGATAGTATATAAGTGCAGTATGTTACAGCAAGAATCTAAGACATTCTGAGTTTTTGTCTTAGTAGGCTAGGCTTGGTGAAGCTTGCTCGTTGAGCTTAATATTGTTAAGAGATACTATTATTTAGGGGAAGTGTTGTGCAGATTTTTGTTTATATAATGAAGTGTTTTATGTTTGTGATTGTGCCTTGTTTTCACAACTTGGGGGAGTAGCTGGGTGAGGCGGGGTTGATGGGCATTCTGTCTGGTCAGATGTGGCATTTACCTGAGGTTAAAACATCCCACATCTTGGGCGGGGTGTTACGCTGGCCAGCTTGCCAGAATGTGCTCGTACTCGCTAGCGCTCGCCAGGGCAGTGAAATGGGCTATAATAATCGTATAACGATGTTCTTTCTTTCCTAGTATTCATGTTGTCACAGACAGATCAGTGGTGGTCTTTATTCTTGTCTGTGACACTTGGAAGTATTTTATATCAGTGATAGAATATAAGATGTGTAGTGTGAAGTTAAGGAGAGCGAGAACGAAGGAGGCAGCGAGGTTGTATTATGTGCATGTGAATGTACGTGTGCCTTCCCCGCTCGGGCGGGGTTTCCCACGCTCTTGATTGGCTGGCGGGCCTGCCGCGTCCTAGGACGCTTGCTTTTCATGACGTAGTGGACTCTGATTGGGTGCCGCTGTCCTAGTGTTGGTGCTGGGGGGCTCCTGCCTGCGTGTCTCTTCAGAGCTTGGCATGGTGTGCTTGGTCCTAGATGTCCCTTGCAATCTGTCCCCAATCTAACCCCCTGTACTACTGTTTCTCTCTCTGAACTTCTTCTTTTCCATTACTTCTCATCTTTATTCAATTACTTATCCCTTCTGCTTCTGCATACGACTTCCATAGTCGGCCAGTCGTATTACCAGCACCAGTTCTCACATATATGTTTTTCACTAGCTTTAGGGATTATTAGTCATAGTCACATGGAGTCATATTATCATTGGGTGCTTCTAATTATTGAGTTGTTCTTTGTTACTATTTAATGCTAGACAGTGGAGGGTATCTTTAGTCGTTGTCTCAGTTATGTACATGGCAAGTCAGAGCCTGTATGGCTTCGACGGAGGTGGGTGCTTGTAACCGTTGTGCATATTTTTCCTGTGCGAGTGTAGCAGTATACAAGCGAAGGGCTTTTGCCTACACTTACTTGTATGCTCACTACCTCATTTTGTTGACCTTTGTGGAGCGCCAGGGTAAGACCAGATACTTGAGATCTGGACTTACCAAGAGAGCCTCCGAGTCACTTACCATAACATAAGGGAAATCTGTTCAACGGGAGACAGTAGGCTACGAGCATGCTTGCGCTCTGCCTTGCCTCCTGGTACCTTTTTTTCCGCTGCTAGACTTTATTAGTAATAAAGACAGCATTGTGTTTATTAACTTTAACTGCGTATGCTATAGGAATTATTCACGTATTATTTTAGCCTAGGTTGATGCTTGGTGCACAACCCAGTATGGCTGTTACTTTGGCTAAGGAAGTACTGTTTTGAGTGGCTATTATTAGTGCTGTCACAGAGTTGTTGCACTCCCATGTTTTATATATAGGTATCCTACTTGTTGGTGAATTTAAGATACACGCTTTGGTGTCCTGCCCTTGCATTATTTCTGTTCTATATTAACGAGCATCTTAGAGCATCAGATGTTTTCAGAAGATTCCATATCTGTTTGCTGTAGGAATAGACTTCCAGTGTTTTCATAGAGCATTGAAGAGTTTAGTGTTGAGTACAGACTCACACTAAAGTTAACGTAAGCATATACTTCTTTATTAAATCTTGTTATAGTTTATTTAAGCATTGTTATTACTTGAGAGCATTTTATTAACGTAAAGTACTCCTGTTGTGAGTAGGCTTTGCCGTCACCGGAAAGCCTTTGTAGAAGTGCACTAAAACCCAGTTAATTGATACCCCGTTATCCAGTAGATTAACTCTGGAGGGTTTAAGTGTTTTGTTCACCGGCGTAATAGTTCGAGGGTTTGGAATTAGCGTACCGTTGTTGCAGATATAGCCTATCATCTAGTTCATTATTAAGTGCCCTTGTTTATTTCGTATTGCCGGTCATAACATTAGTTGATGCAGATAATGAAGCGATTGAGGCTAAATTGGCTTCGGTATTAGGACAGCTCGAAGATTTAAATTCATGTCGCCGCGAAATGGACACACTCTGTGAAGACGACAACGAGTATTTCGCGGACATAGAAGCAGACATGGATTATCTAGATCGTCTTGATCAAATTATCGTCCAACTTAAAAGTAAATTGAAACTTAAGGAGCCAAATCGTGCTGCAGTTAACAGAAATGCCGGTATAAGATTGCCGAAAATCACCCTTCCTGTGTTTGACAGTGATCTCACTCTGTGATTGGGTTTCTGGGATATGTTCCACTGTAGTGTCCACAGCAATGCGGAGCTCAGTGACATCCAAAAATTCACCTACTTAAGAGGTTAACTGAATGGCGAGGCAAAACAACTAATTGAAGGTTTCGCAACTGAAGGAGCCAGCTACCAAACAGTGGTTGCCCTTCTACAGAAAACCTATGGGCACAGGGATAGGATTAAGGCGGCACATATAACTAACCTTACTACTTTGAATCCTCCCTCTTACAATGTCGAGGAACTAAAAGGATTCTATGCTAGTTTTGAAAGTACACTGAGGTAAATAGAGACCCTACAATTAACCCTTCATGAAGCTAGTGTTGTAATTCTCATGAATAAATTGCCATCCCCACTAAAGGAAACATTAAAAAGAACTTTAGGTGAAGATGGTCTGGACCTAGAAAGGTTTGTCCAGGCTTACCAGACAGAAGTTTTTAACATGGAAAGTGTAGCAGAACGGACTACACCACACATACCATTTGCTTCAGCATCCTTTGCGGTGCAGGAGGCCTCGGTGCGAAGTAGGGGTTGCAAGTTGTGCGAAGGGGCACATGTATGGTTTAAGTGTCAAAAGTACAAAACCAGTGCTCTGAAAGCTAAGCGCGCAAAGCAACTCAACCTTGGCACCGGGTGCTTGTACTCAGCCCACGGGAGCAATGGTTGTGTGAACCCTGACATCCGTAACTGCAAGTTCTGTCGTAACAGACACTACCATATCCTCTGTCAGTCCAGATCGCAATGGGACGGTGCAAAGAAGGAGCAAAAGCCTCAACAGGTAACAAAGACCAAAACGCAAACTACCATGATGTCTGTATCTTCAAAAAGGACTAGTATTATCCTCCCAACTGTTACGCTGACAACAGTACAGGAATCAAGAGGAACAGTCAAGATGCGTACGCTGCTGGATCAGTGCTCACAGCGCACCTTCATTCTAAATTCCGCTCTAGACTCTATCCATTATGAAAAATTGGGTGTTGAAGAGCTAGAGTTGCGAGGGTTTACCGGAGCATGTGAGAGCAGAAAGTATCCAGTAGTGTCCTTCAAGTAGAAGTTCCGGGGCAGAAACTATCCTCTACAAGCAGCTGTGGTAGAAACTCTCCCGGATCACAGAGGATCAGAATGCCTTGAAGCAGACATGAAAGTGTTGCGAAGCAAGGGCTACAAATTAGCTGATCCTCTAATGACACAGACATCTCGACTGGACTTGTTGGGTGGTGCCGATTATTATTATGTCTTAGTACGGCCAGGGTACAAAAAAGAGGGTGACATAATTCTCTTACCCCCTAAATTTGGCTATGCACTAAGTGGCTCCTGCCATAACGACAAGTCTAGCTCCCAAGTAGAGGTAGTTACAATATTGAAAGTTGCGGTCACCCCGATGGATCCATGGAATCATATAATCCATGTCATAATGAATTCAAATGTATGTGGGAACTGGATCATCTAGGAATTTCTCCGACCGAAGATTCAAAGGAAAACAAGACTGCATTGGACATCTACAAGGAGACAGTAACATACTCTGCACAGAATCAGCAATATGAGGTCAGACTGCCATGGAACCAACAAAAAGAGAAGCTGCCATCTAATTATGGTTTAGCAGCAGGTCGCCTAAGGGGTCTGCAGAAGCGATTTAAACAAGAACCTGATAATTGTAGTCACAATACCAACGTTATTCAAGATTAACTACATCGTGATTTTATTGAAGAGGTTCCTTTCGGTGTTGCTGAAAACAGTCATTATTTGGCACATCACGGGGTCACCATGAATAGCACAATGACACCCGTTCGTATTGTGTACGACTATTCAGCTAGTGTTGGCAAAGGCAGGCCAAGTCTTAATAACTGCCTTTACACAGGGCCATCACTAGTGCCAGATCTAGCAAAAATATTGGAGAGATTCAGGGTACACAAATATGCCTGGATAAGTGACATCGAGAAAGCCTGTCTCATGTTGACATTTCATGAAGAAGATCGTGACTACACCCGATTTATGTGGCCAAAGGATCCCTTGGACTTATCTTCACCCTTACTTTGCTACCGATTTAAGGTAGTGTTGTTCGCGGCGACTTTTTTTTTTTTTTTTTTTTTTTTTTTTTTTTTTTTTTTATATGTGATTGAGGGAGGCAAAAGGCATAACTGCCTATAGCGAGTGCCTCCCCCATAGTTGAAAGAGTGACAGGGCCAAAATCAAGGGACGTTCGAGCCAAAATTCACAGTTTCTTCTTAATGCCACGATCTTAAAGCATCTTTCCATTATCCGCTACCTGAAGACTACGCTACCGAATGGTCTACAATTTCCAAGGACCTGAACCTCTGCTGTGACTTTACTTATCCTCGGAGGACGGTATATGCCGACTCAGTGGAACTTCATGTGTTTAGCGATGCAAGTGGTGTCGCCTATGGCACTGCAATATATTTTGTGAGCCCGGAATGTAGTAGTCTGGTCATTGCTAAAGCGAAGGTTGCTCCCATAAGGTTGTTACGACCGGGACTCGTATAAAACAAGGGATCTTAATCATTGGACTAGAAAGGCACACAGCCACAACGGTAACACTAGATCCAACCCTCGAACTTATAATGCCGGCGCACAGAAACACCTATACCCTCCAGAGTTAAATCTACGATAGCGGGGTATCCTCTAACTCGGTATAAATGCACTACTACTACAGGCTGATGATCTCTGATACAGCCTGATCACAACAACATACAATTACGTTAATAATGAATACAAGGAAAAAGATAGAGAGCTTAATTAAATCACTGGAATGATTTAATGCAAACAAGAAGAAGGTATAATTAAAGTTACTCTAAACAATAATAAACTGTCACTCCTATATTAAAGAAAGTGAATGAAAGTCCTAAAGCATCGAACAGGAATCTTCTGAAGAAAGTCTGATGCTGCTTAAGATGATCGAATCGGATTTTGAACTGTTATATAAAGCAGGAACAAGATATGACAAGTGTAGGGACATACAGTGTTAACTGGCACGGGAATAACGATAAATGCGCAATAGTATTATATCCAACAACAAAAGAAGTACTTCCTCAGGCAACGCAAAGGCACATAACATAAGAGTTTATAAGCCTAATCGGGTGTCTGCTAGGCGAATAAAGTCTAGCTGGGATGTCGTAGGCTAGGAAACAATGGCTAAGCAAGCGGCTCGTAGCCTAGTGAGGTCCTTAAGACTGTATGGCCAAATTACGTTAAATGACGGGGTGCTCTCTTGAGAGATCCAGATCGCTAGTATCTGGTTCTCTCCTGGCGACCCTCTTCAAGTCAAAGCAAAACGAGTTAGCACAGTGTTGGGTGGCAGAGGCAAAAGCCCTCACTCGCAACACAGTGCTAAACTCACAAGGTACACAGTCAGAAAGACAACCTAGGCTTCCCACGTATCCGTTGCGATTGTACAAGTTTAACAAAACCTGGTACACATCGGAAATCACAACATCAATAGCTTCACCCCAGTCTAGCATTAAATAAAATAGCCCAGCAGACAACCAAGAAATAGGTAGGGAGACACGACGAGTGTGTCGAACCTCTACAGACAAAAAGTTAACCCCTCCAAAATGTCTAACTAAACATGGAATATCTGAGAGCTTCAGCATATAATACGATGGCCGATATCAGAAATCGTGCAGAACCAAAGAGGAGTTATGATGTTAAATAGATTAGAAGCATAAGAGGTAAGAAGTTGAGAGAGAGAGAAAGTGTTCTATAGGTGGAAGTTGGGGACAGGTAGCAAGGGAGGTGTGAAGGGTATGCTGGTCAGGCAAGCTCTGAGCAAGGAAGGCACAAGGCAGCAGGGAGTGCGGGGGGACTACCTCCTGCCACGGCAGGAGGGCGGCAAGGCGGCCAGCCACTCAGAGGGTCCGGCCGTGGCATGACATCACCGAGACAACGCGTAACACTGCGCGTACTACCCTCTGCCTCCTGCACTTACTCACTCACACTCTCTATCTGTATCATTCAGTTCTTATACATTAACACCTAACGAGCGGCCTAGGCGGTAGTTTATATGTACCGCCCAGCGGGGTGTTTTTACCCTAAATAGGGTTGTTTACGTGATCATTTTCATGCCAAAATAAGACCCAAAGCGTAAAACAAGTATCTATCCCTGAAAGGGCATAAACAGAGCTTTCCATTGTACGACCTTGTACGATCCTTGTACGACCGCTAGTTTTCTTGCAATGATCGTGCAACACGAGTGCAAAAACCATGTAATTAGGTAGTTTCCCTACATAATTCCCTGTGTAGCGAGTGCGTGAGGGTGTGGGAGGGTGGGATTCATGTCAGTAGGTCCGCCGCGGTGGTCTGGAGCAGTCATACGCTTGCTACTCTCCTGCCACCACTTATCTCTCTCTCTCAGCAACATTACGTGCTGAAAATGGCACACGACATAAGTTGTGAACTGCCACTTAGTCCAAATTTCTTTCACACGATATAAGTTGCGCGCCGCTAATAAAGGGTTAAACTTATAACTGATGATATAAAATATAATGCATCATCACAGACGAAAATAAAGGCCACTTCTATACTGCCTGTGGCATGATGATTCACAAGAAAGAAAGTACAACATTGTAGATTGACTGTAGCCCATTTCACTGCCCTGGCGAGCGCTAGTGGCTACCGGGAGGCGATTCTGCCAACGCTGGCAGGCATCACACCCCGCCCAAGATATAGGACGCTCAACATTAGGCGAGCACGATATCTGACAAGGCAGAATGCCGAGAAGACCCGTCACACATAGCCACTCCACCAGAAATTAAATGCAAAGCTCAAGTCTTACATAAAACAACATATCAACATAAAGAAAATCTTATAACCCCTCCCAAACATAATAGTATAATTCAGCCTACTATGCTCCCTGAGCGAGCTTCACAGAACCAAGCCTCCTAAGTGAAAGACAGGTTCAACTTAGGACTTTAGCTATAACATAGGCAACTTACAATTAACTATCAAAAGACAGAGTTTTTATGTGATTTTTTTATTTAATTTTTATGTTGTTTTTGGAGGCTGCTCTACAGGGCCAAGCCTAGTTTTTTCTCCACTCTCAACACACACTGACTGAACGGCGAGGGTTCTCCTGCAAACAAACCCTCCCGTGACAACAATCAGCCAAAACATTATCAGTGCCCTTAGCATGCCACACATCCAACTTATGTTCCGGCAGCAAAACAACACCTGGCACTGATAAACTGCCCAGTTCATCACAAGACTGGCATTTCTCTTCGCTCGTTCCGGCAACGGGACCTGCCAAAAGCCTTTCACTAGTTCTACCTTCGTGATAGGCGATGCAGCCCCGATGCGGTCTATGGTGTCGTCAACTCTCGATAAGGTATAGGCGTCTGTCAGGGATAATTCACACCCACTCTTGCAATCAACACACACACTGATCTTGCCACTTAACACAGGTTGTAAAGTTACAGGCAACGACCACTGATGACATTCCTTATCCCGCAGACCCTTCGTCAACACGTAATCCAGCTCTGCTTGCACCACAGGCTGTCAAGCAGGATTTATACGGTAGGGAGCCAATTTGAACCTTGCACTTTCTCCAGCCTCCATGTCGAATTCTACCCCGTACATCAGGCCTGGAGAAGCAACAAACATGCGGATGTACTGCCACAGCCTAGTAAACAACTTATCTCGCAGAACAACATGCCTAGTGCCCTCCCACAACCCAGCCGAGACCGCAGCTTCTAACCTGTAGTCTCCCTCCTTCTCCACCTTCGTCCCTAGAACAGCCAGGTCATGTGAGGGACAATTAGTACCACCTGTGCAGTCACTCCCATAGTTCATTATTGCTAAGGCTTCCCCGCCGATACCGTACATGCGCACCCCCGCATTCCTTACGACTACATCTGCCTGCGCAGCATCACCGCTTTTAGCGACATGGCCAGATACAGTCGGTCTATGGTAGGGCTGTTGCATTCGACTAGAGCAGCATTGGGAGGCTATGCGACGACCGGGCACATCCACTCCACAGCTAACCTCACCAATCTGCTCAATGTCCTCCTTCTGACCACCACCCTTGGCAGCCATGGGTCGACCCTGACCTGACAACCATGTCCAAGCCTCGTCGCCCACCTTGAATCACCGAAACAACGAGGCTAAATGTCTACCAACATTCAAGTGACCTGCCCGCGGAACATCTTGCACCGCCTGAGTTGTGAGGCTCGGGTGCTCAGCACGACCAGTGGGGTATGAACCGAGATGGTGCTGGAGCACTGCACACTGCTGCTCAGGCAGGTGCTCTAGCGCTTCCACAGCCACCAGACTCGTGTCCCCCGCCCACTGCTCCGCCGAGACATGACAATCCCAACTCTCCTCCACCTGTGCCCTACTGCCCCCCTCTCCTTCTCCACCTTGGCCGCTGCAGACCCACGCAGGGACAGTAGGCTGCTCAGGTGGTTGCCTCACAAACTCCTCCAACAGGTTCACATGACATGTTTTCCCGTCCTCATGTTCGATCTCAACAGCATCATTACCACACTTCTGAACTTCCGGATCCTCCAACTGTAGTTTACTAATATCCGAGGGGGCCAGCCTGTCTAATTGCTTCCGAAGCAACCCATGTCCTCCCCCAATATCAAACTGAGCAACCCTTTTTTCTCTGTGTGTAACGTTGCTGCCTCGGAGTCTGTTCCTGCCCTACCTCCTCACTAGCTGTGCCAGGTCCTGGGGCTTCTCCAGACTCCAACAACGGTGCCAATACTGAGTCGCCAAGAAGAGCTGCTGGTACTAAACTCTCCAAACTTTTACCAACATTAGCCGTCTTCTTTCAACCGTTCCTCCGCTGATCAGAAGACTTGTACTTGACACTTCTCTACCCACTTCTGTTCCTCCCTACTCACGTCGGCCGGCTTCTCGGCAACGACTAAGGGTGAAACCTCAGAAGTAGGCACCGCAAAGTCGTTGCCGAGAAGGAGGTCGACACCCCCAACAGGCAAGTTGTCCACAATTCCCACATCCAACTATCGTGTCACACCATCTACCTCCAGTTCCATCCTGACCAACGGCTATGACCTGATAGCATTGATACCTTGCACCACAACCACCCGTGCTGCGTTTATTGGTCTACCAGTAAAGTTCTTCATCAAAGTCTGAGAGGCACCCGTGTCTCGCAACAGCTCAACTCCATGCTTCTTACCAGCCCACTTCACGCACCCACGCCCTCGATGGTCACAAAAGACATCACGGACAGGGTTCGAGCCTTCCGGATTCTTCTCCACTGGCTGTGTCCCAGCCTCTGACGTTATACCCCGGGCAAACTCAGACGACTTCGGGAACACCCCAATGTTGCGAGCCAAAGACACAACTGCATTAGGTAGCTTGCTTGGACAGGCTCTTGCAAAATGCCCCTTCTCATGACAATGAAAACACTCTAACTTCCCCTTGGGCTTCCCTTGAGGTGGGGAAGGGCCCTGACCCTTTCTAAACGGGACGGTACTAGGTTTATGGTCAGTTTTAATATCATTGCTCTTGTTGTTATGGTTATATGGTGTATCACTGACTCGGGGGGGTGGAGTGTTGCGCCCCTTGTTACCTGCATCGTTCCGTTGTGCAGACCCGCACCCACGAATCAGTGACATCCTAAGGTCAGCCATCTCAGCTGCCTCCTGAAGAGTTTTCGGGGTTTTTTCTTTAAGATTCAACGTTAAATCGCTGCCCGTACACTTGAAAAATTGTTCTAGAAGCATCAGCTGTTTCAACTCCTCAAACGTCGATGCCTTCTCAGAACGCAGCCAGTTACTAAATGCATCGGACAGGTCCCGGGCATGCTCAAGAAAGGTGCACTCACGACCCTTCGTTACACCCCGGAACTTCAATCTGTACGTCTCTGGTTGTAACTTGTACGCCCGCAGAACAGCCTCCTACAATACCTCATAATCGACGCAAGACTCCAAGGGCAACGCATCATATGCCTTGAGTCCTTTGCCAACCAACCTAGAGGAAACAAGGGCTGCCCACTTAACCTCGGGCCATTGGTGCTCCCGGCACTTCTTCTCAAAACGCATGAAAAATTCGGTGACACCCGACTCGTCAAATACAGGGACTAACTTAAGAAGGTGCGATAAAGACTGATCAAGACCCCGATTCCCAGAACCGAGACGCTGTCCTGTCTGCTCCACCCGAGACTTTTCAAGCTCTATGTCTGCACAGTACTTCGTAGCCTCAACCTGAAGCTCAGCTTCCCGCTTTCGCTGCTCGAGCTCATGCTTTCGTTGCTCAAGCTCAGCCTCATGCCTTCGTTGCTCAGCCTGCATTTTAGCCATCTCAAGCTGGAAGAGCATATCTGCAGTTAAACCTTGAGGAGGAGGAGATGCAACAATTGGAGACCCCCCCTGTGATCCACCCGGGGGCAAACCACGCTGCCAGTGACTATCGGCCTGCGGGAACGTCGGATCTGGTGTTCTAGAGAGCACGATGGGAGTAGAGTGGAGGGGGGGCTTGGCCGAAGGTGCCAAAGCACCCGCTCCACCCTGTGCACCACGCACCCCGCCCAGCACACATGCCACCAGGTCACTTCTCGTCATGCTGCTAGTGCAAACATGTCCCATGACCGTGGCCAAACACTGGAGACCATACCGATCAATCCCCGCCACCCGGCTAACAGTAATAGGCATTTCCAGAAATTTCCTTGCATCCTCCTCAATAGTTATTACTCTCATGTCATCTAACAAACCCAGCCTCTGCACCTCAGAGCCTGCTTCCCATACTGTGTCCTCACTGTACACTGATCCGTCGTCCGACATAGTGTCCACCGAAAATTCTCAACGTTTATAAAACAAAAGGAGTACCTAAACTCTCATGCAGCACTATTCACTCAAAAATGTTTGAAGACTCTTAAGTGTTATACTACTTGCCAAAAAAAAATCTGTGTCCACTATATTCCTTCAAACAAAAACAAATGACCACAACACTCCTGCAATATTTCTCTAAGTTCACAAAATCCTGAGCAAGGTCGTCATTTGTTACGACCGGGACTCGTATAAAACAAGGGCTCTTAATCGTTGGACTAGAAAGGCACACAGCCACAACGGTAACACTAGATCCAACCCTCGAACTTATAATGCCGGCGCACAAAAACACCTATACCCTCCAGAGTTAAATCTGCGATAGCGGGGTATCCTCTAACTCGGTATAAATGCACTACTACTACAGGCTGATGATCTCTGATATAGCCTGATCACAACAACATACAATTACGTTAATAATGTATACAAGGACAAAGATAGAGAGCTTAATTAAATCACTGGAATGATTTAATGCAAACAAGAAGATATAATTAAAGTTACTCTAAACAATAATAAACTGTCACTCCTATATTAAAGAAAGTGAATGAAAGTCCTAAAGCATCGAACAGGAATCTTCTGAAGAAAGTCTGATGCTGCTTAAGATGATCGAATCTGATTTTGAACTGTTATATAAAGCAGGAACAAGATATGACAAGTGTAGGGACATACAGTGTTAACTGGCACGGGAATAACGATAAATGCGCAATAGTATTATCTCCAACAACAAAAGAAGTACTTCCTCAGGCAACGCAAAAGCCTGCTCAGGTTATACAACTCAACAACAACCAAGGCTTACACTCAACGTGAATAAAAATGCTGCATACTTAACAGAAGAGTTTATAGGCCTAATCGAGTGTCTGCTAGGCGAATAAAGTCTAGCTGGGATGTCGTAGGCTAGGAAACAATGGCTGAGCAAGCGGCTCGTAGCCTAGTGAGGTCCTTAAGACTGTGCAGCCAAATTACGTTAAATGACGGGGTGCTCTCTTGAGAGATCCAGATTGCTAGTATCTGGTTCTCTCCTGGCGACCCTCTTCAAGTCAAAGCAAAACGAGTTAGCACAGTGTTGGGTGGCAGAGGCAAAAGCCCTCACTCGCAACACAGTGCTAAACTCACAAGGTCACAGTCAGAAAGACAACCTAGGCTTCCCACGTATCCGTTGCGATTGTACAAGTTCAACAGAACCTGGTACACATCGGAAATCACAACATCAATAGCCTCACCCCAGTCTAGCATTAAATAGCCCAGCAGACAACCAAGAAATAGGTAAGGGTGACACCACGAGTGTGTCGAACCTCTACAGACAAAATGTTAACCCCTCCAAAATGTCTAACTAAACATGGAATATCTGAGAGCTTCAGCATATAATATGATGGCCGATATCAGAAATCGTGCAGAACCAAAGGGGAGTTATGATGTTAAATAGATTAAAAGCATAAGAGGTAAGAAGTTGAGAGAGAGAGAAAGTGTTCTATAGGTAGAAGTCGGGGACAGGTGGCAAGGGAGGTGTGAAGGGTATGCTGGTCAGGCAAGCTCTGAGCAAGGAAGGCACAAGGCAGCAGGGAGTGCGGGGGGACTACTTCCTGCCGCGGCAGGAGGGCGGCAAGGCGGCCAGCCACTCAGAGGGCCCGGCCGTGGCATGACGTCGCCGAGACAACGCGTAACACTGCGCGTACTACCCTCTGCCTCCTGCACTTACTCACTCACACTCTCTATCTGTATCATTCAGTTCTTATACATTAAACTTATAACTGATGATATCAAATATAATGCATTGTCACAGACGAAAATAAAGGCCACTTCTATACTGCCTGTGACATGACGATTCACAAGAAAGAAAATACAACATTGTAGATAGACTGTAGCTCATTTCACTGCCCTGGCGAGCGCTAGTGGCTACCGGGAGGCGATTCTGCCAACGCTGGCAGGCGTCACAAGGTCCATAACTATACCAAGACTAGAGCTAACTGTTGCTTTGCTAGCCGCCAGATTAATCAAATTTGTGGAGGAAGCCTATCATAATATTGTAAAAGTTAACAAAATTGTTTTATGGTGCGACAGCCAGGTTACATTGCATTGGTTGCGTAGTATGAAGAAGCTTCCAGTGTATGTCGCAAACCGAGTTGACAAAATAAAATCCCTTCTTCCGACTGTAGAATTCCGGTACGTGTCCTCTAAAGAAAACCCAGTGACTTACTGTCTAGAGGTGTTTCGGCAAAACATCTGAAATCTTCTGCGTTTTGGTGGGAGGGGCCCATGTGGATCCGAAACAAAGATGAGTGGCCAGAAGACATATTACCAGATGACCCAACGCCAAAAGTAACTAGCCAAGTCATTGGGACCAATGATGAACAGGACACACAGTTATGGAACTGGGAAAAATATGGCAGTTATGAGATATTAATTCGGGTAGTTGCATGGACTATTCGATCAAGAATAATTTGATGGCAAAAATTACAGGGACATCTCCCACAGACTCTACCCTCCTCAGAATTAAGGAACTAAATGTAGCAGAAGATTGTAGCTCAAAGATGCCAGCAGGAATGCTTCCCAAAGGAGTAGAAGATGCTGTCTGGTGACAAGGGTACTCTCAATAATTTGGTCAACCAATTAGGACTTGTCATGAAAGGAGGTTTAATTGTATGTGAAGGTAGATTGAAGTTAGCAGCTCTTCCGGATTCAATGAAATATCCGATACTACTGCCTTCCAAACATCCTTTCACTACCATGCTCATCAATATGTGCCATTGTGTCTGTTGTCAATATGGAGTTAATCACGTGGTCGCATATTATATACGGCAAATGTGGTGGATTCCTAAGATAAGACAAGCTGTAAAAAAAGTGACCAGTAAGTGTATAACCTGTCGTAAAATACAGGGTAATACCTACGCGAAAGCTAGAGTACCTCCCCTGCCAGACATCAGGACTACTCCTAGAGATGCCTTCGAGGTCACGGGGGTCGATTAAACAGGAGCAATTCCTGTCCGGGACTCACACAACAACAAGGCTTAGTTGCTATTATTTACGTGCGCTACTACAAGAGCTATTCACATTGAAGTAGTTAGCAATATGACCTGTGACAGCTTTATCCATGCTTTCCGGAGATTTTGTAGTAGGCAGGGATTTCCACAGATAATGTTAAGCGACAATGCTGCTACATTTGTCGGAGCTTCCAGACACTTGGAAGACATCCAAAGCGATCCCAGTCTTCAGGCTCATCTTACTGAAATCCGATGTGAATGGCGTTTTATACCAGCGCTTGGTTCGGAGCTATTTGGGAGAGAGCCATAGGTATTGTGAAGGCTGGGCTTAAAAAGCTACTAGGTCGCGCTCTAGTCTCCTTTGAGGAATTAACTACTGTCCTATTGGTGCTGAAGGCTACCGTTAATGATCGCCCTTTAACATATGTCTCGGGTGATCTGGAGGACCCTTGTCCTATTACTCCATCCATGCTGATTAAAGGTCGTAGACTTCGTGACTTCCCAAAGGACGTAATTCAGCTAGATGAGCTGCAGGACCCTAGTTACGATAGTAAAGCAGCGATACACAGCAGGTACAATTACATCAATAAACTGATCTGGGACGTATGGAGGCGTTGGTCTAATGAATACTTGGCATCACTACGAGAAGCCTATATGAATAAAAGAGGCTCATCAAGCAGTGTATGGCCAAAGGTAAATTACATCGTTCTTATACATGACGAGGGACCTTGTGTCCTTTGGAAACTTGGTAGGGTAGTTAGACTCTATCCAGGACGAGATGATCTGGTTAGACTGGTCCAGATTAGGACAAAAACTGGCCTGACCACTCGACCCATCGTCAAGTTGTATCCATTGGAACAGGAAATCGAAAGGTTTTCGATCCCTTAACCGGCGGTCGCTGGTGATGGTGTTAGCTCTCACGACTCCACCCCTATGTCACCAGCGGTCGCTGGACCATCTGCCAGTAACGATCCTGTTGGAAGATTACCTCTTCGCCGAGCCGCTGTTAGTTATTCACAGCTTTTGAGATCTAAAATCGCTGCGGGATTACTGTAGATAATGTATATATTGGTGGTGGGAATGTGTCGAGACTCGTAAGTAACTCGACAGTTTAGGTTAAGTAAACATACTGGAAATTCAAATTAGGCGCCAGTATTAGGCTAAGTTATATATCTTTATAAAATATATGTACTATTTCGTATTAAGTCTCTATGGGTTTATTATCCATAATTATATCGTGTTATCATTACAATTAATCCAGTATATCTTGTATATAGTTAAATGACGCATTGGTGGATATTATAACTGCGCATGTGTAATTTTTGGGACTGGCGGTTTCATCGCCATAAACCCCAGACTCGCTTTAGTTATGACCTCGTGAACACCTCCTTCCAATTGTTCTCAATACAACCACCTGTTTCATGCTAAGTCACTCTAATTCTTAACTCCTAGTGGCCACTATACCTTCTATCTATTCCTAACTCGATCCTTGAGCTATCCATCACTATCAACAAGTAAAGTAAGTTAACTCTTATAAGTTTATAGGTAAATTGCACTTTGTTTACTATCGAATTCTTATAATAATTTCGTTAACACCTTCTCTTTTCACGAACTTTGTTTTAAAAATGATGCTTTTGTAATAAAGACTAATTTAGTTTTATGTAAACAATCTATACCATTTTATCATCTAGCCTTTGTTTTTCTCAAACAAATACTGTAAACAGTGTTTTAATTTTAATTTATTCCTGGTGCCTCCTCAAGAGAGTATAAACTCTCAGGAGGCTCAGCCTTAATAATTCTATAACACATGTACTGTATATCTCTATCTATCTATCTATTGCCTGACGCCGTGATCCCCGAAGGGGTGGCCACGAACGAACCGCCCCCAGTCAGTCGACGCCCCTCCTCCCAACCAGCACCGCCTTCATTCATAACTTCCTCACTCCATCCTTCCACCTCTCCTTCGGTGCACCTCTCCCTCTCTGTCCTTCCACCTCGCTTTCGTACACCCTCTTAGTCAATCTCTCACTTTCCATACGTTCCATATGGCCGAACCATCTCAAGTTGTTTCATTTCACACTTTCCAGCACATCTACCCCCACACCACATCTCCTTCTTAGTTCCTCATTCGTCTGTCTATCCCTCCATGTAACTCCGCACGCACTTCTCAAGTAACTCATTTCCACCGCTCTCACTCTTAGTCTGAGTCTCTTCCCGAACGTCCATGCTTCGCTTCTGTAAGTTAGTGTCGGGATTACCGCACTGTCATGCAAGGACTTCTTCACTTCCATACTGACCACCCTATTTCTTGTTACTGCTTTCAACGTTCCTACAACCCTCTTCCCCTGTTGCACCCTCTCCCGCACCTCCTCAACCACAGTCCCATCTTTACTCAACACACTTCCCAGATACTTAAAAGAGCTGACGATCTCCATAACCTGACCGTTCAACTTCACCTCACACTCTGTGACATCACCCCTTTCCAATACCATAACCTTGCTCTTCCCCGCATTTACCTTCAAATTTAGTTTTTCGCGCCACACTGTTCCAAACTCATTTACCAAACCCTGCAGCTCCCATTCATTATCGCTCATCAGAACTGTATCATCCGCAAACAGCAGTATAGGCAGCTTCCACTCATTTCCCTCCCTTTTCAGCAATACACCAACATCCACTCCTCTTCCAAGTATTTCTTTCATGACTCCATCCATATATACAGTAAACAACCACGGGGACATCACACACCCCTGTTTCAACCTAACACTCAGGTCAAAGAACTCGCTCTGCTCGTTCTCCACACGTACTGCCGCCTTTGCACCCTCATACATGCTCTTCACTGCTTTCAGCAACTTGCCATCTACTCCGTATTTTCTAAGTACTTTCCACATGCATTCTCTATCCACTCTATCATAGGCCTTTTCCAAGTCCATAAAGGCAACATACACCTTTTGTTGCTTCTCCAGATATTTCTCCACAACACAATTCAGGGTAAAAATCTGATCTACACATCCTCTTCCCTTCCTAAAACCTCCCTGCTCGTCGCCTATCCATTTCTCCGTTCTCACTCTCGCTCTCTCAATCACTACCCAACTGTACACCTTCCCTACTACGCTTAAAAGACATATTCCTCGGTGGTTACCACACACTCCTCTCTCCCCTTTGCCCTTATATAGGGGGACTATTATGCCAGTCATCCAGTCATCGAGTGCATTCCACTTCTCCCATGCTAGTTTGCACATTTTCCATACCCATTAGATCACTATCTCCCCACCATACCTCAACATTTCCCCACACACTCCATCTGTTCCTGGTGCTTTCCCCAACTTCACTCTTTTCATGGCTTCCCACACTTCTGACCTCCTGATCCCCACCTCCTCCTCTACTACTTCTCCTCTTCTCCCTCCCATACCATATCCAACTATGTTTCCTGGCTCTTCATTGCTTACATTTAGCAACTCGTTGAAGTACTCCCTCCATCTTTCGACTCTCTCTTGCTTCTCGGCTAGCATTCTCCCATTCTTATCTTTCACACCCTTACTGTTTCCCTTGCTACCTTCCCTAACTTTCTTGACTTCTTTCCAGAACAGTTTTTTACACTCCCTCCATTTTACACTCAAATTCCTTCCAAATTCCTCATCTTCTCTTCTCTTACTTTCCTTCACTAATCTCTTCACCACTCTCTTTCTCTCCACGTACCTCGCTCGTTTTTGCCTCTCCAAATCTTCATTCCCTCTAGTACCCAACCACTCTCTATACGCTTTCTTCTTTTCTTCCACAGCTATTCTTACCTCTTCTGTCCACCATGCTGTACCTTTCACTCCCCTCCCTCTTCTCCTCACTCCACATACCTCCTCACATGCGGCACAGATTTCTTCCTTAAACACCTTGCTTATCTCCTCCACTTCCTCCATATCTTCCAGGTCGAACCCCCCTAGTCGTCTTTCTATTGTTCTCCTGTAGTCTTCCCTGATTTCCTCCTCCTGTAGCCTCTCCACCCTCCTCACCATTCCATCTTCCTCTCGCCTCCCTCCAGCTCTCCTCACCCACTTCTTTTGTATCCTAACCCTAACTACTACTACATAATGATCAGATAGACCCCCTCCAATACCCTTATACACCCTAGAATCCATCACAGATTTCTTAATTCTTTCATCCACACATAATAATTATATAATCAATCAGTGACTTTCGTACCACCACTGTCTTATCCTTCATCGTCCTCACCACTTTCCATGTGCACTTGTGTATCATTCTGTGTCGGAAGAAGGTGTTGGCTATCCACAACCTCATCCCCACACATATGTCTACAAGTGCACTACCATTCCCATTCACCTCTGACGGTACCCCCCACCCTCCCACCACTCCATCAACTTTCCTATCACCCACCTTACCATTCATATCCCCAATCAAAAATATTCTTTCGTTCTTGTCAAACTTACCCAGGCACGCCTCCAGATTCCCCCAGAACTCCTCTTTCGATTGTACAAGTTCATCCTCTGTCGGAGCATACACACACACAATCACCCACGTTTGTATTCCTACTTTCATAAATGTATAAATGTATGTAATGTAAATGGGCTAAGTAAACAATTCTTATCTATCTTATCTTATGACGTCTGGCAATAAATAGATCAATAGTACGAAAGGACACTGGCTATCTTTTTTATAACTATGATTACGGGCGTACATAAAGAAGGTATGTGGAGAAAAGGTTACTAAGAATATACAAAGTAAAGTGAAAGTTGCTGAAAGCGGTGAAAAGCATGTATGAGGAAGCGTTCGCGGCAGAGTGTGTAGAGGATGAATAGAGCGAGGTCTCTTGGTCAGAATATTAGGTTTAATCAAGGGTGTGTGATGTCCCCATGCTTGTTTAGCATATACAGTATATGGATGGAGTCATGAAATAAATGGATGTTGACGTACCCCAGGTTAGATAAGGGGGTGAGTGGAGGTTGCCTGTCCATGAGAAACGGAACCTAAAGGTCAATGTGGTAAAGATTAAGGTTATAGTCTTTGAAGCATGGGCGTTGATAGAGGGACATAATCCAGAGTGAGAGGTGTGGATATTAGCTTTCGAAGAAATCTACGAGTAGTCTCGTGAAGAGAGACCGTTAAATGAGGGAGTACGGGAGTAATATGATTATGATGTGCTGGAGACTGAAGAGAAGTTTTAGTAACATGCAGCATGTGGAGAGTGAGAGAATGAATACAAGAGAGTATGAGAGTGAGGTAGAAAGGCAGAGAGGTAAGGCAGATAGAAAGTGTAGGGGGGGGGCGGGGGGAGTTGAGAGTTATAATTTATGAGTGAAAATTATGGTGTTGTGATAGAGGAGGGGCGTGACTGACGGCTGACAAAAGAGCATTTCATCCAAGAACAACTTCTTCAGTGGAGGTGGAGTAAGATTGTTTTGCCAATCAGGACCAATGCGTTGATCTCGAGGGTTGACATTATTCTACTTTTGGGGTCCCATAAGACACAATCTTGTTTTCCCTAATCATAGACTACAGTAGATCTGGACTGGACACGAATATGGACCTTTGCAGTAAGGGACCCAAAATCGGAGAATGAACCCCCAAGTTCGAACCTCGAAACCACGAAATTATCAAATTTTCTGTCCAGTCCAGATCTACTGTAGTCTATGCCCTAATATATTATTTACATTAATAATATCCCACTATCGCATTTTTCTACTGCTAGATATGTTGAGACTATAGTTTAGTTTGTCGACCAATTAATAATAGATTTAATTTCCTTCTAGTACAAAACTACCTAACTGTCCATGAAGAGTGGGAAGGCAATTGGCAGATGACCTTTAAACCTGACAAATTATACTATACTCGTTTCACCCGTTCTAATAATAGTATCCCTTTCTCCTATAAACTGCATATTGTAGTACCATCCTGGACAACATTCTATCCCATAAAAAATAGCATGTCCACATCTCGGCAGACATGTTGTGGACCATGCACACCAACAGCAACAGAAATAAGGCTAACAAGAACTAGGGGTCCCCGCCTTGAAAACTCTCAAAGTGTAAAGCAAGCCTAAACATTTGAACACTTAAAACACTTGTTCGGCCACACTTGGATGACTGTGACATCTTCTGGGACTCACACACTTACAATACTATTTAAAATTACAATTCTGCAAGCTGGATAAGACATGATTATAAACACACATTTGTCACTTTGCTTAACCCGGGAAAGATGCCAGGACTCTTAAACAAAAAAATTACTGGGCGAAGGCGCTGGGAATCTTAAGAATTTAGGCATAAAAATGCCTTTCAAAACACCCCACTGGCACTCAAAACAAAGCAATATGATTGGTGATGGGCTGGTCTAGCAGAGTAAGAGCTGAGCGATCTCTGCCATACCCATAGCTTATTCTGACTGTTCTTTTTAGTTATATATTTTCTAGATCTCAAGTGACAGCGTCTTTTCCGTGGATTGACCTCCCTACTGCCAACCTAGACGTTGGCAGATTTGGAACCAAATCGTCACATTTTTCCTTTGCCCCTCAACTTTCCCTTCATAATTGCTGAGGGGCACAGAGCCTTGGATGGGGCTTTGGTTTCCTGGGCGTTTCCGCACCCTCCTCAGCTCCCTGCCTTGTAGTGGCTTCGGTCACCTGGGCTTTGTTATTGGTAAGCAGGGAGGGTTCTGTGGGTGCGCTTGGTTATGGCCTTGGCCTTACTCTGGACCTTGGGGCTGCTCGGCCAGATAGCCTGGGAAACAGCTACAACAACAACAACAACAAAGCAATATGTGATTAACACTTTGGCTACGGGCATATTTCCGCCTATTTGTGCCATATTAGGGCTCATTCAGGCACTCCTGATTGATTAGGGAAGTGTCTGAATGAAATGAACTGTATTCAGCCAAAACTAGAAAAAAATAGCTTCAAAATAACACCAAAACGAGCTTTGTATCTCGCGGGGTTCACCCTCAGCGCTACCATAAACATTCGCTAATGTCGCGCTACATTTGCCTTCGCCAGCACTGTATAGCTCGCGAGACTCTGACTCAGAGCTCTCAGTGCTGCTGCCGCCTGGCTGGGGGAAGGACGTGTGGCCTGTCACACTCCCGCTCCCTCGCACTCGATTCTAAAGGCTGTAAGAGGCTTTAAAAGCCTGTAAATTGCTGTAAATTGCCATGGCGGTCGGGAACGTCTCCTACAGGCAATGGGTTAAGTGAGATAATTCCCATGCATACCTTCTATCACTCCTCCACATGTGTCCCCCCCCTCCCCCCTTCATCAATTATCCGGTATTTTCCCTATTATTCTCGATATTTATCAAGTATTTTCGTGCGAGGACGGCTGGGAGAGAAGGGGAAGGATGGGGGAGTGTATCTTCGGCCCGCTAAGCCAACCTCAGACCTCCCCTTGTCTGTCTGGGTCAGATTACGACCGCGGGTCTAAAATACATGATTTTCACCAGCCAATTGCTGTTACCACTTGTTTTATTGCTTTTCAATGTTCATATCTTGATATTAAAAGTAAAATAGATGCATATGGATAAATAATTATATGGTAAATATGACGATTTTCGTCAGGAATGAACCAAAATACCTTCGCATGGCGGGACGTTTCAAATACCGTAGCTTCGCCTTTTAAAGGTTAAACAAGACATTTGACAAGACCCAATTGTTACATCAAATCACTAACAACTTAGTAGACAAAGACAAAGATATATATGTACTGTACACTCTACAAACATGTGAATTAAGAGATGCAGCTACATCCTAAAATACCGTAATAGCATAGAAGCATTCATATTTAGTAACTCAGTTTTTCTGTGCAGCATCTAATAGTGGAATCACCTCCTATTTCATATAGTTAATAGCTCCACTCCTGACTCTTTTAAAACTAGGATAACTATTCAATATCTCCCCAATCGTAATCCTTCTTCTGATCCTTTTCATAATTCACTAACCACCGCACATTAACCCTCCCAAGAGTGACCCTTTGCGGGTCCCACAAAGTAAACGTAAATTATTCTTTGGTAGCCTCCCTCTCGGGTATCAAGACGTCTGACAATAGATCAGAGATTCCAAACCTTTTCCTAGTCATTCCCCACTTTTGTTATTTTTGTTTATTCCCCCCTCCTCTTAAACAAATTACAACAACAATTTTTGTTTTCAATAATAATTCTATTACAGATATATATGACTGGAACAAAAATACAATTGTACAAAATAAGTATGATATAACAGAACGATATAACTGAAATAGAGCATAAAATCTACAAAAATAATTATGAACATAACCATTTCATTAAGATTCCAATTTAAGTCTTCGAAACACATATAATATACTGCCATTGCAACTGGTATGCACATCAATAACATCAATGTGAACCCTGCCCTTGCCGCTATGCTACTAACTCTGTTATTTGTAGAGCTGTTAGTAAAAAAAGAACATCTTCAGTCACGTTCAACCATAAAGTTTGAGACTGTCACTATCTTCACTAATAATTATGTCATCATCACTACTACTATTACCATGGCATCCTACAACTATCACCATCATCAATACAAGTATCATTACTATCGTGCAATACGATACTTAGGCTATAGGCTAACGGTCGTTTCTATGAATAATGGATATAAAGTAATACCGTGATTGTTGAAAGTCAAGGAATATGAATTAAGTTATAAAAGGTCTATTATGCTGCTATATAATATTAATATGGTCCTTTGCAGTATATATGAATATTATCATATTATTTATTATTGCTTTAAATCATCGTATCAGCGAATCCGGTGCGGTACATAATTTTCTCTAGCTCGCAACAGCAAGCTAGCAGGCTGGCGTACCTAGAGATGGCCAGCAGAGCGTTCAAAGAAAAAAATATATACTGTAGATGCTGAATTGTGGGGAAGAAGTGATGGTGGATGAGTGTCCTGATAACGGAATACCAAAAATTAAGCATTGTTGTGCCCGTGCACAATGGGAAAATTGATAGGACAGGATAGGAGCAGCCAATCAGGGAACAGGTGATAATATAAACCAAATCTTCACTTTTCAACAATGGTATACATTTCCTAGAAAAGTACATACCAGGGCATAGTTTATAATACAGTGAACAGACAGAGCTTTCAGTAATAACATTTTAAAGTGTATCTGGTTGGAGCAGATTAGGAATGATTACAGTAATTAAAGCATGTACAGTATAATGGGGTAAGAATAGGAGGTGATATTTGGTACAGTAGTTAGTGGTCTGTGCCGAAGGACAAAGTTGCGGATCTGTAAAACACTCGATCTCTATCTTCGTAGATACTACAAGACATAGACATTCTACAATGAATTACAGAGACACACCAACTCCTTTGGTGCCAATTATGTTCACAGGATTACTATTGCTATGACCATACATCAAACCATGATGTACTCTTTCTATTGATTTGAGGTGTATTGGTTGTATAGTTCATAAGTGCCAGTTTTGGGTATATGAGCATGTGACTTGCCTCCTTTAAGTTGGCCATGCTCACTCGGTGATTTTGGCGGTTGACTATCTCCGAGTGGAAAAAACCTAGGAGAGGACCACATTAACTCATGGGTGAGGCAAGTTTAGTGAAATAAACGAGAAATACTTTGGATGGATCCAGTTGTGACCTCTGACTTCGCCCAAGCATAGTGTCAGAGAGTGAGTTCAGCTATGCGTTGTCAAAATATAGTTATGCAATGATGAATTAATCTACTGAGGCATAACAATTACTTGTATGGCATTGTCCAACAAAATTGGGCGAAAGTCGACGTAAGAGCGTTTGCCAAATACAGAAACTAGATAAGACTAACTTACAGTTAAATTTCATGTATTCTTCTATTACTCAGATTATACAAGAACTGCACTTTTGACCATGTCTTGCCTGAGTTAATTTCGGTGCTGGTTTGATAAGTAGTCAATTAACTGATTCCATAATGCACTGGGAGGTTGGGCCACCAACCCTTCCTTGTAAACAAGTTAGCTAATCAAATGGATTACCTCGGAATATGGAGGCGATTCATTTATGGCCATATCCACATGGATCATAGCGTCTAGCAATAGATAGATAGACTACTGTATAATTATCCCTCCATTGTAAAAACTAATAGTGTTCGTTTGCCACCGTGCCACAGGTGTGGGTGTGTGTCGGCGTGAGTGTGTTCGTCACAGGCTTCTTGATCTGGATTGTTCGTTATTCGATGGCACTGCTCGAGGAAGAGGAAGTGTGGAGCAGGTCAGCCTTACAGGAGGTCACATTCAACGTGTACAGGTCACTGGTGGTACAAGGAAACAGGCTCACTACACTCAACTGGCCTGTCAGACTCCTCACTATTACTTGGTATCTCTACTGCTACTATATTTATGGTAAGCAAAGTATGCATTTGTCCATAGACAAAACTGGTAGAACTATACACTACAATACATATTTTATTATATGCCATGAGTGTTTTGATTTGGCGTTTGTAAATCACGCTATGCAATTGCAAATATGTGACAATTTCAAGTAGACAGAATAGTATTAACTAACGTTTTATAATGTCAAACAATTACATTGATCTAGACAGTTTAATGTGATTAACATTAGAAGTGTTCCACTAAGTCAGAAAAGCTGACATGGTAACAATGTAGAATGCTCAGCAGCCAACTCAAGATTGTTAATGGGTTAAATAATTCCATGGTACCAAAATTATTATTCAGGTTCATTGATCTTGGCCGTGAAGACAACAACAATTATGTATTGCTGTAAATTGTAATTATATATTTTGTTTTGTTCTATATTTATGCATTTTTGTGTTTTTGTATCATTACTGTTTGATGATATTCATTTTTTATTTTGTATTGTTCATGTTTGTGATATGTGTCATAAATTAATTCCCGATTCCGCTAGGAGGCAGGCTGTGTTTTGCTGAAATGAGAGACTTTTGACATATCCAAAACCTTTGAAGCACTACTTCTATACAGCTGCCTCCACGACACTGAACACTTATACCAAAGTTGTTCACAAGCCAAAAATTACCAAAGTGAACCTGCCAAACATCTGATACACTCACTAAGTAGGTCGTTACACTGTGTTTTGTCGTCTCCGGAACCTATGACCACTATACCTTGTAAACGGCTGCTACACCATTGGATTTATGTTTCTATGTGAATGAGGGAGGCAAAAGGCAGAACTGCCTGTGTCAAGTGCCTCCCCCAGAGTTGAAACAGTGACAGGGCCAAAATCAAGGGACGTTCGAGCCAAAATGCCTGGACACACAGGGTTTGAAGCAATTTAAGTCATAGGGAGAGGGAAAGACTGATTCTAGGAGAGAGTTCCAGAGCTCAGCTGTTACATAGAAGAAAGACTGAGAGTAACGTTTCACTCGTGGGTTGGAGAGTTGCACATAATAGGGGTGGCATTGTGTTGAAAGACAGGTACCACATGCCCTACGTAAAGGAGGTGGTATACACTGGGAGAGCTCTGAGGAACACTTATTATTATAGTAGCGATAGAATAGCGAGAGAGATGCAACATTGTGGCGAAGAGAGAGAGATTGCAGAGAGTGGACAGGAGTTAATGATACGAAAGACCTTCCTTTTAACTTTTTCTAAGAGTGCGGTGTGAGAGGATCCTCCCCATGCATGTGAACAATACTCAATACAAGGACGCACCGTGCCCCTGTACAGAGCAAGAAGCTGTGCAGGGGTAAAGAACCCCTTGAGGCGGTTGAGTATACCCAGTTTCTTGGAGGCTGCCTTAGCAAGACTCGTAATATGGTCCTTCCAAGTGAGAGCAGAAGAAAAAGAGAAATCAAGAATATTGAGAGAAGATGAAGGATTGATTTTTGTATTTTTGAAATATAAGGGAAAGTCTTCGGGAGGTCCGGACGGGTAGTAAAATAGAGAAATTGGGTTTTGGAAGCATTAAAGGCAACAAGATTTTCTCTTCCCCAATTGGAAATAGTAGTTAGATCAGTGGATAAGTGTTCTATGGCTTCATTACGTTTGTGTTTGAGGGATTGCTGGCTGGGGAGTTCTGGAAAAATAGTTGAGTAGTTTAAGGTAGTGCCGTCTGCGTATAAATGGATGGGACTGGAGGTACGGTTGAGAATCTCATTTATGAAAATTAGAAAGAGAATGGGAGACTGGACAGAACCCTGAGGAACACCAGAGTTGATAGGATAAGGAAGTGAGCAATGGCCATCCACAACCGCAGATATGGAACGGCCGGAAAGGAAATTAGAGACAAAGGCACAGATGGAGGGATTGAAACCGAAGGAGGGTAGTTTAGAAATTAAAGATTTGTGCCAGACTCTATCGAAGGCTTTCGATATGTCTAGTGCAATAGAAAAGGTCTCACTGAAGTCCCAAAAGGAGGATGACCAAGAGTTAGTAAGATATGAAAGAAGATCACCATACTGGCGATCTGAGAGTAGATTATGAGAAGAGAAATGCTTAAGAAATTTGGAAGCAAGAATAGTTAAACAAACTTTAGATATACAAGAGATGAGAGCAATTGGATGATCGCTGGAGGGTTGAGAGCGGTCACCCTACTTTGGGACATGTTGAATGAGAGGAAACTTCCAGCAAGAAGGGAAGATGTTAGAGGAGAGACAGAGATGAAAGAGTTTGCCTAGGCAGGGAGTCCGCACGGAAGTACAGTTTTTTAGTACAACAGGAGGAAGACCATCCGGACCGTACACCTTCTTAGAATTAAGCCCAGAGAGGGTAGAGAATACATCTTTAGAAGACATTAGGATATTAGGCATAAGTAGGAGAGAGGTGAATGGAGAGAGAGGAATAGCACCGGAATCATCCAGGGTGGTTTTTCTAGCAAATGTTTGAGCGAAGAGTTCAGCTTTGTCAGAGGAAGAAGTGATGGTTGTGCCATCAGAGTGGAAAAGGGGAGAGAAAAACGAGGAAGAAAAATTGTTGGAGAGGTTTTTGGCTAGATGCCAGAAAACTTGGGAAGAGCTAGAGTTAGATAGTTCACTGCATTTATTATTGATGAAGGAGTGCTTGGCAAGTCGAAGAACAGATTTGGCTTGATTCCAGGCAGAAACATAGGAAGAATGAGATTCTTGAGTTTTAAGGCATCGGTACCGTTTGAATGCTTCCTTCTTGTTGCGGACAGCAGTAGAACAAGCGTGAGTAAACCAAGATTTGTTTGCATTAGACTGAGAGAAAGAAAATGGAATGTATGCTTCCATGCCCGAGAGGATTACCTCGGTAATGTGTTCAGCACTCTCTGAAGGTCCACGGCCACGGAAGGAAAAGTAATTCCAAGGGAAGTCAAAGAAGTACTGCCGAAAAGCATCCCAGTCGGCAGCTCCAAAGTGCCACAAGCGCCGCCAGTTGGGATGATCAGGTGGCCGAACCGGAGAGATAGGACTGGAGACAGATATTAGTTTATGGTCGGAGGAGCCCAAAGGAGAGAAAAGATTTATAGTATAAGCGGAAGGGTTAGAGGTTAGAAATAAGTTAAGAATATTGGGCCGATCTCCGAAGCGATCTGGGATACAAGTTGGTTGCTGGACTAACTGCTCTAGGTCGCTTAGGATAGAAAAGATGAAGGCTTGTTCATTAGGTTGGTCAGTGGAAAGAGAGGAGAGCCATTGGCGGTGGTGAACGTTGAAATATCCTAAGATGGAGATTTCTGCGAAAGGAGAGATGGATAGAATGTGTTCCAATTTAGAAGTTAAATAGTCGAAGAATTTTGGATAGTCAGTAGAATTAGGCGAGAGATAAACAGTGCAGAAATATTTAGTTTGAGAGTGGAAATAAAGCTTTAGCCAGAGAGTTGAGAATTCAGAAGAATCTAAGTTGGGAACATGAGAGATAGCAAGAATGTTGCGTACATAGACGCAACTTCCACCTTTGGTTCGAAACTGAGGATAGAGATAGTAGGAGGATACAGAGAAGGGTTTTCTGTCAGTAGTCCCAGACAACTGTCAGTAGTCCCAGACAACTGTCAGTAGTCCCAGACAACTGTGTCGTGGTGAGAAAGAGAGGATCATGGTTGGCAGAGGAGAGGTGGTGTTCCATAGAATGGAAGTTAGAGGAGAGGCCATGAATGTTGCAGAAGTTAACAGTAGGAGTACTAAGTAGTGGTCCAGAGCATTTTGTGGAGTCGTTGTCAGAAGACAGTCGGATGGGGGCATTTCTGGTCCCCCCCCCCCCCCCCTGGAAACTCCGAGGCTGGTCGTAGAGTCGTCATAATTTTTTTTGGTAGAGAGATAGTGAGCTATGTAAGGTGTTTGTAGTTTAGTGTATTGATAGTAGGAGAAAGTGTTTTGGAGGGCAGGGTGGGGTTGCCCTCAGTGTTGATGAGGCACAGAAAAGATCAACTAGGGATGCCAGGTGGTGAAACAAGAGTAGTAGCTGTCCTTATCAACCACCTAGCACTCTCCGGAAGTACCGCCCTGTACGGATACCAACACCAAAGTTGTTAACAGAGCCAAAATGAACAAAGTGAACCTCCCAAATTTCCAATACCGACTGTGGTGGCTCTTGCACCCCGAGATTAGCTAGAAGAGGATGTAGCAGAATCGGGATGTAACGGATTCATCCGCCATTATAAAGCATTATAGCGAATAAACTGGGAAAAAGGGGGGATATTAATTAATCACCAACTGGTAACTGTTCACGGTTCAGGAGAGATAAATTAACCCAAACCTCTTCTAGTCTATCTGCCCGATGATGGTTTGGAATAAAGACAAAGGCTTCCAATTCCTAGTTTTATTTTGTATGCGAGTACAAGAAATATATTCAAGAGGCCACGTAACTTGGCAATTATTTCATTCTACATAGAATAAGCTTTTAGGGGTGATGTATTTTATTATTAACTGGGAAACTAAGACTATAACAGACTACACCAGTCACAGTATATATGGTGTTATGCATAAGCTACAAACAAGTACCCTATACTAAGAATAATATTTAAGTGAGGTCAACATACAAGTGCATAGAACAATATCTAAGTGAGGTTAAAATACAAGTACTAAGAACCATATGGCGAGTAATATTAAGTATATATTTTATTTTCTATGTGAATAGTGAGACAAAAGACAAATTGCCTGTGGCGAGTGCTTCACCAGAGTTGAAAGAGTGACAGGGCCAAAATATAGGGACGTTCGAGCCAATATGCCTGGACACACAGAGTTTAAAGCAATGTAAGTCATAGGAAATGGGAAAGACTGATTCTGGGAGAGAATTCTAGAGCTCAGCTGTTGAATAGAAGAGAGATTGAGAATTGTCCAAACTCTGATATGGACAGTCTTACTTTAAGTATTACATTAAGTTTCTAGTATTAAGTTTGTGGGATCAATAATTATATAGAATAATTAATTATGTTCTGTATTGGATATTGGGTAATCTATCATTCCTATGAACTTAGGTAATTATAATTGGGTGGGAAAATATAATACCTACCCATTCGCGCGTGCGTGATATTGGCGGACCTCTCGCGAATATTGTGAGGGTCCTGCACTCTCTCCCTAGCCGCCACAACTACCAGACCGTCTGCCTAAGCTCTCGTGTTTTCACCTCACCTTTCGCCCCATTAGTGATAGTACTTAGCTTATCAATTCTCCATCTATTCATACGATTCCATAGATCATTAATCATCATTCCCATCAATCATTAAGTATAGTGGCCCCCTTCTTTATGCATCAACTCTATCCTATTAGCTATCACTCCCGTTTCCCACACGCCATCTTGAAACAACGCCATGGCTCAACAGCTCAACTAGGCCCTACAGCGCTACTTCCAGTATTTAGGTGATATAAACTATTGTATGGTATTTTTATACAGTCCACTATATAATCCTAACTACGAATATCCATAAGAATAACGTTTCACTCTTGGGTTGGAGAGATCTACAGAGTAGGAGTTGGATTGTGTTGCAAAACGGGTGCTACATGCTCTACGAAGAGGGGGAGCTCTGAGGAACACTGATTATTGTAATAGCGGTAGAATAGTGAGAGAGATGCAACATTACAGCGAAGAGAGAGAGACTGCAGAGAATTGGTGAGTGGGCGTGAGTTAATGAGACGAAAGGATTTATTTTCTACTTTGTCTCGAAGTGCTGTGTGAGAGGATCCTCCCCTCACATGTGAACAATACTCAATACATGGATGCAGTGTGCCCCTGTACAGAGCAAGAAGCTGTGCAGGGGTAAAGAACCCCTGGAGGCGGTCGAGCACACCCAGCTTCTGGGAAGCTGATTTAGCAAGAGTGGCAATATGATATTTCCAAGAGAGATTAGAAGAAAAAGAGACACCAAAAATGTTAAGAGAAGATGAAGTGTTAATAAGTATGTTGTTGAAGAGTAGGTCATAGTTTTCTGGAAGGGGGCGACAAGTAGACAGATGGAGAAATTGAGTTTTGAAAGCGTTGAAAGTAACAAGGTTTTGTCAGCCACAATTAGAGATAGTGGAGAGATCAGAAGATAGGTGTTTTATGGCCTCCTTACGTGAGTTTTGGAGTTTCTGCTGTGAATAATATTGTGGAAGGCTAGCTGAAAAGTGTAATATAGAGTCGTCAGTATATGAGTGAATGGAGCTGGAGGTGCAGTTGAGAAGTTCGTTAATGAATATTAAGAAGAGAATTGGAGATAGGACAAAACCCTGAGGAACACCGGAGTTGATAGGTTGAGGAAGTAAACGGTGTCCGTCCACAACCGCAGCTATGGAACGGCCAGAAAGGAAATTAGAGACAAAGTCACAGATGGAGGGATAGAAACCGAAGGAGGGTAGTTTGGAAATAAGAGATTTGTGCCAGACTCTATCGAAGGCCTTCGATATGTCTAGCACAACAGAAAAAGTTTCACCGAAGTCCCGAATGGATAATGACCAAGAGTTAGTAAGGTAAGCAATAGCGGCCCTTAACTCATAAGCTGCGCAGCTATGGTATTTGAAAGTGCCCGCCATGCGAAGGCATTTTGTACATTCCTTACTAAAATTGTCAATTTACCATATATATAATTAATACTTATCCATATGCACCTATTTTACTTTTAATAGGAACATTGGAAAGTAATAAAACAAGTGGTAACAGAAATTGGCTGGTGAAAATTGTATATTTTAGCCCCACGACTGTAATCTGACCTTGACCGGCGAGAGAGAAAAACCCTCCTTCTCTTGTGTCTGGCATGGTACTGAGAGGCAAGGAGAGCTCTCAAACTGGCTTAGAGGGTCGGAGATACACTCCTCTACCCTCTTTCCCACCTGTCCTCGCACGAAAATACTCAATAAATATCGGGAATGATAGGGAAAATACCGGATAATTGAGAAGGGGGAAGAGGTGGGGGGGAAGGGGGGAGCACATGTGTAGGAGTGGTAGCAAGTATTGGAGGGGAATTATCTCACCTAATCACAAATTGCTTTGTTTTGATTGCCACTGGGGTTTTTAAAAGTGTTTTGTTAGGCCTTGGATCTTAAGAGTCTGGCCACATTTGCCCAGTAGAACCTCTTAAGAGTCTGGCTGCAGTCCAGAGATTAAGGAAGCCATACTTGTGGTCTGAGAGCAATTGGACGACTGAGCACTTGAACCTGGAAGACAAAACGGACATGAAAAAGAAGGGGGAAACAAGGTAGTGAGGATACCTAAAATGCTGTATAAACGACTGGTGCTGTAAATCATATACAGTAAAATAGGAAAGATATTTACATACTCAGTTGCATAGACAGAGTCCTCTATAGAAGATTGAAATATAAGTCCTATGCAAATATTGCTGAGGGGACAGAGTGTGTATTGTGTGAGTCTATATATAAAAGGGATCTTCAAAGAAGAGAACAACTCCTGGTAGAATTATACCTTTGCCCGTAACTTGGAAAGTATAGATATCCCTGGGGTCTCGGGCATGTTAGGGCCAGGGCTTCTCATCCTCTTTTTCGTCTTCTTCTTTGGGGTCTGGTTGTAGTCTCGTCTGGTTGCCTTCTATGGTATCTCGAAGGAAGCCGACTAATGTATCATCTTATGTTCATTATTACTCCTCACACTATGATAAAGTGAAGCATTCAGTTTTCTCGTCCATGTTTCTACGAGCCTTTCGTATTTGTAGTCCAGAGTTTTTAGATGATGAAATTCAATGTATATATGACACAGGTATAAAGTTAAAATACCCTAAATCTTTCATTGATGTTTCTCTCAAAAAGCAAGATAATAATTGTATAGAGTTAATCCTAAACCAGAAACTACTGTTCATAATATGCTAAAGTTACCATACAACGCCTCCATACTCCTCCAGGTACTTCCTATGCTGAAACCTTTTAATGTTAGTGTTGTTTTTTGTAACAGCAATACTGTTAAGAATATACTCATAAAGAATTCTCCTGATATGTACGGTGGATGTATATATAAACTCCCTTGCAAAAATTGTAATAAGGTATATATTGGACAAACTGGAAAACAACTAGCCATTCGAATTAAACAACATGTGACAAGCGTTCAAACAGGACAAGTCTCAAACGGTGTCTTTATACATGTTCGAGATTATGAACACAATATTGATTGGGATAATGCTTCATCAATTGTTTCATGTAAATCATATGTTGACCGGAATATAATATAATCTAGTTTCATTAACCATACAGATAATATAAACATGAATATAAGCAGTGGCATGTACAAACTATATCATTAAGCATACAGATAATATAAACATGAATAAGCAGTGGCATGTACAAAGCATACAGATAATATAAACATGAATATAAGCAGTGGCATGTACAAACTATATCATTAAGCATACAGATAATATAAACATGAATATAAGCAGTGGCATGTACAAACTATATCATTAAGCATACAGATAATATAAACATGAATATAAGCAGTGGCATGTACAAACTATATCATTAAGCATACAGATAATATAAACATGAATATAAGCAGTGGCATGTACAAACTATATCATTAACCATACAGATAATATAAACATGAATAAGCAGTGGCATGTACAAACTATATCATTAAGCATACAGATAATATAAACATGAATATAAGCAGTGGCATGTACAAACTATATCATTAAGCATACAGATAATATAAACATGAATATAAGCAGTGGCATGTACAAACTATATCATTAAGCATACAGATAATATAAACATGAATATAAGCAGTGACATGTACAAACTATATCATTAAGCATACAGATAATATAAACATGAATATAAGCAGTGGCATGTACAAACTATATCATTAAGCATACAGATAATATAAACATGAATATAAGCAGTGACATGTACAAACTATATCATTAAGCATACAGATAATATAAACATGAATATAAGCAGTGACATGTACAAACTATATCATTAAGCATACAGATAATATAAACATGAATATAAGCAGTGGCATGTACAAACTAGATCATTAAGCATACAGATAATATAAATATGAATATAAGCAGTGACATGTACAAACTAGATCATTAAGCATACAGATAATATAAATATGAATATAAGCAGTGGCATGTACAAACTAGATCATTAAGCATACAGATAATATAAACATGAATATAAGCAGTGGCATGTACAAACTAGATCATTTCATTGTTAATTGTATTTGTAAACAAATCAAAATTTAGGGTTTTATATATTTGCAATTGGAGATAAGGTTTTATTACTGCTTCAGACATACAATGCCTTCTGTATTTTAACTCATATTATTGACTCGATCTGTCGTGAATCCTAGCTGGTATACATACCGTAGTTTGAATTTCCCGGGTTCACGACAGCTGGTTCCTTTTTGTTTATACGCAATACTTTATTTATCTTTGTGGATAAATATTACTGTGGTTGCACCAATTATATCTTAGTTTATTTTTTCCCTTATTATTTAATTACGGGGGACGATATAGAACCCTTAAATATATTTTATATTGTCACGATAAAAGGGAATCTCAGACACACTTCACACAGACTTCACTCCGCCAAGACAGACCGCCAGCTGCTGCCACATAACAACAAAACTTCCCTGATATTTGCCTCCCGACATGTCCATCACCTAATCGACACTCTTTGCATCACAGCTAAGTTCCTTTAATACTAGAAGTACTTCATAGATATTACTGGGACTACCACAGATAACCTACACATACATGTTTACAAGTAAGTCAAACGCTGACCCGGTGTCATTTTTATAGCCTAGGCCAATTCATCTTTCCAGGTTTAGTTATTTAATTTATATCCGTTTCTCCTCTACCCCCTAGGAATAATAAACAGGATATAATTGGTGCTCTGACCAGGATACTGGGCCATCTGTTGTATATTGAAAACAATTGAGGGGGTATTAGGCCTAGGCCTGACTTGTCTGCCTTTGTATAGAGCTGGGCGATCCAGTGGATATATGCCGAGGGGCGCACCGGGGAAAGCTGCAAGGGCAGGGGGCGTTGGCTAAGAGTTTGTGCCATCGTCCGGTCGTTACCCTGTGCCCTTGAGAAAGGTGGCCCTCTTCGGCCATTCCTATGTACGGGATTTTCCGCTGGATCGTCCAGTTCAGTGCCCTGCTTTTTTTGTTAAACAGATCTATAGACCAGGGGCAAGGGTGGACACTGTCAGGCAGACCTCGGCCTGGGATGCGCTCCTAGCCTACAAGCTGGATCTTACATTCCTGATCCTCGGGGGAAACGATTTGACCCTGCAGACTGACCTTCAGCGGGTGGCCCTCGGACTCCAGTCTCTAGCTGAAGAGATGGAACAAAGGACTGGGGGTCACTGTCTGGTGGTCAGTCTGGAATCTAGGATAAGCCCTAGGGGTATGACCCCCGAGGAATACAATAGGGCCAAAAATGGTGTGAACCTCCGCTTGCGGAGAAATCTCCCATTTACCCCATTTACCAAGCAGAGGTACTTTGCCATGGGGATGAGTAAGACTGACTTGTGGGACGGAGTTCATTTAGATGCGCCATTGAGCCGGAAGGTGTTAGATAGGCTATTGGACAGAGCGCGTTCCTTCTTTGAGGAGAAGGACAAGGCCGAGGAGGTGCAGTCGACGCAATAGGCTAGATCTAAAGACTATGACGACGGCTGTGGCTGTTCCTCCTTCAGAGGAGTGGTGATCCTTCTTTCTCTTTTTTTCCTTTATTTTTCAGGCATTAACTTTGTAATTTGTTAAAATTTAATATAGTAAAGTAAATATTGTAAAGTAGAGTAATATGACATAGGGTAAATTTCTTTTTCTTTGATCATTTGTAAACTCACAGGGGGCACGCGATCTGCATGCTTCAATTTGCTTGGTTGCTGTCGTCATCAATGTAAGCAGGTTAGCCTAGGCTTAGAATAGATTAGAATAGGTTAGCCTACAGTGACGATTAGTATTGTTGTTCCTTAAGCTTTAGTTACCGTAAATTTTGTAAGAATGGAGGAGAAAATAAAGTCATTGCGGCGGTTCAGGGCCGCCAAGAAGGGAGGGATTACGAAGCTTACCTCTAATCTGTCTGAATTTATTGAACATGCTGCTACACTGCATGATGTAAAGGGTGTGAAAATAACTTTAGAAAAGGCCCTAGCTGATATCGAGTCGTATAACGTAGAGTTGTATAGCTTATATACAGATGATCAGTTAGAGGAGGAGATGGTGAAAGATATGCAGTATGTTAATCAAGTAAACAGTCAGTTAGCTGAGTTAGATAGTGCTCTACAGATAACCACTACTGGTAGATCTAATGATAGCGCAGCAAGTAGGAAACAGAAGGGTATTAAGCTACCCTCCCTGAAGTTGCCAGTGTTTGACGGGGATCCAACACAGTGGGTGGGTTTCTGGGAGCTCTTTGATTGTAGTGTTCACTCCCAAACAGACTTACCTGACATTCAGAAATTTACGTATCTAAAGGGACAACTTAGTGGTGAGGCTCTACAAATTGTGAGTGGGTTTAGTTTGGTCGCTGCAAGTTATGAACCAGCGGTCACTATATTGAAAAACAGTTATGGTCAAAAGGATCGCATCAAAGCAGCTCACATAGCGAAACTGTGTAATCTCCCGCATCCTAGCCAGGAGGTCAGTGCTCTGAAAGATTTTTCCGCGTCATTTGAGTGTGCGTTAGAGTCATTACGCTCTATGGATGTAACAGTAAGTGAAATGTGTGCAGTACTGTTGCATAATAAACTTCCTAGTGCACTCTCTGAAGTGATTAACACTTAAAGAGCGGGGCCCGATTTAAGTCCGTATCTGAAAAGCAGCAAGTTAGGAGCATTATTAAGGCTTTTAAAGAGTTCAAATCGAGTGCAAATGGCAGGGAGCGTAGCAGGCCACACGGCCGACACCCAGGGCTTACCGCCGCCCACTGACCTACGCTCCCTCTGTTCTCGAGAGGCCGGGTAGCCAGTAGTGAGCGTAGCTGGGAAAAATATGCCGCTATACGCTAAACTCCCATGTTGGTGGTAACACTGCATCAAAACGACGAGTGCTACGTAGCTCGTACTGGTCTCATTTTGAAGCTTGTAGCGCCTAGTTTTTTTCTGAATACATTTCTTTTCATGCAGATACTTGATTGATCATTGAGGAGGGCCTGAAAATGCCCAAAATAGCCCCAAAAAAACCCGCTAGACGAGGCTTAAGCGTGAATTAAAAGACAACTGGCTGGATGTGGATGAATATGTTCGTGTGTTTAACCCTTGTCTAGCGGGTGGTTTTGGGCTTATTTGGGCATATTCAGGCCCTCCTTCATTATAAATCAAGTATCTGCATGAAACAAAAATATTTAGCAAAAAACTAGGCACTAAAAGCTTCAAAATGAGACCAGAACAAGCTACGTAGCACTCGTGGTTCTCATACAGTGATACCAGTAACATGGGAGTTTAGCGTATAGCGGCATATTTTTCCCAGCTATGCTCACTACTGGCTACACTGCCGGCCTCTCGAGAACACAGGGAACATGAGTTAATGGGCGGCGGTAAGCCCTGGGAGTCGGCTGTCTGGCCCGCTGCGCTCCCGGCCATTTGCACTCAATTTTAACCCTTTAAAACCCTTAATAATGCTCCTAACTTGCTGCAAATTGGAACCGGACTAAAGTCCGACCCCGATCTTTAAGGGTTAAGACTGAAGTGTGCAATCTAGAAAGTAGACATAATCCACTAGAACAGTTTGGGGCGACCACCACAGCAGCATATGCGGTGTATCAGAAACTCGATACCAAGCAGAAGTATGGATGTAAGTTGTGTTTAAAGACAGGACATTTTTGGGCAAAGTGTGCAAAATACAAGAACAGTCCCGCCAAGGCCAATAGAGCAAGGGAGTTGAAATTGTGCGTCGGTTGCCTGTCATCAGAACATGGCAGCCAGGGGTGTACTAACCCTAAAATTAGGCCGTGCCGATTCTGCCAACAGAAACATTTTAATTATTTGTGTCCGATGCCACGCCTTGAACAAACTGGGCAACCAGTAGCCCCTGAACCAACAGTGACCATGGCTGTGGCTTCGGGCCATAATGCAGTGTTGTTGCCTACCATTCAGATTCCCTTAACCGACAGAAACGGTCATACCAGTAAAGTAAGAGCTTTGTTGGACAAATGTTCGCAACGTACCTTCATCTGGCACTCTGCTTTATCGCAGCTTGATTACGTTAGGGTCAGTAAGGAACAGCTAAGGCTCCAGGGATTTACTGGCTCACTTGGTAGTACTGAGTATGAAATAGTAGAGTTAACCTATCATCACAGAAGGAGGGTATGTAAATTGAGGGCTGTTGTGGTGGAGGAGTTACCAGTATACAAACCAGGGAGAGGATTAGAGATGGAGGTAAATGCTATCAAGGCTCGGGGGTACAAATTAGCCGATCCAGGTATCACTGATGGAGATATGATAGGGTTACTGATTGGGGCGGACTTTTATAACCACTTTGTACATTCAGGCTATGTCAGGGAAGGAAGTATAGTTATGTTACCCACAATTTATGGCTATGCACTGAGTGGCACTTATCAGTCAGATATAGAAGAGACCCATGTAGAGTTAGTCACTGTTCTTAAGTTAGCAGTAGACCCTTTAGTGGAGATACAGGAAGATATTGGCAGTAAATCTCCAGAATTAAACGAACTGACAGCTCTATGGGACTTGGACCATATTGGTATAAGTCCTAATGAGACTGGTAAGGGTGGGGAGAGAGTCTTAAATAGATTTTCTAAAATGGTACAGTATTCCGAAGCACAGGGACAGTATAGAGTGGAACTGCCGTGGAGAGATAACATAGATAAATTACCTGATAACTTTAAGTTAGCCCTGGGCAGAATGAGAGGCTTGCAACCTAAATTTACAAAAGATCCCAACTACTGTCAACAGTATACAAAGGTTCTGGATAATCAGATAGAAAGGGGGTTTATTGAAAGGGTAGAAAACAAGAATCAAGCTGGTCATCTCTGTTACGACCGGGACTCATATAAAACAAGGGCTCTTAATCATTGGACTAGAAAGGCACACAGCCACAACGGTAACACTAGATCCAACCCTCGAACTTATAATGCCGGCGCACAAAAACACCTATACCCTCCAGAGTTAAATCTGCGATAGCGGGGTATCCTATAACTCGGTATAAATTCACTACTACTACAGGCTGATGATCTCTGATACAGCCTGATCACAACAACATACAATTACGTTAATAATGTATACAAGGAAAAGATAGAGATCTTAATAAAATCACTGCAATGATTTAATGCAAACTAGAAGAAGGTGTATTTAAAGTTACTCTAAACAATAATAAACTGTCACTCCTATATTAAAGAAAGTGGATGAAAGTCCTAAAGCATCGAACAGGAATCTTCTTAAGATGATCGAATCGGATTTTGAACTGTTGTATAAAGCAGTAACAAGATATGACAAGTGTAGGGACATACAATGTTAACTGGCACGGGAATAATAATAAATGCGCAATAGTATTATCTCCAACAACAAAAGAAGTACTTCTGCAGACAACTCAAAAATCCTGCTCGGGTTGTGCAACTCAACAACAACCAAGGCTTGCAAACAACGTGAATAAAAATGCTGCATACATAACATAAGAGCTTATAATCCTAATCGGGTGTCTCCTAGGCTAATAAAGTCTAGCTGGGATGTAGTAGGCTAGGAAACAATGGCTGAGCAAGCGGCTCATAGCCTAGCGAGGTCCTTAAGACTCTGCGGCCAAATTACATTAAATGACGGGGTGCTCTCTTGAGAGATCCAGATCGCTAGTATCTGGTTCTCTCCTGGCGACCCTCTCAAAGTCAAAGCAAAACGAGTTAGCACAGTGTTGGGTGGCAGAGGCAAAAGCCCTCACTCGCAACACAGTGCTAAACTCAAAAGGTACACAGTCAGAAAGACCACCTAGGCTTCCCACGTATCCGTTGCGATTGTACCGGTTCAACATAACCTGGTACACATCGGAAATCACAACAACAATAGCCTCACCCTAGTCTAGACTTAAATAGCCCAGCAGACAGCCAAGGAATAGGTAGGGAGACACCGAGTGTGTCGAACCTCTACAGACAAAATGGTAACCCCTCCAAAATGCCTAACTAAACATGTAATATCTGAGAGCTTCAGCATATAATACGATGGCTGATATATGAAATCGTGCAGAACCAAAGGGGAGTTATGATATATAAATAGAGTGCAAGAATGAGAGGTAAGAAGTTGAGAGAGAGAGAAAGTGCTCTATAGGTAGAAGTCGGGGGACAGGTGGCAAGGAAGATGTTAAGGGTATGCTGGTCAGGCAAGCTCTGAGCAAGAAAGACACCGAGGCAGCAGGAGTGCGGGGGAACCAATTCCTGACGCGGCGGGAGGGTTGCAAGGCGGTGGCCAGCCACTCAGAGGGCCTGGCCGTTGCATGACGTCCCCGAGACAACACATATCACTACGCGACTACCCTCTGCCTCCTGTAGTTACTCACTCACACTCTCCAGCTGTATCATTCAGTCTTATACATTAAACTTATAACTGATGATATAAAAGAGAATGCATTGTCACAGTCGAAAATAAAGACCACTTCTATACTGCCTGTGACATGACGATTCACAAGAAAGAAAGTACAACATTGTAGATAGACTGTAGCCCATTTCACTGCCCTGGCGAGCACTAGTGGCTACCGGGAGGCGATTCTGCCAACGCTGGCAGGCGTCACACCCCGCCCAAGATATAGGACGCTCAACATTAGGCGAGCACGATATCTGACAAGGCAGAATGCTGACAAGACCCGTCACACATAGCCACTCCACCAGCAATGAAATGCAAAGCTCAAGTCTTACATAAAACAGCATATCAACATAAAGAAAATCTTATAACCCTTCCCAAACATAATTGTATAATTTAGCCTACTATGCTCCCTGAGCGAGCTTCACAGAGCCCAGCCTCCTAAGTGAAAGACAGGTTCAACTTAGGACTTTAGCTATAATATTGGCAACTTACAATTAAGTATCAAAAGAAAGAGTTTTTATGTGATTTTTTGTATTTAATTTTAATGTTGTTTTTGGCGGTTGCTCTACAGGGGCAAGCCTAGTTTTTCTCCACTCTCAACACACACTGACTGAACGGCGAGAGTTTTCCTGCAAACAAACCCTCCCGTGACAAACAATCAGCCAAAACATTATCAGTGCCCTTAGCATGCCACACATCCATCTTGTGTTCCGGCAGCACAACAACACCTGGCACTGATAACCTGCCTAGTTCAACACAAGACTGGCATTTCTCTTCGCTCTTTCCGGCAACGGGGCCTGCCAAAAGCCTTTCACTAGTTCTACCTTCGTGATAGATGATGCAGCCCCGAAGCGGTCTATGGTGTCGTCAACTCTCGATAAGGTGTAGGCGTCTGTCAGGGAAAATGCACACACTCTCTTGCAATCAACACACACACTGATCTTGCCACTTAACATAGGTTGCAAAGTTACAGGAACGACCACTCACGACATTCCTTATCCCTCAGACCCTTCGTCAACACGTAATCCAGCTCTGCTTGCACCACAGGCTGTCGAGCAGGATTTATACGGTAGGGAATTAAACTGAGTCTTGCACCGTCTCCAGCCTCCATGTCGGATTCTACCCCGTACATCAGGCCTGGAGAAACAACAAACATGCGGATGCACTGCCACAGCCTAGTAAACAACTTATCTCGCAGAACAACATGGCTAGTGGTCTCCCACAACCCAGACGAGACCGCAGCTGCTAACCTGTAGTCTCCCTCCTTCTCCACCTTCGTCCCTAGAATAGCCAGGTCATGAGAGGGACAATCAGTACCACCTGTGCAGTCACTCCCATAGTTCATTATTGCTAAGGCTTCCCCACCGATACCGTACATGCGCACCCCCGCATTCCTTGCAACTACATCTGCCTGCGCAGCATCACCGCTTTTAGCGACATGACCAGATACAGTCGGTCTATGGTAGGGCTGTTGCATTCGACTAGAGCAGCATTGGGAGGCTATGCGACGACCGGGCATATCCATTCCACAGCCAACCTCACCAATCTGCTCAAGTCTTCCTTCTGACCACCACCCTTTGCAGCCATGGGTCGACCCAGACCTGACAACCATGTCCAAGACTCGTCGCCCACCTTGAACCACCGAAACAACGAGGCTAACGGTCTCCCAACATTCACGTGACCTGCCCACGGAACATCTTGCACCGCCTGAGTTGTGAGGCTCGGGTGCTCGGCACGACCAGTGGGGTATGAACCGAGCTGGTGCTGGAGCGCTGCACACTGCTGCTCAGGCAGGCGCTCTAGCGCTTCCAGAGCCACCATACTCGTGTCCCCCGCCCACTGCTCCGCCGAGGCATGACAATCCCTATTCTCCTCCACCTGTGCCCTACTGCCCCCCTCTCCTTCTCCACCTTGGCCGCTGCAGACCAAAGCAGTGACAGCAGGCTGCTCAGGTGGTTGCCTCACAAACTCCTCCAACAGGTTCACATGACATGTTCCCCCGTCCTCGTGTTTGATCTCGACAGCACCATTACCACACTTCTGAACTTCCGGATCCTCCAACTGCAGTTTACAAATATCTGAGGGAACCAACCTGTCTAGATGCTTCCGAAGCAACCCAAGTCCTCCCCCAATATCAAACTGAGCAACCCTTTTGTCTCTCTGTGTGTAACGTTGCTGCCTCGGAGTCTCTTCCTGCCCTACCTCCTCACTAGCTGTGACAGGTCCTGGGGCTTCTCCAGACTCCAACAATGGTGCCAATACTGAGTCGCCAAGAAGAGCTGCTGGTACTAAACTCTCCAAACTTTTACCAACATTAGCCATCTTCTTCCAACCGTTCCTCCGTTGATCAGAAGACTGAGGAATAGGCTGTGACACTTTGGATGCAAGAGATCTTGTAACAACGCAAGCCATAGGTTGTACATGACACTTCTCTACCCACTCCTGTTCCTCCCTACTCACGTCGGCCGGCTTCTCGGCAACGACTAAGGGTGAAACCTCAGAAGTAGGCACCGGAAAGTCGTTGCCGAGAAAAAGGTCGACGCCCCCAACTGGCAAGTTCTTCACAATTCCCACATCCAACCCTCGTGTCACACCATCTACCTCCAGTTCCATCCTGACCAACGGGTATGACCTGATAGCATTGATACCTTGCACCACAACTACCCGTGCCGCGTTTATTAGTCTACCAGTAAAGTTCTTCATCAAAGTCTGAGAGGCACCCGTGTCTCGCAACAGCTCAACTCCATGCTTCTTACCAGCCCACTTCACGCAGCCACGCCCTCGATGGTCGCAAAAGACATCGCGGACAGGGTTCGAGCCTTCCGGATTCTTCTCCACTGGCTGTGTCCCAGCCTCTGACGATATACCCCGGGCAAACTCAGACGACTTCGGGGACACCCCAATGTTGCGAGCCAAAGACACAACTGCATTAGGTAGCTTGCTTGGACAGGCTCTTGCAAAATGCCCCTTCTCATGACAATGAAAACAACTCTAACTCCCCCTTGGGCTTCCCTTGAGGTGGGGAAGGGCCCGGACCCTTGCTAAACGGGACGGTACTAGGTTAATGGTCAGTTTTGGTGTCATTGCTCTTGTTCTTAGTGTAATTATGTGTATCAGTGTTTCGGGGAGGGGGATGATTACGCTCCTTATTGCCTGCATCACTTCTCTGTGCAAGACCGCACCCACGAATCAAAGATAACCGAAGGACAGCCATCTCAGCTGCCTCCTGAAGAGTTTTCGGGTTTTTCTCTTTAATATTCAACGTCAGATCGCCGCCCGTACACTTGAAAAATTGTTCTAGAAGCATCAGCTGTTTTAACTCCTCAAACGTCGATGCCTTCTCAGAACGCAGCCAGTTTCTAAATGCATCGGACAGATCCCGGGCATGCTCAAGAAAGGTGCACTCACGACCCTTTGTTACACCCCGGAACTTCAATCTGTACGTCTCTGGTTGTAACTCATATGCCCGCAGGACAGCCTCCTTCAGTACCTCATAATCGATGCAAGACTCCAAGGGCAACGCATCATATGCCTTGAGTCCTTTGCCAACCAACCTAGAGGAAACAAGGGCTGCCCACTTAACCTCGGGCCATTGTTGCTACCGGCACTTCTTCTCAAAACGCATACAAAATTCAGCGACACCCGACTCGTCAAATACAGGGACCAACTTGAGCAGGTGCGATAAAGACTGATCAAGACCTCGATTCCCAGAACCGAGACGCTGCCCTGTCGACTCCACCCGAGACTTCTCAAGATCTATGTCTGCACAGTACTTCGTAGCCTCAACCCGAAGCTCAGCCTCACGTATGGCCTTTCTCTCCTCAGCCTGAAGCTTAGCCATCTCAAACTCCCGCTGCTGCTACTCAGATTCCCGCTGCTGCTGCTCAGATTCCCGCTGCTGCTGCAGCTGCATCTTAGCCATCTCAAGCTGGAAGAGCATATCTGGAGTCAAACCTTGGGGAGGACAAGATGCAACAATTGGTGACTCACCCAAGTGCAAACCACGCTGCCAGTGACTATCGGCCTGCGGGAACGTACCCGGCTCCGGAGCCCGAGGGGGCGCCATGGTAGGAGTCGAGTGGAATGGGGGCTGGGCCGATGGTGCCCCAGCTCCCGCTCCACCCGAAGCCCCACGCACCCCGCCAAGCACACAGGGCACCAGGTCACCTCTCGACATGCTGCTAGTGCCCACATGCCCCATGACCGTGGCCCAACACTGGAGACCATACCGATCAATCCCCGACACCCGGTCAACAGTAATAGGTATCTCCAGAAACTTCCTTGCATCCTCCTCACTAGTTATAACTCTAATGCCTTCGGACAAACCCCGCTGCTGCACCTCAGAGTCTGTTTCCCGTACTGTGTCCCCACTGTACACTGATCCGTCGTCTGACATATTGTCCACCGAAAATTCTCAAAGTTTAAAAAAAAAAGAGAAGTACCTAAACTCTTATGTAGCACTATTCACTCAAAAATGCTTGAAGACTCTTAAGTGTTATACTACTTGCCAAAAAAAATTTGTGTCCACTATATTCCTTTAAACAAAAAAAAACAAATGACCACAACACTACTGCGTCACATTTTTCCCTTGCCCCTCAACTTTCTCTTCATAATTGCTGAGGGACACAGGGCCCTGGGTGGGGCTTTGGTTTCCCGGGCATTTCCGCACCCTCCTCAGCTCCTCGTCATGGAGTGGCTTCGGTCACCCAGGCTTTATTGTGGTCGGCGGGGAGGGTTCTGTGGGGGCGCTCAGTTGTGGCCTTGGCCTTGCTCGGGGCCTTGGGGCTGTTCGGCCAGGCAGCATGGGGAACAACAACAACAACAACAACAACACTCCTGCAATATTTCTCTAAGTTCACAAAATCCAAAGCAAGGTCGCCATTTGTTACGACCGGGACTCATATAAAACAAGGGCTCTTAATCATTGGACTAGAAAGGCACACAGCCACAACGGTAACACTAGATCCAACCCTCGAACTTATAATGCCGGCGCACAAAAACACCTATACCCTCCAGAGTTAAATCTGCGATAGCGGGGTATCCTATAACTCGGTATAAATGCACTACTACTACAGGCTGATGATCTCTGATACAGACTGATCACAACAACATACAATTACGTTAATAATGTATACAAGGAAAAGATAGAGATCTTAATTAAATCACTGCAATGATTTAATGCAAACTAGAAGAAGGTATATTTAAAATTACTCTAAACAATAATAAACTGTGACGTCACTCCTATATTAACCCCTAAATGTCGGCGCGCAACATAAGTTGAGTATAATTAATCTGGACTATCTGGCGGCGCGCGACATAGGTCGTGTGGCAATTTCAGCACGTAATGTTGCTGAGAGAGAGAGACAAGTGGTGGCAGGAGAGTAGCGAGCGTATGACTGCTCCAGACCACCGCGGCGAACCTACTGACACGAATCCCACCTCCTCCCTCCCTCTCTTACTCGCTACATACTGAATTGTATGGGGAAAGTACCGAATTACATGCTTTTTGCACTCGTGTTGCGCGGTTGTTGCAAGAAAACTAGCCGTCATAAAAGGATCGTTATGGTGTCATTGGAAAGCTCTGTTTATGCCCTTTCAGGGATAGATACTTGTTTTACGCTCTGGGTCTTATTTAGGCATGAAAATGATCACGTAAACAGCCCTATTTTGGCTAAAAACAACCCGCTGGGCGGTACATATAAATAGACCGCTAGGCCGCTAATATGGTGTTAAAGAAAGTGGATGAAAGTCCTAAAGCATCGAACAGGAATCTTCTGAAGAAAGTCTGATGTTTCTTAACCCTTCTTTGGTGGCGCGCATCATATGTCGAGTGAAAGAAATTTGGACTATGTGGCGGCTCACAACATAAGTCGTGTGGCATTTTCAGCACGTAATGATGCTGAGAGAGAGAGACAAGTGGTGGCAGGAGAGTAGCGAGCGTATGACTGCTCCAGACCACCGCGGTGGACCAACTGACATGAATCCCACCCTCCTCCACCCTCTCACACTCGCTACATAGTGAATTGTGTGGGGAAAGTACCGAATTACATGGTTTTTGCACTCGTGTTGCGCGATTGTTACATGAAAACTAGCGGTCATACAAGGATCATTGGGGTGTCATTGGAAAGCTCTGTTTATGCCCTTTCAGGGATAGATACTTGTTTTATGCTCTGGGTCTTATTTAGGCATGAAAATTATCACGTAAACAGCCCTATTTTGGGTAAAAATACCCCGCTGGTGGCTACATATTATTTACCGCCTAGGCCACTCGTTAGGTGTTAAGATGATCGAATCGGATTTTGAACTGTTATATAAAGCAGGAACAAGATATGACAAGTGTAGGGACATACAGTGTTAACTGGCACGGGAATAATAATAAATGCGCAATAGTATTATCTCCAACAACAAAAGAAGTACTTCCGCAGGCAACTCAAAAAGCCTGCTCGGGTTGTGCAACTCAACAACAACCAAGGCTTGCAAACAACGTGAATAAAAATGCTGCATACATAACATAAGAGCTTATAATCCTAATCGGGTGTCTGCTAGGCTAATAAAGTCTAGCTATGATGTAGTAGGCTAGGTAGTAGGGGTAGGCAGCCCCGCCCAGGGAAGTACTACCGCCAAGGTTTCGGGAGACTCAGGGAATAGCCTGAATTCCATTTTCTCTCCCAGGCCTTGGTAGCTGGATACATATCTTTCTGCCTCACACATCAGGGGTATCAGGAAAACCCTCTTTATATAACATACACATCCAACTTCACGACATTGCCCTACATCGCTATCCTCTATCCATAAAATACTACTCTTCCCACTACATACCATCATGTAACACCATACACTTACCTTAAATATGGCAGTACAATTGTTAAGAGCAAACCTGGTGGTCCCTCGGATATCCACCCCCGGCAGGGTTGGGTTATTGACACAGGGCCCTCCCGGTCGTCATCATGCGACTGTGTCAAGAGCATTGCAACGTCCCAAAGCTGCTTGTCAGTACAGCTATTTCTTTAGTAATATAAGGGGACTTCACTCTAACATCAATTCTGTACACCAATTTCTTCAAGCAGAATCCCCTACTCTCCTTTTTTTGACAGAGACTCAAGTAACATCCACATCTGACACATCTAGATTTAATTTTTCCAGGTTATCAACTGCTCCAAAATTTCAGACCTAAAGGTGGTGTATGTTGCTTCGCAAAATCTGAAATTGCCCTGGAGGAGGTTACTAGTTTCAATTGTCCCTATTTTGATTATTCTATACACAAATTAATTTCTGCTGGTAAATTTAAATACATATGTTGCATCTACCGTTCCCCAAATACTCCTCCAGAGCAAAGTCTTTTTGATTCTCTGTCCTCACAACTCAGTGTCCTCAACTTAAATGCTTCTTCTGAAATCACTGTGTTGGGTGATTTTAATGTCCATAATGTTGAATGGCTCACTCATTCAGCCAGGACTGATGATGCTGGTCTTGAATGTGAGCTATCTGCAGACTCATTTAATCTCATTCAACTAGTCAACCAACCCACCCGTGTACCAGATAATCCTAATCATAATTCCCACCTACTCGACTTATTTGTAACAACCAATTCAGAAAATTATGATGTTACAGTGAGGTCCCCACTTGGATCTTCTGATCACTGTCTGATACAGGCCACCTGTCTATCACCTACCACACCTTCCCACTCTGAACCTGTTTTGGTGACTAAATGGCATTACGATAGGGCAGACTGGGAGGGTCTTCAAGGTTTCTTTATTGATATTCCCTGGACCTCTTTCTTTCTAATGATGCACACTCCACCTTGAGCCACATACAAGATTTTGTAAAAATTGGAATGGAAACTTTTATTCCTCATCAAAGTACAGTAAAAGATCTAATTCACCTAAATGGTTTGACCATAATTGTGCTAGAGTAACTGAACAAAAAGCAATAGCCTACAATGCATACACAAGATCAAAAACACATGAAGCCTTTAATTACTTTAGAAACATCAGAAATCATGCCAAAACTGTATTAAACCTAACTAAATCAAACTTTCTCCATAAGCAGGCAAATAAACTTCTAAATAATCCAAATGATAACAAAATATTTTGGTCTACTCTTAACTCATTCAAATCCAACTTCACTACTGCTTCATCCATTCCACCATTAAAATCTCCGACTGGCAATCTTGTAAGTGACCCACGAGGTAAAGCTAACCTTCTTGCAGATTTTTTCTCCACCAACTCAACCTTAGATGACATAAATCAAGATGTCCCTGTACTTAATTTTAATTCACCTGAAATTCCCTCACTTAAGATCCACACCAGACATGTCAACACTATTTTGCAGAATCTCTCAGTAGATAAGGGCTCCTGGTCCAGATGAAATTCCTCCAATAGTACTTAAGAATTGCTCCTTGGTGCTCGCTCCTGTATTGGCAAAATTTTTCCGTCTGTGTACTCATACCTCATGCTTCCCAGTACCCTGGAAAGAGCAAAACATCATCCATCCAGTTCCTAAAAAAGGTGCCTCTTCAGATCCATCAAACTACAGACCAATAGCTATAACTTCCACTTGGCAAAGTTTTTGAAATTATATTAAATAATCACATAATTAAGCATCTGGAGAATAATAAATTAATCAGTGATAGGCAATATGGTTTTAGACGATGTCGATCAACTGCAGACATTCTTTGCCTTCTTACGCATCAAATCAACCAAGCTACAGACCAACATGGTGAAACACATACAATAGCACTGGATATATCAAAGGCATTTGATAGAGTCTGGCATCAATCCTTATTGTCGAAGATGTCACACTACGGCCTTGCATCATTAGTTCCACTAATTTCTTCTTATCTTCATAACAGAAAAATACGTGTAATGGTAGATGGCCTTTATTCTCAATTTCACTCAATAAATGCTGGTGTTCCCCAGGGATCAGTTTTGGCCCCAACTCTGTTCCTCATCATATCAATGATCTCATATCTACCACTCATAATCCAATACATTCCTACGCAGATGACTCAACACTCCACAGTTCCTTCACATTTACCAATTCTTTCACCCAACCGATCTTATAAATTCAAAAAAAAACACTGCAATTTCTCTGAACCAGGACCTTTCTAGAATTAATGAATGGGGACAAGAGAATCTAGTTTCCTTTAATGCACAGAAAACCAAGTACATTCAATTTTCTAACCGACAGAATCTCACTGACTCCCATATATTTTTTAATGATGTAAATATTCCCACTTCCCCTAGTATTGACATTCTCGGTGTAACATTAACTACTAACTTGAGCTGGACACATTATGTTAGAAGCATTGCTAAGAATGCCTCTAAAAAACTGGGACTCCTGTACAGAGTTCGAGAATTCTTCACTGACGAGCAGTTGGCCGTAATATATAAAAGTCATGTGCGCTCTCAGATGGATTACTGTTCACCTCTGTGGGGTGGAAGTGGAGTGGTTGCATTGAGGCAGTTGGACAAAATTCAAAATAAAGCTATTAGATTAATCAATAACCCTGCAATCACACAGGACCTTCCTACATTAGCCATACGAAGAAACGTTGCATCCCTTGCATTATTCTACAGATATTTTCACAGCAATTGTTCCGAGGAACTTGCTTCAATTGTGCCGCCTCTCCACATCTTTCCCCGTAGAACTAGGGCAGCTGAGAGCGCCCATGAATTTACACTTTCTCCTCCACAATGCAGAACTTCTGCTTATCAGAATTCATTTATCCCCAGAGCTACTACTCTTTGGAATTCACTTCCCTCGAATTGCTTTCCACAAACTTACAATCAACAAATGTTTAAATCCAGTTGTTACAAACATTTTATGAATGGAGGATGCCTTTAGGCACATGGACCTTTTTGTTTTATCTGTGTTTTTCCTTCCTCCATTCATTGTCTCTTAAAAAAAAAAAAAAAAAAAAACAATGGCTGAGCAAGCGGCTCGTAGCCTAGCGAGGTCCTTAAGACTGTACGGCCAAATTACGTTAAATGACGGGGTGCTCTCTTGAGAGATCCAGATCGCTAGTATCTGGTTCTCTCCTGGCGACACTCTCAAAGTCAAAGCAAAACGAGTTAGCACAGTGTTGGGTGGCAGAGGCAAAAGCCCTCACTCGCAACACAGTGCTAAACTCACAAGGTACACAGTCAGAAAGACCACCTAGGCTTCCCACGTATCCGTTGCGATTGTACCGGTTCAACAAAACCTGGTACACATCGGAAATCACAACAACAATAGCCTCACCCCAGTCTAGCATTAAATAGCCCAGCAGACAGCCAAGGAATAGGTAGGGAGACACCGTGAGTGTGTCGAACCTCTACAGACAAAATGGTAACCCCTCCAAAATGCCTAACTAAACATGTAATATCTGAGAGTTTCAGCATATAATACGATGGCCGATATATGAAATCGTGCAGAACCAAAGGGGAGTTATGATATTAAATAGAGTGGAAGAATGAGAGGTAAGAAGTTGAGAGTGCTCTATAGGTAGAAGTCGGGGGACAGGTGGCAAGGGAGATGTTAAGGGTATGCTGGTCAGGCAAGCTCTGAGCAAGAAAGACACCGAGGCAGCAGGAGTGCGGGGGAACCACTTCCAGACGCGGCGGGAGGGTTGCAAGGCAGCGGCCAGCCAATCAGAGGGCCCGGCCGTTGCATGACGTCCCCGAGACAACACATATCACTACGCGACTACCCTCTGCCTCCTGTACTTACTCACTCACACTCTCTAGCTGTATCATTCAGTCTTATACATTAAACTTATAACTGATGATATAAAATAGAATGCATTGTCACAGTCGAAAATAAAGACCACTTCTATACTGCCTGTGACATGACGATTCACAAGAAAGAAAGTACAACATTGTAGATAGACTATAGCCCATTTCACTGCCCTGGCGAGCGTTAGTGGCTACCTGGAGGCGATTCTGCCAACGCTGGAAGGTGTCACATCCCCCTCACTACTTAGCTCACCATGGTATTACTAAGGATAGTGTTACTACGCCTGTATGGATAGTGTTTGACTGTTCGGTTGGATGGACGAGAAGGCGTTCAGTCTGAATGACTGTCTCCATACAGGTCCATCGCTAGTGGCTGACCTCACCCAGGTACTTCTACGCTTTAGATGCCATCAATTTGCCTGGGTGAGTGATATTGAGAAAGCATTTCTCATGGTGGGGTTGAGTGAGAAGGATAGGGATGCTACTAGGTTTCTGTGGCCCGTTGATCCCTTGGATGTTGCAAGTCCTTACATTGTCTACCGGTTCCATGCAGTTCTGTTCGGGGCCACCTGTTCCCAGTTCCTCCTTAATGCTACCATTCAAAAACACCTGTCTATGATACAGGAGAACAGTGAAGTAGTTAATAAGCTAAAAAGGGGTTTGTATATTGATAACTTGCAGGGGACTGGTGATGATGTAAGTGATTTGCAGCAACAATGTTGGGATGCCTGTAGAATATTATCCAGCGCTAACCTGTCTTTACGTGAGTGGGTCACAAATAATGAGAGTTTGCGGGAACTGTTGCACCTGAAGGGTATAGCTTCCGCCAAACAAGACGGGGTTAAGGTACTTGGCGTTGCGTGGCTGACTGATAAGGATATGTTACAGGTTAATTTCCGCGGAAGTAGCCCTGCATTGGTTACAAAACGCAAGGCTCTAAGTCTAACCGCGAGTGTGTTCGATCCTCTAGGAGTGTTGCTACCGGTAACCATCAGGGCGCAGAGGTTCATACAGGACTTGTTGAGATTAGAGTGTGGGTGTGATGTACCCATTCCAGATGACATGAGAGCTAACTGGCAGGGTATTTATGACGATATGATAGATAGTACAGGTATCATGTTTCCCCGTCAGGTCACTAATTCTAAGAGGGTTAGGCTGCATCTTTTTAGTGACGCTAGCTCAGTAGCATATGGTGTAGCGGCCTATGCGGTTGGTGATGAGGTAAGTAGATTAGTAATGGCCAAAGCTAAGGTGGCACCTATTAAGTCCCTCACCATACCTAAGATGGAGTTGACTGCTGTTCTTCTCGCCTCGGAGTCCCCAGGGGGGAGGACCATAAATACCCCCACACATGCCCGACCTTCCCCTGACGACCCCTCTAAAGATTCTGGACCACGGCCTGTCACTCTTACTATCAACTTCTGCAATATTCGCGTGGCCTTTCCTCTAATTTTCACTTTATCGAACACCATCTCTCCTCTTCCAAACCTGTTCTTCTTTTTCTCACCGAAACTCAGGTGTCTGAAGCAACTGCCAGCAGCCCCTTCTCTGTATCCTCCTACTTTCTCTATCCTAGTTTCAAAGCCAAAGGCGGATGTTGTGCATACGTGCACAACAAACTCACTTGCTCTTGTGTTCCCGATTTAGACTCCTCTGAATTCTCAACTTTATGGCTCAAACTATCCTGTCATTCTCATACTAAATATTTCTGTGCTGTCTATCTTTCCCCTAACTCGACCGACTTTCCCAATTCTTCGACTATCTAAACTCTAAAGTGGAACACATTCTATCTATCTCTCCCTTCTCTGAAATCTGCATCTTAGGAGATTTCAACGTTCACCACCGCCAATGGCTCTCCTCTCACTCTACTGACCCACCTGGTGAACACGCCTACGTCTTTTCTATCATAAATGACCTAGAGCAGCTGGTCCAGCAACCCACCCGTATCCCGGATCGCTTCGGAGATCGGCCCAACATTCTTGACTTATTTCTGACTTCCAACCCTTCTTCTTATACTGTCAATCTTTTCTCTCCTTTGGGCTCCTCCGACCATAAACTTATCTCCATCACCTGTCCTATCTCTTCAGTACGGCCATCCGATCCTCCCAGCCGGCGGCGCTTATGGCAATTTGGCGCTGCCGACAGGGAGGCTCTCCGGCAGTACTTTCTTGATTTCCCATGGAATGACTTCTGCTTCCGTGGCCGAGGACCTTCGGAGAGTGCTGAACGCATTACCGAGGTAATCCACTCGGGCATGGAAGCGTACATTCCATGTTCTTTCTCTCAGTCTAATGCAAACAAATCTTGGTTTACTCACGCTTGTTCTACTGCTGTCCGCAACAAGGAGGAAGCATTCAAACTGTACCGACGCCTTAAAACTCAAGAATCTCATTCTTCTTATGTTTCTGCCCGGAATCAAGCCAAAACTGTTCTTCGACTTGCCAAGCACTCTTTCATCAATAATAAATGAACTGAACTATCCAACTATAGCTCTTCCCAAGCTTTCTGGCATCTAGCCAAAAACCTCTCCAACAACTTTTCTTCCTCGTCTTTCTCTCCCCTTTTCCACTCTGATGGCACAACCATCACTTCTTCCTCTGACAAAGCTGAACTCTTTGCTCAAACTTTTGCCAGAAACTCTACCTTGGATGATTCTGGTGCTATTCCTCCCTCTCCACCCCCCTCTCTCCTACTTATGCCTAATATCCTAATCTCTTCTAAAGATGTACTTTCTACCCTCTCTGGGCATAATACTAAGAAGGCGTATGGTCCGGACAGTGTTCCTCCTGTTGTACTTAAAAACTGTGCTTCCGTGCTGACCCCCTGCCTAGGCAAACTCTTTCGTCTCTGTCTCTCCTCTAACGTCTTTCCTTCTTGCTTGAAGTTTGCTTTCATTCATCCTGTCCCAAAGAAGGGTTACCGCTCTCAACCCTCCAACTATCGTCCAATTGCTCTCATCTCTTGTATCTCTAAAGTTTTTGAAACTATTCTTGCTACCAAATTTCTTAAGCATTTCTCTTCTCATAATCTGCTCTCAGATCGCCAGTATGGCTTCCTTAAGGGTCGCTCTACTGGTGATCTTCTTTCATATCTTACTAACTCTTAGTCATCCAACTTTCGGGACTTCGGTGAGACTTTTTCTGTTGCACTAGACATATCGAAGGCCTTCGATAGAGTCTGGCACAAATCATTAATTTCCAAACTACCCTCCTTCGGTTTCTTTCCCTCCATCTGTGCCTTTGTCTCTAATTTCCTTTTCGGCCGTTCCATAGCTGCGGTTCTGGACGGCCATCACTCATTTCCTCATCCTATCAACTCCTGTGTTCCTCAGGGTTTTGTCCTATCTCTTATTATCTTTCTAATTTTCATAAATGATCTTCTCAACTTTACATCCAGTCCCATCCATTCATATGCAGACGACTCTACTTTACACCACTCAATTAATTTTTCCAGAACGCCCCAGCCAGCAATCCCTCAAAAGTAAACGTAATGAAGCCGTAAAATGCTTATCTTCTGATCTAGCTAATATTTCCAATTGGGGTAGAGAAAACCTTGTTGCATTTAATGCTTCCAAAACTCAATATATCCATCTTACTACCCGTCAGGAACCTCCAGATACAAAATATACAACCCTTCATCTTTGCTTAATGTTCTCGGTGTCTCTTTTTCTTCTGCTCTCACTTGGAAAGACCATATTACCAGTCTCGCTAAGGCAGCCTCCCAGAAGCTGGGTGTGCTCAACCGCATCAAGGGGTTCTTTATCCCTGCGCAGCATCTTGCTCTGTACAGGGGCACAGTGCGTCCTTGTATTGAGTATTGTTCACATGTGTGGGGAGGATCCTCTCACACCGCACTCCTAGATAAAGTAGAAAGGAATGCCTTTCGTATCATTAACTCCCGTCCACTCACCAACTCTCTGCAATCTCTCTCTCTTCGCCGCAATGTTGCATCTCTCGCTATTTTATCGCTACTACAATAATCAGTGTTCCTCGGAGCTTTCCCAGTGTATACCACCTCCTCTACGTAGGGTACGTAGTACCCGCCTTGCAACACAATCCCACCCCTACTCTGTGAAACTCTCCAACCCTAGAGTGAAACATTATTCTCAGACTTTCTTCTATTCAACTGCTGAGCTCTGGAACTCTCTCCCAGAATCAGTCTTTCCCTCTTCCTATGACTTAAATTGCTTCAAACTCCGTGTGTCCAGGTATTTTAGCTTGAACGTCCATTGATTTCGGCCCTGTTACTCTTTGAAATCTGGGGGAGGCACTCGCTGCAGGCAGTTATGCCTTTTGTATCCCTCATTCACAGAAAAAAAAAAAATATATATATAGGCCTATATATATACAGTATATATATATATATATATATATATATATATATATATATATATTTATATATATATATACTGTATATATAGACCCTCGCTAATTCGGACTAATCAGGGGACGGCCAATTCCAACAAGTGCGATTTTCCATGATGTCCGAATCCGCATTGTTCTTTTCCCCCTTCCACAACACTTCACTGTCCCTGCCCCTTCACCCCATCACTCTCCTTATGTTCGAGGTCTGGTTGATGTTGGTGTGGGTGTGAAGAAGGAACTAATCTTTCGTTGCTTCTTGCTGTCCAGGTAGGCCTTCTATACACTACAGTGACCAATTCGAAGAGGCTCATAGAGAAAACTCAGTTTATCATCCATTTCCTGCAACAGGTACTTGAGAATAGTGATAAAGGTATCCAGGACATGGGCTAGGCTGTCCTTTGTTTCATAATTTTCTTCTTTTTTATCTTCGTCAGGCTCTTTCTCTACAGACCCACCGAGCACCTCCACAGCAATCTCTTTGTCAGTCTTATGTTGATGACTTGGTAGATCGATATTTTCCTGTATCCAATCTTCCACCTCGGTATCAGGAAGGTCACCCTGGTTAGCCTGCTGGATTAGGTTGTGAAAATCACTTGCCTCGTACCCATTACCGTTAACTTTGGGGATTCCAAGCAGCTTATACCAGTCATTCTTGAGTGTGTTGAATTAAATTTCTTTCCAAGCTTCGGCCAAGTTGTAGATGCAATCACGGAGGGTGTACTTCTTTAAATGTTGTACTACTTTAAGTTTTCTTGCCTATTTCATCCACATAGCCCTCCTCCTCCATTCCGTCCTCAACAATGATGAGACACTGTTCTAGAAACTTCCTCTTGTATCGCCTCTAGCAACTCTCAATGATGCCCTGGTCCTTGGGCTCGATAATGCTGGTTGTGTTTGGTGACAAATACGTGGTTTTTAGTTTCCCATTCGTGGTTTCCAACTTTGAGGTACAAGGGTGTGCAGGGGCATTGTCTACCAGTAAGATGGCAATTGCTTCGTCAGGTGGGATTCCATATATTCGATAATGAAAAGATCGTACAGCCGGAACAAAATGGCCATGGAAGACTTCCTCAGTGATCACCTGGTTAAACCAAGAACTCTTAGCCCCATAGTAGTCAACAGGCAGCTGGTTTGTTTTCATAAAATCCTTCAGATTTCTTGGCTTCTGTGCTTTTTCTACAATAATTGGGGTGAGGCAGTGACTTGCATCGGCATTGGCACAAACTAGGACAGATATATGCTCCTTGACAGTCTTGTGTCCTGGCGTGGACTCATGGTAGGCTTGGGTGCTTGTGGGAAGAGACGGCCAGTAGAGTCAGGTTTCATCTCCATTATCGAGCTGAAATAAAATGTTCCTCTGCCATAATCTTCTTAAGGTGCTCAGTGAAAGGGCCGATCACTTCTGTGTCGGCACTCAAGATTTCCCCACACACACTTCTTCTTCTTCTTATGGGGTCGGCTGGGTATTCTGTCCAGCCACGCCTTTGTAGCGGCTTCCTCCCTATTAGGAAAAGCTAGGAAAACAAGTTGGAAGAAAGATAGAACAAATATAAAAAAGAGGGAGATAATAAAGCAGTAGGATAAATACGAAATAAACAGCTTAACAGGAAACTCCTCTCATCCATTACACTCTCCTCTCTCTCTCTCTCTTATGAATCTCATTCTCACTCTCCATATATTCTTCAGGTACTCTTTAGTGTATGCTATCCTCTCTCCTATATCCCCTTCCTCCACCCTCATCCAGTCCCAAAATATACGCAATACCCATATCCTCATTCGTCTTCACTCTCCGCCATTCCTCTTCCCCCATACACTCGCACATCCTTCTTTCTACACACTCCCTCTCCCTCTCATATGCCTCACATTCCACCAACACATGCTCTAACGTCTCTTCCAATCTTTCTCCCCCCACCCAGCAATCTACACATTCTTTCACCCCTCCATTCCATCTCCATGTTCGTGGCATTCATTTCAGCTGCCCCTGCCCTAAACTGAAACAACAGCTGCGACGCCCAGTCTCCCTCATAAAAAAAATTATCTCCTCGGTCTCTCCTTCTTCCTATACCTCTCCAATGTGTTTTTCTTTTCCATCTCCTTCCTTTAATCATCTCGTCCCCTCTGCTCGATTCTCTTCATCAGGATGTTAACCAGACTTCTATCACTCTCAACTACCTTTTCCCCCGTTACATACGTTAACTCTCCATTTCTACCTCTTCTCATTCCAATCCCCTTCAGTCTGTTCCTACATTCCCTTCCCCATCTACTCTTCTCCCCTGTCCACTCGTATACTCTCCTCACCCACGTCTCTCCCAGCCTCATCTTGAATTTTAATTTTGCCATCGACATACTCTCCTCGAAGGTGCTCCACCCCATCTCTCCCCTAACCGCCTCTACTGCCGTCCATCTTTTCGCACGTAGTCCCAATCTACCTATCCTGTTCTGTACCCTTTCTAACGTCTCAATTTTCCTTCCTGCGATTTGAGAGACCATGACGCTTCCTGAACCACTAAAGCCAACCTTCGCTACACTTGAAATCTTGAAATCTGGTGGTTAAGGGCGCAGTATACTTCACACCCTGTATCCAGCCTCTAGAATAGATTCATCTCTGGCCTTTTACTATATGTATATACATGGTATAAGTAAGACTCACTGATATTTTCATCGCTCTACGTATGTGTGTGCGTGCGTGCACGCATTTTTTAGTTTATTATAAATACAAATTGTTTTTTTTAAATCGTCTCGGCGGATTTTGTTAATTCTTTGTATAAGGTAAGTTGGATAACTAGGCTAAAATCCTATGGACTTGTTTTCCCTAATTAGATACTAGATCATATTGAAAACCACAGGCAAATATAAATTATATAATATTGGCCCTATTTACAACAATTAAACAATTATTTGAGGTTCAACCAATGTTCAAGAAATCAATTCCAAGTCCAGCAAAAGTTGTATGTATGTTTGGTCTAATTCTATGATAAAAATAGAGTGAATTGGATAGTAATCAGATCAATTAATAGCCTCACATGTTGAAAAAACATAATTTTACATAAAAATAGGAAAAGTGGGGATTGGGCCTGATCATATAGATAGATAGAGCAAATAGTCTTTATAAGTTGACATTTCGTTCCTCACTTCCATGGTGTGAACGGTTTGGGTGAATAGAATAGTTACCCTTAATTTTCTATTTTCTTAGATAGCTAGGCCTTCTGCATAAATAGAAAATGTAGTTCTTTGAGCAACTAAAATATTTTAGCAATAGGGAGGGTGAGGTATGTGGGGATGGGGGGGGGGGTCCCCGTAGGGTGAGTAATGGGTGTCAGATGTGGAAATTTGATGTTTCCTACGATTGTACAGTGTCATAGGAAGCTTTTAAAAGAAAAACAAAATTGATTTTTCAATGAAAATTCCTCAAAAAAGGTGTCCTGTCCCCTTAAGACGTCGTCCAAACTTCTCCCCAGCATGTTGTATCTCTATCCCTTGAACTGGAACACTGTCGGCTTGTAACGGATGGTACCATTTGATTACTGCTGAGTTAATATCCTGGTAAGACAACTTTGCTTGGTAGCAGACAGGACGTGGAGAAGAGAGACGCTATGTTGTCGGATTTTCTCCTTATCTTGGAGAAAATTGAAGACTGTTTACTTCCCAGTTTGTATTCTTCCTGTAATATTTTAGCTTTCATGCCGCCATCCAGGTCCCTCAACATCTGGAGCTTCGTCTCAAGGGAAACAGATGTCACCTTACATTTCTCTTTACGCTTGGAAGGCATTATGGCGGAATAAGAGATGTGATACGCACCACAACAACGGCCGGACTGAAGCAGATTGGGCGGGAGATGAGAGTGAGTCAGGGAAAACAAAGAGAGATTTGACAGACGATACAGAGTGGAGGGTGCATGCAGGGGGAGTGGCTGCTATGGAAACTCGCCGTGTGGGGTGTCCGCGGCTTTGTCATGATGCCACGGATACCTCAGAGATTTACCAATTTTTTCAGAGTTATGGGGGTACCTGTTCGACGGGCCACAGGGGCCCTCGGAGTCGTACCCGTAAAGCTCGGAATTTCCAAGATATATGGACACCTGGCCGACAAGCCACAGGTCCCTTGGATTTGTACCCGTTAAACTCGGAATTTTGCTGAGATATACGGCGACCTGTCTGAGAGGCCGATGCCATTCCGAGAAGTGCGGCTTTCCGAGGAAAAAGAGTCTGAGTTAGCAATGGTATATAAATGTGTGTAGTAAAACTCGCAGGAAAAATCTAACATTGGTACACCAAGTTTTTGTCTATTCTCTCAACACATCTTCAGGGTAATACAAGAAAACTGGGGAAGACAGAGGCGTATATGCCCCTCCTGAATCATCTATGAGATGTTAATTAGCATATAGAAAACAAGAAGTGTTGCAATCTTACTGCCTTTTGTATTTCTCCGCTGCATATTGACTTTACCTACACACATTAAAGCTACTAAACTACATTACATTTTATGTATTACATATATATTAATACAATTATAACTATTCTGTATATTGTAATGTGCCTAAAAATGCAATGTTATCTAAATTCATGTTTACCAAAAATGGAACAAATCAGTAAAACTAAAGAAAGGTAGCATGATACAAATTTAAAACATAATATGTAATATTGATGTCTTCCAAAATAGCCTATATGAATAATGTAAATAAAACTTAAATCTATGTACAGTACATATTATAGTACACATAGTGAACTACTGAAAATATATACAGTAAAATAGTAAATAAAGCTACAATATCGTGTGCTGTAATAAAAGATAAAGCAAACAATATATATATATTGTATAATTATACAGTATATGCTTATGTAAATACCGAAACACAAAATCTAAGACAAAGGTACATAATACAGTATATATTGAAAGAAAGAAAATAATAAAGTACATACTGTATATATACAGGCTATCTATTATATCTATTTACTCAGGCCCATTCCCCACTGTTTTCTAATTTATTTGATTTTATTATTATTTTTTTTTGTTTTATTATTTTTTTTTGGGGGGGGGGGCTGACTCGAGACAGAGCCTGAACTGGGACAACACAACACAATATAAGAACAATGAAAAAAAAAACAAAAAAAACACAAACTCACACACATCTACTGTAGGTCACCCAGGAGAAAACCCAGAGACCAGGGATCACCAAGGTCACTCCAGCACTCCCCCGACCACCCGGAGAAGTTCCGGTCTCAGCAGGCATACATGTAGCGTCTTTTTTCTTATATTTCTTATATTTGTCGAATGCCTCCCGATTGAGTTTCCATAAGAATATGCCCGATTGTCGGGCTTGTAATCGTTATTTCTGATAAAATAAATTACTACATGTAACTTGTCGCCGAGCAGTCTCCGACATGTCGTCGAATATTCTGCGACCTAATGCCGAAATTTCAGTGACCGTGGATCGACAACCTCCAAACCTTTGTCAAATTTAAGATTCAGCCACTCCGGCCAAGGTCGACTAGATGTAACCATTCAACGCATTGTCTTCAATTTTTTGCAGACAAACGACGACTTGTCCGCGATAAGTCGCAGACGTTAGCCGATATTTAGCGAATCATAAAAAAATAGGTGTGCTAATTTCGGCAGGTGGTCAGATTTCTATGAAAACCTAATGCAGGAGATGGAAGAACACACACACAACTTCACAGAAAGAGACACACACAAGGAAAAAGACACACACTCACACGTGTACACTCGAAGGATTATTGTTCTCAGGTTTCCCCATTGTGAAAAGTTATTCTCCCAAATTTTTGCTGATGCATCTGAAATAATGGTGTATATCTATTTATCTATCTATTGCCGGACGCCTTACTCCCCTTAATGAGGGTGGCCATACACAGAAGGACCCCAAGAGGACCTATTCCTTGTAAGAGGGACAACCCGAACCAGTTTACTGAAGAACTTACAGGATTGACCATTCAATTTAGGCTCCGTCCGACTCCGAGGAACTCAATGTATCTTGTTAGCACTATTTTTCTACAGTGGTGTTCGGCTAGTCCATCCACTAACCTGCCTTACACTTAGATAAGCAGTACGGATTTGTATCAGGTTGTCTCACCTTAATGGGTTGCCGACCAAGGCTAATTAGTCTCATCCACCCGGAATATAGATATATATTAACTATAAATATTTAGTTAATTATCAGTACAACAATGATTACACCAATGATACCCATTTAGCATGGGTACTGGAATGCCTTGGTCCCCTGATGGCCATGATGCACGCTGCATGGTCCCTGTAGCGCCAGTTAAGTCATTGTGCCATCAACAAAATGTGACACATTTGTATTACTGTACACCATTTACACAAATATAATACCGTATTCATCAACAAAACTGACACCTACATAAGAAAACGGAAATCTACAACAGGCCTATTGCCACAACTGAAGCAGGCAGTTATTATATCTACTAACCCGATGCCACTTACCACATAATGATGATTACAGATACAGTCAAAATCAATTGTTCAGTCGACCTGATTGGCTTATGGTCCGGCGTTCCCAACACCAGCGATGATTTGGGGACAGAAGACAACCATGTGCAAATTTTCGCAGACAAGACGAGAAATGGGCCAAAAGCGGTGTGTCAGGTCTTGTCAAAGACAAACATCGGGCATGTGGGAATGCTCCTTTACCCTGCAGATATCTTGAGACACATAGATGAAAGCTTGGTGTTCCAATGTAAAAAAAATCCTGCGAGTTTTATTACATAATTTGATTACACGTATTTGTGATTTAGCCTCCATATATATATATATATATATATATATATATATATATATATATATATATATATATATATATATATGTATATATATATATATATATATGTATATATATATATATATATATATATATATATTTATATATATATATATATATATATATATATGAAAAATAGGGAGAATAATCCACACAATTTCTTCCGTTGTCGTTGTGGTGCCCCAGATGACCCACTGATGCTTTACTGACTCTGACTTTCTCTCTTTCTCACTCTGTATATATATATATATATATATATATATATATATATATATATATATTCTGACATACGGAGCCCTGTATGTTTATTTAAGAGTTAGAATTAAGAGTTGAAGGAGTGCCAAACTACCCAGGCGGCGAAGCAGACTAGCGAGCGAACCAGCGAGTGGGAAACCAGCTCGTCCGCATACCAGCAAACAAGCCTTCACACCTGCGTGCGTCATAGGGGACCCTGCAAACTACTTCGATGACCAGACGCTATGACGTATGATCGACGCCAGGAGACTCTATTGGACCACACACCTGCTACGTAACTCGAGGAGCTGTGATTGGGGCGCGCACCATCAACCGCCTCCTGATTCGTTCCTACACCATCATTGTTTAGTATATAAGACCCAAGTAGTGGGCATTCAAATGAGTCTCATTTGGAGTTGGGGAAGGTGAACTTGCAGCTGGAGGAAAACGGGGTGAAGTATTATAATGGGTTTGTGACTGTCAGTCAGATTATATAAGTGTGTGTTAAGTGTGTTCTGTGTAAACACTTAGTTATGTTGGTTAGTGAGATATGTGATTGGGAATTAACGTTAACGCTACTATTATGTACTTAACTACTACTGTACTTAACTATTTGATTGGGAATTAACGTTAACGCTACTATTATGTACTTAACTATTTTAGTTGACTGACTTGTGGACTAAAGCAACTCTTCAAGTAATTGGGTTATGAAAAAAGTAATACTACTGTTTTATATTAAGACTTACGAGTTCTTTCATTTTCTTTTAATTAAGCTTACATTGCTTAACGGTACTTAGTACGGTGATACTATTGTTTGATATTAGTAATATCGCCTTAGACTAATATGGCTGTTTTAATGTTACTTCTAGTGATTTCCTAAGCTAAAGAAAATTCTTTTAGCTTCAAAATATTATTTTTGCTTTTCATATTATTTGAGTGAGACCTGAATCGAATCTATGAAGCGATCCTGTAACTTAATTTACTCATAATCAAACCTCAATGTTACGTGGTTAAGAAATACATTTAACTAATTATTAAATATATATATCTAACTTTTTATGTGACTTTGATATTAATCCTGATGATAATAAGAATATAATACTATTAACGCAAGACAAGAACCAAGAATAATTACATTAAATATAAATAAAAGGACATATAAGAAAACTATCTATTCATTTCATAAAGGGTAAGAGACAGAAATATTCTTACTTTAATATTTATCTTTCAAGACTTTTTATAGAATTAATAGTCCTTCTTTAGATATAACTTATTCGGTTCATAACCATAGCCTACTAAGCTTCGGTTAAATAATAATTCTTTATAAATACTACATGACTTTAATTAGTTTCAGTATTTTTTCATAATTAAAGAGAATCAGTCAATAAAGGATACCAAGTCCTAAGATCCAAAAGGTAAGGAAGCAACAACAGGAAATAATTTTATTAGATTTTACTTTTGTTTTGCCTTCAGCTGACTGATACCTTAATATATATCTCTGTGCTATCTAGATTCATCAAGTTAACCACTTGAGGATCAAGATACGTAACAATATATATTTGCCCCCAGCACTGTATTCGGGTACCCTGACGGCTGTGTTGGCTATCCCAGCCTACGAGCGTCCTATAGACACCCTATCAGACGTCCTGGAGGCCACCAAGCAGGGCCTCTACCCTGTTGTCATCAAAGAGAGCAGCATTGACTACATGTTCCAGGTACACTATATAACATTTTCAGCGACCCCACTCAATCTTTTTTACTTGCAAGTTGACCTGGCTGTTCTTGGTGGTTTATTCAAGTACTCACTGACGACAAATTACTTTAATAAATACAATTCACTACAAAATATTCTAAGTGATAATTTACGTTATAATTACTACTTTTACAACCAATGAATGTGTAACAATAGCTCACAACATAATTACTACTTTTACAGCCAATGAATGTGTAACAATACCGCACAACATAGGTCTAGAAACTTTTTTATTATAAGGTTTTCGATGGATGCGTAATATTAACAGTATTACATTATACATACAAAATTAAAAGAACTCATGAAACGAATATATAAGACGAAGTTATCATCATTGAGAACTGTATTTTTGTGGTCATTGTATAGGCCATTGGACAAATGTATGATGATCTTGGCATATGACCATATCAATGAGGTGATGCAATTGAGTTTGCATGCTGAATTTTTCTCCCAAGCTTCGCCAGGCTTTGCTTTTATTCGCTCAATGGCCGCAAAGTTTTTGAACACTTCCAAAATTTGTCGGCGAATCAAAAGTTCGCCAGAGCATCTCACAGCTTTGCACAGCATTTGCACAGTGCATGCAGCAGCATCGACATGTTCGCCACAATATGGCGAATGTGTCCTACGACTGGGAATGTTGTGCGAATGTCGTGTGACAACTGGGCAAGCATTGGCGAATATCCAGCGACGAAGTGGCATTTATTGGCTCATTGCTGGCATTGGTAGCACTTTTTACTTGTGACAATGTCTCGACATAAGCGAATGGGTGCAAGTGTTGTGCGATGTAGCTGGCAACTACTGGTGAATGTGTATGTTTGTGTTTGTTTAGCTTGTATTTGTAATTGTGTGTCTTTGTGTTTGTATAGTTTGTATGTGTGTGATTGTGTATTAGTGTTTGCATAGTTTGTGTGTGAGTGATTGTATGTATGTGATTGTATTTGTTTAGTCCGAGTGTGTGCGGTTAAAAGAGGTGAATTGCAAACGCCTTCCATAGCTGAGTTGTCCTAGGGCATGGCATGAACTCTTTAAGGTACTCTGTAATCAGGGCCTCACAAGTTTCAGGAATGATTTTGGAAATGGTGTTGTGCGCACTCGAAAACTTTATGACAGGATCATGTAATACAATCTCCATGGTCTATATAGACTAGGCCTGTTGGGTAGTAACCAAGCCAAAGACAAAGCATGTTGGCAATTTATAAATATTAGATAGTATATTTACTTGTAGCAACTATATTTTATTATATATACTGTAATTATATAACCACATCTGTGATAGCAGTTATCCAGCAGTTTGTTCTATGTATAAATACATTTGAAAAAAATACACTTTTTATATAAGCATGGTGCACATTTACTTGTTTTCCTCTACATGCATGGTGGTAAATTATGTAATTAGGTTATATTTTTGGTATTCCTACAGTGGTCATAATTATCTTACACTAAATAAGTGTACATTTGTAGGCTAATATGACGAATTAGTAGCAAAGTTGCGAAACCACTCCTCCTAGGCAGCGAAACCTTGTAATGGGTGTGAACAATGACAGGAAGCTAAACCTAGCCGTCTCTTGTTGCCTAGTATCGAAGTGTCACAGAAAGGTGCCAGCGCCTTCCTCCAAAATGTCTCCTGCTTCTTCATCGTTGGGGCAAGCCTGTCTAGCACCTCTTTGAACATTTCCTTGGGCATTCTGATTAAATTCCAAAAAGTGTCAACATCCTCGAGAGCATATTCCCTCATGAAATTCTCATAATGCTCATGTATTGGTCTCCTGAGCAGCCACGGCTTCACCTAGAATGCCATATTCCTTTGTGATTTCCTCTTCTTCTTTTGTCTCCTTTTCATTAATCCACACAGATACTCGATCTCCAGTTTCTCCATTTCCAACGCCAAAGGCAGCTTCAATCTCGCTATTACTTTGGAGTACGGCAGCAGGCTCATTTTGAATGCTTAGGAGAGAGACCTTGTGCGTGGTAGGGATGAGGTGGTTAATGAGAATGATGCAAACAGGTTCTTGGGTTTCCTATTCATACCCACTTGGGCCACGGTTCACCCCATTCGCCTATATTCGTGCTGGGGAATAGAAAGAAAAAAAATATTATCCCATCCTGGCACCATGTTCAACCTATTCGCCTACATTCATACCGGGCTCACACAAATTTGAAGTACCATCGCACCGGAATTGTACAATCCTCGCAGTTATTCGCCAGGGCATCACATTATCTTCTAACGCCTCTCACATCATTTGTGATATTCGCGGTATTGACACACAGATTTCGTGTAGTTGCCTTCAAAAAGGCTTGTCGAAAACAAATCTGGCGAATGTCGCCTGCGAACAATTTGCATCGGGTTCGCTGTCCAAGTTCGCCAATGTGAGACACAGGCTTTTTAGCTGTTCCGCCCAAGTATTTTGCCAGCTCGCCAAGATATTTGCTGTATGATTAAACTTTTAGCCAGCCAGTTTAACTTTTGGCTGATCTGCCAAGCATTTGGCACAATCTCTCAAAGTTTTGTCAGCCTGGCTAACATTTGTTCCGCCTGTCTAAACTTTTGGTCGCACAGTGAAGTTTTGGCCACCAGGCCATCTGCCATATTTGTTATCTCCTGGCCAAACCTTTTACTGCTCCGACAAACTTTTAGGCACCCTGCCCAAATTTGTGCTTTCCTGTTGATTGCGTTATGTTCAACTGCATATGTTGCCTCCCCTACAAATAAATGGCTGCCCAGTCAAAATGTTGCCTCTTGGACACTAAATAAGTTTTGGCTACCCTACCAAATTCTTGGCCCTTCGGACACTTCGGCTGCCCAGCCAAAAATTTAGCTGACAGTCTAAAATATCGATCACCAAGCCAAAATTAGGAAGAAATACTGATACTATGTATATGGAGAAAAAATATGGCTGCTAAATAATACCTTGCACACGAAGTGGTGTCTGCCTCTCCATGTGATCCCACATGCACTACTTAAGTAATTCATTTTGATCTCTCTCACTTTTGCTTTGAGCCTCTCCAACACTGCCCATGCTTCACTCCCGTATGTCAACGTTGGGATTACCACACTATCATGCAATTACTTCTTTACTTTCATGCTCACCTCATTATTCTTAGTCACTGCTTTCAGCATGTCCACAACCCTCCTCCATCCTCTCTTGCACTTCATCCTCCAAACTCTCATATTTACTCATCACACTTGTGACGCATGTCCAGTGTGAGCATGCTGTACAGAACGCCTAGTCATGCCCCACTCTCGCTAGGATCGTCAGGGCAGGAACTTTGGCTGTAGTCTATGTAGAGTTTCCTAACTTAGTTCATGTGAGCCGTTGTACTATAAGTATTATGAATATGTATTTTGTTTTCATCTGAGTCAACGAGTTCTATTTTATATCATTAGTTATAAGTATTGTGTGTAAAACATATTTGTAATGATGGGAGGAGAAACTGCCACAGTTGGGGGTCAGTGGGTGCGCCAGGCGGGAGGTGGGCCTAACTCACTAGCACTCCCCCCTCCCCCCTCCCCTCAGTGCTAGGGGAGCCTTTGTCTATCCCAGAGGAGAGAGAGAAATTACGTAATGGTTGTCAGTGGGCGGTCCTTAGTAGTTCACGTTGGGCTCACTAGAGGGCCGGGTATAAAAAGGGAAGTCTAGCCATTTTTTCATCTGAACTCATTAGGCAGAGCGACTTCTCATTTCCCTTGCTAACTATATATTCTTCTGACTGATGTGAACTTTCTCTACTACCTTACATTCTTATCTCCTCTTTTCCCTGCCTGTTTAACTTCCATGGTCCCGTTGGTGCAGAGCTAGTCAGCCAATGTATTATCGCTTGAGTTCTCACGAGATACTTGCCTATTAGATAGCCTATTTTGGTAGGGTTAACTTAGAATAGGATTGATTTATGTTTGTTGCACTTGTATATGCATTTCCCTGTGTGTTATTATTATTATTCCTGTTTTCTGCTAGTCTAGGTAATGCTAGACTGGGGTAAGGCTTTTCTGTGTTACGAGTTGTTGTTTGATGCAGTGGTTAAGCGATAAACCTGCATACTCGTTTCGGTTCAGTGAAGCCTAGGTTGTCTTCGCGGCTGACTATGTTGAGTTAATAATTTACAGTGCGTGAGGGCAAGAGCCTAACCATCCTGTATTTTATTAACAGTTTGTTTTTACTTTGTCAAGGAGCCGGGAGAAAACCAGATACAAGGGATCTGGATTTCTCAAAGTGCACTTGTTAGTTTTAACGTAATACTTTAAACAGTTGTGAGGACTTCGCTAGGCTACGAGCCGTTTTTGCTCAGTCACTGCTACCTTTTGCCCACAGTACCCCAGCTAGACTTTACTCGATTAGTAGATACAGAATAGTATTGAAGCTTTCCTTATGTATGATATTGTTTATGCACTATTGATTTCATGTGTTGCACGCTTGGCTACTTTAGTGATTAGTGGCCCACGAGCACAATCCGAGTAGGCTATTGCCGTTGCATTTGCGGAGTACTTCTTTTTAATGTTTGCCATTTACTATTGCATATTCTTTTAATTATTCTTATGCCAATTTAAACCTTTAATAGTATTTAATTGCCAGTGTTTTTGCTTATTGAATTACTGTTCAAAAACCGATACGTACTTCTTACGAGCATCCGAGAAGCATCTAACTTTTTTCAGAAGATTCCTTGCTCGATGCTTAAGGACTATTAATTAACGTAACGTAATAGTGCCGATCCGAAGTAGAGGGTGGAGGACTTCTTAAGTTCTTAGTCAAGGGTGGATTACTTCGGCTTCGGCCAACACTATTCTTTGGTGTTGTTGTTTCTTACTTCTTTGTTTGATTGTTGACCAGACTAGATAATTCCTGTCTCTTTATTAGTCTGTTGTTGAACACTAGTACCGAGTTCTTGTATACCCCGTTATAGCAGATTGAACTCTGGAGGGTATTGGTGTTTTTTTGTTCGGCTGGCAGTACTCAGGGGTTGGGATCGTGTGTTTCCGTTGTGGCAGCGAGCCATATTCGAGTCCTGATTGAGAGCCCTTGTGTACCCGAGTGCCTGTTCGTAACAAATGGCGACCTTGCTTAGGATTTTGTGAACAGTATAAATTTTTGCAGAGTTGTACAACATTTGTTTGTTTGTATTTTAGCGTGCATATTGAAGAATATTTTTTTGTATGGCAATTAGTAAAGCATTTAAGAGACTCCAGTTAATTTAGTAATTAGTGCTTGCATAGGAAGTTTAACACTTTTGTCTCGAGAATTTTTTGTGGACTTCAGTATGTCGTGCATTAGCACTGACGATGAGCGAGAGATGTCATTTGAAGGTGTGCCGTTAGTAACCAGTGAGGAGGATGCTAGAGTTTTTGTGAGTAAGTGGTACCACGTGACGGAGGAGAGGCTGACTGGGGTGGATGTTTGTGGCTTGCACCTGATAGCCAAGGTTTTGGGCATTTCCAATGTAGTAGGGATGTCCAAGGGGGAGCTGATTTCCTGGATGTTGCGTGGGCGACATGGGGTTTCGGAGGAGAGGGCGTTTGGGGGGGTTCCTCCCCAGATCCCCTCTCACTCGACTCCCACAGTGCCGTCCACTCAGTTACCGGAGGTTAGCACTCTCCCACAGAGGGATGAGAATTGGCAGATTGGAGTGCCCTCGGGTGGTGCACATGGTGGTTCCCCAGTTTTTGCCCCCCCTCCTTCAGTAGTGGCAGCTCCCTCTTCCTGCCTGTCTCCAGATATGGTATTTAGACTTGAGCTTGCTAAGATTGAGGCTAGGAAGCAGGAGAATGAGACTAGGAGGCATGAGATTGAGGTTAGGAGGCAAGAGGATGAGACCAGGAGGCAAGAGGATGAGACCAGGAGGCATGAGGCTGAGCTTAGGTACACTCAGAGAAATATTGTGCTAAATTAGATTTAGATAAGACTCGTGCAGAGTCGACAGGGACTCGGATGGGCCGTGAGGGCCAAGTAAGAGAACAGTCCTTAGCCCACTTAGTCAAATTAGTGCCGGTATTTAGTGAAACTGAAGTCACAGAATTTTTTAATTGTTTTGAGAAGAAGTGTAGGGAGCATAATTGGCCTGAAGAGAAGTGGGCAGCTCTAGTCTCCTCAAGACTTACGGGTAAGGGTCTGAAGGCTTATGATGCACTGCCTTTAGAGTCTTGCATTGACTACCCAGAATTGAAGAGAGCTGTCCTACGGGCATACGAGTTGCAACCGGAAACATATCGATTGAAGTTTCGGGGTGTTACAAAGACTAGGGAGGCGACCTTTCTTGAACATGCCCGGGACTTAACCCTTAATTAGCGGCGAGCAACATAAGTCGAGTTAAAAAAAGCTGGACTATGTGGCGGCGCTCGACATAGGTCGAGTGGCAATTTCAGCACGTAATGTGGCTGAGAGAGAGAGACAAGTGGTGGCAGGAGACTAGCGAGCGTATGACTGCTCCAGACCACCGCGGCGAACCTACTGACACAAATCTCAGCTCCCTCCTCCCTCTCTCACTCGCTACATACTCAATTATGTACCGAAAGTACCGAATTACCTGCTTTTTGCACTCGCGTTGCACGGTTATTGCAAGAAAACTATCCATCATACAAGGATCGTTATGGTGTCATTCGAAAGCTCTGTTTATGCCCTTTCAGGGATAGGTACTTGTTTTACGTTCTGGGTCTTATTTAGGCATGAAAATGATCACGTAAACAGCCCTATTTTGGCTAAAAACACCCCGCTGTGCGGTACATATAATAAACCGCATAGGCCGCTCGTAAGGTGTTAAAAGATGCACTTAAAAACTGGACACGTTCTGAGAAAGCTGAGACGGCAGAACAGTTGACTGAGCTGTTTCTGCTCGAGCAGTTTTATAAGTGTACTGGTGCAGAAATGACTTTAACTATTAAAGAAAAGAACCCAAAAACTCTACAGGAGGCAGCTGAGATGGCTGACCTCCGGCTATCACTAATTCGTGGGTGCAGGTCTGCCCAGCGTAGTGAGGCAGGTAACAAGGGGCGTGACGCCCCCCCCCCCCCGAGTTAGTGATATACCTTATGCAAACCAGTACAAGAGCCATGATACCAAGACTGACCACAAGACTAGCACCGTCCCATTTAAGAAGGGGCCGGGCCCTTCCCAGTACCAAGGGAAGCCCAAAGGGGAGTTGGAGAATTATCATTGTCATAAAAAGGGGCACTTTGCAAAGAGTCTGTCCTAGCAAACCACCTACAGCAGCTGTGTCTTTGGCCTGCAACATTGGTGTGTCTCCGAAGTCATCTGAGTTTGCAGTTCGTCAGAGGCTGAGGCACAGCCAATGCAGAAGCACCTGGGAGGCTCGAACCCTGCTCAGGATATTTTTTTGCGACCATAGAGGGCGGGGTTGCGTGATGTGGGCGGGGCGCAAGCATGGAGTAGAGGTCTTGCGTGATACAGGTGCTTCCCAGACTCTGATGAAAAACTTGACTGGCTACCCTATAAACGCGGCTCGGGTGGTAGTGGTGCAGGGTATTAATGCAACTCGGTCATACCAGCTGGTGCGGTTGGAGTTGGAGGTGGATGGGGTGGCACGTGAATTGGATGTCGGGATTGTGGAGAAACTGCCAGTGGAGGGCGTCGACCTTCTTCTCGGCAACGACTTTGCAATGCCCGCTTCTGAGGTTCTACCCTTAGTCGTTGCCGAGAGGCCGGCCGACGTGAGTAGGGAAGAGCAAGAGTGGGTCGAGCGGTGCCAGACACAACCCATGGCGTGTGTTGTCACCCGAGCTCGGGCAGCTAAAGTGTCACAGCCTAGTCCTCCGTCTTCAGACCAGCGGAGGAACGATCAACAGGAGGAGGCTAAAGCTGGAGTTGGTTTTAAGAGTTTTGACTCGGCGGCTCTCCTGGGTGATTCAGTATTAGCACCATTACTTAATTCTGGAGTAGCCTCTGGGCCTGTCATCGAGAGTGACGAGGCTGGGCATGACGAGTTTCCACGACAGCAACGTTATGTACATCGAGAGAGACAGAGGGAGCAGCCCAGTATCGGGGAAGGTCATGCATTGCTCCGGGAGCAGTTAGATCGCTTGGCACCCTCAGATATACGTCAGTTGCAACTAGAGGACCCTGAGCTCCAAACGTGTGCTAATGGAGCTGTAGAGCTCGACGAGGACGGCGATGCACAGCCAGGAGATTTTTTTTATTATTGGCATCCTCAGTGGGATCTTGGATTGCCTTATGTGCTGTTTGCTGCTCGGGAGGTACCTGGTGAGAGCCTGGGATTTAGTCCAAACGAGCTGATTTTTGGACACCGTGTCAGGGGCCCCCTTAACATGCTGAAAGAAATTTGGGAGGGGACTGTGCAGCCTTGTCCATTATTAAAGTATGTGCTTGAAAGCCGTGAGCGCATGCTTAAGAGTCTGGAGATGGCAGGTAGAAATTTGACAGAATCACAAGCTTTGATGAAGGACAGGTATGATCACAAAGTGAGGCTCCGGAAGTTCACTGTAGGACAAGAGGTATTAATTTTGTTGCCTTTGGTTGGTAACCCCTCTCTGCGAAGTACACTGGACCTTATAAAATTGTAGACAAAATTTCAGACTTAGATTACCTTGTTGCCACTCCAGACAGGAGGAAAAAGAACCAGTTATGTCATGTGAACCTTATTAAAGAGTATGTGAGGCGCCCCTCTGAGCCTCTCACTGTCCCTGTGTTGGCTTGTTGCGGCCGTGGTGGAGAAGGAGAGGGGGACAGTCAAGCTTCAGAGGAGGATAGCTGGGATCAACATGTTTCAGCGGATCAGTGGGCGGGGAACTCGAGCCTAAGGGCTGACGAGGCTATAGCTCATTTGCCTGAGCCGCAGTTTGATGCTATCCGTCAGTTGGTCGGTTCATACCCCACTGTATTTGCTGAACACCCAAGCCTCACTACTCAGGCTATGCATGATGTTGACGTGGGGGACCATCTACCCTTTAAGTCAATCCCGTACCGTGTGCCCCCCATAAAACTACCAGCTCTGAGGGATGAGTTGGAGTATATGCTCGGTAGAGGGTTGATAGAGAAAGGCACAGTTAAGTGGACTTCCCCCGTAACACTGCAGCCTAAGCCAGATGGCAAGGTACGCTTTTGTATTGATTTCTGTAGGTTAAACGGTTTGACTCCAACTAACCCATATCCTCTTCCTCGGGTTGATGATAGTGTTGACAAAATTGGTAATGCTCGTTTTTTGTCTAAAGTAGATTTAGTAAAAGGTTACTGGCAAGTACCTTTGTCCGAGCGTGCTAAAGAGGTATGTGGTTTTGTTGTGGACGGGAGTACCTACCGGTGCAATGTTATGCCTTACGGACTTAAGAATGCACCAGCAACGTTTCAGAACCTGATGAATGAAATTGTAAAGGACATTCCAAATTGCACCGTATATTTGGACGATGTAATCATTTATGATGACGACTTTGAGAGCCATTGTGAGCACCTTGAGACCTTGTTCTGGAAACTTAGTGAAGCAGGTCTGGTAGTAAATTTGGCAAAGTGTGACTTCGTAAAAGCCAGTGTGCAGTACCTTGGGTTTGTAGTGGGAAGGGGACAGGTGTGCCCTCCTCAGAACAAGGTACAGGCTATCAATAAATTTCCGCACCCAACAACCAAGAAGCAGATTATGAGATTCTTGGGTATGATAGGCTACTACAGACGCTTCATAAAAGGTTACTCAACGGTGTTGGCACCTCTCACAGATTTGTTATCTAAAGACAAACAGTTTTTGTGGGCACCTGAGTGTGAAAAGGCTTTCACTTTGGTGAAACATTTGCTATGTACTCACCCGATACTCAGGGCCCCAGACTTTAACAGGCCTTTTCAGCTGGCAACAGATGCTAGTGGAGTAGGGGCTGGTGCCGTCTTGCTACAGACAGACAATGAAGGTGTGGAACACCCAGTAAGTTTCTTTTCTAAGAAGTTCAATGCTGCAAAAAAGAACTATTCTACAATAGAAAAGGAATTACTGGCGATTGTGCTGTCGCTCAGGCACTTCGAGGTGTATGTTCCAGCCTATGGCCCAGTCGTGGTTATCTACACTGATCATCACCCTTTGAGATTCCTGAATCAATTTCACAATCGCAATATGAGACTGACCAGGTGGTCTTTGATGTTGCAGGAGTATAACCTGGACATCCGTCATATTGCTGGATGTGACAATGTGATCGCGGATTGTTTATCAAGGGTGGATGATCAGTCGTAGGCTATCACAGGTGTATGGGTTTGAGTGGAGGAAAATAGGCTGCCCTTATAGTGCAGCTGGGAAAAACATATTAAAATATAAAAATCATACAAAAACTCTTTCTTTTGATATAGGTAATCGTATAAGTTTGTCATAGCCTATAGAGTTTGAGTAGTCCACGAACTATCAAACGGCTGAGCTGCTGTAAGCTCGCTCTGGGAGCATGATATTGTGTCTTTTTGCTATTGTTGGGAGGAGTTATAAAATGTGAATTTTTTTTTTATAATAAGATGTGTTTTGGTGATAAACTCAGCTTTGTTTTAGTGCCATGCGGTCGCTGGGTGTGAGGGGCTTGATGGGGTTCTGTGTTTGTCAGATTTTAGCTCAGGGTTGAGCAAGTAAAATCTTGGGGGAGGTGTGACGCATGTCCAGTGTGAGCATGCTGTACAGAACGCCTAGTCATGCCCCACTCTCGCTAGGATCGTCAGGGCAGGAACTTTGGCTGTAGTCTATGTAGAGTTTCCTAACTTAGTTCATGTGAGCCGTTGTACTATAAGTATTATGAATATGTATTTTGTTTTCATCTGAGTCAACGAGTTCTATTTTATATCATTAGTTATAAGTATTGTGTGTAAAACTTATTTGTAATGATGGGCGGAGAAACAGCCACAGTTGGGGGTCAGCCAGGCGGGAGGTGGGCCTAACTCACTAGCACTCCCCCCTCCCCTCAGTGCTAGGGGAGCCTTTGTCTATCCCAGAGGAGAGAGAGAAATTACGTAATGGTTGTCAGTGGGCGGTCCTTAGTAGTTCACGTTGGGCTCACTAGAGGGCCGGGTATAAAAAGGGAAGTCTAGCCATTTTTTCATCAGAACTCAATAGGCAGAGCGACTTCTCATTTCCCTTGCTAACTATATATATTCTTCTGACTGATGTGAACTTTCTCTACTACCTTACATTCTTATCTCCTCTTTTCCCTGCCTGTTTAACTTCCATGGTCCCGTTGGTGCAGAGCTAGTCAGCCAACGTATTATCGCTTGAGTTCTCACGAGATACTTGCCTATTAGATAGCCTATTTTGGAAGGGTTAACTTAGAATAGGATTGATTTATGTTTGTTGCACTTGTATATGCATTTCCCTGTGTGTTATTATTATTCCTGTTTTCTGCTAGTCTAGGTAATGCTAGACGGGGGTAAAGCTTTTCTGTGTTACGAGTTGTTGTTTGATGCAGTGGTTAAGCGATAAACCTGCATACTCGTTTCGGTTCAGTGAAGCCTAGGTTGTCTTCGCGGCTGACTGTGTTGAGTTAATAATTTACAGTGCGTGAGGGCAAGAGCCTAACCACCCTGTATTTTATTAACAGTTTGTTTTTACTTTGTCAAGGAGCCGGGAGAAAACCAGATACAAGGGATCTGGATTTCTCAAAGTGCACTTGTTAGTTTTAACGTAATACTTTAAACAGTTGTGAGGACTTCGCTAGGCTACGAGCCGTTTTTGCTCAGTCACTGCTACCTTTTGCCCACAGTATCCCAGCTAGACTTTACTCGATTAGTAGATACAGAATAGTATTGAAGCTTTCCTTATGTATGATATTGTTTATGCACTATTGATTTCATGTGTTGCACGCTTGGCTACTTTAGTGATTAGTGGCCCACGAGCACAATCCAAGTAGGCTATTGCCGTTGCATTTGCGGAGTACTTCTTTTTAATGTTTGCCATTTACTATTGCATATTCTTTTAATTATTCTTATGCCAATTTAAACCTTTAATAGTATTTAATTGCCAGTGTTTTTGCTTATTGAATTACTGTTCAAAATCCGATACGTACTTCTTACGAGCATCCGAGAAGCATCTAACTTTTTTCAGAAGATTCCTTGCTCGATGCTTAAGGACTATTAATTAACGTAACGTAATAGTGCCGATCCGAAGTAGAGGGTGGAGGACTTCTTAAGTTCTTAGTCAAGGGTGGATTACTTCGGCTTCGGCCAACACTATTCTTTGGTGTTGTTGTTTCTTACTTCTTTGTTTGATTGTTGACCAGACTAGATAATTCCTGTCTCTTTATTAGTCTGTTGTTGAACACTAGTACCGAGTTCTTGTATACCCCGTTATAGCAGATTGAACTCTGGAGGGTATTGGTGTTTTTTGTTCGGCTGGCAGTACTCAGGGGTTGGGATCGTGTGTTTCCGTTGTGGCAGCGAGCCGTATTCGAGTCCTGATTGAGAGCCCTTGTGTACCCGAGTGCCAGTTCGTAACACACTGCCCAAATAATTAAATGAGCTGACATTTTCCATTTCCTAGCCATTTATCCTTACTTCACACTCTGTGACTGCATCCGTCTCAAAGTCCATAAATTACTCTTTAGGACATTGACATTCAGCTTCCGTTTTTGCACACAGTGCTAACATATTCACCAAACACTGCAACTCCCACACACCATCACTGTATCATCAGCAAACAATAGTAGGGCCTACGGGCAAATCCACTTACTTCTATTACATCTAACTATTCAATCATTTATTAAGGATTCATTATATCCAACTCTCATACTATTTTAAGGTGTTTTAGTTATAGTGTCCATATATTTATGTGGGGGACTGTACATGGAGGCCATTCACTCCTTTGAAGTCATTGTAACTTCTGTACATTTTTCTGTCACGTCAGTCATGATTCCCACACAATGAAAGCTTAATCTTGCTCTCTCTATACATGGATCACGTGGATAGCAATGTACTGGGAAATGTCCACAAGGTTTAAGGTGTGGCAGTGAAGGGGAGGTGAGAGGTATTGGAGGTATTGAGAAGTCAGTAAGAGACAAGCCTCAGACATAACAGGAGTTCTAAGATAGAACCTTGGGCAACACAACAGCCCAGAGATTCCCTCTCAATTTAGGGAATTCTCTTATATATATTTTATTAGTACATCTGTATAAATCTTTGAGTTGTTACTTTAATAAATATCAAAGTTGGTTTGGATACCACATTCTATAATTTCCCCCTTTACCTATATATAACATGTATAAGGTATAAGTGGGATGGTGGCGGCGATACAATTATCTACCTAATTAATATATCAATCAACGAGCAGAGAACGAGAGCTGAGATCAACCTACACTTCAACCTACAATCAACCTATAACTAAAACATAACATATAACTCATAAGGACATCAACACCTTTAGTCATCCTTGCTAAGAGTTAATAGTTAACCCTTATAATAACTACTTAGGATCGTACCTCAAAACGTCCTAATCTTTATACCTTACTTACAGTGACTGTCTAAATTTATTTGTAACATATGGTGTGTTTGCGGTGGTCTTCATTAACTGATTTGTTAACTGAGGCGATTACACTACGTTCTTCCGAAGAATTATCCGGTCTACACTACCATTATCCAGTTTTTCTACTGTTTCCTGAATGTTCCTGTGATCAAGACAGTGATCTTGATTATTCTCTGTTAAAATATCCAACCACAAAATACCAATATTCAACCGTTAAGTTAATACACCTAGCAGCTCTTCATTCATTCAACTTTCCACGGATCCGGTGTGAGCATCCCACCGCTGCCACCATATGTTACAAATTACTTTTTGACAGTCACTGTAAGTAAGGTGTAAAGATTAGGACGTTTTGAGGTACGATCCTAAGTAGTTATTATAAGGGTTAACTATTAACTCTTAGCAAGGATGACTAAAGGTGTTGATGTCCTTATGAGTTATATGTTATGTTTTAGTTATAGGTTGATTGTAGGTTGAAGTGTAGGTTGATCTCAGCTCTCGTTCTCTGCTCGTTGATTGATATATTAATTAGGTAGATAATTGTATCGCCGCCACCATCCCACTTATACCTTATACATGTTATATATAGGTAAAGGGGGAAATTATAGAATGTGGTATCCAAACCAACTTTGATATTTATTAAAGTAACAACTCAAAGATTTATACAGATGTACTAATAAAGTATATATAAGAGAATTCCCTAAATTGAGAGGGAATCTCTGGGCTGTTGTGTTGCCCAAGGTTCTATCTTAGAACTCCTGTTATGTCTGAGGCTTGTCTCTTACTGACTTCTCAATACCTCCAATACCTCTCACCTCCCCTTCACTGCCACACCTTAAACCTTGTGGACATTTCCCAGTACATTGCTATCCACGTGATCCATGTATAGAGAGAGGATCAGAAGTCCAAGATTAAGCTTTCATTGTGTGGAAATCATGACTGACGTGACAGAAAAAAGTACAGAAGTTACAATGAATTCAAAGGAGTGAATGACCTCCATGTACAGTCCCCCACATAAATATATGGACACTGTAACTAAAACACCTTAAAATTATATGAGAGTTGGCTATAATGAATCCTTAACACCTTACGAGCGGCCTATGCGGTTTATTTATGTGTACCGCCCAGCGGGGTGTTTTTAGCCAAAATAGGGCTGTTTACGTGATCATTTTCATGCCTAAATAAGACCCAGAACGTAAAACAAGTATCTATCCCTGAAAGGGCATAAACAGAGCTTTCGAATGACACCATAACGATCCTTGTATGATGGATAGTTTTCTTGCAATAACCGTGCAACGCGAGTGCAAAAGCAGGTAATTCGGTACTTTCGGTACATAATTGAGTATGTAGCGAGTGAGAGAGGGAGGAGGGAGCTGAGATTTGTGTCAGTAGGTTCGCCGCGGTGGTCTGGAGCAGTCATACGCTCGCTAGTCTCCTGCCACCACTTATCTCTCTCTCTCAGCCACATTACGTGCTGAAATTGCCACTCGACCTATGTCGAGCGCCGCCACATAGTCCAGCTTTATTTAACTCGACTTAAGTGGTGAGCCGCTTTTTAAGGGTTAATAAATGATTGAATAGTTAGATGTAATACTTCCTTCTATTGCCAAGGGTACTCCAACATCCACTGATCATCTTTGTATTTCCTTCATGACTCCATCCATTTATATATTGAAAAACCGTGGGTACATTACGCACCCCTGCTTTAATCCAATATTCAAATCAAATAACTTGCTCTGTTCATGTAAGGAACATTTGTTTCTTGTTACCTTGAGGGGTTATGGTTTGGTTTTCTTGTTGTTTGGTTGATTGAATTTCATGGTCGATTCTCGTAGATTCTCTCATAGATTGGTAGATATAAGATAGATGTGATAGATAACTGCCGCCACCACCTTACCACATATATTTTGGGTAAAGTAAACTTGTTATCCAGCTACAGGATATTTATTCAGGAACAAAACTTAATGAATGCAGGAGTGTAAGAACTAGAACATATTTACAGGGAGAATTCCCTATGTGGAGAGAATATCTCAACACCTCTTATCGAGGGCAAGTCCTTTGTCTCAGTGAAGTAAAAACCTCTTTCATACATCTCTCCACCTTTCTCCCGACACCCCACTGAGGTGAATGGAAAATCCTATCAACACTTCCGTATCATGTGAGCAATGCATGTTGATCCCAAGAGTATTGAGTTGGGTGAAATATACAACTGACAAGACAAAACCAGACCAGGAAATACATTGATATAACCTAGATTGTACACAGTTCACTGCAAGTAAATTACCGTAAAATTATATGAGAGTTTAATAATGATTCCTATAATAATTACTGAATAGAAAATGTAATATTCATCCTGTATATGCACTGCTGCCTCTAAGACCCTCATACATGTTCTTTGCTACTTTCAGCAACTTACCATCTACTCCATATATTGCCAGTACTTCCATAGATGTGTCCTGTCAATTTTGTCATAGGTTTTCTCCAAGTCCATGAAGGTGGCATACACTTATTGTTTCTATTATACACCTCCCCAGCCCATTGCTTTGTTATCTCTCTCACCTTCTCATCACAATCCTGCAGTATATCTTCCCTACTATGTTTGAGACATATCTCCCTTGGTTACCCCCCCCCCCCCCCCCCACACACACACTCTGCACTCTCCCCTTACACAGGGGGCATGTTTATACCGGTCCAGTCTTTTGGCACTTTTCCCTTCTCCAATGCTAGTCTACAAATGTTCCAAATTCATTCAATCACTACCTCACCTCTATGCTTCAGCATCACGACACTCACTCCATCTATCCCTGATGCTTACCATCTTCATCCTCTTCAAACCTTCACGCACTTCTGATTTGAACTCCGCCTCCTCCTCTACTACACCTCTTCTTTTCTCTCTCTTTCCCCATCCAATTATGTTTGCAGCTCTTTCATCCTCTATTGTACATTTAGCAATTCATCGAAGTGTTCTATCCATTTCACGACGCTTTTTCAACTGGCACTCGCTCATTTGTATCTTTCACACTGTTACTACTTACTTCATCCTCCTCCTGAACTTTCTTGACCTCCTTCCAAAACAGTCTTCCCTTCCTTCCAAATTCATCATCCACTTTTCTATTTACCTTCCCTTACTTTTCTCTTTACCACTTTTTTATCAACCCAATTTCTTCCATTTGCTCCAAGTCGAACCTACCTTTCTCCTACTATACTCTCTCACTCCCTAATTCCATCCTCTTGTAGCTTTTCCACCCTCTTCAGTGTGCCTCCTTTGTATCATGGCTTCCATTATTTCCTACACACTCAAGTTGAGATTAAGTAGTTCCTGTGTCTGAAATTCTTCAATATTCCAAAATTTTCTTCCTGCAGACGGCCACATTCGGGATTTACCATGACATAGGGAAACTCATCACAGGAGACAAGAACTATGTGGACGCTCCCCCAAGTGGCATAGCCTCGGTAAGTCATGGTCAGGAGACGACAATCATTATGATCTTCACTTAAACTTTTTGTGATTATCGGCACACGTAGGTCTGTCTGTGAACAATATTTCTCAAAAGCTTACAAATGTTATACAAATATGTACAAAATACTAGGTATTGGTCAAATTTAAATAATCCCCACCCAATTAAAGGGAGTAAGACCGTTTTTCTGGACCCCTTTCTCCCTAATGTTTAGCCCCACTAGTTTTGATATTTTAAGACGTTGATTCCATTAGTTTGGGGATTTCATGACCTTTCACCCCATTTCTTTGTCAATATTAGGACCCTTGTGCCATTTAGGTGTCGATTTTTTCATGGCGAGCGACAGCGAGCCTGTAATTTTAGGAGGAATATGCCTTTGGCCGGGACATTTTTATACCGAAAAATTTACAAATCTATCTTGAAGGGGGGTCTAGGACTCTAGGGGGTGTGTCTTTCTAAGCTTGATGGAGGTCTAGAGAGGAAACTAAAAACATATATGAATACATGAATTAATAGACCAAACAAACAGCCACTGTCTCCTTAATTAAAACTATTTTTTAATAGATTTTGACAAAGCCCACTATTTTACTCACTGGTTTTCCAAAGACATGAACGGAACTGTTGGTGATAGTTATATTAACTGAAGAATTGAGTTAGGTCTTCAACACCATAATTAAAAAAATATCTTGAAAACAGTTGTTTGGAATAACGCAGATTGAAATTAAAATACCAATAACAACAAATATAATCCACCAAAGAGCCACCAGAGCAACATAATAATACATCACACACACCACATTTGGAAGGATTGCAACCGTCAATGAGCGGTTGAGAACCTTGGCTATCTAATAATGTACTTGAATCTAAACAAAACGTATGTACAAAATACCAAGAATTGGGGGAAATGACAATCAAACAATTGTATATATGTCACAAACAAGAGTTTTGGTACAAAATTAAAGCTTTGGGGGTCTGCAAGGTTATTGGAAAAGGGTTGCTTCATGTGACTTTTTGTGACAATTGCATAAATCATGACTCCCAGAGAATTGCACACATAGCAAAGGTAAGCGTTATATTGAACACTCTTGCCGCTAAGTAAATACTTACTTGGTCAACAGTATCCTATGTATTAGTTAATAATATTCAACATTGTTTTATTGGACTCAAATAAATTAATGCAAGGGTACCATGTACTTTCCCACAATGTAGTTCTTATACAACTCATAACAGACATTGCATATGTATTAGAACTACCTAAATGTAATAACAATAACATTACTTAATATGTTACTTTAACCCGTGGAGCCCCGGCTAGTTTTGTAATGTTTGCGCACCAGAACCCGGCCGGTTTTCAAAAAATTGTTTTATTCCAGAAACAATAGCGAATGGGTTAGGAATGAAGGAAAAACCACGAAAAACCGCTCAAAAAGCTTAACAAATGGTCTTACAGAGCCCCCGAAAACGGATTTTACAAGAGTAAAAAATTGAAGGCAATTATCCCAAAAAAACAGGTTATTGCGCGCTCGCGCGCACGCACGTGGACTTTGAGAGTTTTCAACCATCGGCACGGTTGCGTGGGATACGTACACAGTTCCCATACAAATCTGAGCCCTCTTGAGTTGCTACACCTGAGGTTACGGTCGGCGCAATTAGGGTGACGCGTCAGGCGCGTCTCTGGGGCTGTGCGTTACATACATCGCCGACGCGTCAGACGCGTCGCTGGGGCTGTACGGGTTAAGGGAATTGTACAGCCCACTGTCTATATATCCAGCAAAATAATACTGTATTACAAACTTGAAGAGCATCCAAAATCCGATGCAAACCGTAGTGGTTCCTACACTGCCACATACATCCAGCATGCGTTCAGTTTTTGTTTGTAGTCCAGTAAATCTAGCAATCATTTAACTGGACCTAGAACAAATTGTAATAGAAGGTTTTTTGGCTTTAACTTGTTTATTAGGTCCCTCTGATGAACATATAAAAAGTCTCCAACTTTTGGACACTGGGAAAGTGGTTAATTTGCATAAATTCAAGATGGCCGCCGTCCAAAGCTTCAATTTACAGATAACTTTTTTCTGGTTGCTCCTAGACCCTATAAATGTATTACAAACAACGTTGTTTGGCTTTAACTTGTTTATTAGGTCCCTCTGATGAACATATAAAAAGTCTCCAACTTTTGGACACCTGGAAAGTGGTTAATTTACAGCCGAAAAACCTTACAGACAGGCTGAACTGTCTCTTTCACAAGGGGTGACACAGGCACTTTGTGCTTGTATGGGTTTTTTGACCTGTTGTCCCTCTTTTTTATAAAAAAAAAAAAAAAAAAACCATGACATAGTATGACGTCATTCAGAGCCAATTATGTAATTCATGATAGGAGTTCGTATTCACTTGGATCATCGGTGCTTGCATCAAAGTTGCTATTTTGACAGAGTCCTTTACATTGACCACATGCACTGGAACATTCAAGCTCATTCCGTTTGCAACTACAGCGTTGAGTGTCACAGTTGCCCTTACACTGACATCTGACCAATTTCAGTAGTGAATCAGGAGCCACTGGCGAATCCATTGTCTTCGGTTCAAGCTGTCCCTTCCGCAGACACCAGCCCCATTTCTCGGGGTCCACACAGTTCCCCATCCATTCCTGGACCTGACAATAAACTCGGAACGAGTGGTATTTGGCTGCATCGGTTGTTGGGAGAAGGCTGTGAACTTCAACGGTAGTTGAACTTTTTGCCACCTTGTTGCAAAACTTTGTCTTTCGCAGTCCGTCAAGGGTGTCATTTCCTTTTCCCCCGTACAAATAAACAAAGGCCTTTTCACCAGCTGATGATATCGCGTCTTTACTTCCACTTTGGCAACAGAATGCTTCTATACATTTCAAGAAACCGTTGTCTTCCCTCACTTTCCTCAAGGCAGCCCCTTTACCAATACCATACAGTCGTGAGGTTGTGTCACATCCACAGAGTGCATGGACAACTGGCAGGACACGACAGATGCTTTCACCGAGAGCTTCTGCTACTGAGTTAATATGCCAACATTTCCCACCTTCCTTGCTCGACTTGAAGTACAAATCATTCATCCCTCGTTCCGCATAATGACACAACAGCACCAACAAGTCTGTGTCCTCACCTATCACATATGTCACGGTTTCCCTTGCATGCTCAATTCCCTTCTTCGCAATCATGACATCTGCATCTGCTGGCGCATTGACACAGTCAATTCCATTTGCCTTGAATGTTTCACACAATAAGTCAATGAAGTTTTGCTTATTGTCCGAGTTTGACAAGAAGTTTTCCTTTTTTGACCGAAGGGGCATGGTTGGAGTGAACATCACCTTTTGACCAAAGACTCCTTTTGATCGTCGATTGTGTGTCATGTCCTTGGTAGTAGGTCCTGATTTATAACCGTCGAATACAACCACCGGGTTGAGAAAGTTTTTGGAAACATGCTTCATGTACATGCTTGCAATGTCCTCAAATGTGTCACCCTTCTTCCATGGAATCCTTTGCAATAAGGAACCACCATCCAGAACATGGGTCACAGTCCTTTCTTCCTCAAATGATTCCAATGACGACTTGGGAACAACAGCAGCTATCTCATCTCCTAGCTGTGGTTTATTGGCTTCCCTGAGCCTCCCCCACTTATCGAACAGAGCAGTAGGGTAGCTAGACAACTCATATGCAAAGACCTCTTCAACACCTAAGTCCCTGTTATTAGCAAAGATGAGGAGCCTCTGGAAAAGGAGCTGTGGGTCGATTGGTACTTTTTCAGCACTGATTGTAACCTTTGCACCCAACGACTCAACTTGATCTTTCTTCCTAAATGAAAAGTCAAAAGCATTGCTACCTTCCATCTTCTGCACAATGTTCATACCAACCTCATACAGTAAATGAGGATTGGCCGAGGCTGGTCCTGTCACACCGTTGGCAATATTTCTGAGTTCATTTGATTCTTGAAATGGATCATAATCCTTGAAGAATGCGAGAACCTTCTCTGTGTCCTTCCTATCTCGTTCACGCCTTGCTTCAGTCATTTCTTTGTGCTGCTCAGAGGTGTGGAAATGCTTCCCTGTCAGTTCTTGCATAACTTCACTCACCTCAGCGCAGGCTGGCATAGCAAGTAACCAGCGCAGGCATTGCGTTTCCTCCATGCCCCTACCACGTGTCAATCCACCATTCGTTTTCAAAGAGCGCATCAAAACCTGCTCTATAACCAAGTCGCTTGGCAGTCCTGCCCACAGCCGATCACTTCGGCGGATCACAAATAGACCGGAGTTCAATTGACAGAACATGTCAATCATCATTGCCACTGACTAGGTCCTCGATTGCGAGTAGAAATGCTTCCTCTCGTGAGGCATCTACTTTGCGACCCTTGCGAGGAGGTTCACTGTCTGCGAAATCACGATATTTGGAGGGGATCTGCCTATGTGTCTGGAAATTTGAGCTGCACTGCTTGTGATATATTGCGTCAGCTGCTGAAAGATCGCGTACAAAGTTAATTCGGCCTCTAACAGTGTCAGCCCACTCATCAGCCCTGGCATCACATGCAGAAAGTATTGTCCTTTGAAAGTTGAAGGTGCGTACTGGATACACTTCTTCTGAATCATGCTTTGTGTCCAAATAGATTTTTGTACCACAAAAAAAGCAGTTCTCTGTAAAACAAAAGTCTTGTGTCTGAGAACGAAGAGCAGGTTTTTCAGGACGTTTCTTCTGCTTCCCAGGAATTCTATTTGGCTTCGTATTGACATGCTTCTTTCGGCAATCAATGTGCACCGTTTGGCCCTCGGACACGGTAATTGATGGCGTTCCACGTTCAGTACTGGCCTTGTTGATAGTATCTGCTCCCTTCGCCCTCAGCTTGACTGTTTCTCCTTCGTCTAACGTGTTTGAGCAAATGCCGCAGGGATTATGCACCACCTCTTCTTCCATGGCTTCGGTAGATGTCGCACCAATCTGTTGAAACAAGAAACAAGATGATGGGATTAGTATAGGCCTAGGCAAAATGTAATAGACAATAATGTGCAGTAAAGGTAGGGCTTGACCTAGAACAAATTGCAATAGAAGGTTTTTTGGCTGTAAGGTTTTTTGGCTGTAAATTAACCACTTTCCAGGTGTCCAAAAGTTGGAGACTTTTTATATGTTCATCAGAGGGACCTAATAAACAAGTTAAAGCCAAAAAACGTTGTTTGTAATACATTTATAGGGTCTAGGAGCAACCAGAAAAAAGTTATCTGTAAATTGAAGCTTTGGACGGCGGCCATCTTGAATTTATGCAAATTAACCACTTTCCCGGTGTCCAAAAGTTGGAGACTTTTTATATGTTCATCAGAGGGACCTAATAAACAAGTTAAAGCCAAAAAACCTTCTATTGCAATTTGTTCTAAGTCCAGCCCTACTTTGACTGGTCTATTGGGGTGTCCAAGAAGGATGGAACATGGAGTGGTGATATCATCTAATGTTAACCTATCTAACACCAAGTGATGTGACTCACCAAGTTTTATTGAAATCCATTAATTAATTAATTGTGCAAACTGACAGACACACATACGGACAGTATCGATAATAAAAGTTAATGAGGCATGTACAATCACCTAAGTAATACAGGAACCACACATTTTGGAATTCCGAGTGAGAGCAATCGGTACTAAATAGGACAAGAATTGCTCACAAGTTGATACAAGCATAAAACTTTCCACAATAGTTCACAAAGACCTATTTTACAATTTCAGGGCAGGAGCCACCGAGATTTCAGTGTTGCATAGCAACGGTTGCTAGGCAAATCATTTTCCTTAGCAACCGGCAGCAACAATGCAGTTTCTGGAAAACTGTGAGGTGCTGTGGTTTTTTCTCAACTCCTTGTTCTAAAAAACATGTAGCATTGCATTTGGAGATCATATACAAGAATTATGTGGCATAAAATCCAATTTAGGGCAAGTCAGGCTATAAAAATGCCACTCCTAAAGCTTCAGACACTGTTGTCACAGTCACTTTTGCATTTGCAGTAGGCTGTGCATTTTAGATGCGCATCAACACATTTGCAGTCTGTGCATCCTCCTCGGCAAGAACACTTCAGTAGTTCTGGGCAGGTTGCACTGGCTTCGGGCAAGTTAGACCACAGAGGCCTCCACTTTTCTGGGCAAGTCCATCCCCACTCACTTGGAGAGGGCAACTGTCGTTCTGGCACCGTGGTGCAGCCCCAGTGGTGCCCACCTTGTAGTACTGCTCTCTTCATGTGTTGCTGTAGAGCAGCCTTGGTTGGAGGTAGACATGATATCTGACGTCCTTTGTGGATGAACAGATTCTTTCTGACTTCATTGATGGAACGAGAAGTTGCTGTCCTGTCATAGAGTCGAATGGTGAAGTACTCCAGAGAAGCCTCAATCGCTTCACCAATTTGTTCAGGTGCATTGTGCAGCTCATTGAATGTCGCAGTAAATTCATCATGTGCCTCCCACACTTTCCATGCAGTCTTCTTTCCCACCTGGACCAGATGGGACACGGTATCACAACCTGTATAAGCATGGAACACAGGCAGTGCCAAGGATCTTTCTGTGCCAAGTGAAGCACATATTTCATGAGCTGGGATGTACCTAAAGTCCTTTCCACAACCAAAGGCAATCCAGAGTTCTATCTGCTGTCTCTGAGCCAGCTGCTGTACGACTGCCACTGCCAATACTACCACGTCAGTGTCCACAGTTCGAACAAGGATCTTGTGGAAGCCTTGCATAACAGCATCACTGACATGCACCATGATCCTCGAGTCTGCCTCCTCATGGTTGCAGGGAGCAATGTTGCTGGTGTCTCGTGTAGGTAAGCATAGCACATTGGCACCATCAGTAACAATGAGAGTCTGGTCTCCTGATGCATTTTCCAGCAGTTCCTTGTTCAGGAATGTAAACAGGTCTGTCTTGTTGTTGGCCAAGCGAAGGAACTGCTGCCAGTTCTTTGGTGTTGGGCTAGACGCCCCAACTCGTCTGCGCTGAATAGGACCAGTGACACGTTGTTCTCTTGTCTGTGACTTGAGGCTGTTATCGAAGTACTGGTCCCAGACAACATCCACTCTCAGAGCCTGAATTTGAGCATTGTTTATGTATAGAAGAAAGACCTTGGCAGCATAGTCTCCAAATGTCTTGCAGCCCTCAGGTCTAAGAAAGTGAACAAGTGCCGCACCATCCATGATTCGCACTTCAGTCTCTGGTGTTACATCATTTGATGACCCTACTTTCTTTTCAAGGCATTCTATGAGATCAGACTTCTTCCCTGGACGTAGCTGCCCATAGGCAGACAGAGATGGAGGAAATGGGAGGTTTTCATGATTGAAGAAATTGTTCAAGTCACCTTTCCTTGTCTGACATGCAACATACAGACTTGCAAACAGCGAAGATTCACTTTTGAGGAGACTGACTTTGTCCCCTGATTTGTTTGATCGTTTGCCTTGGACATTGAACAGTACCACCTTGTTCCTGGTAATTGTTGCTGTGATTGGCTTAGTATTTGTTCTGAGCCGCTCTTCCACAAATGTTGCATACTGCTCCTGACCATTTGATGCGAGAGAGGTTAGACACTCGACTGACTGCTCATCCATGATGTCCTTTGTATGGAGTCTGAGAAGGTCCTGCCCTTCCTCCTCAAATGGGCTCCCCATGCCCTCCATTACACTAACTACCGCCTGAACCTGTCCAGCAAACAACTTCTGGGTTGACCAGGTTTGTTCATGATGGTTTCTTTGCCCAGAACTTTGTTGTTTCCCTACCATGGTCGCTTCAAACTCAGAAATTACTCTGACAAGTTCTGGTCCTGCCACTGCCCATCTCAAGAGGGAGTTTGCATCCTGGGTAAGCCCGATGATTCCGCCTTCATCCTTCATTACTCCATTGTTTTGTTCATGGCAGTGATCGACAGCAATGAGGGATAATTTTCTCTGGGATTTTGCCACAACAAACTTGCCTTGCTGAAATTCTTTGGCAACATCTGGATGAGTGTGAGATAGACTGCTCATGTCACGCACATGTACGGACATCCAACGTGCGTAGTGGGTGTGGTTGAGACTGAAGAACCAAGGTGTCAATTTCTTCAATGTATCCACATACAAATCAAAGTCGCAGATCAAATATATCAAACTTGCTGAAACTGGAAACAAAATATGATTAAGGCCGAGGGTTTATCCTTTTACCACCTTTATCAAATACATCTGTTGCACACATTCCTTTATGGGATACAACTAGGTTCAGTTTCCCTACACCTAGCCCGATCGATCATCCAGTGCCATTTAAGTCCCGTGCGATCTGTACACCTTCCGGGTAATTCTTAAGCCCCGTTACCCTTGGTTCGGCTCTCCCGCGCTGGCACATCCTGTCAATTCAGGTACGGCTATCTAACTTCATCTACCAACTACAAACTACAGTTTAGTAGCTAGTGGATTTGGGGCTGTTAGATAGCATTTGGGACACTGATCTAGATATACTAGTACTTATTAAAGTACTAGTATATCTAGATCAGCTGGCACTGAACCCCATTCTGAGTTACACAGCAGTGATGTCACCAGTGTGCCCTGCTTGTGTGCTGACATTCACTCTATTATATAGATATATATGCTTTTATACATCTTTTGAACCATTTTAGGAGTGAATATAGGAAAATAAATAAAAGTACAAAGTCATAACACTTCATAGTAGTTCAGAAACTGCATCGTTGCTGCCGGTTGCTAAGGAAAATGCTTTGCCTAGCAACCGTTGCTATGCAATACAGAAATCTCGGTGGCTCCTGCTCTGAAATTGTAAAGTAGGTCCTTGTGAACATTTCCGGGAAGTTTCATGCTTGTATCACCTTGTGAGCAATTCTTGCACCCATTTCCTTGACTTACAATAGTATTGGAGACCTCAGCATAAAAATTATTATGCTAGGATATTTCTGGTATTCGTGGGTTTCACTTAACGGGAAGAAGTACAAGTAAGTGGTATACATTTACGAATAAACACAAGGAAATCAAGATATAATAATAGTACGATACAGTTACAGTATTATATTCACAAGAGGGAATAACACAAGAAAATACAAACATCAAATGATAATAGTAAACAAGCAAAAAAAGCACATAAATGACTGGTGAGATATACCTTGAGTGTACACGTGGTCCGGGTCAACGCCTCATCAAGTGTACTCTAACTATTGGCAAACCTAAATTATGGACAGAATACAACATGTGGACGAATAGATTATTTATGCGCTTATGGTTATTTACTTAATAATGAAGCTAACTAATTATATTATATTCTCAGCTATGTCAGCACAGAAAGGGTCCGATCGTGGTTGTTGCAAATTACTTTTGACAGTCACTGTAAGTATGGAGTTAAGATTAGGAAGACGTTTTGAGATACGATCCTATATATCATTTAAGGATTAAGTTTGAACTCTTAGTAAGGATGACTAAAGGTGTCCATGTCCTTAGGAGTTAAAGATGTTATGTATTAGTTATACCATATTAAGGGAGACGTTTTGAGGTACGTTCCTAATAGGTTGATTGTAGGTTGATCTCAGCTCTCGTTCTCTGCTCGTTGATGATAGATTATATTAATTAGGTAGATAATTGTAATGACGCCACCATCCCACTTATACCTTATACATATTATATATAGGTAAAGGGGAAAAGGAAAGAATGTGGTATCCAACCAACTTTGATATTGTTACGACCGGGACTACGAATAAAACTAGGGCACTCAATGATTGGACTAGTAATAGGGCACTATGCAATAACGGTACGCTAGATCCAAACCCTCGAACTTATATGCCGGCGAACAAAACACCTATACCCTCCAGGGTTAATCTGTGATAGCGGGGTATCCTTAACTGGGCATAAATGTACTCTACTTCAGGCTAACCTGCACTGCGATAGCCTGATAACAAACAAGATGCAAGTTACGTTAAAATGCATAAAAAGAAATCCATGGAAAGATCAATTAAATCACTGCAAGATTTAATACAATAAAAAGATGCTTCAATACAGTTACTCTAAACAACAATAAACTCTTCACTCCTATATGAAAGAAAGTGAAGTATAGTCCTACAGCATAGACCTGGAAACTTCTGAAGAGAGTCTGATGCTCATAAGATGCTCGTACTAATTTAGAACTATATAAAGGCAGGAGGCAGGACACCACACGTGTAAATCGAATACACCAAAAGATAGGACATATAATATTAACTGACACAAGAATACTATAAATGCGCAACGGTAGCAATGCTTGACACCAAAAGAAGTTCTTTCTCATCAACGAAACAGTCTGCTATGGTTGTGCGGCTCCGCAACAACCTAGACTAATAAATGCTGTGAATATTAATGCGCACATATCAAAGAGCTTATATTAAATACTAAAAGTGTCTACTCGATTAATAATGTCTAGCTGGGATACTCTAGGCAAGGAACTGGGGTTGAACAAGACAGGCTCGTAGCCTAGCGATGTCCTTAAGACTGCATCCTTTAAGTTACGTTAATTGACTAGGTGGCTCTCTCGATAGATCCAGATCACAAGTATCTGGTTCTATCCCGGCGACCCTCTAAAGACAAGCAAAGAGGCAGCAAAGTGTGGAACTGGTACAGGCCAAAACCCTCAGTCAACACAATGCTGCACTCACAAAGGACGCAACCGAAAAGACAACCCTGGCTACCACAGGACCGGTCGAAGTTGTGTAGGTATAAGCAAACCGTACACACATCGGAGACAACAACTACAGTTACCTTATCCCAGTCTAGCATTAAATAAAAGAGCAGAAACACTAAATCAATAATGGAGACACACAAAGTTCTTAACCTATACTAACTAAAACCTCTCAAACCTATTCTAAGTACATGTAAATATCTCTGAGGACGGCGCATGCAATACAATGGGCCGGCTATGAAAACCGTTTGCAGAACCCAAGGGGAGTGTTGTGCAGTTAATAAAGGTTAGAGTATGGAAAGAGAGAATCGAGTGAGAGAAACAGTGATAAAGGTGGTGATCGGGAGAGAGTATGCAAAGGGATGTTAGAAGCACGCGCGCCAAGCCTGTCCTGACGAGGACAGCTCCTGGGGACCCTCATGGAGGAGGTAAGTTACACAGGATCCCACAAAGGCGCGATGGTCGGCCAATCACGGGCCGAAACGTCACAAGACAGCAGGCGCCACAGGACACAGCCAGGCACGCCGTCCAATAGCGAGCGAGTGGCAGGAATGCACCATACATACAGACACGCACTACCTCCTCGCTCTGAAAGTCTTTCTCATACACACGCTGGTACTATTATCACTACTGTTGATATAAAATATAACCCGTTGTCACAGACGAAAACAAAGACCACCACTGGACTGTCTGTGACAATGTGATTACTAGGAATGAAAGAACAACATTATCTGATAACTGTAGCCCATTTCGATGTCCCTGGCGAGCACTAGTGGCTAACGAGAGGCGATTCTGCCAACGCTGGTAGACGTCACACCAACATCTATCTCTCGTGTCACACCATCAACCTCCAGCTCCACTCGAACCAACGGGTATGACCGTGTAGCATTAATACCCTGCACCACAACTACCCGTGCCGCGTTTATAGGTTGGCCTGTAAAGTTTTTCATCAGAGTCTGGGATGCACCTGTATCACGCAACAACTCCAACCCATGCTTGCAACCAGCCCAACTCACGCGGGCCATTGGTGCTCCCGGCACTTCTTCTCAAAACGCAGGAAAAACTCGGTGACACCCGACTTGTCAAATGCAGGGACTAACTTAAGAAGGTGCGATAAAGACTGATCAAGACCTCGATTCCCAGAACCGAGACGCTGCCCTGTCGAATCCACCCGAGAATTCTCAAGCTCTATGTCTGCACAGTACTTTGTAGCCTCAACCTGAAGCTCCGCCTCACGTATGGCCTTTCTCTCCTTAGCCTGAATCGTAAGCTCAGATTCCCGCTGCTGCTGCTGCTGCCTGAGCTCAGCCTCATACTTTCGTTGCTCGAGTTTGGCGAGTTCGAGCTGAAACAACATCTCGGAAGACAAACCCTGAGGAGGGGGTGCTACTATTGGGGACCCACCCCGTGAATCACCTAGAGGCATACCCAACCGCCAGCGGGCATCGGCCTGCGGGAACGTACCCGGCTCCGGAGCCCGAGGGGGCGCCATGGTAGGAGTCGAGTGGAATGGGGGCTGGCCGAAGCTGCCCCAGCTCCCGCTCCACCCGAACCCCCACGCACCCCACCCAGCACACAGGCAACCAGCTCACTTCTCGACAAACCGCTAATACCGGGAAACCCTAAGACCGTGGCTACACACTGCAGTCCGTACTGGTCTAGCCCCGACACACGATCCGCTGACACAGGCTCCTCTAAAAATATCCGAGCATCCTCCTCATTGTTCACCACCCGAACGCCGCTTAACAACTCCACCTTCTCTACCTCCTCGCCTGCTTCCCGTACTGTGTCCTCACTGTGCACTGATCCGTCGTTCGACATAGTGTCCACCGGAAATCCTCAACGTTTATAAAAAAAAAAAAAAGTACCTAAACTCTCATGTAGCATTATTCACTCAAAAAATGCTTGAAGACAACTCAAGTGCAATAGTACGTTGCCAAAAAAAAATCCAACGTGTCCAAAATATTCCTCAAAAACAAATGTCCAAAAATCCTGCAATTATTTCTTAGTTCACTAAATCCTAGACTAAGGTCGCCATTTGTTATGACGACTAAGATAAGATACTAGGCAAGGTCGCCATTTGTTACGACCGGGACTACGAATAAAACAAGGGCACTCAATGATTGGACTAGTAATAGGGCACTATGCAACAACGGTACGCTAGATCCAAACCCTCGAACTTATATGCCGGCGAACAAAACACCTATACCCTCCAGGGTTAATCTGCGATAGCGGGGTATCCTTAACTGGGCATACATGTACTCTACTTCAGGCTAACCTGCACTGGGAGAGCCTGATATCAAACAAGATGCAAGCTACGTTAAAATGCATAAAAGGAATCTATGGAAAGATCAATTAAATCACTGCAAGATTTAATACAATAAAAAGATGCTTCAATACAGTTACTCTAAACAACAATAAACTCTTCACTCCTATCTGAAAGAAAGTGAAGTATAGTCCTACAGCATATACCTGGAAACTTCTGAAGAGAGTCTGATGCTCATAAGATGCTCGTACTAATTTAGAACTATATAAAGGCAGGAAGCAGGACACCACACGTGTAAATCGAATACACCAAAAGATAGGACATATAATGTTAACTGACACGAGAATACTATAAATGCGCAACGGTAGCAATGCTCGACACTAAAAGAAGTACTTCCTCATCAACGAAACAGTCTGCTATGGTTGTGCGGCTCTGCAACAACCTAGACTAATAAATGCTGTGAATAATAATGCACTCATATCAAAGAGCTTATATTAAATACTAACAAGTGTCTACTCAATTAATAATGTCTAGCTGGGATACTCTAGGTAAGGAACTGGGGTTGAGCAAGACAGGCTCGTAGCCTAACGATGTCCTTAAGACTGCATCCTTTAAGTTACGTCAATTGACTAGGGATCTCTCTCGATAGATCCAGATCACAAGTATCTGGTTCTATCCTGGCGACCCTCTAAAGACAAGCAAAGAGGCAGCAAAGTGTGGAACTGATACAGGCCAAAACCCTCAGTCAACACAATGCTGCACTCGCAAAGGACGCAACCGAAAAGACAACCCAGGATACCACAGGACCGGTCGAAGTTGTGTAGGTATAAGCAAGGTGTAGGGGAGGTGTGGTGGAGTGGTCTTGCCACTGGCCTGGTAATCCAAAGGTCCCGGGTTCAAATCCCGATGTATCAATGGGAAGATATTATTGGGATGGAATTTGTGCTGTACCTAGTATCAGTGCATTACCACAAGCCCACCGAAACGTCAATAAAATACCCTCATTGTTCCCTGATTAAATAGCACTGTATGAATATTCCCATATTCAAAATATGCTATAGGGGTGCAATGCCTGGTGAGCTATCTGCTCAACAGGTGGCGTTGTGTGTGTGTAAGTGTGAGAGTCCGAGTGTAGGGGGTGAGACAGTGAAGCACGGGAACGAGGTGGCTTCAGAGATTGGGTCGTTTCGGGCCATGAGTGAGCACCGTGCCTCATGTGAAGGCAAGATGGCAGGTGCTCGTTGTACTCTACGTGCTTCACATGTCTCACTCCCTAGACTGGAACAAGACCTCACGGGCTTCACTGTTCATTGTAAAGCGGTGAATGTTAAGGCTCTCAGCCTATGCCCGAGAGGAAGTAAGTTGGAATATAGAAAAAAAAAAAAAAAAAACGTACACATATCGGAGACAACGACTACAGTTACCTTATCCCAGTCTAGCATTAAATAAAAGCGCAGAAACACTAAATCAATAATGGAGACACACAAAGTTCTTAACCTATACTAACTAAGAACACTCAAACCTATTCTAAGTACATGTAAATATCTCTGAGGACGGCGCATGCAATACAATGGGCCGGCTATGAAAACCGTTTGCAGAACCCAAGGGGAGTGTTGTGCAGTTAATAAAGGTTAGAGTATGGAAAGAGAAAATCGAGTTAGAGAAACAGCGATAAAGGTGGTGATCGGGAGAGAGTATGCAAAGGGATGTTAGAAGCACGTGCGCCAAGTCTGTCCTGACGAGGACAGCTCCTGGGGACCCTCATGGAGGAGGTAAGTTACACAGGAGCCCGCAAAGGTGCGATGGTCGGCCAATCACGGGCCGAGACGTCACACGACAGCAGGCGCCACAGGACACAGCCAGACACGCCGTCCAATAGCGAGTGAGAGGCAGGAATGCACCATACATACAGACACTTACTACCTCCTCGCTCTGAAAGCCTTTCTCATTCACACGCTGGTACTATTATCACTACTGTTGATATAAAATATAACCCGTTATCGCAGACGAAAACAAAGACCACCACTGGACTGTCCATGACAATGTGATTACTAGGAAAGAAAGAACAACATTCTCTGATAACTGTAGCCCATTTCGATGTCCCTGGCGAGCGCTAGTGGCTAACGAGAGGCGATTCTGCCAACGCTGGTAGACGTCACAATATTTATTCAAGTAACAACTAAAACAGATATACAGATGTACTATTAATATATGGGAGAATGTATTCTGTCAAGAGAGAATATCACCCAGACCTCTTGGTATGACCGAGGCCTGTATCTATCTCACTGTCAAACTCTCTCCCCACCTCACACCTCCACTGGTCACCTTGAAACACCTCTGCAACACGTGATCGTCATTGGTCATACAATCAGTGCCTGGGTGACAACCAGGTGCCAGAGTAAGCTAGATTTGTGTGGGAAAGGAACCTAAGTCAATGAATTTGAAGAGGTGAAAGATCACCATGTACAGTCCACCATATAAATATATGGACACTGTAACTAAAGCACCTTAAAATTATATGAGAGATGTTATAAATGATTGCATAGTAGAACAATACAATCGTGAGATGTAATACGCCCTCGCTAAAATACTTGCGTATACCCACCACAAGGCAGACACTTAACCCTTCTTTAATCCGTATGGAGAAGAAAGGACTATGTGGCGGGGCCCGACTTAAGTCTGTGTGCAATTTTGGCGCAATATTGGCTCTGAGAGAGACGAGCGACGGGAGGAGCATAGGTTGCCTCATGACCGCTCGCCACGACCGCCGTGGGCCTACTGACATTTATTCCACACACATCCACCCTCCCTCCCTCGATACACACGTAATTATGTAACGAAATGACCGTATTTTAGCGATTTTGCCCTTCGGTTGCACGATCGTTGCAAGACAACCAGTGATCGTAGAAGGATGGTTCAGGTGTCATTGAAAAGCTCAATTATCGCCATTTCAGAGATATATAATTGTATTACGCTCTGGCTCTTGTTTATGCATGAAAAGAGCACGGAAATAAGCTCGTTTAGGGTAAAACCACCTGCTTGGCAGGTAGTAGAATTTGCCGACCTAGCCGCTCGTTGAGTGTTAAAAGTATAATGAGAGTAAACAAATGTTTAGTTAAAGACTAAAATAAACTTCAGTTGAAAAACAAATTTGAAAGTGGAATGGAAATTTTCTAAGTATTTTGTTAATGAAATATAAAGGTAGTAAAATTATAAAGAACGGATTAAAAATTGAACAAAGTAAACACAATTGCTAAGACAATGAAAAAAACAAATTTGCAAAAGAAAAATACTATGGGTATTATCTCTAAACAAATCCCAATAAGAAAATACAAAAACAAAGACACATTATAATAATGATGTCTGCTGTAGATCGATTAACAAAGCAAAGAAATACAGACTTATAAAACAAGGTAAAACTTAAAATATACAGCTACAAAAAAAATAAAAAATAAAATCCTAAGTAAATTATTAAATACTGCAGAACAAAAAATGAAGTCCTTACTCATAGGATAAATTTTGTTTAAATAAATAAATAAACACAAGTCCACTTAGGTTAGACCCGTGGTGCGTAAATAAATAATATTAGAGTTTATAATAAAAAAAAACATGAAACCTTCCATGTTTGATAACACCAAATAAAAAAATAAAAAAAACATAGTCAACTCTTTCTCTGCGGACTTATTTTCACTATTTAGGGAATATTCAGGCAATCCTGAATGTATAATCAAGTATCTGCATTAAATTAGCAGTATTCTGCTGAAAACTAGGCAAAAATATCTTCAAAATGACACCAGAACGAGCTTCGTAGGTGGCGGGGTTCACCCGCAGCATTGCCAAAGACATTCGGGAAAACTCGCTAATTATTAGCACTCGCTCGCTCGGCAACACTGTCGAGACACCCGCGCGAGACCACAATCTCCCTCAGTGAGCGGCTGGCTGCTCTGAGGGTCGGACGGAGGTCCCTCATGCTACCGCCCACTGACACTCGATTTCTACGGCTTTTACAGGCTTTTAAATCCTGGAAATTTTTGTAAATTGCCTATGCGTTCCAGAACGTCACCCGCAGGGAAAGGGTTAAAACCTGATGTAAAATAAAAGGAATACACATTCTATCTATAGGAACATGATATATATCAATATTAAACACAGCAGGCCACAATCCCGTGGTGTGTAAAATAATACCTTCCTATTCTGAAGAAAAAAAATCATTTAGCAAATAATATCACATAGAAACTTCGAATAAAATTGTAATAATTCTTTTCAGCCGGGAGCTACCCGTTTCCAAAATAATGCATTTCCTATGGCCAATCCTATAATATAGAATAAAATCACACACTCGTCGACGCAAAAACCAGTCTCAACTTAGTGTACAATTAATTCCAAAATAAGTACATTAAACCCACACACAAAAAACAAGGATTTACAATTGCCTGCACACCATAATGAAAGGGCAGGCAAAAACCAATCAAGACAAATAATATACCACACATGGGCAACTAATTTCGCCAAACAATTAAAAAAAAAAAAAACTACCGAAAACAAACAAAAAATAAAAAATGCTTAGAAGTTAATTCAAGTACCGTACATACAGATATTAATAAATAAACACCTACATTTTATTTTATCATAAAATCATAAAATTCCACACCACACATAAATGTTGAGAAAAAAACATATTTCAAATATACCCGGAAAATTTATTTCAGTTTCCAAACGTACTCCAAAATTATTTTCCAAAAATATATCTTATCAATGAAATAAGCAAAAACAGTGAAATCAAACATCTATAATAGATAAACTTCGGTATATTTTTTTTAATAACGATAATTTATATCTAATAACTATATCTTATAACTAATATCCTAATGTCTTCTAAATATGTACTTTCTACCCTCTCTGGGCTTAATACTAAGAAGGCATACGGTCCGGACGGTGTTCCTCCTGTTGTACTTAAAAACTGTGCTTCCGTGCTGACCCCCTGCCTAGGCAAACTCTTTCGTCTCTGTCTCTCCTCTAACGTCTTTCCTTCTTGCTGGAAGTTTGCTCTCATTCAACCTGTCCCAAAGAAAGGTGACCGCTCTCAGCCCTCCAACTATCATCCAATTGCTCTCTTCTCTTGTATCTCTAAAGTTTTTGAAACTATTCTTGCTTCCAAATTTCTTAAGCATTTCTCTTCTCATAATCTGCTCTCAGATCGCCAGTATGGCTCCCTTAAGGGTCGCTCTACTGGTGATCTTCTCTCATATCTTACTAACTCTTGGTCATCCAACTTTCGGGACTTCGGTGAGACTTTTTCTGTTGCACTAGACATATCGAAGGCCTTCGATAGAGTCTGGCACAAATCTTTAATTTCCAAGCTGCCCTCCTTCGGTTTCTGTCCCTCCATCTGTGCCTTTGTCTCTAATTTCCTTTCCGGCCATTCCATAGCTGCGGTTGTGGATGGCCATCGCTCATTTCCTCATCCAATCAACTCCGGCGTTCCTCAGGGTTCTGTCCTGTCTCCTATTATCTTTCGAATTTTCATAAATGATCTTCTCAACTGTAGATAGATAGTTTATTGACCACAGCTTACATTTTTACATTAGTATATAATACAAACACTTTACAAAGTTTGAATATAGAATATAGAACTTTAGAATTTTAAACTACAACTGTAGTCCAACATACGATTAATATCGTGATTTATTTATAACATGTCAAATCATTAAAGGTAAACACTTTCATATTATTACATACACATTACCAAATATTAAAGATAAACAGACAAAATATCGTGAACCACTTTACATATAACATCAGGCATAAACTGGTTTGAGAATAGATTTCCAATGGTTTCGAAGTTGTGAGTGTGTCTTAGATGTTGTGTGAGTGAACAATTCTGAACTACGTGTGTCGTTCCGTTTGTATTTCACCACAAACACATAGTCTTTCTTCGAGAGGTAAATGCCCGCGACCCCGTCTGTTCCATCTCCCTGTCTCACACGCTAAGGAATGACCACTCACACGAAACCTAGTGAAAGATATTCGGTGAATTTCGTTAATGGTATGTTTATTCTTGTAAACAAACGGTACTGTAAATTCTGGGTTTATTTCTTTATATGTCTTTTGTCTTGATGATTCGCTATGTGTAATGTTAAATGCAATCCTCTGCATAGACACGCTTAAATCTACAACATCCTTCGATATATAATCCTTTATCAGCCTGCTTGCAATAGTATTTGTGTTGGTCACCGTTTTAATAACAAATGATAATGGATCATCAGTGTATTCAGACCTTTCCTACCACATTGAATGACAAAATTTGTGTTGCTTGTATTTAAGTAGGTCTTGTAAAGGTGGTTATCCTGACTCAACGTAACAAATATCGTTACAATTGGTTCGTCTCACACCGAGTAATTGCTTCAGACACCAGTTATACAATTTTATCATAGGTTTCATATCAGCGCCTACCCATGACTCACAACCGTACAAAAGAGACGACATCAGCGCTGCTTCGAATACTCGCCGTTTTACTACAAAAGGAACATCATTGTTTTTAGAAGTAAAGGATACAAATTTAAGTACATGTGGCATTTTTGAAGTGGCGTGTACTCTGACAGCAGAGGAGGTGCAACCGTCGCTCGTGAAGGGAGACCCAAGATACGTATTATGTGTCACAATGTTTCATCTCCAACCCCTTCACGGCCAACGGCTCACGGTCCGCGTCACTTCCGCTTATGACGAAAAATTTAGTTTTGGATTGGTTAATTTTCATCCCGTAATCTGAACAATAATTCTGAAGCAGATCTATTTTTTTTAACATATTATTTCTGGTTGTAGATAATAGTAGAGTGTCGTCCATAAGCACGAGAATATGTAACCAACCCATCCAGTCCCATCCATTTATATGCAGACGACAATACTTTACACCACTCAATTAGTTTTCCAGAACGCCCCAGCCAGCAATCTCTCAAAAGTAAACGTAATGAAGCCATAAAATGCTTATCTTCTGATCTAGCTACTATTTTCAAATGGGGTAGAGAAAACCTTGTTGCATTTAATGCTTCCAAAACTCAATGTATCCATCTTACTACCCGTCAGGAACTTCCAGAGGACTATCCCTTATTCTTCAACAATACAAAAATCAACCCTTCATCTTCTCTCAATGTTCTCAGTGTCTCTTTTTCTTCTGCTCTCACTTAGAAAGACCATATTACCAGTCTCGCTAAGGCAGCCTCCCAGAAGCTGGGTATGCTCAACCGCCTCAAGGGGTTCTTTACCTCTGCACAGCTTCTTGCTCTGTACAGGGGCACAGTGCGTTCTTGTATTGAGTATTGTTCACATGTGTGGAGAGGATCCTCTCACACCGCACTCCTAGATAAAGTAGAAAGGAAAGCCTTTCGTATCATTAACTCCCGTCCACTCACCAACTCTCTGCAATCTCTCTCTCTTCGCCGCAATGTTGCATCTCTCGCTATTCTATCGCTACTACAATAATCAGTGTTCCTCGGAGCTTTCCCAGTGTATACCACCTCCTCTACGTAGGGTGCGCAGTACCCGCCTTGCAACACAGTCCCACCCTTACTCCGTGCAACTCTCCAACCAAAGAGTGAAACGCTATTCTCAGACTTTCTTCTATTCAACTTCAAGTTTAACTCAAGCTCCCAAAACTGGTCAGAAAACACTGAACGATAAAAAAACATTTTTTTTTTTTTTTTTTTAGCAATTCTCCAAAAGAATACTCCATGAAAATATCAATCAATCAAACTTCCAAAACACAAATAATATATACTCTGAACAAAATATTCTTAGACGAGTGAATGTCGTCAGAGTCCACAAGGGACTAGAAAAATACAAAGACAGTCAGATGTTATGAAAAACTGAAAATGAAACTCACGCTCAATGCAAGCAAATAGTATCGACCAACGTGTTAATAAAAAAAACAATATAGGCCTACCAGCGAGTGATTTTTTTTTAAGTTGGAATCTCAAACTCATTAGAAATCCAAAATTGATGTTAAGAAAAACAAAATTACACTGTACTTACAATAAAGATGTTAAACAGACGCACTGAGAAATACAACAGATACTCAATTACCTTGGCTGCCGCCTGCGAGATGAAATTCGACATAGGCCTAAGCCACTCCAGCACTTATAAAAACAAAAGTTAAGAAAAGTTTTTAATTAATGACCACTAGAATCACTTTACAACCTCAGATGTTTCCAAATTAAATTTAACTCAACCGCTTAGATCAACGTGCGGGTTTAAGAAAACTTAGGGAAAAATTAATGTTTACTGACTTGGAAAATTAATTCCCGATAGTTCTAAAAACAAGTTCATCACTTACGAATACAAATTTAAGAATTACATCTGGGAATTACCGCACACCGCACACACTTACTGTATACACATTGCAACAGTGAGAAATACGATGAATGAATGCGTGATAGACAGTTTACTGACTCATGACGGGAGTGTGTCAGGAGGGCGTAAACTAATGCGGATAAATGTAAAGTACTACATATCGGATATCAAAATGAGAAAGCAAACTATTCGATGAATGGCACTCAGCTTAATGTAAACAGAGAAACCGATCTGGGAGTAACAATATCGAGTAGCCTAAAACCGAGTCAACAATGTTCAGAAGTTGTTAAAAAAAGCAAACAAAATAATTGGCTTTATAGGCAGGGCATTTGAGCATAAATCCAAAGAAGTTATCCTAACCCTTTACAATTCCTTAGTCCGCCTTCTTCTGGAATAATGCGTTCAATCCTGGTGCCCTTATTACCAAAAAGATATAGACAAGCTAGAACGAGTTCAACGTAGAGTTACCAAAATGATACCTAGCCTAAAGAACAAACCATACGAGGAGCGTCTTAGAGAATTAAATCCATTTCCTTTAACCCAGCACAGATTAAGAGGCGACTTGATTCAAGTGTTCAAAATCATCAAAAGCATCGACAATATGAACTGTAGTAAGTACTTCACTATCGACCAATCTAATTACACGCGGGGAAACGGTTGCAAAATTATTGGTAAATCTTTTAACTCGCACGAATCTAAGAATTTCTTCTTCAATCGAGTTGTCAACCTGTGGAATGGGCTTCCCCGAGACAGACGTTATAGACTGCAGCACCGTTGATTAATTTAAACTTCGCCTAGACAAATATCTTGCATCAAACCCGCGACTGACTGCGTTTGTAAATGAATAACTTTATTTTATCCCCCCCTCAGTTACTAACCCACCTGTCCCCTACTAACTTCCTAATCCTGCCACGGACATTAGTTCCAGGACAGCAATTCCCTTTCCAATGTTTCCTTACCCACTCTAAACCACTGTTTGGACAATTGATCCTCAGTATTTTGGAGGACAAGCAACCTAGAAGGGTCATCAGACCTGTTGTTGCTTGATTTCCTTTGTACTTCTTTGTACTCCTTTGTACACCTCACGTCCATATCAGTATACCGAGATGAAGTGACATGTCGATAATTTGGAACTGAATGACATGTTGAAGTGACCGCCATTTGACCGACGATTTTACATGAGGTAGAAAATACGCAAATGCCAAGAAAGCTCATCTCATGAGTCATAATTAGCAAATTGAATTTCTCTCGTTAGACATGCGGAAAAAAATAAATGACCGTGAAACACTAAATACACTAGGAGAGACGATTTTCTTGAGCTCAACACACTGAGGAGTGGAGTGTGGTTGAGCAGGTCAGGGTCGAGGAGTCATCACATGCTGAGTCCGCTCTGCTGACGTCTGCAGCCTCTCTCCCTCTCTGAAATCGTCTGCCGGCAGTTCACACAGGAATCGCCGTAGAGATGAACTTGTAGAAACTCGTTGTTGAAGTGATTTTTTTGAACAGCTGCTAAATGAACAACTGGATAAATGAGTGGTATAAACTCATTGTGTTTAAGAGATTTTATCGAACAGGAAAATCAGGAAACAATGGAGAAACTGGATAATGGTAGTGTAGACCTGATAATTCTTTGAAGGAACGTGGTGTAGTCTAGTCGCCTCAATTAACAAATCATGTTAAAAAAAGGACCACCGCTTGGCCACCATATGTTATAAATGACTTTTGACAGTCACTGTAAGTATGGGGTTAAGATTAGGAAGACGTTTTGAGATACGATCCTATATATCTTTTAAGGGTTAAGTTTGAACTCTTAGTAAGGATGACTAAAGGTTTCGATGTCATTAGGAGTTAAATATGTTATGTTTTAGTTATACCATATTAACCCTTGTCTAGAGGGGTGTTTTGGGCTCATTTGGGCATATTCAGGCCCTCCTGCATGATAAATCAAGTATCTGCATGAATTTATTTTTATTTAGCATAAAACTAGGCGCTAAAAGGTTCAAAATGAGACCAGAACGAGCTACGTAGCACTCGTGGTTCTCTTGCAGTGATGCCACGAACATGGGAGTTTAGCATATATCGGTATATTTTTCCCAGCTATGCTCACTACTGGCTACACTGCCGGCCTCTCGAGAACACAGGGAACATGAGTTAATGGGCGGCGGTAAGCCCTGGGAGTCGGCTGTCTGGCCCGCTGTGCTCCCGGCCATTTGCACTCGATTTTAACCCTTTAAAAGCCTTAATAATGCTCCTAACTTCCTGCAAATTGGTGCACGACTTAAGTCGAGCGTCGCCAATAAGGGGTTAAGGGAGACGTTTTGAGGTACGTTCCTAATAGGTTGATTGTAGGTTGATCTCAGCTCTCGTTCTCTGCTCGTTGATGATAGATTATATTATTTAGGTAGATAATTGTAATGCTGCCACCATCCCACATATACCTTATACATATTATATATAGGTAAAGGGGAAAAGGAAAAAATGTGGTATCCAACCAACTTTGATATTTATTCAAGTAACAACATAAATAGATATACAGATGTACTATTAATATAAGGGAGAATGTATTCTGTCAAGAGAGAATATCTCCCAAACCTCTTGGTATGACCGAGGCCTGTATCTATCTCACCGTCAAACTCTCTCCCCACCTCACACCTCCACTGGTCACCTCGAAACACCTCTACAACACGTGATCGTCATTGGTCATACGATCAGTGCCTGGGTGACAACCAGGTGCCAGAGCAAGCTAGATTTGTGTGAGAAAGGAACCTGAGTCAGTGAATTTGAAGAGGTGAAAGATCACCATGTACAGTCCACCACATAAATATATGGACACTGTAACTAAAGCACCTTAAAATTATATGAGAGATGTAATAAATAATTGCATAGTAGAATAATACAATTGTGAGATGCAATATGGTACTTATAGGATATAATACAGTATATTCAGACAAGGATAGGTATGTGTTGTGTTACCTAAAGGGTTTGTATGTGTGTAACAAAAAAGAGACTGTGAAAAAGAGCCAAATATATACTTATTTAAACACTATATATTTTCCTGGTGTCGAGGGCAGGGAAACAGAACTTCTGGTATCTCGGCATGGTGGAGTGGTTTCTCAGATGAGCTTCTTTCTACATGCAGGAGCCAGGGGTCTTCTTATTTCTTTGTCGTAGGACTCGAAGGGGAAATGTAACAGACTGCAATCCCGTGGAGGTACCGAACCACTCCTAACTGCAAGCAGTGTAGAGGTGATTCTCAGGAGCGAAAAGCTACACTGGTTAATTGCACAAGTCACTATTCTAGCATTAACCATTGCATTACCTCTAGTAACAAACTTAGGAGGGGACCTAGTATAAAACATAGGCTGTGATCCAGTCGAGTGGCCTCGAGTGCTAGCTTCATGCCTAGCATGAGAGAAGGGCTTTCTCTTACTTTTTCTGCCAGTCACGACATTTCCTGGTAGGTTGGGATTTTCTCCTGCTAGGGTAGTAAGGGCGTTGATGGTTTCCCTCTCTCTCTGATGGCCCTGATGAGAGAACACCTAGGTGTGAATAGAGGGGCTGACCAGAATCCTCTTGCTCCCTAGGTAAGGCTCGTGTGGTGGTAGACATTGCCTTTCACGTTCTCGCTCCTGGTGTTATTATTCGGGGCGGTTGCTGTTGTTATCATTGTTCTAAGAGTTGCTTCTACTGCTGCTATTTTAACACTGGGCATAACAATAATGTTTAGGGATAAGACCCCCACCCGTCGCATTGGTTCATCCAATCGTCTCTAAAATTGTTTTGTGAAGTGAGTGTTTGACCAGGAACTATTTCCTCAAATATCGCGATAATCGGGGACATTACCCAGGAACATTGCGATAATCGAGGGCATTACCCAATATCAAACAAATGAGATCTGTTTGGGTACTAATAGAAGGGACTATGTCTCGTCAAAATCAATTTTTTGTCTAAGATATTCTGCACTCAGTCAGACAGAAATACAAATATACATACAAACAGACACACTAAAAGATTTGACACAATGAATGTAACCATCTAAAATTGTATCATTGTCTGTTATAGCATTGGACCTAGATATATTTATGATGTTTGTCTTACCTCTAAATCACAGTAGAACATTTATAGATCCGTCGGCTGCTGCAACAATATTCTATTAGGGATTTACATTATGAAGAGGTGTAATTTAAAAGGAAACACTTGTTAGGTTATTTTCTATTTTAATACCAACAAAATAAAGATTTGATAACACTTAGATTCTAGAGTGCTGTAAGGGAGCACTGTACAGAATAATCATTCTGTAGAAGTACTGTAATGGAGTACTGTCTCTAATTATAAAGTTTGTAGAAACACTTTGAGGAATGCTGATTCTACTATATTAGTAAAAGCAACTAGGACTGAGCTATATTTCCTGTATTTATCTTATTCCTGAAAGAGAGCAAATACATAGATTAGGAAGTATTCGATCATAATAATGTCGCTCAATTATGATATAGTTGAAATATCGTCACTGTACGCGGACAAAAATATATTACCCAGCGTGATGAATGTATCGACCTTTCTATGGGACTGACTGTACTGCTACTGGTGGGCAGTGCTTGCTACTCCTCCTGGGAGCTGAGGAGCAGGAGCAGCAGTGTCGTGTGATACTAGGTGTGACAACTAGTTGCTAGCAATCTTCTTCGGTGTTTCAGCAATTGTATGTGAGTCACGTTGCAAGGGCCGTGAGAGCTATGCTTTCGTTTGCAGTTTTAGACCAATGGAGTTGAAAGGTGAGGTTGTTATCTTCTAACGGTAGGTTCACACCAACTAATGTATATGTACAGTTCTATACTTATATAAGTGTGTAACTGATATAATGTTATATGTTATGTTAAAGTGTACAGTCGACTATAGATGCGCTGTTACAGCGGATGAATTCACTACATCCTGAATCCGCAACAACATTACGTTTTAGACAATCTCGTGGTAAAAGCGCCACCACTATCAGTAGTGAAAGGATTCCGGCTGGGTATCTATATTAATTTTGGCTCTGCAAGCAACTTTGGGTTTAGTGTTCAATGTCGTGGAGGCAGACGTTTAGATAGAGTAGCGAGTTAAAAGTCCTGGAGATGACTAAAAAAAAAAATTAATACAATAACAATCTTTCGGTGCAAGAACCACCACAGTTGGTAGCGGAAATCCGGCAAGTTCATTTTGGTTCTGTGAACAACTTTGGTGTTAGCGATTAACCCAGCAAGCTTTTCCGTCCTTCATTTTATTTATTGCACTGCTTACAACAGCTGGCGAGATCAAAGGGGAGTATAGCCTTTGCGTTAACCCAGGAACTGCCGGGAGACTCTTAAGAGTTCCCCCGGCGGACTGCGGGAAGACTCTTAAGAGTCAGAGAAAAAAAAAATCGACTTTAAACATCGAAGATTTTTTTTTTTTTTTTTTTTTTTTTTTGCCCCTGGGCCATGCAAAATATCACTCCTCTACCTCCCCTCCTTCCCCACTTTCCTCCCCTCCTTCAGTTATCACCTATTTTCCCTGTTATTCCCTTATTCTGAGGTATATTTTCGTGCTAACATTAGCGAGTTGCAAGCAGGGCATTGTCATCAGTGTTAGCAAGCGAGTGCAAGAGAGAGAGAGAGTATCGATCGACTGTGTCTCAGTGGCCTTGGGTGAAATTGGCGGGAAAGCAGGTTGCCTCACCCATACATTATATAACTCGCGGCCTGTATCTCCGATTTTGACCATCCAAACGCTGTTTTCACTCGTTTTATTGTTGTTTCAGGTTAATACCTTTATAATCAACCCATAATAGGCACGTATGGATATGTATTAATGCTAGTTATGATAAAATGAATATTTTAGTGATGGAAACAGCTCAAATACGTCAGCACAGGCGGACGTTTCTAATTACCCCCATGCGCACTTCTTAGGTTAATAAGCTGCTCTCTATTCCACTCAAAATCCATGTTGAGTAATATTTCGTAGTGTACCTTACAAGGATCTCTAATTTCTTTGTCAGCATAAGCAGCTGTCCCATAATCATTCCTGACAAACTGTTCTCCTACAACATCTTTACTGTTATCCTTAACTCGCGTAACTAAATTGAAGATCCCATTGAAATATTCTGCGTTACTCACTAATCTTGGTCTATGACCAGGTCCTGTATAATTTTCTTTGCCTTGTATATATATATATATATATATTTGTGTTTTGTTTTTTTGCAGTTCGCTTACCCGCCAGATATTCCTCCCTGTTCCCTCCCTCTCCCCATGAGGGAAAGGTGTACGCTTCATACGTTAGAAGTGCAATAACATATGCTTCAGAAATGTGCCTGTCAAAGTGGATGATATCAACAGAATGGAACGCAATGAGATGAGAATGGTGAGATGGATGTGTGGTGTCAACTGCAAGATAGGATAATAAGTGAAGAGATAAGAAGATGGTTAGGTATCAAGAGTATCAGTGATGAGATGCGTACTAGCAGGATTGGATGGTTTGGACATGTGGAGAGGATGGATGAACTAAGCTAAGATAAATTTTGCAAGTCCATGAATTTGGAGGGAGCTGCTCCAAGGGGCGGACAAAGAAAGATGTGGGATCATATTTTGCAGTCTGATCTTAAATAAAAGAACTTGACAAGTGTGGCAGCTCTTAACCCAGGGACTGCAGCCAAACTCTTAAGAGGTTTTACTGGGCGAATGCAGCAAGACTCTTAAGATCCAAGGCATATAAAAAACCTTTCAAAACATCCCAGTGGCACTCAAAACTAGGCAATTTGTGATTAGGTGATATATTTCCCCTCCATTACTTTCTACCACTCCTACACATGTGTCCCCCCCCCCCTTTTCCCCCCCTCCTCAATTACCTGGTATTTTCCCTATTATTCCCGATATTTATCGAGTATTTTCGTGCGAGGACGGCTAGGAGAAATGGGGGAAGATGGAGGAGTGTATCTCCGACCCTGTAAGCTAGTCTGAGAGCTCCCCTTGTCTCTCAGTACCATGTGAGACAAGAGAGAGAGAGGGTGTTTCTCTCTCGCCGGTCAAGGTCAGATTACGACTGTGGGGCTAAAATATACAATTTTCACCAGCCAATTGCTGTTACCACTTGTTTTATTGCTTTCCAATGTTCATATTAAAAGTAAAATAGTCGCATATGGGTAAGTATTAATTATATATATGGTAAATTGACGATTTTTGTCAGGAATGAACCAAAATACCTTCGCATGGCGGGCACTTTCAAATACCATTAGGACGTGAAACCGGAACCGCGCTTTGTGGGGAGCACTCGGTCTATAAAATTGTGTATGTATGTATGTTGTTATGACCCTGGCGGCCACGAAGCAGTTGGCTTGCTTGACCCGAGTGAGTTTCTATGATTCTCAAGTCTCTGGTAGAATTTTGGCTGTCTGTTGTTGCTTGCTTTCCTTTCACTTCAAATAAATCAGACAGATCAGGAATTATGTACTAGTCATAAAGGAAGCTTAGCTTTAAATTCAAGTTATCTGTCAATATCAAAATAGAAATATACAAAAATACATACTTTTTGTATATTTATACTTAATATTTACAGCTAACTTTAATTTAAAGGGGATAGTAGGGTTGGGTGGTGGCTGATAACCACCGTGTTTGATGGAGGAGCAATAATGGTTTGGTGGTTCTCACAGGTAAGCCACGGTAGTCTTGTCCGTTTCTTAGTCATTAATGTGTGACTTTAGCCTCATGACACAGGCACAAGTGGCTTGTTTCTACACTTTTGGTAATGCACTATATTGACGAAAATTAGGACATGGTGTGAATAAAGCTGTGTCAAAATATCATACTGATTCAACTGTTTGTTAATAAGTTATTCCCGAAAAACGATGTAACACGGCCTCTGAAACCCATAGTAGTACTATCGAAGAAGGGTAGATATTAAAGTCACCAATTCAACAACAATAAATGTATTTATAAACCCAATAAACAAAAAGATAACGTATGTACAAAACAAAGGAAAATAAATGGAAACATAAATAAGATCCAGGACCGGTATTTGATTGTCCGATCGTTCACTGCTCGCTACTTTGCCCAATGTTAAATTGTGTCAATTCTTAATCAAGTATCACTATTGTTAATAGAAATTACAACAAGGTCGCATTGCTAGTTATTTAAGTATCAAAATATAATGTGCTTGACCAATTGATGAATCAACAGTTAGTTTCACTATTCATTACTAAAGTCACCAATAAACCTCTCAATTGTCACACCGCATTATTAACCTTTCTAGATTCATAGAACAAATACAAATTAACACAAGGCGGCACGAAAGCTCGCCTCAACACACCTGGTATTTATAACCTGTCATCATTTAATTTCAAGACCACACCACGTATGTTAAGTACGGTATCTTAGAGTTACAATTCAAAGTTAAGTCAAGTTAAATAATTTCAGGTAAACTGAACACCATTACCACTTTAGTAATATAAAAATATAAATATTATCTGTCACTGCCATATCTGAGCCATCTCCTCCGTCGCCTCTCCTCACCCTCACGATATCAGCCGACTCAGGAATACAACTAACTTCCAAACATCAGTTTACCCCTGAATACACATTCTATTTGGTCTCTAGCGAATCACCAAGCCCCATTATCATGATGTGATGGAAAGTTTCAGTCTAGTGGGGCCGGTTCCAATCATATTGCTCGTGCCATGCCGGCGCCAATCAAACAGCTTTCACCCCCACTTGTTTGACCTCTCCACACGGGCCAAACCATTCATGTCCAGAGGGGGTCATGGTGGGGTGAGTGTAGAGGGCTTAATTCCGCCAACTGGGAAGTTTATATATCCAGACTGGTTGCTCCGTCTGTCACAATGTATATGTATACACGGCACTTTTAAACACCTCAATTGTGTGCTCCTCGGGTTAATGTCGGGGAGGCAGCAATCTAGGAGAGTAGTTCGTCAAAGGTTCCGGAGGCGACAAAACGCAGCGAAATAACTTACTTACGAAGTGTAGCAGAAATCAGGCAGGTTCATCTTGTTTACTTTAGGTCTGTGAACAACTTTGATCTTGGTGTTCAATGTTGTTGTCGAAGCCAGTTAGGAGTAAGTAGTAAGGTCAAGGGTTCCAGAGACGAAAAACTCAATTCAGCTAATCACAGCCCTCGTCGGAATATTTGTAAAATATCCTAGCTAATGTTAATGTAAACAAACCAGTTTCGGTTGTCGGCAGAGGTCCAGCCTGGCCGTCGTCGTTTATATAAGGGAAGACATTTCCATAAATAAGACCATATGCATTGGCTTAGCCTCGAAAATATTGCGAAACATACCAGGAAAAGGAGAATATGCATCGATATGCAGTTACTAAATGGTAAAAGTCACTTTCGGACAAAATATAGGTGTTGATTATTTTAATAGGAGAGTTGTAGATATACTATCCTGTCGTCTGATAGCTTTGCATATTTCTTGTTACGATCGCTCATTTCGAGACAGACTGGGAGTGGAGAGTCTAGTCGTATCTTTTGATACCAATACTATTGCTTTTCCAGTTCCTGGAAGGTTTTGTTTGTGATTCATTTATTGTGACGCCTACCAGCGTTGGCAGAATCGCCTCCCGGTAGCCACTAGCGCTCGCCAGGGCAGTGAAATGGGCTACAGTTATCAGAGAATGTTATACTTTCTTTCTTGTGAATCGTCATGTAACGGGCAGTATAGAAGTGGTCTTTATTTTCGTCTGTGACAATGCATTAAATTTTATATCATCAGTTATAAGTTTAATGTATAAGACTGAATGATACAGCTAGAGAGTGTGAGTGAGTAAGTGCAGGAGGCAGAGTGTTGTGCGCGTAGTGTTACGCGTTGTCTCGGTGACGTCATGCCACGGCCGGGCCCTCTGAGTGGCTGGCCGCTTTGCCGCCCTCCTGCCGCAGCAGGAGGTAGTCCCCCCGCACTCCCTGCTGCCTTTGTGCCTTCCTTGCTCAAAGCTTGCACGACCAGCATAACCTTCACACCTCCCTTGCCATCTGTCCCCGACTTCCACCTATAGAACACTTTCTCTCTCTCTCAACTTCTTACTTCTTATGCTTCTAATCTATTTAATATCATAACTCCCCTTTGATTCAGCACGATTTCATATATCGGCCATCGTATTATATGCTGAAGCTCTCAGATATTTCATGCTTAGTTAGACATTTTGGAGGGGTTAACATTTTGTCTGTAGAGGTTCGACACACTCGTGGTGTCTCCCTACCTATTTCTTGGTTGTCTGCTGGGCTATTTAATGCTAGACTGGGGTGAGGCTATTGATGTTGTGATTTCCGATGTGTACCAGGTTTTGTTGAACTTGTACAATTGCAACGGATACGTGGGAAGCCTAGGTTGTCTTTCTGACTGTGTACCTTGTGAGTTTAGCACTGTGTTGCGAGTGAGGGCTTTTGCCTCTGCCACTCAACACTGTGCTAACTCGTTTTGCTTTGACTTGAAGAGGGTCGCCAGGAGAGAACCAGATACTAGCGATCTGGATCTCTCAAGAGAGCACCCCGTCATTTAACGTAATTTGGCCATACAGTCTTAAGGACCTCGCTAGGCTACGAGCCGCTTGCTCAGCCATTGTTTCCTAGCCTACGACATCCCAGCTAGACTTAATTCGCCTAGCAGATACCCGATTAGGATTATAAGCTCTTATGTTATGTATGCATCATTTTTATTCACGTTGATTGTAAGCCTTGGTTGTTGTTGAGTTGCACAACCCGAGCAAGCTTTTGCATTGCCTGAGGAAGTACTTCTTTTGTTGTTGGCGATAATACTATTGTGCATTTATCGTTATTCCCGTGCCAGTTAACACTGTAAGTCCCTACACTTGTCATATCTTGTTCCTGCTTTATATAACAGTTCAAAATCCGATTCGATCATCTTAAGCAGCATCAAACTTTCTTCAGAAGATTCCTGTTCGATGCTTTAGGACTTTCATTAATTTCTTTAATATAGGAGTGACAGTTTATTATTGTTTAGAGTAACTTTAATTATACCTTCTTCTTGTTTGCAGTAAATCATTCCAGTGATTTAATTAAGCTCTCTATCTTGTTCCTTGTATACATTAGTAACGTAATTGTATGTTGTTGTGATCAGGCTATATCAGAGATCATCAGCCTGTAGTAGTAGTGCATTTATACCGAGTTAGAGGATACCCCGTTATCGCAGATTTAACTCTGGAGGGTATAGGTGTTTTTGTGCGCCGGCATTATAAGTTCGAGGGTTGGATCTAGTGTTACCGTTGTGGCTGTGTGCCTTTCTAGTCCAATGATTAAGAGCCCTTGTTTTATACGAGTCCCGGTCGTAACATTATCGAAAGGTTCCTTGTTATCATGTAAAACGATCACATCTATACTTTACAAAACTATTTCCTATAGATTGCTAACTCTCAATGAAGATTTAACCAGGGAAGCGACACTTTTAGTTGACTTCCTACAATAAGGTGTTGTGACCAATTTTTACAACCCAAAGCTTGAAGGTGTTAAAAAAAATTAACCACGAAAATGTGGTCTCATTTAACTAAACGCCAAAATAAATAAATAAAGTTACATGTTTGATTCGGGAATAACAACTGTGCCAACGTTTACACTTAAATACGGAAGACATACAAATTTAGTTTTATCTCCCAATAATGTTGAAGTAATATATTAAATCCGTTGCTCTTTTTCTAATCGATTTTCGAAATGGCAATGACTTCATTGTCCCTAGCTTTTGGTGCATTCACAGTGCTTATAAGTACGACTAAGTACTTGGTAAGGTTAACCCTCTCATGCTCCTAAGTTTCTCTCAGTATATTTTTCCACTACCCCTCGTTTTTTGGGGCCACAGCAACATTTTTAGCGTGCGGCGATAATTGTTGCTCGACCGCTGTCTCACAGAAAAGTCTCGCATTACCCTTATATTTCGTAACATTGGCTTTGTTAGTGATTGAACTTAAATATAAGTAAATCAAAACATATGACTGAACTATCTAATGCTAAATATTGTTTGGTGTACTTACTTTACATCGTAACTTCCAGGTGCTGAACGGCAAGGGCAAGGTGGCTTACATAGATGCTCGCCTCAGTTCAGAGATCCAAATGATGTTACAAGGTTAGTGTTTTAATTACTAATAGTTTGGGACACGCTAAGTTACGATATCCTATAGCAGCCTATGGAGCCTCTGATGGGTGTAAGAGTTAAACCAATAAACTGGCACACGTTACGAAGGCATTATCAATGAATCACATTCCATTTCGTAGATAAACTAACATAGAAAACAAGTTTACATTACAATTTACAAATTTTACAGTAACTACAGTAGAATATTAAAAATATAAGTATATAGATACTTACAAATACATCTACATAGAATCTTCAGTCGATTTAACCCATTTAGTACCGGTGACATCCTTTTCATTATATTCTGGCAACTGTTAGATGGTTATTTTCAGTTTGGGAAGGATGTCTAACAGTCATAATAATGCAGACTAGTCAATTAATTATTTTAGCTACCATATATCCTTCCTGAGCTTCATAAAATCGTCTAACTGAAGCAAAGATGAAAACAAAAAGACGTCGCTGGTACTGTAAGGGTTAAGAGGTCCAGTAGAAACATGTTAACAGACGTCGCTGGTACTGTAAGGGTTAAGAGGTTCAGTAGAAACATGTTAACAGACGTCGCTGGTACTGTAAGGGTTAAGAGGTCCAGTAGAAACATGTTAACGGACGTCGCTGGTACTGTAAGGGTTAAGAGGTCCAGTAGAAACATGTTAACAGACGTCGCTGGTACTGTAAGGGTTAAGAGGTCCAGTAGAAACATGTTAACAGACGTCGCTGGTACTGTAAGGGTTAAGAGGTTCAGTAGAAACATGTTAACAGACGTCGCTGGTACTGTAAGGGTTAAGAGGTCCAGTAGAAACATGTTAACAGACGTCGCTGGTACTGTAAGGGTTAAGAGGTCCAGTAGAAACATGTTAACAGACGTCGCTGGTACTGTAAGGGTTAAGAGGTCCAGTAGAACATGTTAACAGACGTCGCTGGTACTGTAAGGGTTAAGAGGTCCAGTAGAAACATGTTAACAGACGTCGCTGGTACTGTAAGGGTTAAGAGGTCCAGTAGAAACATGTTAATAGATGTCGCTGTTACTGTAAGGGTTAAGAGGTCCAGTAGAAACATGTTAACAGACGTCGCTGGTACTGTAAGGGTTAAGAGGTCCAGTAGAAACATGTTAACAGACGTCGCTGGTACTGTAAGGGTTAAGAGGTCCAGTAGAAACATGTTAACAGACGTCGCTGGTACTGTAAGGGTTAAGAGGTCCAGTAGAAACATGTTAACAGACGTCGCTGGTACTGTAAGGGTTAAGAGGTCCAGTAGAAACATGTTAACAGACGTCGCTGGTACTGTAAGGGTTAAGAGGTCCAGTAGAAACATGTTAACAGACGTCGCTGGTACTGTAAGGGTTAAGAGGTCCAGTAGAAACATGTTAACAGACGTCGCTGGTACTGTAAGGGTTAAGAGGTCCAGTAGAAATATGTTAACAGACGTCGCTGGTACTGTAAGGGTTAAGAGGTCCAGTAGAAACATGTTAACAGACGTCGCTGGTACTGTAAGGGTTAAGAGGTCCAGTAGAAACATGTTAACAGACGTCGCTGGTACTGTAAGGGTTAAGAGGTCCAGTAGAAACATGTTAACAGACGTCGCTGGTACTGTAAGGGTTAAGAGGTCCAGTAGAAACACGTTAACAGACGTCGCTGGTACTGTAAGGGTTAAGAGGTCCAGTAGAAACATGTTAACAGACGTCGCTGGTACTGTAAGGGTTAAGAGGTCCAGTAGAAACATGTTAACAGACGTCGCTGGTACTGTAAGGGTTAAGAGGTCCAGTAGAAACATGTTAACAGACGTCGCTGGTACTGTAAGGGTTAAGAGGTCCAGTAGAAACATGTTAACAGACGTCGCTGGTACTGTAAGGGTTAAGAGGTCCAGTAGAAACATGTTAACAGACGTCGCTGGTACTGTAAGGGTTAAGAGGTTCAGTAGAAACATTTAGAAATATGTTAAAAGATTTAGGATAATAGGATTAAATAATGTATATAAACAGATAATATAGATTTGGCTTATATAAACACAACTATATTAGTTTGTTCAATGATAAGAATCAGTATAAGGCCACATTGTTAAGACACAATACAAAACAATAAATACAAATACAATTATTACAATTGCAGAAAAACATAACAATCATAAATAGTATGTATGTATGTATGTATATACTTGGGCACATATACCCCATAGCTGAAGGTGGCGGAATCGAGACAGAGCCCAAACAAAAATAACATTTAAAGTTTCAATTCTTAATGGCTGGGACCACTTTCGCGTTCCCTTGCCCCTTTCTCTGTCTCGTCTAGTAGGTGAATTTTTCAAGGGGAGAAGGATTCCTAGCTTCCTTCCCAATAGAGAATATGTAATTAGGATACAACAACAAATATATATGGCAAGTAAAATATAAAATATATGATACATATTTCGATTATCACCAAATTGTCATATAAATGATATATTAACTGTCCAGTCCTTTCTTCATCTTTTTTAACCCACGTTATTCGAACATGTAGAATATCTAGAATATCAGTTAGACATATCCACGCCGTACACATGTAGAATATCTAGGGCAGTACTAGACATATCCACGCCGTACACATTTATATCTAGGGCAGTACTAGACATATCCACGCCGTACACATTTATATCTAGGGCAGTACTAGACATATCCACGCCGTACACATTTATATCTAGGGCAGTACTAGACATATCCACGCCGTACACATTTATATCTATGGCAGTACTAGACATATCCACGCCGTACACATTTTTAAAAAGATGATAAGTAAATGAATAGAAAAATCCAGTTTTAATTATCGATAAGTTATATTTTACTATTAATCTTTTTTATTTCAAAACTCTATGAAGGTAACGTGCGTAATATAAAGCTACAATATGTTTCAGTGACAGTTGATTACAAATATCTGCTACCTGATATTTACTGGCGTAGGGTGGTGCACCTATCATCCGTTTTAATAATTTAGCATAAGCTACTTCGAATGCTTTAATATTATTGGATATCAATCTACTTTTGTGATTCCAAAGACACAGTCCATAATCTGGTTTACAGTAGCAATTGAATCAAATTTGTAAAGTATTTGTATCGACGTGATTAAAATGTCTTAAAATACTATTAATACTTGCATAAAATATATTTAGTCTCTTTTCAATATCATATTTATCCTTCAAATCATAATTCATACTGTATCCAAAGTATTCAAACCTTATAACCAATTCTAGCTCATCCTCCCCTAGCCTCATGTAACTTTATGTTGCCACACACCATGCATTTAGTTTTTCCCTTGTACATTTTAAGTTTAACACATCCAATCACAGCGACGGCTACCAGCCGTCAGTAGATAAGTCACTCCCCAGTCCCAGCGACGGCTGAGAACCGTCAGTAATGTACTTTCCTTGTAACTGCCTGTATCAAGCTGTACCTGGTACCACGACCGTTTGAGCACTGCTCTCGATATGGCAACACTTCTCAGCTTATATAAAACCCAATGAAGGCTGGGAGAGCAAGTCTTCCTTCATCTCTTGAGGTGGAAGGTTATTCTATCCTGCCATTTTGGCCACATTACTTGAGACTGGGGGGGGGGACTTTTATTACTGTATCCTCCGGTACAGTAGGGGTAAAGCTTGTTACTTGAAGAACAACATTTATCATATATTATATTCATACTAAAAACGGAACTGACAAGTAGTACAATGTCATCCGCATATGCCAATATGTTTAACTTAGTCATGCCAAAATTGGAGTCTACTTTCATATTGCAGATATCGGTTATAAGAGTATCTATATATAACTTAAAAAGAAACAGTGATTGAACACCACCCTGCCTTACACCGTGCTCTATGTAATAGTAATTGTTCTGCGTTCCCTGCCATTTAATGGAAGGTTTTTTATTTCGTCAGTAGTGTATAATAATATATAGGAGATCAGATGAAATTCCTATATCAATAAGTTTTTTTTCGTAAAATACAATAAAATACTATATCAAATGCTTTGGACAAATCTATGAAAGTAAGGAAACTTGTAACACCTGCTTCACCAAAAAGCAAAAAGAAGCAAAATGCATGTATCGGTTGTGGATAAATCCATCCAAAATCCAAATATTTACACTTTTTCCTCAAGAATATACAACATTATGGTTGTACCACAACATGGGCCAGTTTCCCTTGTTATGCCACAACCTACAGCTAACCCTGTGATGCCACAACATAGGCCAGTTATCCCCTCCCAACATGGGCCAGTTAGCCCATTAAGAGAATGGGGCCAAAATAGTGTAGTCCCCCATAGGAAAAGAGCAAATCCCCCCCATCACCACAACAGCTCCCCCCAATTCATCCCCTGCATCCAAAAGGCAGTGTTTGGCAACAGAGGAGCTGGATGTGACATCACCAGCCCAGCTAGGCCCAGAATTGGCCAGCACTACCGCCGCCCCCACCAATCACGCCGCCATGACATCACCAGCCAGAAACCCTTCAGAAGGCATCTGACGGCGAATCAAGAGCGCCCTTCCACTACTCTCCTCTCTACCCCCCTTGCCGAAACTAAAACGACCTATCTCCCCTATTGAAACCACATAAACTGTAAACGTGTCCTTTTTCCATGTACATTCTATAGGGCAGGGACCACCTAGAAACTATATAGGTACTCAGACCAGGTAAGGGTAGGTATCTCACCTCCCCTCCTGAGATCTGCGTGCTTCCTGGCCTCAAGGTGCTCCCTGGCCCTAACAAGAGTTTCTGACGTCAGCAGTGTTAACCGACCTGCAATACCTGCAACGGCTAATCCCGACAGGTGCTGCCCGGCCCTAGTACACCCGAACAGCTAATCCTGAACAGGTGAAGACCTAGAGTGTTTACCGACCTCTCATTTATCTTTCCAGCACATTATTGGAAAATATTACTGCAATATAAAGAGACGCTTTGTTGAGGGAATCATCTAACCCTGTCATTGCGGCTTTCTGCCCCGACACGATGGACATTAGCACATACCTGCTGGTGGTCATCCCCACTATCGCCATGAGCTAACCCAAAAACAAAAGAACCACTATTTCACTGGCAAAAGTTGGGTTACACCCTCCCCCCCCCCCCCCCCCCCAAGCCAAAATGTTCAGGTATAGTTACCACTGAGGTCCCCAGAGAAGAAGTTAGGAATACCATAATCACAACTTTCCAACCCTCACTTGGTCGCTTCCCCGCCCTTAACCCTTATTTAGCAGGTGGTAAGGTATTTTAAACCGTGCCGCCCAGCGGGCATAATCCCAAAATATTCGCTCACTTTCACTCGCCCTAGCGCCGTTAGTATGGCTCCAATGCGAACGAAACGGTCATTTTTGGAAAGAGCAACTCTTCGTCTCCCCATATAAGTCTATTACGGATGTTATGAGCAAGTGTGGAGGGCGGGAAGAGGTGAGGAAGAGGAGGTACTTTTTGGTCTATTTCCCAGGCACGTTCGGATGCGTTCGCTTTGCCCTGACTTCGGCCTCCCGCGCGTCTACTATTCCTTCGGTAATCGGTCTTAGTTTTCTTTTATTTCTCCTTATTTCTGTATTCTCTGTATTCTCTCTCTCTCTCTCTCTCTCTCTCTTTCTTTCTCTCTCTCTCACTCCTCCTGTCTGTCTGTCTCTCTCTATCTCTGGCTCGCTCGCTTTCCCTCTCTCGCGCGCTCTGTCTCTCTCTCTCTATCGTGAGAAATGTACCATACACCCTGGTTATCGTGAGAAATTTACCGAACGCCTGAAAATAATACACTATAAAATGCTTGCAATCAAACTCTCAAGCAATTTCAAGGTCACATGCAATTATAAATGTATAGGTAGACCCAGAGAGGAAGAGAGAGAGAGAGAGAGAGAGAGAGTGTCGTGATAATATAACTATTTTACATATGTATCATATAATTATATGATAAAATAATATATACGGTACATAATGTTCCCCACAATCATATAATGCCAAGCTCAAACTTTCGTTGTTTGTATTACCGTAAGAAATTTACCGAACGCCTGAAAATAATACGCTATAAAATGCATGCAATCAAACTTTCAAGCAATTACAAGGTCACATGCAATTATAAAAAGGTATATTGTAGACCACAATCTTCGCCAAGCTTCGTTGTTGCTTGTATTATCGTGAGAAATGTACCGTACACCCTGGTTATCATGCGAAATTTACCGAACGCCTGAAAATAATACGCTATAAAATGCTTGCAATCAAACTTTCAAGCAATTACACAGTCACATGCAATTATAAAAACGTATTTTGTAGACCACAATCTTCGCCAAGCTTCGTTGTTGCTTGTATTATCGTGAGAAATGTACCGTACACCCTGGTTATCGTGAGAAATTTACCGAACGCCTGAAATAATACGCTATAACTCCTCATGGGTTACCTCATGACCGCTCGCCACTGCTGCCGTGGACCAACTGAGATGTACTCAACTTACATCCACCCTCACTCCCTCGCTACATACGTAATTATATAAAGAAATTACAGTATTTTAGTGATTTTGCCCTTCGGTTGCACGATCGTTGCAAGACAACCAGTGATCGTAGAAGGATGGTTCGGGTGTCATTGGAAAGCTCAATTTACGCGCTTTGAGGAATACATACTTACATTACACTCAGGATCTTGTTTATACATGAAAAAGAGCACGGAAACAACCCCCTTTATGGCAAAAAAAAAAACGATGGGCGGCACAGTGAAATATACTCCATCACCCGCTCGTAAGGTGATAAAATGCTTGCAATCAAACTTTCAAGCGATTATAAAATGTAAATTGTACTTATCAACACTCACACCAGTATGTTCTTTGTCAGGAATGTCTCCATTTTGCTCAACGGTCTGTGCAACATCAACCACAACATTTGCGACACACAAATTATGCTTGGGGTGAAAGCCTATGATCGGCATATTTTCGTCTTCCGAGTCATCCACACTATCAAAACTCTCACCCAGACCTTCCATGGTTTCATTCAACAGCCTATTAGAAAGTTCTGAAGAGTTCAGCATGATATCTAGTTCCTGGGCGGTGAGCCGGCCGTGATGAGTAGGGTGGCGCGACGCACTAGGGGTGGTGGCCACCGAATCGGACACGGGCAAATCTTGACCTTCCATTACGGCTGCTTGAGGGTTACTGAGTCATGGTCATGCAGTGGGGATGTGTGGGTGGGACCTTGTAGTACACCGCCTAACCACCAGGTTTCGCTTTCCACCTAAATTAGGGCGGGAATACGCCCACGGACTTAAGGCGGGCCCTGCCATTTAGTCCAATTTTCTCGAATCGGACTTAAGTCGGGCCCCGATCATTAAGGGTTAATGAATCACATGCAGTCACATGGAATGGGGACTTCGACGACACCTCGCTTGAACTCCGTAAGCGTGCCCAGGTTGCATACCCTTAAGCTAACACTGAACAGAACAATAAAGTAATTTTTGATAACTTGACTCATTTTCAACCCGACAACGTGAGACAGTACTTCACTATTCATGGAACCACCACACCTGTTTAGGGTTTTGTCATTATCAGAACATTGCTTTCCATTCCCCCTAACTTTACGAATCAAGTCTGTGCCCTCAGTCGCACCCCCACTCACCCTCATCAACCTTCCACACCTACCTCTGTCTCTCACACATACCAACCCCATCAGTACCAACCTTAACAACCTCACTATGACTTTCCTCTGCATCCTACCCCCCCCCCCCCCCCCCCCCCACAACTACGCAATTTGCTCCTAGAAATAATCAATACAACCCTCGACTGACTCTGGTGAACCTATATGAATTTTCACCATGCCAGGGAAACTGCCCCTTAACCTCTGAAGTGCGCATGGGGGTAATTGGAAACGTCCCCCTGTGCTGACGTATTTGAGGTGTTTCCGTCACTAAAATATTCATTGTGCCATTAATAGCATTAATACTTATCCATATGCGCCTATTATGGGTTGATTATAAAGGTATTAACCTGAAACAACAATAAAACGAGTGAAAACAGCGTTTGGATGGTCAAAATCGGAGATATAGCCCGCGAGTTGTATAATGTATGGGTGAGGCAATCTGCTTTCCCGCCAATTTCCCCCAAGGCCACTGAGACACAGGCGATCGATACTCTCTCTCTCTCTCTTGCACTCGCTTGCTATCAGTGATGACCACACCCTCCAATCGGATTTCTAATGTTAGCACGAAAATATACCTCAGAATAAGGGAATAACAGGGAAAATAGGTGATAACTGAAGGAGAGGAGGAAAGTGGGGAAGGAGGGGAGGTGGAGGACTGAGATTTTGCATGGCCCAGGGGCCAAAAAAAAATAAAAAATAATTTTTTTTTTTTTTTTTTTTTTTTTTTTTAGATGTCAAAAGTTGATTTTTTTTTTCTCTGACTCTTAAGAGTCTCCCCGCAGTGCGCCGGGGGAACTCTTAAGAGTCTCCCCGCAGCTCCCGGGTTAAAGACTTGGCGAGGCCCCAGTCCTCCCCACCTACTTTCAGCGTTTCCATGTCCAAAATTCATACAACTACCAACCCCGCCCAACTCAGAGTGCCAGGGGAAACGCATACCATGGCAGACAGCCTTATAAGAATTACCCCCAGAACCAGCAACGCCTCACGGCTAACAAATCCGGACCCCAGCACCCCCAATACACCTCAAACACCTGATGCGATCCCCGCCCCCTTGCTCCAAACACCCACTTATCCACCAGCCGACTCGTACGAGCTGGCTTTTCTGAAGTACCCCCAACACCCTACCAGGTTGTGGGGGTCCGTTACATGTTGCACCAACCCCACCGCTGCCACCAGTATGCTACCAACCTCTATTAGAGAGAGTTAAGTAAACTGTATTGTGTGTTGCGGGGTCCCGATGTACCAAGGGGGAGATGTTGAGAGAGTAAAATAGTAAGTGTACAAGTTTATTAATTAAGAGTATAAGGCTTATCATGAATATCTACATTGACAGTCATGAGACAAAAAGGGAATGTTTGGGCCTCGTCTGAGCCTTACATCACTTTAGATCGTATTTGCTGAGCGCCAAATTAACCATTATAATAACAGATCATCATGCTTTGCAATGGCTCCGCCAATCCAACACCTCAAGTGAGATCCTCATTAGGTGGACGGAGACGTTAGAGGAGTTTAATTTTGAAATCGCGTATAGGCCTGGGAACTTCACACCAATGCCGACGCTCTCTCCCGCCTCTCCATCTCTCTCTCTGTCCCCCCTCCGGCCGCGCTTATCACCTCCATAGCCAGCGTCTCCACATGGGATGAGGATGACAAGCCCGACTGGCTATCGCAAGACGTTTTCTCCGCCCTCACCTGCGTAGGTGATTTTTTCTTCGCGGAGTCTGGCTACATCGCTCTGAGCCCTGAAGAGGCAAAATAAACAGTGTCACTAAGTACTGCATCACAGCAACGGCATAAATTTAGGCTATACCAAGCTTTTCCAGGTTTTAAAACAACTTACTGGATCTTAACCCCTTCGCGAAAAAAATTGTAGAATCGTGTCTAGGCCGCGCCGGCAGGAAAGATACCTCGCGTACGCCTGGCCCTTCCGGGTCAATCACCGCAACAATGCCGTGGCAACTCCTTTCTTTAGATACCGTCAGTCCATTTCCTGCTTTCAACTTGTATCGGTTTCTGTTAACTTTTGTGGACACGTATTCTAAATTCCTCATAGCGATCCCAGTCAAAGAACCCATTGCAAAGACAGTAGCCGACACGATGCTTAACCATGTTTTCACTAATTTTGGCCTCCCCCAAGCATTGCATACAGATATCGCTCCTGAATTTTCAGGCCAGATTTGGTCGGCCCTCTCCAAGTTAATGGGGTACGAAATATCCTATTCATCTCCCTACTGGCCAAAAAGCAATCGAAAATCAAATAGCTTCTCGCAAGTCAAAATAAAGATTGGCCGAGTCAATTGCGAATGATTCAGTGGGGTTTAAGACAAAAGCATTTCCCCCCATGAAGAGATTTTTGGAGTCGCACCCGTCCTCTTACCCCTCCGCCACCTCATGCACCTCCCTCCCCCTCCCTTGACATCCACCCCACAGTCACCCATATCATAGCTTAGGCTAAGACACCTCCAGTCATGTCAAAACTTATCAAATGATGTCCAAAACGCCAGAAATCCTTGTAAGGTTGGTGAGAAAGTAATGGTAGCGAATCTGCCCATGCATAACAAATTTAATCCAAAATTCAACGGGACATTTACTATTTCGAAAATTCCTAACTGCTGCCAGGTCGTGGTTATCTATAAATGAGATAATAGGGTATTCCGGAATCGATATGCCAGTCGCATCCACAATGACTAGCAAACCTTATCTCAGCTTACATTTCAACCTCACTCATCCAACTACAACCTCGCTTGGCTCCCCGCTCCCCTACTATCCACCCAACCTCTTCCCCCCACCCCACCATCCCCAACCTCAAACCCCACCTTCTCCTCCATTCCCCAACCCCATACCCCACCCTCTCAACCAACCTCAAACCCCACCTCCACCCATACCTCCTCAGTAACAAATGCAGGCACCGAAGCCCGCAAAACAACCTCCTAACTTCACGATACCTACCCAAAAACAACCTACACCCCTAGTTCAACCAGACAACACCATTCCTTCGACTTCCTCAGCCAACTCAAGCAACATACGCTGACACCCACCCCAACCTTCCCTCACCCCTCCCTACCCACTCTCAACCCCCAACCTCATCACCAAACCCCGAAATTCTACCCCAAGCTAATACTGTGCCAGTTCAAAACGCACAGATATCCCCATTACTCCCAAACCCAAAATCCTCAGTAACTGTAACTTCGCCACAACCTTCACCATCCATCACCTCACCCTCACAACCTCACCAACCCCCTGGGAAGCCCTCCAGAAGTGCTCCCAACAAACACAAAGACTCGTTCAGGCAGAGCACCTAACCCTCCAGATAGATTAGTGATTAACTCTACGTTTGCGTCCGCAGGGGTCGATAAAAGGTCAGCAGGTCAGTCAAAGGTCATTACTCACCTTCCAGCAATCGCACCGTGCACCCCTCATTCCAGTCACTCAGCACCAAGGATGTATATTCAGTTTGTCCTGTGGACCTCAGTAATAAGGAAGCCTTCTGGTTGAATATCCTAAAGCAAGGTCACCACTGTTACGCTTCGCACTAAACTGTTTCGGAGACACTAAATAATAAAATAGAATAATATACTGGCAACAACTTAATCTGCTTTCAAAGCAGCTCTCGTAGCACAACTGGCAGAGCACAATTACAACGCATTCTAGGCTCTCTAGGGGTTTAGGTGCAACAACTACCCCTGTGCATACTCCGACTCAATTTGTCTGGAGTATCGATGAATATTTATTGAGTAAACAACTCATAAAAATAGATACGAGCACCAAATAGCAATGATGGGGCAGATATTCCAAACAAAATAGTCCTACAGTTTGTGCTCATCTAAAAGTATAGTAGAATATAGCAAAGCAGTTTCACTGGCAACACTTGCACTCTGGAATACTAGACTATTGCATTATCCGGCAATGCCACGTATGCATACCGTCCTTTTTATTTTATTTTTTATTTTATTTTTTCTCAATCTCGGGATTGTAGGGTATTCAGTAGCCTGTAACTTTTACGAGTCCCCAAGATTATCGATTGAAGCTTCGAGATGTTGGGTACTTCATATGTGTCACACTGGATGGTTTCAGTGGAGCTTCAAGCTGTTAGTTGCTTCCTTTCTGCCATACTAGATGACGACATCTTATTTATACACATCATTTGATTTGGAGAGAGCAGCTATATGGCCGTTGACAGCATCTTCGAATATGATCAGGCATCGTCTATTCTATGAACTTGTGACGATATAGGGGGGTGTTTTCTTTTCGGTATAACCAGGATACTTGTAGAATAACAGGAACGATCAGATCAACTTAGAAAAAAAAACTGACATTTGGCGTTGGTCTGCAGTCCACGACGCTATCCACTGTGCTATCGCCACCCCCATATGCTATTACCTACCCCTGCGCACCACACTCCCCCCCGCACCGAGCCTACTGTGCCACACTGAAACCCTATTAGCTAACTGATAATAATTGAATATATTAATTTCACTCCCACCACCAAACACCTCCCAATAAAAGTATGAGATGCTGTCCTAAAATTACAACACATCTCAGAGTCCTGCTAGTGAGCCCGGGAGATATCAGCGAGCCCAGAAAACTGGAGCCGTACACATACTATAGATCTCTTCTGCCCGCTCACTAACAATCCACCCTTGATCCCTTAAAAGAACTACCTCTCTGGCATCTTAAACCGTCAAAGCTGACTTCCCGCGCTCTTAAACCCAGAAAATGCAATAAGCCTTCCGGAAAGCAAGGTATTTAACACTTACGCTGCGGGCATATTTCCGCCATATTAGGGCTCATTCAGGCACTCTTGATTGATTAGGCAAGTTTCTGAATGAAATGAAGTGTATTCAGCCGAACACTAAATGAAAATAGCTTCAAAATGACGCCAGAACGAACTTCGTAGCTCGTGGGGTTCACACGCAGCGCTACCATAGACATTCGCTAAAATGAGCAATTCTCGCTAATTTCTCGCTACATTTGCCTTTGGCAGTACTGTATATCTCGCGAGACTCTCACTCGGAGCTCTCAGTGCCACAGCTGCCTGGCTAGGAGAAGGACGTGTGGCCTGTCGCGCTCCCGCTCCCTTGTACTCAATTTTACAGGCTTTAAGAAACTTTGAAAGCCTGTAGATTGCTGTAAATTGCCATGACATTCGGGAACGTCTCCCGCAGGGAAAAGGTTAAACATGTGTAATACCGTGCTAGTACCGGCGCCAGGACATGTCTCCAAATTTGGTGACAAAAGTAGTTAATCTCCCTAGAGCACATTCTCCATTAATCCCCCCCCCCCCTCTTTATACACCACCCCTCTCCCTCCCACAACTTGACTTTACTATTTTTGCCCATTTATTCGCAGTCTATATGATAAAAAGGATCCTGATTGCCCAAGGATATCTTAAAAGTCGAATACAAAAAATAACAGTACTGAAGTGCTGTGTGGGGACGGGTAACCTTATGTATAGGCACAGTTGCTGGCACGTTTAAAGTCGGCTGGCAAAGTAAACACAAAATTAAGTGTGTGTGAAAGTGGATGTGTTGGGTATGTATAATGTTTCTAAAATTGCAGTGAGTTTATGTTAATAACTTAGCAGCCAATAGACGATGCTTCAACACCACAGAGTATAGTCAACTCTTCGCTCTAACACAAAACTCGAGCTTACAGCAGGCATAGCATCAAGTTATAAGATGAAAAGATTAGTAAATTGCTATAAAATTATCAGAGAATCAGAGGATTCAGTTCTATATATGCTTTAGGACTCCTATAATAAATAAATTAAGTATTTACGTTACTTTACATTAGATCAGTCAGTTAGTAGCTAGCCCTTACTCCCACAAGGGGTAGGGAGGATCAGCAAGAGACACGAGACAGGAACAAGAGGTGACAGGAGAAGAACACATATAATAAGAAGCAAGCACACAAGCATTCAGAAGCATCAATCACTCATCAGCCCCCGAAATAAATGACTTCACCTCAAATGTTATGCTTCCGGACAAAGGTAAAAATTAATGTGAACGACCAGCATGTCAAAGGCAGTCTGCCTGGGTTAGCGCTGGTCCTATCGAGAGTGAGGTTTGGCATCCTTAACCCAACTTTAGCCATTTCTGTCTTTCTCTTTTATTGTACTACTTTTCCTTCTTGTTGCTGGCGATATCGCCCGATTGGGTGGCACTGCAAGGTGGGCTGCGGACGGTGAGGGCAAGCCCGTGGGCTGATGGTCCCCTCTCCCGCTGCCCTCTCAGAGACAGATCTCATCTCACCCTGGCCCCTACGGAGGCCCGAGCAACAACCAAGTCTGCCTCGTGAGGTCTATCAAAAGGGAGTGCTGGCCCCCTGCATTAACAGGCATGGCGTGGCGGATCAAGGTGCCTAGCAGCGCCAGAATAAATATTTACCTCAGTGCTGTTTGACACCAGCAAACATATTTATATACAAACTCTAGAAGTGTTATCTGCCTACTGTAACATTCCCCAAACATTTCTAACAACAGGAATGTACAACACACTGTGCAACATGTAGAAACGAAAACAAAATCCTCCTGGGCAAAATATATACAGTAGCTCACATGGCTGCTCTCCCCAAATCATAGTTAAGGGCTAAGCAAGGGCCATATCATAACGCAGGACAATAACTCGGCCAATGAGGCTTTCCAGCAAGAAGGGATGTATATAGCGATGTTGGCTGATGAATGAATTGCAGAACAAATCAGAATGCACGCTTGATATGAATATTAATTATATGCAAGCGTTTCACAGCAAAACTTACCGAGAAGAAAATGCTCAACTCAACGTGAAAGCGTAGTAGATATTTTCTTATCGAATTCAAATATATAATACACATAACAATTATATATCATATGGGTAATTACTCACTTACATTGATTGGAATATATATATATACATATATATATATATATATATATATATATATATATATATATATATATATATATATATATATATATATATATATCTATCTATATGCTCAGGCCCAATCCCCATTATGGGAGTAGCCGACTCAAGACAGAGCAAGAACAGGGATAAACACAAAAACAACATAAAACAACGAATAAAGACAGATAAAAACACAAATTCACACACATCTAGGTCACCCAGGAGAAGACCCAGAGACCAGGGTCACCAAGGTCGCTCCAGCACTCCCCCGGCCCCCGACCACCCGGAGAGGTTCCGATCTCGGCAGGCAGACATGCAGCGGAGCTAAAGCCACAAGCCCTCCCACCACACTTCCAGGCGCACCCTTCATATTAATCGTCTCCCCGGGCCAGGCGCGTGATGGACTATTATCTAGTCCAACTTGCGCCCGACCCCTTACTCCAAATGACCACGTGTTCACTCAACTATTCACAAGCATTCTCCATTCACTTCCGTCCACCACCACTTCCCCTGCCTGATCTATAGTCATTCCTCTATCATCCAAAGCTTTTCTTACACAGTCTCTCCATCTCAATGGGGGTCTTCCTGCCCTTCTATCTCCCCTTGTACCTGACTCACATATTCTCTTTGTAAGCCTTTCATCTCCCATTCGTTCAACATGACCATACCAGCTCAGCACCCTTCTGTCCACTCTGGCTGACAAATGTTCCTGCTGCCCCACTCTCCTACGTATCTCTTCATTCCTCAATCTGTCTCTACGAGTAACTCCACACACACTCCTCAAGCAGCTCATCTCCATCACATCCAACCCTCTTTTCTCCTTTTTCTTCAGAGCCCATGTCTCAGCCCCATACATCACTGTTGGCACAACAATTCCTTGATACAGTGCACTTTTTACTTTCACTCCGAGATTTCTCATCTTCCACATACTTCCCATTGCTCCAAAAACCTTCCTTCCTTCACACACTCTCTGTTTTACCTCCACTTCCATACCTCCACTCCTGCTTATCGTTCCTCCTAGATATTTAAAACACTCTACTTGTTCCAATATTTCCCCATCCAGCCTCACATCTAGATTCACCTTATGCTCTCCCCTATTACATACCATTACTTTACTTTTATTGACGTTCACCTTCAGTTTCCTCCTTCCACAAACCACACACAACTCTTTGACTACCCGCTGCAGTTTCTCATCAGAATCCGCCACCAATGCTGTGTCATCAGCGAACAGCAACTGATATATATATATATATATATATATATATATATATATATATATATATATATATATATATATATATATATATATACATGTATATATATATATATATATATATATAGATAGATATATATACTGTATATATATATATATATATATATATATATATATATATATATATATATATATATATATATATATATATAGAGAGAGAGAGAGAGAGAGAGAGAGAGAGAGAGAGAGAGAGAGAGAGAGTTACTGATTTCAAAGAGGTTTCCTTTTTTTCCATTAGAGATTGATGGGCACCCATAACTATGACCTTTAATCCTGGGATTATATCTTGCCTTTGCATTTGCTGTTTGAATGATGCTCTCAGTAGCTTCCCCAACCACAGAAAATCTGAGACCGAAAACTTTGTTTGTTTTTAATATACTATCATGAACTGAACACCTCAAAATAGGTTGCATATATTATATCTAACATATTGTAGGTTATTTATTAGATTATGTAAGGTATAGCACAACACTCATGACAAGTAATACTTAATAACTTACTAAAGACAACAATCTAAGTTAGCTATGGGACAAGATGCAACAAATATCTCGTAGTAGCCAGTATTGTAGATTATAATTATATGATATACGATAAGGAGTAATAATGGTTGACATATGAATACATTACTGTTCACCTCTGTGGGGTGGAAGTGGAGTGGTTGCATTGAGGCAGTTGGACAAAATTCAAAATAAAGCTATTAGATTAATCAATAACCCTGCAATCACACAGGACCTTCCTACATTATCCATACGAAGAAACGTTGCATCTCTTGCATTATTCTACATATATTTTCACAGCAATTGTTCCGAGGAACTTGCTTCAATTGTGCCGCCTCTCCACATCTTTCCCCGTAGAACTAGGGAAGCTGAGAGCGCCCATGAATTTACACTTTCTCCTCCACAATGCAGAACTTCTGCTTATCAGAATTCATTTATCCCCAGAGCTACTACTCTTTGGAATTCACTTCCCTCGAATTGCTTTCCACAAACTTACAATCTACAAATGTTTAAATCCAGTTGTTACAAACATTTTGTGAATGGAGGATGCCTTTAGGCACATGGACCTTTTTGTTTTATGTGTTTTTCCGTCCTCCGTTCATTGTCTCTTAAAAAAAAAAAAAAAAAAAAAAAAAAAAAAAAAAAAAAAAAAACATTAGGCATACTAAATTCCTCATAATTGGGCATCCTGGATTCGAATCCACGGACTGCCACATGTGTTTGTAAAATTTCATTAATCGATTTTAGGAGTATAGTTGGTTGTTGGAAGGAACATAATAATTGGCAGTGTTGTTGGTATATGATATAATGAGTAACAATATAACTTATTAAATAGAGGGAATAACGTAGTTTAACTATAAGATCAGGTATTGAATAACTTTTCGTTCTCAAACTTCATTATTAAAGGTTGCCTATGAGATCAGACAAGGTATAACAATTTACTCATGATAGAAATATTATGAAATCAGAGTCAAATGTATTCGGCATATATTTGCAGTGTTTGTAAATCCATACCTCAAGTTATATCATTATTATTCCATTACATTATCAGTATTCGGAGATCTATATGAGCATTATGTAATATTATAATATTTGACATACTAATTAAGTTCATTCCTAGTGGAATCATTAATATTTAGAAATAAGACCAACAAGATTAAACGGTTATCATTTAAATGTCCAATTGATCTACTGCTAGGTCAGATAGCTAAAACATGTTAATTGATCTACTGCTAGGTCAGATAGCTAAAACATGTTAATTGATCTACTGCTAGGTCAGATAGCTAAAACATGTTAATTGATCTACTGCTAGGTCAGATAGCTAAAACATGTTAATTGATCTACTGCTAGGTCAGATAGCTAAAACATGTTAATTGACCTTCTGCTAGGTCAGATAGCTAATACATGTTAATTGATCTACTGCTAGGTCAGATAGCTAAAACATGTTAATTGATCTACTGCTAGGTCAGATAGCTAAAACATGTAAATTTTTACTTAACCCTTCGGTACAACTTCACGTCTCTAATATTTTGCCAGGGTTCTTAGATTATGGTAGTGTTTGTTTAGATTAGGAAGGACCTCTCGGAAATGATGGCGTAATATATACCGGGTATCTCTTTTAACCCTTTGAGTCCCACAAGCTCTTAAAGGCCCACTGACACCAACTGACTTAGCGAATTCCACAGTGTTCTTGTATAATTATATTGTCGAATACATGCCTTTTACACCTGACTAAATATTATATTAGCTAATGAAGTAAATGCGCAAAATATATTATGATCTTGTTGATGTGGCAACACCAAGATGACGCCATGAATGAATCTGTAATGATGAAATAATCATATAATTGTTCCTAGTTAAACAATTGATGGTAATTTGAAACTAATCTCTATAACTAGCTCATTGTACCCAGAAACCAATTATCTATTGATTGTTCAGCTCTTTGAAAAACGTATATGAATTATCGCCCTAATGGTTATCAATAGAGTCTTCTCTTCAAGTTGCCACTGTTAAATTATTCACCCATTTGTATAGTGATAACTATCTTATGTAAGATGTCCAGCGTTTACATAATACTAGTCTAATTGTTCTCGGTCTATTTATGAATGAAAATGAGGGATGACATCTGATGTCAGTGGGCGTTTAAGTTATTGTGTGTCATAGATGGTCCGAATATAATTAAATTGTGCTGAAGCTGTACTTTCCACAGGACGTGATCAGTTCTTCATGGGTCGCCAAAGCTTCATCCCACAAGGCTACGGTGTTGTCTGTCCTAATGGTGCCAAGTACAAGGCTCAATTTGACTTGCTGTAAGTTCAATATGTGTGTAGTAGGGCATTATGCAATAATATTGTTAGTATATATTACACAAGTCCTAAGGATACAAATAATGGTATAAATTTGTATGTGGACAAAGCTCACTTAAACGTCGTGTGTGTGTGTGTGTGTGTTTGCAAAATACCTTTATGTAGTTATATTCCAAGAATCAAGATCCATGATGTAAATGAAAGAAATATGATGATTGATATTGATAATATTATACTTGGAACATACAGTATACAGTACATTAGGCTACAGCCATTATCCAAGGCTTACAGAGACGTAGGCGACGCAGCACAAGGCAGTGCAGAGATTTATGTCAAATTACTGACAAATTAATCAGCACAACGGGACGCAGAATGAGGACTTGGAGGGTTTTGTATGATTGGGCGACCGGTAATAAAATATATATATATATATATATATATATATATATATATATATATATATAAAAAAAAAAAAAAAAAAATTCCTGTTTCACATTAGAACCATAACACATAGAGACTTATCTTATAACATATATAGTTATATGAAATTAGATGCAGGGTTACAAAGTTGCGCACTCACATTCAAAATAAGTATTTGCAGATTTCTGCCTTGCTCTGTGCTGTGTCGCTTATGTCACCTGCGTCTCAACGTGCACCGCGCCTTGGGCATGACTAGAGGTCATACAATGATCTCCAATATTCGTTTGCGAAACCAAGAACTAGTGCAATGAAGATCATGGAGCCGAAAATGTATAGTGCACCTGCCCAATTATCATGAAGTTGTGAACAGCCCGCCCAAAACTCGTGGTGCCATTTTTTCATGGCACCAAATATTTACAATGCCCAAGTTTCTCAGTACCCAAAATTTACGTTACCCAAGTGATATAGTGCCCAAAATATTCGGTACCCAACTTTCATTATCCCCACAATATGTCACGGTGCCTAAATGTTATGGACCCCAAGTTTCATGGTGACCAACATTCATGGTGTCCAAATACTAGGTGGTCAAATTTCCCCTGCTGATAATGCGTTGCTGAACTTTCCGGAGTCCAGCTGTCTTGTGCCGAAGTTTCATATATTCATATTGTTATACCATGATGTTTGCTGGGTTTAGCTGGCTTATTTCATAGGTTCATGCTAGACTGGGCAAGCAATGATATCATAACCAAACACACAAACAAACATACAGGAGGTTAAGTACAACACAGAAGGAAATTAAAATTATTTAATTAAAACAAAAATTACACAATACTGAATGGCTTATTTGGCTAATTGGTACACATATAAACAATATCAAAAGGAATAAAGCGTAAATTGGAATGACCAGTAAATGGCACAAAGACCAGGTTTTCACTATAAACAATAAATAGCATGAACACAATGGTTTAAAGGCAATTATAAGACTCCAATGTGCTAGAGTTCATCAAGGACACATTTAGATATAAAAGCGTACTCAGGGAGTCTTGGCACACAGAACGCAATAGATCACAAAACCACTTACATAACAGATTGCATGAGTTTGTAAGTTGCCTAATCAATAATTTTAATGGCTCATTTATCGTAGCACATAAAGTAAAATAAGGGTGTCACTGAGATTGAGTTTATGTGTAGATTTGGTGGATGTGTATGACCGTGAAGATAAAATATTACCATATGCAATCTCTACAGAGTTTACATACAAAATATTTTACTATCACAACGATAGAGAGTGTGTATTGTATCCTCGTCTATGGAGGCAAAGCAAATGAGAAGGGAGGTCTGATTATGCTGCCTTTAGCAAGCTAAATCTTCATTTTTTAGGTCCAATATCTACTGGTCTGCATTCGGCTTGTCCCTGCAAGTGGCTCAATGACAGGTTTGGTAGAGTTCCCTTGTTGATGGATTCCGGCTGGTCCCGACACACTGTTGCGTGCATAAAATGCTCAAAGTTTATGCCGGAACAATCTTAAGGAGAAATGCACCGACCAGTATACTGGTAGTTCTCCTTATTATTATTATTATTATTATATGAGATGCCGAAGTCTCCAACCAGGGTGCAGAAACACCATCAAGATGAATCCACACAAACCACCCGGAGGCACTGGAGAGAGACTACGGCAACTTAGGAAAAAATCAAAACATATACTGTATACTGTACATATACACATATTAAACACAGATAACATATTATGCAGTGGAGGATATCAAGTATAAATATAATACAATAAAATAGAATAAAATAAGTTTAAAAATTAGAATTAATGCTGCAAAAAAGCATTAACTCTAGACTTAAAAATGGAGATATGAGCTGAATTAACTAGCTCATTTGGCAACTTATTCCACAAGTCAACCATGGCCGGCACAAAACACCGTGAAAACTGTGTAGTAGAAAAATTAACACGGCTCATGGCAAGATCATTAAGATTACTTGTGAATCTAGTTGCACAAGCCCGGACATAGGGCCCAGGCAGAACCCCATGTAAGGGATGCTCAGGGTTGTTAAAAACTTTAAATAAAAGACTAAGGGCACCAACTTTATGTCGATGACACAGATCAAGAGACAAATGAGGTAGAATAAAACTGATGGAATTTACCGACCTGTCAAGCAACTTGAGATGTCAGCTGCTGACAACCAGACAGGTGAGTAGTACTCGAAATGTGGCAAAATAAAAGCATAAAAAGACTTGATAACTGTGGTGTCACAAGCAAATGTTTTATAACACCACTCCGGAACAACCGGAACTATCCGTGAAGGTAGAACAGTGTGTGGTCTGTACCCGCTATAGGGTTTTATAACCCTTAGGTACCAGTTCCACGGGTTGAGCCAAGCTCACCTAGTTGTTACATCCAAATAATGGGTATCATTCCCACCACTTGGCTTACACAACCAGTGTGTGCCTCCATGCTTTAGCAGGATAGGCCTGTATAACAGAGAGGTAATCACTAACACGGAAAAGTTATTACCTGGACTCCTTGCTATCCGGAGATAGGTCAAGAGGGCTAGAGAATATACTTGGCGACACGGACCAGTGTACTGGTAACCTAACAATTTCCCTGTTTGAGTCCAAGTACCGCACGGACCAGTGTACTGGCAGCAAGCCTATACCCAAGATTGAGAAACTACCAACTGCACTGACCTGTTTACTGACAGTAGGTTACAACCCAGGGCTAAGATATAACAAACTACACGGACCAGTGTAGTGGTAGTAAGTTAACCCTTATTTAGCGGGCTAGGTGGTCTATTTGACAGTAGCGCCCAGCGTTTTTTGTATTACCCTAAATAGGGTTGTTTACGTGATCATTTTCATGCCTAAATAAGACCCAGAGCGTAAAACAAGTATCTATCCCTGAAAGGGCGTAAACAGAGCTTTCCAATGACACCCGAACCATCCTTGTACGACCACTGGTTCTCTTGCTACGATCGTGCAACACAAGTGCAAAAACCCTGTAATTAGGTAATTTCCCTACATAATTCCCTGTGTAGCGAGTGTGAGGGGGGAGGGAAGGGTGGGATTCATATCAGTAGGTCCACCGCGGTGGTGTGGAGCGGTTATAAGGTTACTACGCTCATCCCACCGCTCAGCTCTCTCTCTCAGCAACATTACGTGCTGAAAATGGCGCACGACATAAGTTGTGAACCGCCACTTAGTCCAAATTTATTTCACACAACATAAGTTGCGCGCCGCCAATTAAGGGTTAATACCCAGATTCTGTGAGGTAACCAAGTTGCTCTGACCAGTGTACTCGCAAGTTTAATTTCTTCCCAGTTCTTCCTGGCTATCCTTAGCTATTCGTCTTTATACCTAACTGCACTAACCAGTGTACTCACAGTTAGGTTAAGACCAAGAGGTTAGATAGAGCAGTTTACACTGACCGGTGTACTCACAGTCCTATTCACACCCTGGAATCGGCAGCTACTCCGATCCCACCCTGTCTGCCTTCCTCTGATTTTGATAACGTAGTCACACCTTCTTCGTTATTGTTTTATGTGGAATATTTGAAGGCAAGAAGGGTATGGTGGGTAGAGTACTCATTTGTAGAGTGTGAGATCGGCCGCGGCCGCAGAAGCACACCCTGGGTCGATGCACTGATAGCGAGAGGGGTCTGGAACGCCACTTTCAAAATTGGCGGGCATCTGAAGTGAGGCTAGATGATCCCCGGTTCTTTTTCTTCTTTCTTCTTAGTGGCACTTCTCTCTCTTTATGATGATATGTTCACTTCCTTTCTACTTTGTCTAGAAGTGTTGTGTGAGAGGATCCTCCCCATACATGAGAACAATACTCAATATAAGGATGCACTGTGCCCCTGTACAGAGCAAGAAGCTGAGAAGGGGTTAAGAACCCCTTGAGGCAGTTGAGCACACCCAGCTTCTGGGAGGCTGCCTTAGCAAGACTGGTAATATGGTCCTTCCAAGAGAGAGCAGAAGAAAAAGAGACCAAGAATACTGAGAGAAGATGAAGGGTTAGTTTTTGTATTGTTGAAGAATAAGGGAAAGTCTGTTGGGAGTTCACGGCGGGTAGATAGATGGAGAAATTTGGTTTTGGAAGCATTAAAGGTAACAAGGGTTTTTCTACCCCAATTGGAGATGGTAGTTAGATCAGAAGATAAGTGTTCTATGGCTTCATTACATTTGCATTTGAGGGATTGCTGGCTGGGGCGTTCTGGGAAAATAATTAAATAGTGCAAGGTAGAGTAGTCTGCATATGAATGGATAGGACTGGAGGTAAAGTTGAGAAGATTATTTATGAACATTAGAAAGAGATTAGTAGATAGGACAGAGCCCTGAGGAACACCAGAGTTGATAGGATGAGAAAGGGAATGATGACCGTCCACAAGCGCAGCTATGGAACGACTGGAAAGGAAATTAGAGACAAAGGCACAGATGGAGGGATAGAAACCGAAGGAGGATAGTTTAGAGTTTAGAGATTTGTGCCAGACTCTATCGAAGCCCTTCGATATGTCTAATGCAATAGAAAAGGTCTCACCGAAGTCCCGAAAGGAGGATGACTAAGAGTTAGTAAGATATGAAAGATGATCACCAGTAGAACGACCCTTTAGAAAGCCATACTGGTGATCTGATAGTAGGCAATGAGAAGATAAATGCTTAAGAAATTTGGAAGTAAGAATAGTTTCAAAAACTTTAGAAATACAAGATATGAGAGCAATTGGACGATAGTTGGAAGGTTGAGAGTGGTCACCCTTCTTTGGGACAGGTTGAATGAGAGCAACTCCCAGCAAGAAGGGAAGACGTTAGAGGAGATACAGAGACGTAAGATTTTGCCTAGACAGGGACTCAGAACGGAAGCACAGTTTTTGAGTACAACAAGAGGAACACCATCCAGACCGTACGCCTTCTTAGAATTAAGCCCAGAGAGGGTAGAAAGTACATCTTTAGAAGAGATTAGGATATTAGCATGAGAAAGTGAGAGGAGGAGGAGAGAAAGGAATAGCACCGGAATCATCCAAGGTGGAGTGTCTAGCAAACATTTTGGGGAAGTGTTCAGCTTTGGCAGAGGAAGAAGTGACGGTAGTGCCGTCAAAGTGGAAATGGAGAGAGAAAGACGAGGAAGAAAAATTGTTGGAGAGGTTTTTGGCTAGATGCCAGAAACCTTGGGAAGAGCTAGAGTTGGATAGTTCAGTTCATTTATTATTGATGAGAGAGTGTTTGGCAAGTCGACGAACAGATTTAGCTTGATTCCGGGCAGAAACATAAGAAGAATAAGATTCTTGAGTTTTAAGGCGTCGGTAGCGTTTCAATGCTTCCTCCTTATTGCGGACAGCAGTACAACAAGCGTGAGTAAACCAAGATTTGTTTGCATTAGACTGAGAGAAAGAAGTTGGAATATATGCCTCCCTGCCCGATAGGATTACCTCGTAAATGCGCTCAGCACTCTCCGAGGGTCCCCGGCCACGGAAGCAAAAATGATTCCATGGGAAATCAAAGAAGTACTGCAAGAGAGCCTCCCAGCCGGTGGCGCTGCCAATGTGCGACAAGCGCCGCTGGCTGGGAGGATTGGGCAGCCGTACTGGAGAGATAGGACAGGTGACAGAGATAAGTTTATCGTCGGAAAAATCCAAAGGAGAGAAAAGATTTACAGCATAAGAAGAAGGGTTAGAAGTTAGAAACAAGTCGAGAATGTTGGGCCGATCTCCAAAGCGATCCGGGATACGGGTGGGTTGCTGAACTAAATGCTCTAGGTTATTTAGGATAGAAAAGACGTAGGCTTGTTCACCAGGTTGGTCAGTAGTGTCAGAGGAGAGCCATTGGCGGTGGTGAACGTTGAAATCTCCTAAGATGGAGATTTCTGAGAAAGGAGAAATGGATAGAATGTGTTCCAGTTTAGAGTTTAGATAGTCGAAGCATTTGGGAAAGTCGGTAGAATTAGGGGAAAGATAGACAGCACATAAATATTTAGTATGAGAATGATAGGATAGTTTGAGCCAAAAGTTGAGAATTCAGAGGAATCAAAATCGGGAACACGAGAGCAAGTGAGTTTGTTGTGCACATATGCACATCTGCCTTTGGCTTTGAGCCTAGGATAGAGAAAGTAGGAGGATACAGAGAAGGGGCAGCTGGCATTTGCTGCAGACACATGTGTTTCGGTGAGGAAAAGAAGATCAGGTTTGTAGGAGGAGACTACAGAGTGAAAATTAGAGGAAAGACCGTTATATACTGTATATATATATACATATATATACAGGGTGACCTTATAAAACCTCCCACATTTCAAAGGTAAATGAAACAAAAATGATAAAGATAATACAAATATTATTTGCACTCATCAAACTTCATTCATTACAGTTTTTTTTCATCATGTTTTAAAGATGACATCCTCCAAATGGTGGCCGTCATTGTCTATACACGGTTGGAGTCTTTCCAACTCTAGCTCTTCCCAAGCTTTTTGGCATCGAGCCATAAAACTCTCCAACAATTTCACTTTCTTGTCTTTTCCTCCTCTTTTCCAATTTGACGGTACCACCATCACCTCTTCCTCTGACAAAGCTGAACTCTTCGCTCAAACCTTTGCTAAAAACTCCACCTTGGATGATTCCGGTGCTATTCCTACCTCTCACTTATTTATGCCTAATATCATAAGCTCTTCTAAGGATGTACTCTTGGTCCTCTCTGGGCCTAATACTAAGAATGCGTGCGGACCAGATGGTGTTCCTCCTGTTGCACTCAAAAACTGCTCTTCCGTGCTGATTCCCTGCCCAGGCAAACTCTTTCGGCTCTGTCTATCCTTTTAACCGTCTTTCTTTCATGCTGGAAGTTTTCTCTTATTCAACCTGTCCCAAAGAAGGGTGAGCGCTCTCAACCCCCCAATTTCTCTAATTTCTTGCATCTCTATAGTTTTTAAAACTACTATTAATTCAAATTTCTTAAGCATTTATCTTCCCACAATCGCCTTTCAGATCGCCAGTAACGGTGATCTTTTTGCTTATCTTACTAACTCTTTGTCATCCTCCTTTCGGGACTTCTGTGAGACTTTTTCTATTGCTTTAGACATATCGAAAACCTTTGATAGAGTCTGGCACAAGTTTTTAATTTCCAAACTACCCTCCTTCGGTTTTTATCCCTCTACAGTATATGTGCCTTTGTCTCTAATTTGCTTTCCGACTGCTCCATAACTGCAGTTGTGGATGGCCATCGTTCACTTCCTCAACCTATCAACTCCGGTGTTCTTTAGGGTTCTGTCCTGTCTCCAATTCTCTTTCTAATATTAATCAATGATCTTCTCAACATTACCTCTAGTCCTATCCACTCATTTGCTAATGAGTGTACCTTACACTATTCAACTAGTTTTTCACATCAACATAGCATGCAATCACTCCTAAACAAACGTGGCAAGGCCATAGAATGCCTATCCTCTGATCTTTCAATTATCTCTATCTCTCAATCACAATCTTCCACAAAACTATCAACTATTCTTCAAAAATACACAACTCAACCCTTCATCTCTCAAAATTCTAGTTGTATCTTTTTCATCTGGTCTTTCTTGGAAAGATCATATTACCAATCTTGCTAAAACCGCTTCCCCAAAATTAGGTGTGCTCAACCGTCTATGTGGTTTCTTCACCACCGCACAACTTCTTGCTCTGTATCGGGGCACAGTGCACCTCTGTATTGCTTGTGTGGGGAGGTTCCACCCATACTGCACTTCTCAAACGAATAGAATCAAAAGCATTTCGCCTCATCAACTTGCCTCCGCTTACTAGTTCCCTACAATATCTACACGCCGCAATGTTGCATCTGTTTCATCTATTGCTATTACAACAACCAGTGTTCTTCAGAGCTCCCTTAGTGTATACCCCCTCCTTTGCAGCGAGTGCGAGGCACCTGCCTATTAATACAGTCCCACTCCTATTCTGTCCAGCTCTCCAACCCAATAATTGGGAAATGTTCTCAGTCTTTCTTCTACTCAACAAGTGAACTCTGGAACTCTCTCTCTCAATCAATCTTGTCTTCATCTTATGACTTAGAGTGCTTTCAACTTCGTATGTCCAGGCATATTCACTCCAACGTCCCTTGAATTTGGCTCTGTCACTCTTTTAACTTTGGGTGAGACACTCATTACAGGCAACCTGCCTTTTGTCTCCTCCATACACATAGAACACAAATATATATATATATATATATATATATATATATATATATATATATATATATATATATATATATATATATATATGAAGGCACAACTGCCTGTGATGAATGCCTCCCCTGAGTTGAAAGTGACATGGCCAAAATCAAGGAATGTTCGAGCCAAAATGCACACGATGCACACACAGTTTGAATCAATTTAAGAAATTGGATGAGGGGAATATGGGTTCAGGGAGAGAGTTCCAGAGCTCAGCAGTTGAATAGAAAACAAATTGGGAATATCGTTTCACTCTTGGATTGGAGACCTAGAATACTGAGAGAAAATGAAGGGTTGATTTGTGTGTTGTTAAAGTATAAGGGATAGTCCTGTGGGAGTTCTTGATGAGTAGCTAAATGGAGAAATTGGATTTTGGAAGCATTGAAAGCAACAACATTTTCTCTGCCCCAAATGGTAATGGTTGATTGGTCAGAAGATAAGTGTTTTATGGCATCATCACATGATTTTGTGAGTGATTCCTTGCTGGGGGGTTCTGAAAAACTAGTTGAATAGTGTAAGGTAGAATCATCAGCATATGAATGGATAGGACAGGAGGTACAATTGAGAAGATAAATAATGATTATTAGAAAGATAATTGGAGATAGGACAGAACCCTAAGGAACACCGGAGTTGATAGGTTGAATAAGTGAACGATGGCTGTCCATAACCGCCGCTATGGAGCGGCCAAAAAGAAAATTATATAGAGGGATATAAACCGAAGGAGAGTAGTATAGAAATTAGAAATTTGTGCCAGACTCTATCAATGGCCTTCGATGTGCCTAGCGCAATAGAAAAGGTCTCACCGATGTCCCAAACTGAGGGTAACCATGAGTTAGTAAGATATGAAAGAAGATCCCCAGTAGAGCAACCCCTAAGGAATCCATGCTGGTGATCTGAGAGTAGATTATGAGAAGAGAAATGCTTAAGAAATTTTTAAGTGAGAATAGTTTAAAAAACTCTGGAGATGCAAGAATTGAGAGCAATTGGACGATAGTTGGAGGGTTGAGAGCGGTCGTCCTTCTTTTGGACAGGTTGAATGAGAACAAACTTCCAGCAAGAAGGGAAGACGTTAGAGGAGAGACAGAAACGAGGAGTTTGCCTAGGCAGGGAGTCAGTATGGAAGCACAGTTTTTTAATACAACAGGAGGAACACCATCCGGACCGTACGCCTTTTTATAATTAAGCCCAGAAAGGTTAGAAAGTAAATCTTTAGAAAGATTTGGATATTAGACATGAGTAACTGAAACGGTGGTGAAGAGGGAGGAATAGCACCAGAATCATCCAAGGTGGAGTTTCTTCTCCAGTATATATAAGAGGCAATACTCCCCGTTATCTTGTGAATGGTGGAGACTAGAACATTGTACATCAAGTGGTTCTCGTTTGAGGTAAATACAATTGTTTGGTCTTGTGGCCTAGACTAGTTCGATTTTTTTTTTTTTTTTTTTTTTTTTTCTATGTGATTGAGGGAGGCAAAAGGCATAACTGCCTATAGCGATTGCCTCCCCCATAGTTGAAAGAATGACAGGGCCAAAATCAAGGGACGTTCGAGCCAAAATGCCTGGACACACAGAGTTTGAAGCAATTTAAGTCATAGGAAGAGGGAAAGACTGATTCTGGGAGAGAGTTCCAGAGCTCAGCTGTTGTGTAGAAGAAAGTTTGAGCGTAACGTTTCACTCTTGGGTTGGAGAGTTGCACAGAGTAGGGGTGGGATTGAGTTGCAAGACGGGTACCACGTGCCCTACGTAAAGGAGGTGGTATGCACTGGGATAGCTCTGAGGAACACTGATTATTATAGTAGCGATAGAATAGCGAGAGAGATGCAACATTGCAGCGGAGAGAGAGAGATTGCAGAGAGTTGGTGAGTGGACGGGAGTTAATGATACGAAAGGCCTTCCTTTCAACTTTGTCTAGGAGAGCGGTGTGAGAGGAACCTCCCCGCTCGGCCGCTATATCAGCGACTATGGCAACAGCTTGTTTAACTATTGATTATTGATTATATATTATGGATTATCATTGATTATATTTATTATTGATTTATTTCATCAGTGTAACCATTCTGCTTTCATGCATCAATTCTGGTTGCAGAAAATCATCGATTGACTCCATGAAGCCTTGACTCAAGCATGAGTCAGCTGATTGACTGAGTTTGAGTGTGTGTTCTGTGTGGAGCAGATTGCCTGCCTTGACAACTGAACTTTCTGTAGCGCAGCATCATAGCCCTGTTATAGCTCCAGGATCTCAGGCAGCCATCCGTTGTGTGCTGTGAATACACGATTTGCATGCCAGGGCGGCCATCCTGGTGGGATGGGATAAAGAAATTAAAGTTGCATGAATATAATTAGAGTAAATTGATGCAAATATAATGCAAATACCATGAAAAGGTTCCATTTTAAGAATGCATTACAGGACATTGACTTCAGGGGAGGTGTGGCAGAGTGGTCTTGCCACTGGACTGGTAATCCAATGGACCCGGGTTCGAATCCCAATATGTCAATGGGAAGATATATTGGGATGCAATTTGTACTGTACCTAGTTTCAGTGCATTACCACAGCACACCGAAATGCCAAAAAAATACCCTCATTGTTCTCTGATTAAATAGCATTGTATGAATATTCCCATATTCAAAATATGTTACAGGGGGGTAATGCCTAGTGAGTTAATTGCTCAATAGGTGGCGTTCTGAGAGTGAGGGTCCGAGTGTGGGGGATGAGACTGTGAAGCGCAGAGGCGAAGCGGCTTCAGAAATGGAGTTGCTTCGAGCCGGGGTGCTTCGCATGTCTCACTCCCTAGACTGGAACAAGACCTCATGGGCCTCACCGTGTTCAGCGGTGTAGTGTAAAGGCTCTCAGCCTATGCCCGAGAGGGAGTAGATGGAATATAGAAAAAAAAAGTAATAAGTATTTATCAATATATTCTAAATTGGCATGGATGCTACCTTTGTACATGTATAGTTATGTGATGTGAGTACGGTCATATATGTGCAGAGGGAATTATATTACTTTGCTTATTTGCTATTCGGGCTTGCAACTCTCATTCATACTATAGTATATAATATATATATATATATATATTTATATAGCCGTGGAGATCGATTTGAGAGTAAAGACAAATGCAGTAAGAGGCTCTACTGATGTTCCCTAGTATGTGTTTTTTTTACGAATATTCATCTTATCCTGTTGTTAATAATATTGTTCCTAACAGACTGGGACGCTTGGTTGAATCCGGATTAATGATCAAATGGAAGACTGACGAGATTCTGAAGTTGAACCAGAAGCGTTCACCGTCAACTTCCTCGGTCACCTCAGTGTCCCGAAGGCGAGGTACAAAGCGGCTCAGTGCCATCACCATAACACACCTTCAAGGAGCATTCTTTATTTATGTGATTGGAGGGGTGCTGGCCTTGGCTGTGTTCATGGGTGAGCTGCTTATTTTCAGGGTAGATTAATGTTCTTTGTTGTATTCTGGCTAACTCTGAACGATATTTGAATAAGAAGGTATGGCTCAATGATAAACAAACTATCTCAATTCTTCCTCTTACTGCCACAGATTCTTGCTAATCAGAAGTAAATCATCTATTGATAGATGTAATAAAATGTAAAATAATCGTTATCATACTTTAATTAAGGGCGAACTACACAAGCACTTTCAGAATATATAATAATTCATGTCTGCTTTAAAATTTGATTAATTTCTAGATATGTATACTAATCTACAATGTTGTCTACGTAAATTAAGTTTTGACCCCCCCCCCTCAAAAAAAAAATGCTAGAAACCTAATTCTAGTTGTAATATCTTCAGAATGGACTTTTAAAATACTACTATTATATACTATATATACTGTATATACATCCTGTATATATATATATACCGGTATATATATATATATATATATATATATATATATATATATAATATATATATATATATATATATATATATATATATATATATATATATATATATATATATATATATATATATATATATATCACGTTATACCTGGTAATATATATACGAAACGATAGTGCCCTCATATAGGCTTAGGTAATATACTTGCAGTGAATTAGTGTCTATGTTTATTAGGAGGCAACTGTACACCCCTCTATGCTTAGAGGCCACTTACAAGTTAAAGTCCAGCTACTGTTTTCTGAGATCATGTTTGTGTCAACTGATGAGTTGTGTCCTGTTTATTATCACTAGGGGTTGGTTTGACCGGAAGTTGACGTGAGGTTTTAGGTGAATTGGAGATGTAACAGACAATTAGATACAAAGCTTAGTGTCGTCAAGACTGGTGGAGATCTTCTCCCTACTTATCAAGTTCCTGTAGTAATTATGTACTGTTCCTGCATACATATTTTGTTCCTGAACTTGAATAAAGTGCAAGTTGGCTGGTTTATAATAGTTTTATAATTCTCCCAGTACCTAAATATTATTCTCACTGTATTTATGGTAACTAAGGACACGGTGGCAGCATTTTACTACTAAATTAACGAGAAGAATAAGAGAGTAACGAGAATCTGCCAGACCCATCCACCAGAGTCTTCAACCAACCTAGCTATACACATACTATCACACCTATTCACCTGGTACTCATCTGCTTACTTACATGGTACCCATCTCCACTTCCTTACATACTTATATTGTTACGACGTGGTGAGACACAATATAGACTAACAGCAAAATTTAAACAGACTGATGTACCACTCCCTTAAAAGATACCAGGTTCTAAGAAACAATGATATAAAATTACAAAACAGAAATTAATGATTAAGAATAAAATAAATTACAGGTACTCATAACCTAATAACAATATAATTATCATATAAATTATATTAGACAAATAAACGTAGAAAAGAGCTTAGTTGGTTAGTTAAAATAGGACTTCAGAGGCTATCAACCATATTGGATTATTAAGCCAGCACACTGAAAGCCAATAATAACGTCAGGACTGGAGCCTCTCTGCGAGAACTCCAGTCCTTTGAGAAAAGAGCAAAAGGCAAATTACCGTACTAAATATACCAATTAAAGTACTGACACAATGCAGAACATTAAGACCCCATAATACTAAAACAAAAATATTACCTAATCAATGTAAAAGGTATATGATAAATATATGTAATTACATTTATCACTCAAATAATTTATATAAATGTTCAATTTAACTAACTTAAACTGAAGGAATTAAATACTGAATTATTAATGAAAAGAAAAACAATCAATGTTGCACACTGAATGAATTAATAATTGACTACAGTAAAATGAGGTATTAGCTAAAATCGTAATTACTATACAATACCGCCAAATTCAAATAACCCAATTGGATTCCAAACTGTCGCGGTCATCATATATACTATTCCCGACATCTTGTTTCAAGGAATATTTTCTATTAAAGGTGCAACACATTTCTTTTGTAAGCTTTTGAGTGAACATTTTAACTTTTTTACTCCCAACATGTTGGTATACAGAATACAAAATATTAACAGTTACATTAGTATTGCACTTGTTTTTTTATATATAGAAATATGTATGTATATGGTGTTAGATTATGTTACAATATATTTTTGGAATAAAGGAACATATAATACAGATATAATTACCCTTAAGTAGATAGGGTAGAACAAATATATAATAATTGGGTAGCTGACCTTCAAAGGAAGAGAACCAAGTCTTGGCTAATTTATCCCATGGATATTTTTGTCTGTCATTCTTAGTTGTGATGAAGCATGTGAATCAGTATCTAGAAAGAGGATCTGAAGTGGCAACGTCTCCATCGTCAGTCCATCCCTTGGATCTGTGATCGGAAGAGTGGGCAACCAACCTAGAAGAGGAAAGGTGATGGTGCCAAACTGCCCGACTACCCCCCGGCCCCATGTGGGAGCGGCTTCGGTCACCTCGACATTCATGTAGATTCCTGGCTCCTCATGGGGGTCCATGAGGTGCCAGGCCTTCCTCAAGAACACAGGATTAATCGGCCATGTAGTCTAGGGAACAAAAACTATAATATCTAACACACAATTCACCCCACCCCCATTCCCTAGCATCGGTGGGTAATGATGGGAATTACTGCGGTGGCCGCCCGCTGTCAGCGGCCCACCAGTATAACGTATGGGCAGACCAGTTGGCCAGCGGCGGCCCCACGAGGGCAGCCCCTGGCGGCCCGCCAACTGGTGCATTTGGCCTGCGATAGCCCGCTGTGTTCATGTTTATAAGGTTTATTTAATATATTTATCATGTTACATGCTATAAATATACAGTAATGGAGATTCTCCTGATATTGTATGTTATTTGTCAACAAAATAAGGAAACCTTTTGTTATTGGATATTTGATGGGTGACTCATAACTAGCTTCTCTAGTGAGACATGACTGAATGGAAGAAGTTTTTCTGGCATGACATGACTAAGTAGAAGTTATAACATCAGGCATAACAATTTAACAAGTATTATAACGTTCAATTGCCTCCATAAAGTAAACCTAAGCCTACAGGACAAGGAAGGGGGCAGGAGAGAACAGGGAGTGCTATGAGACTCGCATCAAAGGATGTGGTTGTGTCACTTGTGTGTGGAGGAGTTGCCAGCTCTCCCGCGAGTTGGTAGCTGGGCTGTTAATTAATGGGCGTGTGTGCATGCTCGGCTTGGGCTGACTCAACACTCACTACCCGTCTCTCTGACAGGCTCACGGTCGTTTCGGCTCAGGCTTGTTCCTCTCTGGCCGTTCGGAGCCTTCGCTTCCCGGATGGTGAAGTGATGTAAAGTCAGTAAAAATAGGTTAGTCTAAACTGAACAAGATGGGGCAATAACTTGAGCCGACCAGGTCAAGTGGGATATCTCTATTGGTCTAACTGGTAAAATGTCTGCCTCGTAACCCAAGGGTCCCGGGTTCGATTCCTGCCCTGGGTAGATTTTAGGGACTCTATTTTTGCATCACACGAAGTTCGGTGTGTTGGTAAAATTGTCAAGATGGTTGAAAGTAAGATCGGAGCTCTATAACCCCTCTTTCAGACATGATTTAAAACCCTAATCCTACACAGTCGTTCACGTTGTTCTTGGATATCCCACTACCTTGTTATTCATTACAAAAATAATTTGGGTGATACTTTCCCCCACCTGCAATCTGAAAACTCCACCCCCACCCCCCTCTTGAATTCGGTCTCCCTTTGATATTTTACCGCGAGTATTTCGCCCACCTGTGTATGCAGGGAGAACCCACCGCGAGGGAGGTTGACCCGAGCTATCTGTTAATCCCTTCTGAAGAGGAAACCCATCAACTTCCTTGCTTTGTCCCGAGTTCCTCCTGTCCTAGCCAATACTGCGATATATTTCTTCTTTCTAGGTCTCAGCTTAGGCAATATTAATATCGGTTATATACTATATATATAATTGTATACAGTATAAAAATTATATACAGTATATAACCGATATTAATATTGCCTAAGCTGAGGCAATATATATATATATATATATATATATATATATATATATATATACCGGTATATATATATATATATATATATATATACTGTACATATACGGTATATATATTGTATCTGTATACAGTCACGAGTCATTGATTGGAGGACTCTTCGAGTCGCTCCCCTTTGAATCTAGTGTTTAAGTAAATACAGCTTGTAAATTTCATCCTTGCTGTAGTTCATGTCCTCCTTCTCTCTATATATAACTCCAGGTGAAAGTACCCATAATTGAGTTAATATGCTAAATAAGAGCGGCTTAACAAATTGTATGTATGTTATTTATAAGTATGCGTGTTTTATGTATGTAAAGTATGTATTATATTCTTGCACACAGACATGTAAACAGCATTGTTTGACTTCACTAAAGTAATATTTCTGTTTGGTATAATTATATTAAGCAAGTTAGCAATTTTCCGATACCTCCTCTGGTACATGTAGTTTCCCATAATATTAATTTAGGTGACCTGCTTACATATCATGTGATTATAAGCCATTTAATTTTTCAAAATGTCCTTGAGTTTGATAACTAAATATACATTTTCTATGAATGCAGTAGATAGAAATTAAGTTTTATATGTAAATGGTTAATTATTGTAATTTGTTTAATGTTATCAGAGGTATTATGTATTCACCCCCATAGCAGCTAACCGTGAGCTAACCGTTACATTTTGGTTAGCTCGTGGTTTGGTTTGATATGAAACTTTAAAAAACGTCAAACTAACGGCGTGGGAATACTAACACAAAAATAGGTTTTACTAGAACGTTAGAATGACATGATACTAAAAGTGAACTACTACTGTGAACCATTACAAAACTTATGTAAATAAGCAAATTACTAAGTGTTAGTTTTTTCTTCTTCTTTTATTTAGACTAAATAATAGTTTACTTCCCTAATTGTTCAATCGAACACCTTCCGTTCTAGATAATAAAAACCCATTCTATGTTGTATTTTATGGTATATAGAACCTCTAGAACTGTTAAAATAACCCCAGAAGTGTAGGCTATATTTCACCATATACAAGACTTCGTGTAGCTATCAGAGTGTGTCCGCAGATGTTTGTTTACATTTAGGGTATGGAGCGGACCTTACCTCCTCAAACAGATTGGTAGTATGCGTATTTCCTTATTTGGCCTACAGGTGGCGTGCGGGTGGAAGTGTTAGTTCGATTTTATGCCGATAGAGGGCCGGTGGTAAGTTTGAAATTTCAAACTATTTATCTATTTATTTTTACTATTTTAACAATATTTATAGGTTTTTCTACCAACAAGTATTTTGTGTTTTTTAAGGTTCTAGATATTTTATTTTATCTAAAATATGCGTAATTGTTAATTCATTGTTTTCCTATTGTTCTCGAAATTTCGGTGACCTCTGCGACCCACGTGAGGTCAAGGGGTCAGTCTCCTTGTTCTTCTAGTCAACTACCGAGTAACATGTCTTGTGAAAATTGTGATGGAGGTATCCAACATTTCTATTGTCGATACAAAGATGCAGCCGACGACCTCTACAAACTTTGTGTGAGCCATGGTCTTATTTTGGACCATAAAAACTGTAAACAGTGTTGACAGAGTTCTTCATTTGACTTAAATAACAAAAATGTGGAGGAAAAAAGTTGTGGTCCAAAAACAGAAACCTAAAACATGCGGTTGGTCACAGAGTGTGTTCACCAATACCTTTTTTTCAAAAGTGCAAATAGATTTGGTGGATATTCTAAAGTTTGTGAACAATTTCATTCGAAATAGATTTTCTGATGAAATAGCAAAAAGTTAATTTGGCTTCGTTCAGCCACCATTGCTGACTGGGCAAATTTTTGCAGAGAAGTGATGATTGATTGGTACATCAATCATAGTGAGAAAGTTGGAGGGCCAGGACTAATTGTCGAGATCGATGAAAGTAAATTTGGTAAGCAAAAATACAACGTCGGGCGAAGAATAGAAGGCCAATGGGTGTTTGGGGGAATATGCCGCCAGACACATGAGTTGTTCCTTGTTCCCGTGGAGGATCGGACCAAGCAGACCCTTCTTCAGATCATCAAGGACAAGGTTCGACCAGGCACAACCATCATATCGGATTGCTGGAAAGCATACGATTGCCTGGGAGATGAGGGATATGTACTGTACTACACCTGAAAGTCAACCATTCGGTGAATTTTGTCGATCCTGTCTCGAAAGCTCACACCAATACAATAGAGCGAACTTGGTGGACCATAAAGGCTAGGGTTCATATGTATGGTCGGCAAAAACATTACTTAGTGGGATAGATGGCACGCATCATGTTTATCATGGCCAACCCTATTGAAAACATTACTTAGTGGGATAGATGGCACGCATCATGTTTATCATGGCCAACCCTATTGAAAACATTACTTAGTGGGATAGATGGCACGCATCATGTTTATCATGGCCAACCCTATTGAAAACATTACTTAGTGGGATAGATGGCACGCATCATGTTTATCATGGCCAACCCTATTGAAAACATTACTTAGTGGGATAGATGGCACGCATCATGTTTATCATGGCCAACCCTATTGAAAATCAGCGGTTTCATCAATTCATGCTAGCTGTTGCCAAGTAGTACTATCCTGGTCAGCCTCCTTCACAAGATGCCGATCATGAATAATCAAAGGTAAGATATATGTGTTTTTTATCACTTTTCAACCCAAGACCAGCGGGGGTCTGGGGGCAGCAGCCCCCAGGTTTGGTTAGGTTGTTAGGTTAGGTTAATGACCTAAGAGCAGTGGGGGTCTGGGGGCGGCAGCCCCCAGGTTAGGTTAGATTAATGATCTTAGACCAGCGGGGGTCTGGGGGCAGCAGCCCCTAGGTTAGGTTAGGTTAATGACCAGCTATGTAAATTGATATTCATAGTGTATTTTTTGTTAAGTCTGTGCTCAAAACTCTGTGTTCTTTAACACTCCATTTTTTTCAGTCTTGATTACGAAAACCTTTGAATACATATGATCGCCTAAATGCCAAACAGGGTTTTTTAAGCATTTTCATTTTCTTGAGCTACATAAAAAGAAAAGGGGGTTTTAGGGGTTGATGGGAGGGGGGGGGGGGGGAACAAGGCGCTACACTGAATTTTTACCTTTATTTCTTATACATATAATTGCATAAAATAACACTGATCAGGTTTAATATTATAACTATATTTTGCATTGCAAACTGGATGAGATATACAGTATGTTCATATACTTAATGGAATATTAGTAATTGTTTGAGAAAGCTAATTTATAGTTCAAGCATTGAGAATATTAAAAAATTAATTAAATACAACTATGTCGCCGTTTGAAAGAGACCGCGCTTTATAATTCCAACATTTGCCGCTAGAGGGTACTGGCGGCGCCACCACAGCTATATATATAAAAAAACGATCAGCAAACGTTTGGTGAAATTGGCGACCCTACTACATTGCTGCTATTTACAGGTAAGTTTATCCAATCATCACGAGTTAATGTATATTTTCGAACATATCAGGTGTCAGAGGACATAATTTATTTTGCGTGCCTACAATGGCAAAAGGAACCTCAGTAATAGAAAAAGAGAAGGAAGATGAAGCTTGTTTTCGCAAACAAGTTAATTTGCCTTCTCTGTTTTGTTTTTGTTTTTTCAAAGAATATGCCTATAATGTTGCATTGTTGTTTATGATGTTTTGAGTGAAGGCTATGCATTACCTTATCCATTATTCTAAGAAATAGCCAATAGGCTAGTCCTAAGATACTTCCCGATAGGCTAGTGAGATTGAGTCACTGAGGGCTTGAGAGCCTGGGAGGGCTAGTCTATGTCTATCCTGGCTTGGCTATGCTATTAAAATCAGGGAAAGGAAAATGTGGGTTGCACTTACTTATTTGGTGGTGGCGAAAAATGCATTATAGCCATGGTAGCCTATAGGCTGGGTAGTATAATAATGAAGCCAAAAGCGAAGGTTAGTAAAATAACACAAATAACAAAGACCCCCACAACCAAGAAAAGGAAACCCCCCCCCCGAGGAACAGGGAATGAAACAAGTAGGAAAACGACCCAGGAACAAGGAGCAAGGCGGAACTAAAATAAAACCAACAACGACAAAGCAGAAGGAACAGGAAAAGAAATAACCAAAGATGTCCCACGTTCCAGCCCCGCACATCATCACCGAAAATAACGAGAGAAAGAAGAACAGAGCCAAGTCACCCAGGTAGAAGATAAAAGTAACAGCAAAATAAATAGTAATAATAAAACCACAGGAAAATAACAATCAACGAAAGAGACAAAATGGCCACCCCGATCATCAGACAAAACGTGTCCCAGAGGAAGACAAAGGAGAAACTGAAGTAAAATCAACAACACCAAAGACGGGAGAAATAAATAATAAGATAACAAAATTACCCCACATCGCCAACAAGAAGAACGAGAACCAAAATATCCAAACCAGGACCGAAGATAAGAACATCCGAGCATCAACAGCAACAAACGACACACGCATAGCCAAACCACGTGTATGAAATCAACACCAGAATTCCACGAGTAATACCCGCACCAATATACCAGCTAATATTACTTCCACGCCCTCTACGAACAACAGACGAGACACCAGAATTGCCACGATTACACCAGAACTTCCAACAACACCAGGAAAGGACATCTCTCTAATATCAACACCACATGAAACTCACAAAAAGAAAATAATATTCAGCCAGAAGCAGAAGGGCCAGCATCACCATCAGAAGAGAAGTCCCTTACGCCCTACTTCCACCCAAAGGCCGACTCACCTGCCCGCGAATTTCTAAGGAGCCCTCCTAATCCCCTTAGATTCGCCCAGACTGGACATATGACCTTTTGACCCCTGCATACCTACCCCGGGACATCTCAGCCAAAGTCGTCACTATCCCGATGAAATCTGAACAAGGCAAGCAATTCTAGGGCTTTCATATAATACCAACATATTAGTAGTAATAAGTCCTAAAATTACCCTCCCTTTCAAGTAAGGATGAAAGGCATGCCCAATATACTGAAAAGTCTGCTGGAGTAAAACTTCCTATTGAGGAATTGTTGTTATACATACCATGGTATTGTACTGACATTAAGGTCCACAATGGGCTGCACCTTTAATACTAAAAGTATATTTTACGAACATGTCCGGAACTTACTTTTATTATTAAAACCGCACCTCCACAAACTATCAAAGGATAATTGGCATGTCAAGGTCGTTTGAATAGTTCAGGGCTCTGCGAGATACCTTAACCGGCACTCTGCATTTAGAAGTCCTTAGTGCATCTGTCCAACGGCATGTTGTTGGACATTTGTAATAAAAAGGTTTAAACACCGCCCCGAGTTCTTTGAACCTCTTACAACGGTCAGTTGGCAGATCGAGGAACATAGTAATGGTCATGACCTTATTATCTCCTCGCGTTGACCCGATGTGTTGTCACTGTGCCATGGCATTAGAGACATCATATTAAAGACCCCACACCAAGAGTACCTGAACAGAACTTCATCACCGATTAATATGACGGTCAGGATAGTCGATTAACTCTAGCTATATGCTAAACCTACTCGCGTTAATCCCAGTGCCCCAGTGTCATGACCTTTAACCCTTAACTGGCGGCACCCGGCTACTGTCGAGCTAAATAAATGTGGCCTATGTGGCGGGTCACGGCTATTGTCGAGTGCAATTTTGAGCACGTAATGTGCTCTGAGAGAGAGCGGAGCAGTGGGAGGAGCGTAGGTTACCTCATGACCGCTCGTCACGGTGGCCGTGGAGCTACTGAGATGTACTCCTTTGTACTCCACCCTCTCTCATTCGTTGCACACGTAATAATGTAAGAAAATGACCGTATTTTACCGATTTTGCCCTTCGGTTGCACGATCGTTGCAAGACAACCAGTGATCGTGGAAGGATAGTTCTGGTGTCATTGGAAAGCTGAATTAATGCCCTTTCAGGGATGCATACTTGTATTACGCTCTGGCTCTTGTTTATGCATGAAAACGAGCACGGAAACAAGCTCGTTTACGGTAAAACCCCCCGCTGGGCGGGACATCAAATATACTCCTCCACCCACTCTTAAGGTGTTAAGGAACTTCATTTAAGGCCCTATACCCATTAATCCAACTGTAACTCACCCAGCTGATCCACACGACAGGCCAATCTGGACAGCCCAACGGAAATGCAGAAGACCCCAAGTTGTTTCCTCAAACTCACCACTACTCCAGCTCCAAGTGTTAGCTAAGGAGTACATATTGAAAACTAGAAATAAGTCGATACCAGTGACGAGGTATATACTGTTTATATAAAGTTAGAGTCCGTCAAGAGTGACTCTAACAAATTCTCATACAGTGCAATACCCATAAGAGTTCCTCAGTATTGACTCTGCCTTCCCACCAGTGTGCAAGTGAGGAAATAAATTAGAGTCCACATCTTGACTCTATTGACTCTATTTAATTTCTCTCCGGCTTTGTGAAGCCAGAGTCTACAAATATCGACCCTCATAGTGTATTCAGGCATTAGAGTCTACAAATATTGACTCTGCCTAGATTCCCACTAGTGTTAAAAAGTGTGGAAATACCTTTAGAGTCTACCATCAATTACTCAGATTTATATTCACCAGTCCGCAAGTGTCTTTATAAAAGTAGAGTCCATCATCATCGACTCTATTGTGAAATCCTCGTCAAGTGCATAAGTGTCTTGAGTATTGTTACGAACATATTTAAGTAGCATTACCTGTGGTACGATTTAGAAAGTTAATCAATAGTTCATTGAGTTAAATAAGAGGCGAACTAAAACTATCTTATACCTGCTTTTCATCCAGATACTCGAACGTGCTAGGGCAGTTTATGTTGTATATATAATTACTATTAATCCTTATATACCCATTAACCCTCTCCGATATATGACGCGATTTTGAGCCTATTAGGGATACTTTAAAACCTTTGTTACCATCAGGGGTATTTAGAAACCTTTAGTTTAGTTACTTCAACCTCTGCAGTTGTCTTTAAGTTAGCTGTGGGCAGAAAACTAATTTTGGAGAGGTAATTATAAGAGTGAGAGAACTCTATTTCTTATTGCTAACCTGGCAACCTCTGCGTCATATGAGTCTGAAGGGGTTAATGTCTGAGAATCAGGCCCATTTTGGGTCTCCAGCTAAAGATTCCCAGGTCCCAGACCTGCAGAGTGGTTCCGGTCTCAGCAGGCATACATGCAGCGAAGCTTTACCACCACAATGCCCGCCCACCTCACATCCAGGCATGACCCTTCATATACACTGGCTCCCCGTGCCAGGTGCCTGACGGACATGATCTAGTCCAAATTCGCGCCCGACTCCCTCTCCCAATGATCGCGTTATCACATATATATTCACAAGCAATCTCCATACATTCCAATGTATTACCACTACTCATGTCTGTTCTAGTTGTTTCTCTATCTACCAACGCTTGTACTACACAATCTCTCCATCTCAATGAAGTCTTTCTACCCCTCTACCTCCCCTTTTATCTGACTCATATACTGGTACTCTTTTTATAAGCCTTTCAATTCTCATTAGCTCAGCATGTCCATACCAGCACAGGACCCTTCTGTCCACTCTGGCCGACAAATGTTCCTGCTGTCCCACTCTCCTACATACCTCTTCATTCCTCAATCTGTCTCTACGAGTCACTCCTACACGAAGCAGTCCGCAGCCATGGATAAAAAAACGCCATCCGAGAAGAAGCAGCAGTGATATAAATCATCCAACGCCAAGCAAAAAACAGAGGCAACCGAGGACCACCAGCGATAAGGACCGAAGACAGCGAGGACCGAGGGCAGGCATGAACATACATGTAGATCCGACAAGAACCAACAATATTATTAAAGAGCGTTCCGTGAGTTCTAAAATAACAAATTTAAAGGTTTTCTATGCAAACGCTCGTAGCATACTCAATACATTTTCAGATTTAGAGGAGCTAGTGTTTACAGAAAATTATGATGTGATTGGCATAACAGAATCTTGGCTCAATACAGACGATAGAGACTTTTTAGCAGAGTATTCACTTCCCGGTTATGTAATGTTTGAGAAAAGCCGAATAAATCGAAATGGAGGTGGCGTTTTACTTTATATCAAAGAAAGTCTTAACCCTACCCTCTTGTCAAAACCTCAAATTGTGAACGTCGACACATCTTTTGTGCTAATAAAGAATAATAAAGGTACAAAAATAATACTTGCGTTAATATACAAACCTCCAGCTCAATCAGTGCAAACTGACCGAGAAATTTACAAACAAATTGCAGATGTAAGTAACTCACAAGATACCGTAATTTTTGGCGACTTTAATTTACCTGTGACCAAGTGGGGCGATACTCTTACTTCACACTCCGGACATGACTTGTATATGAACTTGCAAGAGAGTTCGCTTTATCAATTTGTTCGAACACCGACCCGTGGTAATAACGTTCTTGACATTGTACTTGCAACAAAAGAAGAATTAATAGAGAATATGAATGTTGGTGATGAATTCAGTAACAGCGACCATCGTACGATAACTTTCACTTTAAACTTTACTAGTAACGAACCAAATAGTAGCATCGAAAAAGTCCCTAATTTCAAGAAAGCAAACTTTCATAAACTTAGATCTATGTTTAAAGAAACTGACTGGAGCTTTTTAATTAACAATAACGACATAAATACATCTTGGAAGTTATTCGAAACCACTTACCTAAAAGCAGTGCAAGACTGCATACCATCGAAAATACGGTGTCCAGGCCATAATAATAAGCCCAAATGGTGGAGTAAAGATATTTCCAACTGCCTGCTTGCTAAAAAATTTGCTAATGATAGATTAAAATCCTCACAAAATGATGAAGAACGGGTGAAATTTGTAGAGCTACGAAGCAAAGCCAAAAAGTTAATTAAGCAAAGTAAAAAGAACCTAGAGTTACATATTGCGAATCAAAGTAAAACAAACCCGAAAGAATTCTATAGTTATATCAGAAAGAAAAAAGTAGTTACTTCAACTGTTGGACCGTTAGTCAATGAAAATGGAGAATACACCAAAGACAAAGTACAAATGAGTAATGCCCTCAGTACCTTCTTTGCAACAGTTTTTACAACAGAAGACCTCAGTGATATCCCTACACCATCGCCGATTCAGATTGATAATTCAGATGTTCTAAGCAATATCACCGTTACAGAGAGAGAAGTATTGAATTGTTTAGATAAACTCAAGGTAAATAAAACGCCTGGACCTGATACAATCTCGCCTAGAGTTCTAAAGGAAGCTAAGGATGAGCTCTCCAAACCACTGACATTACTATTCAATAAATCCTTGCAGTCTGGAACTATGCCTGATCAGTGGAAGCTAGCCAACGTAACACCGATATTCAAAAAAGGCAGCAAATCCCTACCCAGCAACTATCGTCCAATTAGCTTAACCTCAGTTGTATGTAAAATGCTAGAAACGGTCATAAGAGACAGACTCGTAAATCACTTAGAGGAAAATAACATACTAAAAGATATTCAACACGGCTTTCGTAAAAAACGTTCCTGTTTAACAAACCTCTTAGACTTCTTCTACGATATCCTCAACCTCTACGATGAGAGTAAAGCTGTAGATATTATATACCTTGTTTTTCAAAAGGCCTTTGACAAAGTTCCCCCACAAACATTTACTGCTAAAACTAAAAGTGCATGGAATACAAGACGGTGTGTTGAAATGGATAGAAAATTGGCTCAGCGACAGAAAGCAAAGACTAGTCATAAACGGTAAGGCATCTAAATGGACCAATGTAAGTAGCGGGGTACCCCAGGGATCGGTACTAGGACCAATTATCTTTCTAATTTACATCAACGACATTGATGAGGGTCTCACCTGTACAATCTCAAAATTTGCTGACGATACAAAAATTGCAAATAGCGTACTCTCAAAAGAACAAGTTGACAATATGCAACACAATCTAGATAAATTGTGATGTTGGGCCCACATTTGGCAAATGAGTTTCAATGCGGATAAATGTCGGATACCTAAATGAAAAAGCAAACTATTCGATGAATGGCACTCAGCTTATGAATGTAAACAGAGAAACTGATCTGGAAGAAACAATATTGAGTAGCATAAAACCGAGTCAACAATGTTCAGAAGTTGTTAAGAAGGCAAACAAAATAATTGGCTTTATAGGCAGGTCATTTGAGCATAAATCCAAAGAAGTTATCCTAACCCTTTACAATTCCTTAGTCCGCCCTCTTCTGGAATACTGCGTTCAATCCTGGTGCCCTTATTACCAAAAAGATATAAACAAGCTAGAACGAGTTCAACGTAGAGTTACCAAAATGATACCTAGCCTAAAGAACAAACCATACGAAGAGCGTCTTAGATAATTAAATCTATTTCCTTTAACCCAGCGCAGATTAAGAGGTGACTTAATTCAAGTGTTCAAAATCATCAAAGGCATCGACAATATGAACTGTAGTAAGTACTTCACTATCGACCAATCTAATTACACGCGGGGAAACGGTTTGCAAAATTATTGGTAAATCTTTTAACTCACACGAATCTAAGAATTTCTTCTTCAATCGAGTTGTCAACTTGTGGAATGGGCTTCCCCGAGACGTTATAGACTGCAGCACCGTTGATTCATTTAAACTCCGCTTAGACAAATATCTCGCATCAAACCCGCGACTGACTGCGTTTGTAAATGAATAACTTTATTTTATCCTCCCCTCAGTTACTAACCCATATGTCCCCTACTAACTTCCTAATCCTGCCACGGACATTAGTTCCAGGGCAGTAGTTCCCTTTCCAATGTTCTCTTACCCACTCTAAACCACTGTTTGGACACTTGATCCTCAGTGGTTTGGAGGACAAGCAGCCTAGAAGGGTCACTAGACCTTTTGTTGCTTGATTTCCTTTGTACTCCTTTGTACATATACTTCTCAAGCAGCTCATCTCCATCTCATCCATCTTTCTTTTCTCTTTCGCCTTCAGATCCCATATCTCAGCCCAGTTCATCACTGTACAACTATCCCTTGATACATTGCACTTTTAGCATTAATTCCAAGATTTCCTACCTTCTACATACAGTAAGTACTTCCCATTGCCCAGAAAACTTTGTTTCCTTCACGTACTCTGTTTTACCTCCATTTCCACACCTGTGTCCTTGCTTATCACTCCTCCCAGATATTTAAAACACTCTACTTGTTCCAGTATTTCCCCATCCAGCAGCACACTATATTCACCCTACGAGCACCTCTATTACACACCATCACTTTACTTTTATTGACGTTCACTCTCAGCTTCCTCCTCCCACATACCACACTAAACTCTTTGACTACTCGCTGCAGTTTTTCCTCAGAATCCGCCACCAACGCTGTCATCAGCAAACAGCAACTGGTTCAACTCCAAATCTCTACCATTCTTTCCTACTAAACACAATCCTCTACCCATAGTTCTCATTTTCACCTCCCTCACCACACCATCCACGTATACATTAAACAACCACAGTGGCATAACAAAACCCTGTTGCAGACCTACATTTACTTAAAACCATTCACTCAACTCATATCCTACTCTAACATACGCTCTGCTCATTTCATAAAAACTCTTAACTGCTCTTAAAAAATTTCATCCAATTCCATAAATCCTTAGCACCTTCCATATTGCTTCTCGATCCACACGATCATACTACACTGACGAGCGTATTTTCTTAAATAATAAAGGTTATTATAAATTGATTAAAATATTTTCAAGTGCATGATACTCTATCTAACCTATGAAATAAACTGTATAGCTATATTTTGTTTGTATATACTCAGGTACATACAGTAACCCGTAGCTGGGGGTGGCCAACTCGAGACAGAGCCCTAACAGAAACAACATTTTAAGTTCCAACTCTTAGTGTTCGGGACCACTTTCGCGTTCCATCGCCCCTTACTCTGTCTCTCGTCTAGTAGGTGAATTTTACAAGGGGAGGAGGATTCCTAGCCCCCTGCCCCCTATATTTTGAAATACAATATTACTTTTGTACTAGTAGTACTTACGTATACTGTATGTAGCTATCCTCTCGGAGATCAAGGCGTCTGCCAATATATAGATAATATTGTTCTATTTAAATATATACACACATAAATTCAAAGGCCGAGTGCTTTACACGGAGTGCGGTTCTGGTCGCACATCCTAATGGCGGCGCTCCAGGCAGCCTTTTCCAAGTTGCCTCACTTGTCAGGATTTGTATTCAAGATCAGAGCGTAAGGTCTGACCCCACATATTTCTTGATTTACCCCTTGGTGCAACTCCATCCACATTCATGGACCTGCATCTTTTCACCCAACTTAGTTCATCCATCCTCTTCACATGTCCAAACCTAATTTGAGTATTTTGTGCATGTGGGATGGTTCCACCCATACCGCACTTCTCAAAGAGTAGAGTCAAAAGCATTTTAGTAGAGTCATTTTCAGAGCTTCCGTGACCGTGTTTAGGATACCAAAGTTTCTCAGTGAATTTAACAAGGGCAACTGATGCTAAAAAAAATAAGCCCCCATACACCTCACCAAAATGACGGGAAAGTTGTTATTTTAGACGTTTTTCAAAATGGCCGCCGCCGTCATCTTAAAAAATTGATAAAGTTCTATTTCTTGAAGTGAATGGCCAAAAATGACAATTTTGGTGTCTATTCCCACTAATTTTGGTGTCAGAAAACCAATGGGATGGCATAATTAAAAAATAATTAATAACTAATTACCAAATAATTAAGAAAATAAGAAAATAATTAAGAAAATCAATGGGATGGCATAATTCACGATTTAGAGTCCCATTAACCTCAACATCTAAGACAAATATGATGTTGTTAAATCCACCGAGAAACTTTGGTATCCTAAACACGGTCACGGATCCTCTGAAACTTACTCAAATAATATAATATATAATTTAAAATGTAAACCAAGAATGTTGACTGATCAATTCCTTCTTTTTCAGGTTTGTTGCATCGAATTTGGCGTGAAGAATCATAAGCATGGAACGTAGAGGAGTTAGTGATGTGCCTGACCCAGGACCTGGATTAAAATGCATATTATGTCAACATCCCTGTATAGCTGATGATAGTACGGACAAGACATCTGATACAAAGTGGGAGAATCTAAGGAGCAAGTGTTTTCGGTGGAAGGAACTTGATAAATTTCAGCATGCCTATGCAGCAGTGGAGTGGGACAAGGGGCCTAAAGGCCTGTACATGCATAGTAAATGTTACACCCAGATCAGTAGTAATCGCTATATTCAGCAAGCACAGAATCGTAAACGGAAATCTGAACAGGAAGAAGTTCAAGCATCAACTTTAAGTCAACAACTCCCAGGAAATGTGCCTAAAAAGCTTCGTTCTAGTACTGGAGTGGTTCATGATAAGAATCTCTGTGTGCGGTCTATGAAAGGACCACAAAAAACCAGTAATCCTGGCAAGTCCAAACTTTTGCTGCTGTCAACAGTAGACGCATGGAACCGGTTCAAGTTACATACAGTTTGTCTGTCAGATGAGCCTATAAGAGAAAGATTGAATAGCCTACTTGCATCTATCCCAGACAGTCGAACGGCGTTTGGATTGGAAATTCGTTATCATTGTGAATGTTGGCGCAATTATGTCAGCAACCCTCTGAAAGAGCCTTTTCCTGATGAAAAAACAGAGCATCTGCAACATGTTAATCTTCGAGAGGCCCAAAATATCTTCTTTCATCATGTCTGTCAAGTTATCTTTGAAGATCATGAAATCCGTACACTGCAAGGTCTTGTAAAGGATTACAAAGGCATTACTTCAAATTATGGTTACTATTCCACAGCAAAGTCCAGTTTCGTGAAGGAAATTCGGATCAAGGAATTTGGAGATGACATAGCATTAATTTTCATGAACGAGGTCAGAAGAATGTGAGTGAACTGGTATATGATGCAAGAGCTGCAGGTTCATATCTTGAGGCTGCAATATCCTCTCTAGGTGTAAGTGACGATCAGCTGGTGAAGAATGTAGCTGGGCGACTCAGAGATCAGATCATCAAAACAAAAACTGTTCCTTGACCTCCATACATACATGAGCTAGAAGAATATGAAGACCTGAATAATCTCCTCTTGAAGCTCATCACTTGGTTAAAGCACCCCACAAAGTCTGAAGTCGATGACAAGCCCCAAGTCAGATCAATTGCATCTATTTTGACCAGCTACATCACTGGAAGACGTACTGCATTTGAGACAAACCTCGGTGTACTGGTACATGGTATGACAAAGAGCAGAAAAATGGTAGACATATTACATAAGGATGGCCTGGGAATCAGTTACAATGATGTGCTTTTGCTTAGAGATTTCTGGGCAGTTACTGACCTGAAGCATTCAACTGAGTGTCCTTTTGAACTTTCTGAAGGAACACCGGCAATATGTATAGTCGACAACGATGACTTCAAAAGTGACACTTTGACTGGAAGTGGCCAATCACATCGTACAAATGTCATGTTTGTTCAGCCAGACCTACCTAAGCTAAATCTACCTACCCTAGATGATGATAGACCAGTTGCAAATAGCACCTTGCCTTCATACCTCTCTGATAGCCTCAAAGAACTTGGGAGCCAGATGCAAAGAATTGAACCATACAAAACAGTCAAGCGTGGTGAACCAACCATCAGACCAAGGATAACGGATGAACAACATCTGGACACAGTTCCTCAAAGAATGAGAGGTGTCATCCATGCAATGGCCCGAGCTAAGGCAGACGGAACAAGACCAAAGCCAGAAGACCAGACTGTACCAGCCTTTTCTGGCTTCCAGGCCACGCTGTCACCAGAAACCCAGAAAAGTCAAGCGATTTATCATATGACTTATCCTGATCCACCAAGCAAGACCATTCTGTATGATGCCCTGTGCAAGCTTGCAAAGGCAATTGATGACAAGAAGATGCCATTTGCCATTATCGTCGGTGATCATCCTGTCTACGCATTATTGCTAGAATTGAAAAGTGAGAATCCAGAGATATTTGCTGACATATTGACATTCATGGGGCCCTTTCATATCCAGATGTCTTTCATCAATGCAATCTACAAAAGATTCAAAGGCTCAGGCATTTCAGATGTACTGGTGGCTGCAGGCGTCGTTGCAGATGGATCCGTGGATCAAGCTCTGCGTGGAAAACACTTCAACCGCGGTGTGCGTTGCCTTCGACTCTTCTACGAGGCTTTACTCCAACATGCACTAGACAAACGTTTGGAAGGTGCCACTCTGTGTGAAGAGATCCAGGCATCTCTCAATAAGTTACGCAGTTCAGTAGACCAACAAGAACTTAATGATGCACATGCTGAGTTAGAGAGCAATGCCGATCTCAAGGGGCTCGTTGACTCCCTACTCCAGAACTTAGATGGTGCTCCACTAGCAGAATTCTGGATTTCATTCTTGGAGATGGTAGAGATACTGACTCAAAATATACATGCTATAAGGACAAGAAACTGGATCGAGTTCAAGTCTTCACTGAAGTTGATGCTTCCTTGGATGCATATTTATGACAACGATAGATATGGGCGCCATCTTCCAGATTTCATAGCAGTCCTAGAAAGTCTTCCCCATATCCAAGCACAATTCATGGAGTGTGGCATGTTTGCCACACTTAGAGCGCACCAATTACCTCACATATCTGCAGAAGAATTTCCAGCTTCAGAATCATCCATCACCAATTGGCCATGGATGGCACCTTGTAAATGGCTTATGCCTCCCAGTACGCTATACCCAACCTGCACTTCCATCATTCCTGGATCTTCTAAAAACTCCAAGTCATCCACAAATGGAAAGCAGCGATGATGACAGCGGAAGTGATTCTGACAGTTGTGCATCATATTTGTCCTGCAGTGATAGTGCATCTTAATGCAGTAGGTCTCATGTTTTATTAATTTAGGATACCAAAGTTTCTCAGTGGATTTAACAACATCATATTTGTCTTAGATGTTGAGGTTAATGGGACTCTAAATCATGAATTATGCCATCCCATTGATTTTCTTAATTATTTTCTTATTTACTTAATAATTTGGTAATTATTTATTAATTATTTTTTAATTGTGCCATGCCATTGATCTTCTGACACCAAAATTAGTGGGAATAGACACCAAAATTGTAATTTTTGGCCATTCACTTCAAGAAATAGAACTTTATCAATTTTTTAAGATGACGGCGGCGGCCATTTTGAAAAACGTCTAAAATAACAACTTTCCCGTCATTTTGGTGAGGTGTATGGGGGCTTATATTTTTTAGTATCAGTTGCCCTTGTTAAATTCACTGAGAAACTTTGGTATCCTAAACACGGTCACGGAAGCTCTGAAAATGACTACTATTTCGCCTCAACTCACTTCCTCTTACTAGTTCCCTATAATCTATCTCTTTCTACACGCCACAATGTTTCATCTCTTTCACTTCTGCTATCGCTATTACAATAATCAGTGTTCTTCAGAGCTCTCTCAGTGCGTACCCCCTCCCTTGCGGTGAGTGCGAGTCACCCGCCTTTCAACACAGTCCCACTCTTATTCTGTCCAGCTCTTCAACCCAAGAATTGCCAATGTTTCTCAGTCTTTCTTTTACTCAAATCTCACTCCATCCAGAAAGATCTCGCTCACTTTTTGGTCCATCTAGAAATTATATATCAAATATAGCTTTGGTTACTTGACGTCTCTAGCAAACCAAATAGGTTCGGTAGGAACTTTGATCAAACTTGGCTTTTAGTTCTGGGAAGATTAGTTAGACTAACGTTAGATAACCGAAAAAACACTGAACATTTTAACGTGGTGATGGGCTGGTCTATCAGAGTGAGAACTGAGCGATCTCTGCCATACCCATAGCTTACTCTGACTGTTCCTTTTACTTATATATTTTCTAGATCTCGAGTGATGGCGTCTCTTCCGTGGATTGACCTCCCAATCTACCAAGATTGGAAGCCAAAGCGTCACATTTTTCCCTTGCCCCTCAACTTTCTCTTCATAATTGCTGAGGGGCACAGGGCCCTGGATGGGGCTTTGGTTTCCCGGGCGTTTCCGCACCCTCCTCAGCTCCCCGCCATGGAGTGGCTTCGGTCACCCAGGCTTTATTGTGGTCGGCAGGGAGGGTTCTGTGGGGGCGCTCGGATATGGCCTTGGCCGTGCTCAGAGCCTTGGGGCTGTTCGGCCAGGCAGCTTGGGGAACAACAACAACAACAACAACGTTCAACAAGATCCAAGATCCAACGGTTTAGCCAGTTTGATGGGGACGGTTACTCTAACGTTCATATATTTGGACAATATTAAGGAAAAGTTAACGGCAATGAATTTCTATCATAAGATGTAGATATGAATAGGTCCTGTAATTTAATCTATTTTTTATTAATTTCACCACACCACCAAACACCTCCAATGATATTAATGAAAATATATATGTGATCCACCGGGATTTGAACCTGGGTTATCACACACAGATTTTAGACACCTTAAAAGGGGAGACTCCAGGATGATTTTCATCTCAGCTTCTATAAGAGACTCATTGCTGGGCTTTTGCCACATGTACCGTCATGGTGTAACGTTGAGTCGATGAGAAAATCAGCTCTCTATGTACGTGCGCGCGTGCGCGTGAGCGCAGACTTTCACAAAAAAGTATTAACTCACTGAAGTTTTTCCAAATTTCCCCCAATTTTGGCATGGCGTATCCTACCAGCATCCCCTACAAAGTAGCGTCAGCTTTCTCCCCTATAAATAATAGAAGGTGGTGAAAAAAAATATTTTATACCATTAGTTTGGGGTAGAGCTGAAATGTGACTTTCAAAGGGTCATATCTCCGAAATTTGCGGGAAATCGCCGAAAAAACAACGAGAGAATGTTCTTTTATATGCCAATTTGCTGTGGTTAGTTGGGGAATACATTTGGGCAATACCAAATCCAGTTAATAGACTCGTTAGGGCCAAAAAGTAATTACTAGCAATTTAATTTGTAACTTTCAGAGAAGTGTAAATTCATTCTGGTGGTCTAGTTTTGTTACCCCTCCTACATAAATGTTTTCTATGGGGAGCACTACCTATAGAAAATGACCTTTTGATGGCTAACTAATTTAAAATATATTTTTCAACCACGTTTTAGAGTACATATTCATTCGAATTTGACCGAAATCCTTGATATTGGGAACCCCAAAGGGGTACCTTAGGGATGTAATAAGGGTGTTTATGCCCTCATATGATCATTTCTATTGCTTACAGAAGCCCTTTAGACTACAGACACAATTTTGTTTTCTTTTTGTGATTGACTGAATTTTATTCAGTTTTTGGGGGGTCGTGGGCGAACCCCCGCCCCTGGGGGTTATGGATGCAATATGTGTTTTTGTTCCTTCCTATGCTATTCTCATATGTTGAAAGAAGCAGTTTACAGAGAGAACAAAAAACTTGAAATTTTGACCAGAGCCAAAAAAATACCTGGAGTCTCCCCTCCATTACCTTATATTACAGTACAGTACTTTATTATTGTGTAGAGAACATTTATGTGGTAACATAAATAGCCTTAACCCTGCATTGGTCCGGCGTTGGTTTCAAACATCATTAGTACAGCAGGGTGTTTCAACAATCAGAGCTCTTTCAGTGTATACCACCCCTTCTTCGTAGAGCATATAGCACCCGTCTTGCAACACAATCCTATCCTTAATCTGGGCAACTCTCCAACCCAAGAGTGAAACATTATTCTCAATCTTTCTTCTATTCAACAGCTGAGCTCTGGAACTCTCTTCCAGAATCAGTCTTTCCCTCAACCTATGACTTAAATTGCTTCAAACTCTGTGTGTCCAGGCATTTTGGCTCGAACGTCCCTTGATTTTGGCCCTGTCACTCTTTCAATTCTGGGGGAGGCACTCGTCACAGGTAGTTCTGTCTTTTGTCTCCCTCACTCACATAGAAAAACCAATAAAAAACTCCAGTAGATAAAAAATATGTATTGTTAATAACTTGCAAATTGTATTCATACTGTAAAATATGTCTTCATTCACAAATGAATAGATTGATCGTTTTGCGGGTGGTGTACATTCATTATAACAAGCAAAATTAAATAATAATAACAAAGCGTCAAGGGTTTAGTAACCCGTGATTTTGCTGGCGTTATGCATTTTTTGTACTGCAGAAATGGAAACTATGTTCTGAAGCCATATAGTGTGAAAATTATGTTCTCACTAGAGACTGGAAGGTGGAGATATGAGACCCTGTAGGTTGTGCGCGAGGTGGGGCACGCTCGTAATTTGCTCATCTTTGCCTCTTACTCCCTTTGTTCCCAATCTCTCCATACTTGCAAGGTGGACTTTATTCTCTCTGCTCTCTCATCCATTTATATGTCCTTCTCTATCTATTCTTCACCTTCACTATTTATGGTCCCTCCCCTATTCCCTTCTTTCTTCAATGTTTTTATATCCTCTTTCTCATATTTTCCCTTTCTCCATCATTTAGTTTGTTCTCTCATGCTTTCTGGATTCTCTTACCATTCTCTATCCTACTTTCTTTTCATATGTCCTTCGTTCCTCTCTATTTATCCTCATTTTCCATTTCACTTCTTATTTCTGCCTTCTCTATCCTCCTTTATTTTCTTTTAATGCTCGCCTCTCTGGGATCTTAATTGTTCCCCCTCTATATCAGTTATCTCTCTATACTCTGTTAATTCCGCCTGTCCTTGCTGTCTTCTTCTCTCTATCTTCCCACTTTCTCTTCTCATTTCCTCTTTACTCTCCTTGCCAAATCAAGGTTTTCCCCCTCTTCCTACCTCCCATATTTATTCGCTGCCCTCCATATAACTGTTTCACTCCTCTCTCTTTCTCTCGGTGAGAGAGAGAAGAGTGACACATGTCTGCTTCCTGCTACAGTACAAAATCCACTGAAGAAAGTATTGATTATTTTTGTCTAGCCAGTGTGTAAGTGGGAATGCGTGGTCTAAACACGCTGGCTATGGTATCTATATATGCGGTAACACCCATCGCACCATCCCTACGGCTCAGATGTGGCACCAAACTGAACAAATTTGCACATGAACCCAGGTACGTAAATTCTACGCACTTGGCACTTCATTCACACACCTCGAGGTACAAAGGAGTACAAAGGAAATCCAGCAACAATAGGTCTAGTGACCCTTCTAGGCTGCTTGTCCTCCAAAACACTGAGGATCAAGTGTCCAAACAGTGGTTTAGATTTGGTAAGGGAACATTGGAAAGGGAACTACTGCCCTGGAACTAATGTCCGTGGCAGAATTAGGAAGTTAGTAGGGGACAGATGGGTTAGAAACTGAGGGGCGAATAAAATAAGGTTATTCATTTACAAACGCAGTCAGTCACAGGTTTGATGCAAGATATTTGTCTATGCGAAGTTTAAATTAATCAACGGTGCTGCAGTGTATAACGTCCCAGGGAACCCTATTCCACAAGTTGACAACTCGATTGAAGAAGAAATTCTTAGATTCGTGTGAGTTAAAAGATTTACCAATAATTTTCCAACCATTTCCCCGCGTGTAATTAGATTGGTCGATAGTGAAGTACTTACTACAGTTCATATTGTCGATGCCTTTGATGACTTTGAACACTTGAATTAAGTCACCTCTTAATCTGGGCTGGGTTAAAGGAAATAGATTTAATTCTCTAAGACGTTCCTCGTATGGTTTGTTCTTTAGGCTAGGTATAATTTGGTAACTCTACGTTGGACTCTTTTTAGCCTGTCTATATCTTTTTGGTAATATGGGCACCAGGATTGAATGCAGTATAAGGGGGCGGACTAAGGAATTGTAAAGTGTTAGGATAACTTCTTTGGATTTATGCTCAATTGACCTGCCTTAAAGCCAATTATTTTGTTTGCTTTCTTAACAACTTCTGAATATTGTTGACTCGGTTTTAGGTTACTCGATATTGTTACTCCCAGATCGGTTTCTCTGTTTACATTCTTAAGCTGAGTGCCATTCATCGAATAGTTTGCTTTCTCATTTTGGTATCCGATATGTAGTACTTTGTATTTATCCGCATTGAAACTCATTTGCCAAATTTGGGCCCAACATGACAACTTATCTAGATTATGTTGCATATCGTCAACTTGTTCTTTTGAGAGTACGCTATTTGCAATTTTTGTATCGTCAGCAAATTTTGAGACCCTCATCTATGTCGTTGATGTAAATTAGAAAGATAATTGGTCCTAGTACCAATCCCTGGGGTACCCCACTACTTACATTTGTCCATTTAGATGCCTTACCGTTTATGACTACTCTTTGCTTTCTGTCGCTGAGCCAATTTTCTATCCATTTCAACACACCGTCTTTATTCCATGCGCTTTTAGTTTTAGCAGTAAACGTTTGTGGGGAACTTTGTCAAAGGCCTTTTGAAAATCAAGGTATATAATATCTACAGCTTTACTCTCATCATAGAGGTTGAGGATATCGTACATACAATGTATGTATTTGACACTGTTGGGGATCAACAAAATCAGTAAAATATAATAAAGTTGATTCGTACACTAATTTATTATGTAAACACCAACAGGATTATGCATGAAATGATTTTATAGTATCAGTATTGTGATAAAGAAGACAGAAACACAATATACGTAACATTCTATACCATATAGATTGTATATACAGTATTTTAACAAAAAGATTATATAATTCATGTATCCATATCTTGGTTGGTATGGTGGGGTGACTCTACACCCCAGAGGGAAAAAAACACGTCTACTCATCACAACAAAAGAGGCAGGACTGCACCACACTTGCTTGGCTACTCCCTCCTTCCCTCAATAGTACTAACAAGTACTAGAAAAGACACAAACAGTTAAATTGCCAATTAGGAATGTTAAGCGTTTATTATAGGGGGTGCCCAAACATCCTGGCAGACTAATGATGCTGTGGTAAAATTATAATATATGAAGAAATTCCACCACAAGTATCTTTTTAACCCCTACTGTACCGCAGGATACAGTAATAAAAGTCCCCCCATTCCCAAGCAATGTGGCCAAAATGGTAAGATAGAACAACCTTCCACATCAAGAGATGAGAGAAGACTGGCTCCCCCAGCCTTCAGAGGGTCTTATATAAGCTGAGAAGTGTTGCCATATCGAGAGCAGTGCTCAAATGGTCGTGGTACCAGGTACAGCCTGATACAGGCAGTAACAAGGAAATGACATAACTGACGGCTCGCTGGGACGGGGGAGTGACTTATCTACCGACGGCTAGTAGCCGTCGCTGGGATTGGACGGGTTAAGTAACTTAGTATGTTTTTCTTAAGTGAATAATAATAGCTTAGTTTTATTCTATTAACAGTTTGTTATAGGTTAAAGCAATCATTTACATATTTTGCTTAAACGAATGATGCGTAAAGTGATGTTACCCCTTGATTCGCGGCGACCGTCATATGACGGGAGAAAGAAAATTGGCTTATTCTGCGGCACTCGTCATATGACGGGTGCCATTTTGAGGCTATTATGAGTGCTGAGAGAGAGCCAAGGCATTGGAGGGAACATAGGGGCCTCCAACCGCTCGCACAGCGTGCGGGACCACACTGAGGGCCAGATACGACTGTCTCACTCATGTGCTGTGTTTCACACAGCAAAAACAGCAAAAATACTCCTATTTTTCCCAATTTTGGCGTTCGGTTGCAAGATCGTTGCAAGATAACCAGATATCGTACAGGGATGATTCAGGTATCATTGGAAAGTTCTATCATCGTCCTTTTAGGGTTATATAATTGTATTACACTGTGGCTCTTGCATATGCATGAAAAAGAGCATGTAATGAAGGTAATTTTCGGCAGTTTTGCCCGCCTGGCGCTACGGTTATGTAAACAAGATAACCCGCCATTATTGAGTTAAAGAGCCCTAAATCACTGCCAGGAACCTGTTCATTAATCGCTGTCCATACTTTTAATCCACGAGAATGGACAGTCTAAGTTTAAGTATAATCTAAGGCAATAAGTTTGTAGGATTAAGAATCATAATAATATGATTTAGTATAATTGGGAAGAATATTGAATTACATTCTGTATTAGATATTGGGTAGCATCATATCATTCCTATGAACTTAGATAATTTAATTCTCTCTCTCTTCTTACATTCCATGTTACGATGTTCCACCCTCGTAGTTTAATTTAGTTAATTTATGTTTATAATTACCTACTATGTTGCATTGGTCATATATTAACATGTTGAATACATCACATACCGTGTTGGGGTTGTTTCAATACTGCGTGAAGCAATGATCGACCATACGGCGTGAAGCAGCAGTGAACGATATTTATCCGTTTATTATCGTCTGTATCAAATTCATATTATTTTGTTCAATGACGTGGCCTCTTTGATTTTCCCATTCTCTAAACATTGGCGAATTATGTAACCCATTTTATTATTAATGGGTTTTTCCGGTATACTAATGTAGTATGCATATTTTATTATGCATTGTATATGTATGTTTTATTTAGTTGTTTAGTCCTACTTGTATTATTTAAGGAATACATTGCATAAAAGAACCATCAAGCTGGTTCATGTGGAGCCATCTGTCGGCGTCAGTGTGTGCCAGCTGGAATCTAGTCAGTCAGCATTTAGCAATCAAGGGAGCAACACCTATCTCTCGCATTGGCATTTGTTTATTTATTCTTTATTTTATTCATTGGCATTATTCTTTATTTTTGTTTTGTATAAGCAATCTAAGGACGTATGTTTGGCTTGTATATCCCTTCCTAGTTTATTGTTTGTTTTTCATATCTGGTTTTATTATTGTTTTGGTGCCGCAACCTTGGCCTTATTAAGGTATATATATTTGTTTATGTGCATTGCTTTATGTAGGGGTCCAGACTATTGGGGTGCCTGGTTCGAAGTAGCGGGTGGAGGACTTCATTAGTCTTCTGTTACAGGGAGGATTACTTCGGCCCAGGCCAACCAATGGTCTGGACAGCTTAAGTGGGTGGTGGTTGATTGGAGTTTTATTTGACCAGTGTTTGATTCATTAATTTTGCATTCATTATTGGCATGTATTTAACGTAATTGTATTAACGTAAATTAAATCAGGGCTTTCTCTTCTTTGTGCAGCTTAGGAAGGATCCTCCTCAGTATTGCCCTTCGGTACTGAGTTTTGTTGATAGTTGTGGCTCATGATATCTTTTCACCACAACTAGGGGTTCCAGTTATTTTTTTTTTTTTTTTTTAAGAGACAATGAACGGAGGAAGGAAAAACACAGATAAAACAAAAAGGTCCATGTGCCTAAAGGCATCCTCCATCCATAAAATGTTTGTAACAACTGGATTTAAACCTTTGTAGATTGTAAGTTTGTGGAAAGCAATTCGAGGGAAGTGAATTCCAAAGAGTAGTAGCTCTGGGGATAAATGAATTCTGATAAGCAGAAGTTCTGCATTTTGGAGGAGAGTGTAAATTCATGGGCGCTCTCAGCTGCCCTAGTTCTACGGGGAAAGATGTGGAGAGGCGGCACAATTGAAGCAAGTTCCTCGGAACAATTGCTGTGAAAATATCTGTAGAACTGCATTTGCATTGTTTGTGAAACGGAACCAGTTCGGGGATTGTGTGCACCTTTGGTCCCCAGAGAGCCTGGAAGTTGCGAATGAGCTCTGTTCTGTTGCGATAGGCTGTGTTACGAGTTGAGGCTACGGAGGTGCTGAGTATTTACTGGTCTGTGTTAGTCCATGGACTAGAAGCCTCTACTGTCAATCGTAACAGTGACGACCTTGCCAGGATCTTGTTTAAGCTGAATATATTTTGTTTTATATATATATCAACCACCACTTTAAATTGTGTTTACTGTGAATTTTTATTTATAGTGATTTTGAGGGTTGCCCACACAGTCCTTCGTTTATTTATTTTTTTTGTACTCGACTACTCAACCATGGCGAGTGTTCCATTGCATCTCTTGACCGAGTAAGATGCTAGGGCATTCCTCCTCGCCCAGCTTGATCGGTCCGAGATTTCTCGCCGTGGACAAGATGAATTATTGCTGGTGGCAGCTCTGTTGACTGGTCGAACTTGCATTGAGCTCCGAAAAGAGGAGTGTGAGGCATTGGTGGTTGAGTGGGTGATGTCCCAAGGGTGGGGCGACAGGTCATCGCCACCCATGAGTGCGTCCAACGTAGCAGGCATCATAAGTCCCCCAAGCAGCATGAGCCGTTTGTCAGAGGACTCGCCTGGTTTGGGGACCCCTGACTTGCCTGCTGCCGTTGTCACACTTGCGGGAAGGTTCCCCACTCAAGTGACCCATGTCCTCACACACTCTACACCAGCAACAACAACACCAGTAATGAATTGTCGTTCCCCACCCCGCTTTTTTCCCGGAAATGCCCACTGTCCTGGGTTTAACCCGGCGCACCCCACCCAGATAATTCGCCCGACTGTACCTTCTAACCCCCCTGCTGGTGTTAATCCTGATCTTTCTGTGAGAATGATGGAGATTGAGTTGGAGAGATAGAGAATGAGGCATCAGGCCAATGAAAGGGAGAGGGAAAGACAGCATGAGGAAAGACAGAGGGAGAGAGAGCGCTGGCAGTATCAGCAAGAGGTCAGAGGTGCACAGGGTGGAAATGGTCGGGTTGAGTCAGTGGAGACATGTCTGGTCTGCAGCCTCAAGCTCGTGCCCGCTTTTGACGAAGTGAAGGTATCAGAGTGGTTCCTTCGCTTCGAAAACAAGGCGCACGAGTTCGGGTGGGATCATGGCCGGTGGGTCACACTAGCAGCCAGCGTATGAAAAGGCAAGGGCCTAGAGGCGTATGACAGACTCACGGCAGAGGTATTGGGAGACTATGAGTTTTTTAAAAGATGCGTGCTACAGGCACACATGTTAAGACCCGAGGCTTACCGTCTTTTGTTTAGAAATGCTCGTAAAAGACCACATGACAGTCACATCGAGTTTGAAAAGTACTTAAGAGACGCCTTAGATCGCTGGTTGCTATGTGAAAACATTACCAACTATGTTGAATTTCGGGAACTGTTCCTCCTTGAACACTTCTGCAATGGGGTGGATAAAGAAATTTGTGCAAAAATCCGAGAGAAGCGAATCAAGCGGACTCGGGAGGTAGCATTATGGGCGGATGACAGGATGTTGGCTTTGCGCAGTACTGGGGGCAGGGGTTCAGGTACATCAGCTGGTGTGCATCGGCATCATGCAGGTGGTGTTGTGCCCACCAGTACACCGTCCGCTCCCAAGGCAGGAGGGGAGAAGACGGGCGCGGATAATACAAATGCTAGTAAGTCTAGTACTTATGATTCACGTCAAGTGGTATGCTATATTTGTCGGCAGAAGGGGCACATAAAGCCTACCTGCCCAAAATGGAAGCAGTCGGTGAGCAAACCCGTATCATTCTTGGTGGGCGTCCCAGCTGATGGGGGATCCGGGCTACAGGGGGAGTTGCAGGGCATTGTCTGTGGTATGTCTAGGAAGGAGACCATTAAGGGAACCCTCCCAGACCAGACGACTGTGAGCCCAGTTGGGGACTCCCCGGGTATCGCTGGTAGTAGTTCGGAGGACCCGCAGGTTTGGGGGCGTGCCTTTTTGCATGTTGGGGAGGTAGAGCTGGAGAATGGACAAGTCTTCCCTGTTAAAGTGTTCAGGGGCTCAGGGGCCCGACAGTCTTTGTGTGTCCGGTTGCCTGGGATGGACACTAAAGTGGACGACTTTGTGCTGGTGCGTGGGGTAAATTCTGAGGCATGTCACCCCCTGGTTCAGATGTCATTGAGGTGCCCTGTAGTGACTTTTTCTGCGCCGGTGGCAGTCGTGGAGATTTTGCCCATGGAAGGAGTGCACTTTTTGCTTGGTGCTGATATGGCGGGTGATCAGGTTTTCCCACCGCCAGTGTGTGTCTCCAGTGTTATTCTGCCTGATGTTCCTGAGGGCCACGACTCTGAGATTTATCCTGTAACGCGGTCAATGGCCAAGGTCGCAAGTCAGGATGAATATGTTGAGGAGGAAGACAGAGTGGATGACATGATAAATAGTTCAGAGGAGGGAGTGGACAGCCAAGAGGGTGCACTACCAATATCTCCCATGAACGGTGTTGGTGCCCAGAGTGATTTGTGTGATACTGGGATGCTTGTTGACTTAGATCCTAGAGTTGACTCTGGCGCCAGAGGTGGTGAGGAAGGCAATAATGGGGGCCCTACGGGTGGCACAGTTATCGCTTCGCCACCAACCTTGCCCCGTTATGTCGCATGATGGATTGGCTGCGGTGGCTCCAGCTGAATTAATGCGGTGCCAGCAGACAGATGAGGAGTTGGTACCTCTCTTTAGCCAGGTGGACAAGGTGTGTAACCGTTCTGATGGTGCAGGGGCAATTTTTATACGTGAAGGGTTGTTGTTCAGACGTGGGGGTTCTGGATGTAGGGGTGGAGAGGAGTTGTTTGACCAGCTGGTGGTGCCGCAGGTGTTTCGACAAGAGCTGATACACCTGGCCCACGCAGCTCCTCTGGCAGGCCACCTTGGAGTCAGGAAAACACTTGACAGGCTGTCTCAGTATTTTTGGTGGCCACGAATGTCTGCAGCGGTAACCGATTTCCTACAGTCGTGTCAGATGGTGGGGAAACCTAACCAGAGTATTCCTGTTGCCCCTCTACAGCCTATACCCGCTGTAGGTATCCCTTTTCACCGTGTCATCATTGATATGGTGGGACCCTTGCCCTGCACCTCAGCCAGAAACCAGAAATTGTTGACCATTCTGGATGTTGCAACTAGGTATCCAGAGGCTATTCCAGTGCCTAGCTCACGTACTAAAATGATCAGTCGTACATTGCTAGATTTGTTCACACGTTTTGGACTCCCCAAAGAGATCCAGTCTGACCGTGGGTCAAATTTCACCTCTAACATGTTTAAACAATTGTTGCAGGAACTTGGGGTCGAGCAGATCCTATCGTCTGCCTCTCATCCGCAGACTCGGGGAGCACTTGAGAGAGCCCATCAAACTCTCAAGTCGGCACTGCGCAAGTTCTGCTTCGACCATGACCGTGACTGGGACCAGGCAATTCCCTTAATCCTTTTTGCCATCCGGGAGATCCCCTCGGAATCCCTAGGGTTTTCGCCTAATGAGTTGGTGTTTGGGCATAGTGTTCGAGGTCCTCTGGCGGTGGTGAGGGAGGCCTGGGAAGGAGATGTGCAAGTCCCAGAGGTTGGTTTGTTGGACTTTGTTATGAAGACTCGGGAACGGTTGGTCACGGCTCTCCAGTTTGCACAGGTTAATCTTGTTGGGGCGCAACCTACAGTAAGATGAAAGCTAAGTTGAGGGAGTTTGCTCCTGGTGAGGAGGTGCTTGTGCTCCTCCCTTTGGTTGGTCAGTCGTTGAGAGCGAAGTTTAGTGGGCCCTACAAGATAATACAAAAAGTGGGAGATCTGGATTACCTTGTAGCTACCCCTGACCGCAAGAAAGCACACCAGTTATGTCATGTCAACATGTTAAAACCCTATTATCGTCCCCCGACTGTGTCTCCCCCTGGTTCTGATGCATGCTTATTGTCAATAAACCATGGTTCTGGGGATGTAGTTGACACTGGCTCTGCGCAGGCAGTGTGCGCGTCGAGCATCGCCAATTTAGGGGGGCGCGACTTCTGTCGATGTGCAGAGGACCCTCAAGCTTGCCGATTCTTGGGCTAGACAGGCACATTCAAAGGAGCAGTGGATGGGGAAAGGGAACGTTGGAGTTGCAGTCAGCAAGTCTCAGGGTGTTGGTGTGCAGGTCCTGGCTGTATTAGACACGGAGGAGGAGGAGGAGGGAGATATGTTTCATGGGAATTTTCCCGATGCGGTGTCGGCTGGGGCCTGGTGTAAGAACAATTCAGGGGCTTTGTGGGCTAAGCTGGTGCATCTCAACGAGTCCCGTAGACAGGCTTTGTTTAGTCGGTTGTCACAGTATCCTTTGGTGTTTAGGGATGCGCCTGGGCTGACCACTTGGGCGGTCCACAATATTGATGTGGAGGATAATAAACCGATAAAGCTGGCTCCCTATCGTCTGAATCCTGCCTGAGCTCAAGCCCTTCAGGCCGGACTTGATTATATGTTGGAGAAGGGTTTGATTGAGCGTGTGTGGAGTGAGTGGGCGTCTCCTGTCACCCTGCAGCTTAAGCCGGGTGGCAAAGTGCGTTTTTTTATTGATTTCAGGCGCGTGAATGACCTCTCCCGCACTGACTCTTATCCTCTCCCTCAGGTAGATAATTCAGTTGACTCTATAGGGGCTGCCCAGTACATCACTAAGGTGGACCTACAGAAGGGCTATTGGCAGGTCCCCTTGACACTTCGCACACAGCAAATTGCCAGTTTTGTTGTGGCAGGTGGTGTGTACCAGTGTAAGGTAATGCCATATGGACTGAAAAACGCCCCAGCCACTTTTCAGCATCTGATGGATCAGGTTGTGGATGGGGTGCCAAATTGCACAGTCTATATAGACGATGTGGTAGTATACGATACATCATGGGAAGCCCACCTGAATAATGTCACTACTCTATTTCGACGACTCAGTGAGGCGGGTCTAGTGGTGAATTTGGACAAGTGTGAATTCTTCAAGGGAAAAGTGCAGTACCTCGGTTACATCGTGGGGCAGGGTAGAGTTGCTCCCCCGAACGTCAAGGTTGAGGCGATACGGGATTTTGAGGTGCCCAAGAATAAGCGGGAAGTGCAACGCTTTCTCGGTATGATAGGATACTATCGCCGCTTCATACGTAATTATTCAACTGTACTGGCCCCCCTCACTGATCTCCTCAAGAAGGAGGAAAAGTTTTGTTGGACTGATAAATGTCAGCTAGCATTCAAGGATGTGAAGACACTCCTTTGCTGTTATCCAATATTGCGTGCACCAGACTTTTCCAAGCCTTTCAAGTTAGTTATTGATGCGAGAGACGTCGGCGCTGGGGCTGTCTTGCTTCAAGACTCCAAGGATGGCGTTGAACATCCGGTCACATATTTTTCTAAGAAATTTAATAAGGCCCAACGTAATTATTCTGTGATTGAGAAGGAGTTGCTGTCTTTGATTCTGGCTCTGGAACATTGTTCAGTGTATTTGCCTTCCTTCGGTCCCAATATTGTAATTTATTCTGATCATCACCCTTTACAATTTCTCAGTCGGTTTAGGAACAAGAATCAGCGATTGACTCGGTGAAGCCTTATGCTACAGGAATATTCCCTTAACATTAAGCATATAAAGGGAGTGCATAATGTCCTAGCAGATTGCCTGTCACAGGGTCATGAGGAGATGGGGTGTGATCGTGACCGCCGTGTGCGGCTGCCATTGCGCAAATCAAAGGCCGAGCAGGGTAACGTACCGTAGCATGCATGGATTCCTTGTGTGGCCGACTGGGATGGATTGGGCTGGTGATGAGATGAATGTTGTAATTATAAGTTAGCTGTAAGCACATTAGAAAACTTAAAAAAAAAAAAAATATATAGTATCAAAACTCAAAAAAACTAAAACTACATGCTTATTATGTATATTTAATGGCTATAGTGAGGTTGGTTAATGATGCGAAATGTTCATTGCCTTGAAAATTCCCCCCCCCCCCCCCCCCCCCCGCCCCCGGTGAGGGTGTTACAATGTTCCACCACCGTAGTTTAATTTAGTTCATTTATGTTCATAACCTACTATGTTGCATTGGTCATATATTAACATGTTGAATACATCACATACCGTGTTGGGGTTATTTCAATACTGCGTGAAGAGATGATCGACCATACGGCGTGAAGCAGCAGTGAACGATATTTATCCGTTTATTATCGTCTGTATCAAATTCATATTATTTAGTTCAATGACGTGGCCTCTTTGATTGTTCCATTCTCTAAACAGTGGCGAATTATGTAACCCATTTTATTATTAATGGGTTTTTCCGGTATATTAATGTAGTGCGCATATTTTATTATGCGTTGTATATGTATGTTTTATTTAGTTGTTTAGTCCTACTTGTATTATTTAAGGATTACATTGCATAAATGAACCATCAAGCTGGTTCATGTGGAGCCATCTGTCGGCGTCAGTGTGTGCCAGCTGGAAGCTAGTCAGTCAGCATTTAACAATCAAGGGAGCAACACCTACCTCTCGCATTCTCTCCTCTTGGCATTTGTTTATTTATTCTTTATTTTAATCATTGGCATTATTCTTTATTTTTTTGTTGGTATAAGCAATCTAAGGACGTGTGTGTGGCTTGTGTGTCCCTTCCTAGTTTATTGTTTGTTTTTCATATCTGGTTTTATTATTGTTTTGGTGCCGCAACCTTGGCCTTATTAAGGTATATATATTTGTTTATGTGCATTGTTTTATTTAGGGGTCCAGACTATTGGGGTGCCTGGTTCGAAGTAGAGGGTGGAGGACTTCATTAGTCTTCTGTTACAGGGAGGATTACTTCGGCCCAGGCCAACCAATGGTCTGGACAGCTTAAGTGGGTGGTGGTTGATTGGAGTTTTATTTGACCAGTGTTTGATTCATTAATTTTGCATTCATTATTGGCATGTATTTAACGTAATTGTATTAACGTAAATTAAATCAGAGCTTTTTCAGTCCCCGAAATTTCAGTTCGGGGATTGTGTGCACCTTTGGTCCCCAGAGAGCCTGGAAGTTGTGAATGAGCTCTGTTCTGTTGCGATAGGCTGTGTTACGAGTTGAGGCTACGGAGGTGTGAGTATTTGCTGGTCTGTGTTAGTCCATGGACTAGAAGCCTCTACTGTCAGTCGTAACACTATGAACTTAGATAATTTAAGGGGTAAATATTTCCCAAGCAATACGCGCATCTGTGAAATTAGCGGTACAGGAAGAGAGAGCCACTCACTCGCTAGCTAACCCTCACCACAACAAAACCGACTTCTCTCTCTCTTCTTACATTCCATTACCACGCTAGTACTAACCTCATCGTGTTATTACAACAGTTCACAAAATCACAGATTATCTATCATCTTCATCATGTCCAATACAATTTGTAGGTTAGTCTAACGAATACAGGACGTTTCGACGGTGTGCCACTTCGACGGCGCTAATTGGACGGTTCGACGGTAACGTCGAACCTCCGTCGAAATGTCTTTAATTTGAATTATATTGTGTTTTTTCAATAGTATTTGTTGATTATATATAATATTCTTGTTTAATAGATATTAGCTAATAGTAATTATATATTTACAGATATATTGGACATGGGTTATATTTATCAGGCTTTTCATTTCGTAGATAGGGCCTATCTGTTTTCATATACATTGTTTACAGTTCGTAGTTCATATTAATTTGTATTAATTTAAGTTCTAAAACATGAGGGTATGAGTATGACTACGTAATGCATTTACGTAAATTTATCGGCTTGGATAAGGACTTATTAAACTAAATACTTTCATATTTTATATTTTATTCAATGGATAAAAGTAATTAACCATACTTATAAAATAAGATTAAAAACAAATAGTAGATTAAAAACAAATAGTAGCCTATATAAGATTAAAATTCTTCAAACATAGTAGTTATTTTTGTTGCAGGCAGGAAAGGCAGCGACATTAATTCTCTTAAAAAATTCGAGATTTCGACTTGTCTATACAAATTTCGTAGACCATACTCTTTTATTGTTCTCCACACTGCCTGGTTCCAGTGGAAATTGCAACCTCGTAAGGTTATTGATGGGAATACATCCTTAAATGCATACCATACTGCTGCCTCAAAGTCCATCACCACTGAATGTAAGCCTAATGATGTAGGTGATAGAGAAGACTTTATACATTCCAGCACAGCTTTTTTATTCATTTTCCCATCCTTATGATATGTGTAGCCCCTTTCCATTAGGAGTGCATTATTTCGTTTAGATGCATTGGGCACCACAACAAAATTTGACGTCTCTTCCTCACTGCCACTTCCAATGTCAGGAACAGGTATAGTATTTTCAAGGTTAAATTCCTCAAAGACTTGGGGCTCTTCGAAGGGTAGCGCAGCATTGTTGGGCAGTTGGGCCGTATCTGGAAATTCCTGTTGGTCGTCGGATATCTTAGATAAGTTGAATTGCATAGTGGAGTTGAGATTGGAAGTTGCTGTGGAGCTGAAACGATTAGCAGGTGGAGAGTCTTGACGTACATTTTCTAACTCCGTAGTTGGCATATTCTGCAAGGAAGTTGAACAGGATTCACAGAACCAGATGATGTTCATTTTCTCACGCACAGCTTTTCTGTAGTCAGCTTGGGATATGTTGATACCGCAAGTCTATGTTGCCACCTATTGCAGTCATCACATTCCACTGCATGTTGGAGAGGACGGACAGGTCTTTCACACTTGCAGCAGTTCTTGTCCATTGTCGTTATGCTAATAACTCAAAATAATATCCAGCTTATATTAGCCTACACAGACACACATACGCACAATTTCGAAACCGTTAGTCTTAAAATTGAAAACTATCAATTGTTTTAATCAAACACACAAACGCAAAATTTCGAAACAGATAAACCTTCAAATCAAAACATGTTATTGTTCTAATCACACACACACACGTACAAACAATTTCGAAACAATTGAGATATTCAAATCTTCTAATCCATCACACATATAGGCCCTACGTATAATTTCGAAACAGTTAAACCTTCAAATTAATAAATTTTATTGTTTTAATCAAACACATACGTAGCCTACACACAATTTCGAAACTTAAACACTTTCAAATGAACGCTTTGATGGTCTTACTTTTGTACACATAAAATCTAGTTTAGGCTATGAAGGTATTGTGGAAATTTCATAATTAATATAAACCATTATAAAAATGAACCCCAAGGGGTTGAAAAGTACAATTAGACGATGGCCAGTATTATTGGACGATTCGACGGTTCGGACAGAGACATTTCGACGATCGCAAGCATAGACTTTTCGACGGCATCGTCGAACTGGCGCACCGTCGAATCGTCCTGCGACCAGTCTAACACCCTAAAGTTAGCTTTACCCCCTAAATATAATTTTCTATAAAGCTAGCCTAACCTTCTAAATTTAATTTTCTTTAAAGTTAGCCTAACCTCTTAAATTAACATTATCTAGCCTAACAAATGTGATTGTTTGCGAATTCACATGTTGGCCTAACTTTAAATTAACCCTCGTCTTAGTCGACTTAAATTTTAGACTAAATTCTAACGTCTATATCCAAAATTTGAAGGGTTATTTTTCAGAAGATAAATCAATTATTGTTTCAGCCTGTGTGCTATCCCCTTGATGTATATAACCATATTTTTTCTAGATTTACCATCTTTCGGTTATACCATCGCTCGCGATTTGTTTTAGGTCCGAACCTAGTTTGATCGGTGAGTGATCTTCCTTACTTGTTTCAGGAATGATGTTCTTCGCTATATCCATTTGTATACGAGTAAAGTTGGCAAAATGGATGCCCTAGCCCAAGGCAAGCATCGTAGGGCAGGTATTAAAAGCTCATTGACTGTCCTATCAAAAGACCTGGATGGTTCCTTGGAAACACCAACACGGGTAGACGTCGAGGCAAGATTGTATAGCGTTCAGAAACGGGTGACCAAATACGAAGCCAACCAAGATAAATTGTTGCCGCTTTATACCTCTGACGCTGAATATATTAAAGAGAACCAAGAGGATACCATCTATTTAGAGCACATCTATGGGGTATATTATCGCCAGTTTAAGTAGAAACTGGGTAAAACAGAAGGTAATTTTCGATCCGAGCCTAAAAAGGGATCGGGTGTTAAATTACCGCACCAGACTATACCCACCTATGGACTGTGTTTTGGGATATGTTTCGATATGGTGTGCACAAGAAGGCTGACTTAAGTGCAATTCAAAAACTGACGTACCTAAAAGGTCAGCTGCAGGGAGATGCTTACAGATTAATCAAAGGCTTCACGGTTGAAGGTGCAAGTTATGTCCCCGCCATAGAACTACTCCAAGAAACCTTTGGGCATCCCGATTGAGTGAAGGCAGCACACATTATGCATTTCAATGACCTTGCTTCACCTAAGTGTCAAGCTGTAGAACTAAAGAGTTTTAATGCCAACATGGAGAGCGTTAAGAGATCTTTGTCGAATCAAAAGGTACGTCTAGAAGAATTCTGTGTGGTTACGTTCACCAGTTAAGGAGACAATTACGAGAGAGATGGGTGATCTGAGCCTGGATTATAAGACTTTCACTCAGTGTTTTCAGGCGGATTGTATAACATGGTGGGTCAAGATACCCCTGGGAGAGAAATGCCCATGGCTACAGCTTCCTTCATGACACCGAGCAATAGCCGCCGTTTTCCCTGCAATTTGTGTGGCGGGAATAATCATCCCTGGTACAAATGCTTCAAGTACAAAACGGGACTTCTCAGAGTGAAGAGAGTTAGGCAAATATGTCTCTGTACAGGGTGTCTCTCCAGTGAACATGGTAGTAATGGGTGTACAAACCCTAACATCAAGAATCATAGGACCTGCCGGGGCAAACACTTTCACTCCCTGTGCCAGAATCAGGGAGAGACGAGATCAGCAAGTGGGGGTAACAATAATAGAGACGAGTCAACAACTGCAACCTCAACAACAATGTCTGTATGTATGAGTAAACAAACAGTAATTCCTACCCACAGTTCAGCTGCCTGTAAAGGGTAGGTACAAGAAAACCGTAAAGGTCAGATTGCTACTTGATCAGTGCTCACAGAGGACTTTCGTGAAGAGCTCTGTACTACCGTCCCTTTCTTATGAATTTAAGGGGGCGGAAGAATTACGTCTTCACGGATTCATCGGAACACAAACTTCTCGCGAGTATTCCGTTGTAGCGCTGAAATAAATTCATTGTGGCAGGTTTCATCGTCTCGAAGCAATTGTTGCCGATGAACTACCCGAACATAAAGGGAAGCCTAGTCTAAATGTTGAAATTACTAGTTTACATCATTGTAGCATTAAATTGGCCGACTCCTGCATTACCGAGACAGCACAACTGGAGTTACTGATAGGTGCCGACCATTACTACAATGTAGTGCGACATGGCTATAAAAGGGAAGGTAATTTGGGTCTACTTCCAACCAAATATGGGTACGCACTTAGTTATTCATATGCGGCGACCACTTCCAGCTCCAGCACTGAGGTTGTGGCAGTAACCCCAGTAGATCAGTATATGACGTCTACTGGACAAATTCCATGTAAAGCAGAATTAAATGCTTTGTGGGATTTAAACTATATTGGTATATCACCTAAAGAACATTCACAAGCCGAACGGCAAGCTTTGACTAAATACGAGGAAACCATCACATACGAACCTGAGAATTAACTATATCAGGTACGTCTGCCCTGGACCGAATTAAAGGGACAGTTGCCCACCAACAAAGGTTTGGCTGTGGGTAGATGACGAGGACTCCAAAAGAGATTTATTGCAGAGCCTAGATTTTGTGATTAATATTCGCAGGTAATTTCTGACCAATTGTCGCGGGGTTTCATCGAGGTGCCGTTCGATGACTCCGATTCATGTCACTATCTGGCGCATCACGGTATCGTGAATGAAAGCAGGGCAACTCCGGTGCACATGGTGTATGATTGTTTCACTAAAATTAATAAGTACAAGCCTAGTCTGAATGACTGTCTATACACGAGACCATCTTTGGAACCGGATTTAGCTCAAGTTTTGTTGCAATTCCGTCTGCATCAGTAAGTGTGGATCAATGACATCGATAAGGCTTTCTTGTTGTTGAAACTGCATGCAGACGACAGAAATTACACCAGGTTTATGTGGAAGAAGGAACATCTTCGTTTGGATTCACCTCTGTTGTTTTCAGTTCAGGTTTTTATTGTTTGGTGCCACTTGCTCTCAGTTTCTGTTGAATGCAACCATCCTAAAACATCTTTCCCTTTTTTATGTAGACCCGAAGATAGTGCAAGAAATTGCGGCCAGGCTATATATCGATAATTTCCAAGGTACTGGGGATGATCGAAGATTCCATCGTCCGTGCATAATTATGGTATGGCTCGTGAAGATATGGACAATGCCCACTTGTTCCTGCGTCAATGGGCTACCATTAGCCTCGTATTGAGAGCGGTGTTACAAAAGGATGGTATTGCTGAGGAACAGCAGGAACTGGCGAGGGTTCTTGGGCTGGTATAGAAGACGGCTCCTGATTCTCTTTCTTTCGGAGTTCAATATACTCCGGTTGAGCATGTGACTAAGCGTGAGTGTTCCAGTTTGCTGCCAAACTCTTTGATCCTTTAACCCTTAATTAGCGGCGAGCAACATAAGTCGAGTTAAATAAAGCTGGACTATGTGGCGGCGCTCGACATAACTCGAGTGGCAATTTCAGCACGTAATGTGGCTGAGAGAGAGAGACAAGTGGTGGCAGGAGACTAGCGAGCGTATGACTGCTCCAGACCACCGCGGCGAACCTACTGACACAAATCTCAGCTCCCTCCTCCCTCTCTCACTCGCTACATACTCAATTATGTACCGAAAGTACCGAATTACCTGCGTTTTGCACTCGCGTTGCACGGTTATTGCAAGAAAACTATCCATCATACAAGGATAGTTATGGTGTCATTCGAAAGCTCTGTTTATGCCCTTTCAGGGATAGATACTTGTTTTACGTTCTGGGTCTTATTTAGGCATGAAAATGATCACGTAAACAGCCCTATTTTGGCTAAAAACACCCCGCTGGGCGGTACACATAAATAAACCGCATAGGCCGCTCGTAAGGTGTTAAGTGTATTATTTCCAATGTTCATAAGGTCTAGACTATTTCTCCAGCAATTGTGGAGACTGAAGTTGGGTTGGAACGATGATCTCTCTGATGACCTGAAAACTGAATGGCTGGGAATTGTAGCTGATCTGGTTCTTTGTAGAAGTATTAATTTTACTTACGGAATCATGTACCGTCATACTGTATCCCTTCATGCATTCGCTGACGCCAGCAGTATTGCTTACGGGACTGCTGTGTATACTGTCAGTTCACAGGGCAGCTGTTTAGTCCTGGCAAAGGCTAATGTCGCCCCAATCAAGTCCCTTTCTATCCCTAAGTTAGAATTAACTGCAGTTTTGCTTGCCAAATGTTTAAATTCGTTGAGGATGCCTGTAAAGATAAACTTCATATCTCTGAAACCTACGTGTGGAGTGACAGTCAAATTTCCCTACACTGGATTCATAGTAAGCAGATACTACCAGTGTATGTCACTAACCGCATTGACGAGATTCATGTCCTAGTCCAAACTGCTAATTTACGGTATGTGTTTGACAAAGAGAATCCGAATGATATATCTCGGCATGTCTGCTGAAATTTTGAGATTTTCTGCATTGTAGTGGAATGTGCCAAGTTGACTCATGAACCCCGATGGATGGCCAGCAAATACAGTATAGATCTCCAAGACCAACCCGCTGGTATCGTGACCCAACTTGTAGGCACAGTGCCCCAAGATGACGCACAGTTATCTATTGCCTGACGCCGTGATCCCCGAAGGGGTGACTACGAATGAACCGCCCCCATGCACCTCTATCCCCAGTCAGTCGATGCCCCTCCTCCCAACCAGCACCGCCTTCATCCACATACTTCCTCACTCCATCCTTCCACCTCTCTTTCGGTTTACCTCTCCCTCTCTGTCCTTCCACCTCGCCCCCGTACACCTTCTTAGTCATTCTCTCGCTTCCCATACGTTCCATATGGCCGAACCATCTCAAGGTGTTCCTTTTCACACTTTCCAGCACATCTACCTCCACACCACACCTCCTTCTTACTTCCTCATTCGTTTGTCTATCCCTCCATGTAACTCTGCACGCACTTCTCAAGTAACTCATTTCCACCCCTCTCACTCTTGGTCTGAGTCTCCTCTCAAACGTCCATGCTACGCTTCCGTACGTCGGTGTCGGGATTACCACACTGTCATGCAAAGACTTCTTCACTTCCATACTGACCACCCTATTTCTTGTTACTGCTTTCAGCGTTCCTACGACCCTCTTCCCCTGTTGCACCCTCTCCCGCACTTCTTCATCCATAGTCATATCTTTACTCAACACACTGCCCAGATACTTAAATGAGCTGACAATCTCCATAGCCTGCCCGTTCAACTTCACCTCACACCCTGTGGCTTCACCCCTTTCGAAGACCATAACCTTGCTCTGCCCCGCATTTACCTTCAGATTACGTTTTTTGCACACTGTTCCAAACACTTTTACCAGACCCTGCAACTCCCATTCATTATCGCTCATCAGAACTGTATCATCAGCAAACGGCAGTACAGGCAGCTTCCACTTATTTCCCTCCCTTATCAGCGATACACCAACATCCACTGCTCTTCCTTGTATTTCTATCATGACTCCGTCCATATATACAGTAAACAGCCACAGGGACATCACACACCCCTGTTTCAACCCAACATTCAGGTCAAAGAACTCGCTCTGCTCATTCTCCACATGTACTGCTGCCTTTGCACCCGCATACATGCTCTTCACTGCTTTCAGCAACTTGCCATCTACTCCGTATATTCTAAGTACTTTCCACATACATTCTCTATCCACTCTGTCATAGGCCTTCTCCAAGTCCATAGAGGCAACATACACCTTTTGTCACTTCTCCAGATATTTCTCCAAAACCCAATTCAGGGTAAAAATCTGATCTACACATCCTCTTCCCTTCCTAAACCTTCCCTGATCGTCACCTATCCATTTCTCCGTTCTCACTCTCTCAATCACTACCCTACTGTACACCTTCCCTACTATGCTTAGAAGACATATTCCTCGGGGTGGTTACCTCACACTCCTCTTTACCCTTATATAGGGGGACTATTATGCCTGTCTTCCAGTCATCAGGTGCACTCCCCTTCTCCCATGCTAGTTTTCACATTTCCCATACCCATTCGATCACTATCTCACCATACCTCAACATTTCCCCACACACTTCATCTGTTCCTGGTGTTTTCCCCAACTTCATTTTTTTCATGGTTTCCCACACTTCTGACCTCCTCTTCCCCTTTCCTCCTCCACTACTTCTCTCTCCCATACCCCATCCAACTATGTTTGCTGGCTCTTCATTCCTTACATTTAGCAACTTGTTGAAGCACTCCCTCCATATTTTGACTCTCTTGCTTCTCGGCTAGCATTCTCCCATTCTTATCTTTCACACCCTTACTGTTTCCCTTGCTACCTTCCCTAACTTTCTTGACTTCTTTTCAGAACAGTTTCTTACTCTCTCCATTTTACACTCAGATTCCTTCCAAATTCCTCATCTACTCTTCTCTTACTTTCCTTCACTAGTCTCTTCACCACTCTCTTTCTCTCCATGTACCACACTCGTTTCTGAATCTCCATATAGCTTCTACGAAAAAATTTCATGGCATGGGTGATAAGTTTCGTAAAGAATTTGAAAGCAACATTAAATGGCCTGCCTCCCACAAGTAGTGCTCACCTCAACGTAAAATATATTAGAGCTGTAGACAACATTTGACTCAAGTTATGCCATAAAGAAACCTATTCGCAGGAGAACACAATATTGGTGAAGGGTGAACAGTCTTCAAACAATTTAAATTGCCACTTAGGACTACATCAGAAGGGAGATATAATGCATTGTGGAGGCAGATTGAGATTAGCGGTTATCTCTGAAATGTACCCAAACTTCTGCCCTCCACACATCCCTTGACCCACCTATTAACCCGGCAACGGCAAGATAGCTCTAAAGAAGTTTTACTGGGCGAGGGTGGCAAAGCTCATAAGAGGGAGGCCTAAAAAAAAACATAAATGAAGTAAATGGATAATAAATAAAGAAGGGAAGAAGGGAAAATCTTCTGTCTGACGTTAATAGATGAACCTTGACATACCTAAGTCTAAACCCTCACTGTAATCATTGTTACCATAACGAACTAGGAAAAGCACTTAAAGGGTTTTGTAGATAATGGGAGCACTGGTAGAACGAATTTTGAGTGAGGACTGGAGTTGAGTCTCAGGTTGGCTTGCTTTTGACTACTGGGGCACTGAGATTATCACACTTCCCAGCTAGGTTCAGGCCCAAACAATTCCAAGATATGTTCTGCTCGGTTCTTTCGCAAACTCGTCTTAGTGCGACTCACAATACCACTATCCACGCTGAACTAGGGGGATGAAACTAAAGGATCCCCTACACTCGGTAAACATAAGGTCTTTCCGGGCGTAGGTGGACAGTTAGAATTATTGCTGTCCTGAATCTCGTTAGTGTACGTTGATACAAATCCAGGCTTAGGGGGCTTGAGCAGTCTTGCACTACTTGTACTAATTTCTTGATCTATGACGAACTTATCATTGATTGATAGCGAGGCTAGTGACTCAATCTCTGTCCCATTTTTGTTGATGCAGTCAGAGATCGAATTAAAAGGCCTATCTTGTCCTTGATTGTGTGGCTCTATATTGGTCCCATTTTTTATATCGCAGTCAGAGAATAAAGAATTTACTTCTTCACGACTATCAATGTTATTCCTTCTCCTTTCTAACCTAGGATTATCGAATTCAGAAACAAAAATATGGTTAAAGCCAGCAGGCTGATTGTTTGATTCTACTTTGTTCAGCGCACATAGTGACTCTGTTTTGGTCAATGATCTGGTCGCACAATTTCAGGGCAAGACACTCTGGATTTGTGTTCTTTCAGGGAGCCAGTCGCACTAGGGGTTATTTGCACTTTTGGTTTATGTCTGGGTAGTGCATACATGGATACATGGATATCACCCGACTCGGTCGGGTTCTGAGGGATATTTGCATAGGACGTGAGTCTTTTCTGTTCTTTTTGGCATGTTTAGTTCTTCGTTATATGCGTTCTTATGGTACGTTAACACTGGTTTTAAGCATTTACTCCGCATCTGGGTGTACACTTCACTATTTAGATTGTAGTCTATTAAGGCACACAGTTGAGGTTGCTGCCTAACTTGCATAGGATTGATGATATCGTGTGTGTAGAGGGCGGCCATGTGGTTGTCCGTGAGGTTGTAATAGCTTCCCCTGTTGGCCGCATTTTCCGTGCTGTCTTCTCCATTTTGGTTTTCTTTGTCTTTGGCCCTGTTGCTGTTGAATGTTTTATGCTTGCAATCCGGGTTGGTTGGTCTTGCAGGGTGGAGTTGTTGGTGTTAATGCGTTGGTGCTTTCTTCTTTGAATTCTCTCTCCTCTGGCATCTCAGAATTGCTTGGGAAATATTTACCCCTTAAATTACCTAAGTTCATAGGAAAGACATCTTTGGTGACATAGTCTGAATATTCAAGCTCATCCTCCACCTCATTTTCATCAGGAAGATCTTGCAACCGATGTCCCAGTACCAAAACTGATATTGTTATTGGGGTTGGATCCTCCAAGTCACCCGAAGTATAATATAGAGGACGGTCATTAATCGTTGCTTCAAATTCTAGGAGTAGAGTTGTTAACTCCTCTAATGAAATGAGAGCGAATCCCAGCACCTTCTTCAATCCCACTTCCACAATGCCAATGGCTCTCTCCCAAATGACGCTGAACCATGACACTCTGGCTGGAATAAAACGCAATTCACACTGGACATCAAGAAGGTGAGATTGAACCTTAGGGTTATTGCAGATATCTGTAAGGTACTTAGAGGCCCCAACAAATAGTTTTATTGTCACTCAGGATGATTCGGGGAAACCCTTGAATCTCCTGAATGCATGGAGGAAACTATCATATGTGAGATTTGTAACTACTTTTATGCACGCCCGGGACCTGTCCGACGCTATGGGAAACTGGCTCAGATCAGAGAAGACAACTACGTTTGATCAGATGAAACAGTTGATGCTTCTAGAGCAGTTTTATAAGTGTACGGGCGGCGACTTGACTTTAAACCTTAAAGAGAAGAACCCAAGAACTCTCGTAGAAGCAGCAGAGATGGCTGCTTTTCGGTTGTCACTAATTCGGGGGTGCGGTTCTGCACAGAGAAACTATATAGGCGTTAAGGAGCGTTACCCTCTCCCTCCCCGGAATATGGACACGCATAAATTTAAAAGCAATGACACCAAGACTGATCACAAACCTAGTACCGCCCTGTTTAAGAAGGGTCAGGGGACTTTTACACCTCAGTATAAGTCCAAGGGGAAATTTGAGTGTTATCACTGTCACAAAGAGGGGCACATGGCAAAAGCTTGTCCGAGCAGACCTCCCACGGCGGCTGTGTCATTGGCTCGCAGCATTGGGGTGTTCCAGAAGTCTTCTGTGTTTGCTGGAGGCATAAGATCAGAGGATGGAGCACCGCCAGTGAAGAAGGATCCGGAAGGCTCGAACCCTGTCCGCGATGCCTTTTGCGACCATAGAGGGCATGGCTGCGTGAAGTGGGGGGGCAAGAAGCACGGGGTACAGCTTTTGCGTGACACAGGTGCCTCTCAGACACTCTTGAAGAATTTCACTGGTAGACCCATAAACGCAGCGCGGGTAGTTGTGGTGCAGGGAGTTAATGCAACTAGGTCATACCCGCTTGTTAGAATGGAGCTTGAAGTTGACGGTGTGACTCGCGAACTGGATGTGGGAATCGTGGAGAAATTGCCTGTTGGGGGCGTCGACCTCCTTCTCGGCAATTACTTTGCGGTGCCTGCTTCTAAGATTTCACCCATAGTCGTTGCCGAGGAGCCGGCCGACGTGAGTAGGGAGGAACAAGAGTGGGTTGAGAAGTGTCAGGCGCAACCAATGGCGTGTGTTGTAACCAGATATCTCGCATCCAGGGAGTCACGGCCTAACCAACAGTCTTCAAATAAGCGGAGGAACGGTCACGAGAAGGTGCTGAAAGCTGATGCGGTGGAGAGTCTAGTACCAGCAGCGCTTCTCGGGGACTCCGTATTAGCACCGTTATTAGAGTCTGGAGAAGCACCACCACCTGTCACTGAGAGTGTAGAGGCAGGGCTTAAAGAGACTCAGAGGCAGCAACGGTATACACGGAGAGAGCAACGGGATGCAAAGTTCGATGTTGGGGGAGGGCATGAGTTGTTTCGCAAACACTTAGACAGGCTAGCTCCCTCAGATATTCGCAAATTGCAGCTAGAACACCCGGAGGTTCTAAAGTGTAGTAACGGTGCTGTCGAACTCGAAGAGGTACCTGGGGAGAGTTTGGGGTTTAGCCCTAATGAGCAGAGGTGGGCGCGCTCCGGTGGGACCGGTAATGCGGCAGCGCTCCGCGCTCATCAGACATAAGAAATGCGGCAGCGCTCACGCGCTCCTTTTGTCAGCAGACCCGATGCGCTTCCCGCTCCGCGCTCCAAGCTCCCAAAAATAGGTATATAAAAAACAAAACAAACAAAACAGCTTCTAGAAGTTATTTAATTATTTACCTTTGTCCTTCACTTTGTCCTTTGTCTTTCACTTCACTAAATTCCAAGAATTCAAAACATTAAAAAAACCTCAAGTCATGGTGTCTTTTTGAAGTATAACTGTTTAAGTTTCTCACTTTCTCAGTTTCTGTTATTCTTTGTCATATCAATGAATCAAATGTCAATGATATGATATGATTGATATAATTGCAAATGTCAATGATATGATATGATTGATATCATTGTGAGTTTGTGACATTGTGACTGTCCATTGATATCTATGATATGACTTAAAGAATTACAGAAACTGTCCAAACTGAGAAACTAGGTCCGAAACTGCCAGGTCCGACGGTATATAATTTATAATAATTATATATATACGGCCGGGACTAGAGTCTTGTCAGTTGTCACGCCCAGTGCCAGGTCCGTATATAATTATATACTGACTCGCCGGAAAAAAATCGTAGCAGCGAAACGACTGCACCTATGGCTTTCATATTTTTAGTTTTTTACCACATGTACCTTACCCTTCTGCATACCCACCACGGCACCACCACTACCCCAAACCCCTCCTCCCACCCACTCCCTGACTATCGGTTGCCTCCCAAGGAAAACAAAAGACAATCTGTGGCGGCGAAACGATTGCACCAATCGGTTCCATATTTGTGTGACAAGTGCCTTACCCTTATGCCTTCCCTCCACCACACCCCCAACTGCCTCCCACAACCCGCTTCCAGCGTATCCGTACGAAGAAAAGGAAAACAAATAAAATATGTGGTGGCGAAACTACCTCACCAATCGGCTTCATATTTGTAACACAAGTCAATTACGCTTCTACCTTCCCCCCACCATCCCCCAAACCACCCTCCCACCCATACATTTAAGTAACATTCCGATAGTATCGATACCATAAAATGATAAAAGTCTCTGAAGTCTATAGTGTCTTTTGACTATCAGACAGTCAGACAGGCTCGGGCTATACCACTGCCAGACTTACCCTTAGGCCCCTTCGTAAGCCGTAACTTGCCCGTAAGGTTTACTTTGCGTTAGCAAAAGCCAAAAAAAAAAAAAAAAAAAAAGTTAACAACTGTAACACTGTCAGTCTATCACTATCATAGTATCACTGTATCACAGATCACTAACACTGTGAGTAACACCGTACGAACGGTACGATGACTGTACACGATAATGACGTTCTTGTACCTGTTGTTGACAGGAAAAATCGCCTCCGGAGCGCCAGAAAGGAGCGCGAATTTCTAGCTGCGCTCCCCGCTTGCACTCCGATTTCAGAATTTTGCCGATCCTCGCTCAGCGCTCCTCTATATTGGTAATGCGCACCGGATCGCAGAGCGCAAAAGGCGCGCACCTGCCCACCTCTGCTAATGAGCTTGTGTTTGGACACCGTGTCAGAGGGCCTCTCCACATGGTAAAGGATATATGGGAAGGCACCGCTAAACCATGTTCTATGCTTAAGTATGTCCTTGAGAGTAGAGAACGAATGTTGCGTAGTCTGGAGTTGGCTGGCCGCAATATGGTAGGCTCTCAGGCCCTCATGAAGGACAGGTACGACCACAAGGTGAAACTCAGGGAGTTTCACGTGGGTCAGGAGGTCACCCCTTATCCGTAAAGTACGCTGGTCCTTATAGGGTAGCAGAGAAGCTCTCGGACTTAGATTACCTGGTGGCCACTCCAGACAGGCGTAAGAGGAATCTGTCATGTCAATCTGATGGAGTATGTGAGGCGCCCACCTGAGCCTCTCGCTGTCCCCGTGATGACTTTCAGCAGTCAAGGTGGAGAAGTAGAACGGGACAGTCTTGCGCAGGTGGATGACAACTGAGATTATCATGTTTCTGCAGATCAGTGGGCGGGAAACACGAGACAGGCGGCTCATGAGGCTTTGCAACACCTACCTGAGCAACGGCGTGTGGCTGTCGAGCGCCTATTCTGTTTATACCCTACTGTATTTGCGGAACACCCAGGCCTCACTACTCAAGAGGTGCACGACGTTGACGTCGGAGACCACCCACCCTTCAGATCAGTGCCCTATAGGGTGCCCCCTATTAAACTTCCGGCCCTCCGGGCGGAGTTGGAGTATATGTTGCAACAGGGACTGATCGAGAAGGGGGCGGTAAAGTGGACATCTCCCGTAATGCTGCAACCTAAGCTGGATGGCAAGGTGCGCTTCTGTGTTGATTACCACAGGCTAAACGGCTTGACTCCCACCAACCCATATCCTCTTCCCCGGGTCGATGACTGTGTAGACAAGATTGGCAGGGCCAAGTTCTTGACCAAGGTGGACCTGGTAAAAGGTTACTGGCAGGTGCCTTTGTCTGAACGGGCGAAAGAGGCGTGTGGTTTTGTGGTGGATGGTGCTACAAATCGTTGTAATGTCATGCCGTATGGTCTAAAGAACGCACCAGCGACCTTCCTAAGCTTGATGAACGAGTTGGTGGCTGACATTCCGAACTGTACCGTGTACCTGGACGACGTCATTATCTACGATGACGATTTCAAGAGCCACTGTGAACATGTAGAATCCCTATTTAAGAAATTAAGCGAGGCAAACTTGGTGGTCAACCTGGGAAAGTGTGATTTTGTGCGGGCTAACGTGCAGTATCTGGGGTTCATGGTGGGTTTGGGCTAGGTGTGCCCCCCACAGAACAAGATATTGGCTATTAACCACTTCCCCAGGCCGTCTACCAAGAAGCAGATCATGAGGTTTTTGGGCATGATTGGTTACTACCACCGCTTTATAAAGGGCTATTCTACTGTGCTGGCTTCTCTGACGGACCTATTGGCCAAAGATAGAAAGTTTAAGTGGGCGCCTGAGTGTGAGAGGGCTTTTTTGCTAGTAAAACACCTGTTGTGTACTCACCCAATCCTCAGGGCCCCGGGCTTTAGCCGACCATTCCAGCTGGCAACTGATGCCAGTGGTGTGGGGGCTGGTGCCGTTCTGATGCAATCAGACGAAGATGGGCTGGAGCACCCAGTCAGTTTCTTCTCAAAAAAGTTCAACTCGGCGCAGAAGAACTATTCAGTAGTTGAGAAGGAACTGCTGGCGATTGTGCTAGCGCTCAGGCACTTTGAGGTGTATGTTCCGGCCTATGGACCAGTTGTGGTGATCTACACCGACCATCACCCCCTCAAGTTCCTGAATCAATTCCATAACCGGAATATGAAGCTGACCAGGTGGTCATTAATGTTGCAGGAATACAACCTAGACATACGCCATATTGCCGGTTCTGAGAATGTGATTTGTTACGATCCAGGTTCTCAAAGACACAGGGCTCTTCAACATTGGACTAGATAATGGCAAAATGCAACAACGGTAACACTAGATCCAACCCCTGTCTTAAACACTGGAAAACAAAACACCATTACCGCCCCGAGTCGTGCCTGGACAACGAGGTATCCTATGACTCGGTAACTGGTGCGCACACACACTAGGCTGACGCTCGATGAAACAGCCTATTCTCAAACAGAAAAAAGATTACTCGATTAGGTTACACAAAGGAAAGATAGTTAACGTGATTAATTAACATTACGGTAGATACTCAAATAACTGGCACTCCTGTATTAAAGAAAGTGCAATGCTAGTCCTGCAACATCAACTGGAAACTTCTGAAATAAGTCTGATGCTGGGAAGATGTTCGTAAAGAATCTTGAACAATTATAATGCAGAATACGGGTCACAATAAATACTAGGACATATAGTAATAGGCAGGCGAATAATAAAGACTGCGCAAAGGTAGTAATGCTCGACAACTAAAGAAATGCTTCGTGACACAACGCAACAGCCTACTAGGGTTGTGCAACTCAACAACAACCTCGGCTCAAAAGTGCAGTGAATAATAATGTGGCATACATATAATAATGGGGGCTTATCTCTAACCAGTGTCTGCTCAGTTAATAAAGTCTAGCTGGGGTATCAAGGCAGGGCAACAATGGGCGAGCATGCGGCTCGTAGCCTAATGTTGTCCGAAGGTGGTATAATGAAGATTACGTTATATGACGGGGATGCTCTCTTAACCCTTAATTAGCGGCGAGCAACACAAGTCGAGTTAAATAAAGCTGGACTATGTGGCGGCGCTCGACATAGGTCGAGTGGCAATTTCAGCACGTAATGTGGCTGAGAGAGAGAGACAAGTGGTGGCAGGAGACTAGCGAGCGTATGACTGCTCCAGACCACCGCGGCGAACCTACTGACACAAATCTCAGCTCCTCCTCCCTCTCTCACTCGCTACATACTCAATTATGTACCGAAACTACCGAAATACCTGCTTTTTGCACTCGCGTTGCACGGTTATTGCAAGAAAACTATCCATCATACAAGGATCGTTATGGTGTCATTCGAAAGCTCTGTTTATGCCCTTTCAGGGATAGGTACTTGTTTTACGTTCTGGGTCTTATTTAGGCATGAAAATGATCACGTAAACAGCCCTATTTTGGCTAAAAACACCCCGCTGTGCGGTACATATAAATAAACCACATAGGCCGCTCGTAAGGTGTTAATAAATCTAGGTCTCTAGTACCTAGTTCTATCCTGGCGATCCCTCAGACGTCAACACAAAGAGGCAGCACTATGTTGTGAGGGATAGGCTATGGCCCTCTCACACCACAGTGATGTGCTCGCAAGTAAACCCACCCGAAGACAACTTAGGCTCCCACAGTACCTGTCGATGTCGTGCAGGGCTTAGCTAACACTGCACACATCGGAGACAACGACACAGTAACCTTACCCCTAGTCTAGCTTTAGATAACCAAGCAGAATCACTCAACACCTTGCCAGGGAGACCTATACCGGTCTACAACCTTCCCGAGAGAGGACACACACGGAAAAGTCCGTCTCTCCAAACCTCATTAAAGCCTAATACATGGAAATATCTGAGAGCTTCGCGTACAATACGACTGGCCGACGGTGAACGTCTATGCTGAAACCAGAAGGGATGTTGAGTTTAATAAAGATTAGAGCATGAGTAAGGAGAAGTCGAGAGAGAGAAACAGGATGCAAAGTGGCGAGTATGGGGGACAGAATTGCAAAGGATGTAGACGATACGCGTGTCAGGCAAGCTCTGAGCTGGTAAAAAACATGAGGCGGCGGCGGGAAGGGACTAGTTAACCACCCGGCCGCCAACGCCGTCAGCGCCCAAGCGATCCGCGTCATAGCTCAGCCCCCGCTGCCAGGTGTACTCCCTCACCCTCTCTCGCTCGCCTCCCACACAAGCAACATTTATATTATAGCGAATATAAAATACAAGGCGCGGTCACAGACCAAAACAAAGACCATTTCTAGACTGTCTGTGGCAACACGACCCTAATGAAATAAAGCAGATCATTCTAGGACAACTGTAGCCTATCCCCCCATCCTGGCGAGCGCTAGCGAGCCGCAATGCCCCACGCAACCATTCTGCTAACGCCGGGAGGCGTCACAGATTGCAGATTGCTTATCGAGGGTGGAAGACCCGGGGTAGATCATCACTAAGGTAGCCTCCTACTTTGGTTTGATTAGTATGTTTATGTCTGGTGCTTGTTGGATCGCGTGTGTAGCCCATCGTATTGGGTCATAAAGTAGGAGTTGCTGTGTTGCTATAGAAGTAAAAGCTAGGCTTGCCCCTGTAGTGCAGCCGCCATAAACATATTAAAAATATAAAAATCCTATAAAAACTCTTTCTTTGATAGTTAATTTTTTTTTAAGTATGATATAGCAGAAATTCTGAGTTGTACTCCTCTCAGAAGGCTGGGCTAGTGAAGCTCGCTCTTATGAGCATAACTATGTAATTTAATCTATTGTGTTGGGAAGGGTTGTTAATTTTTATAATGTGTTATTTTGATGAGAACTGTGCTTTACATTTCATTGTCGCTGGGTGGCTAGGAGTGGCGTATTTTTTATGGGTTCTACGTGTCCGATTTAGAGCTCGTAGTTGGAGCCTCTTAAAAATCTTGGGTGGGGTGTGATGCTCACCGCTTCCCCCAGAACCGCATGGCTTACTCGCTAGGACTCGCCAGGGCAGAGAAGATAGCTACACTCTACCTATCATTGTGTACTTTCCTTCTCAAGAAAGCTTGTGTTGCAGACAGTTCAGAACTGTTCTTTATTTTCGTCTGTCACAATCCTTTCTATTTTATTTAGTCAATTGAAAGTATTGTGTTAAGTAGTTGAATGATGGGAAGGCGAGCGGGAGAGGGAGAGAGAGAGAGACAGGGTGGTGTGACTTGGTAGTGAGTGCGGCACGTGGCTGGCCCCCCTTACATAGGCCTCGCGGGATTTGTTGCCTCCTGCCTACTACGCGGCTGCTTACTGGGCGACTGTCGCGCGCCCTCGTGCCATTCTTGCGAACTGGGACTCCAGCCAGGAGGTCCATGGGAATATCCTTGTCAGATCCTTCCCAGACAGCATACTCTAAGCATCTCCCTTGAACTGTCCCACACTCTTGTCTTAGAATCTTTCTCTCCTACTGCCTCTATCATTTCCACTACTTCCTCACCTTTTATTAATATCAATTCTCCTCTGGTCCTCTGCATCCACACCTTGAATTGGTGGCCAGACTGTATTATATGCTGGATCTCACATTTCTTATGTACTAGATTAAGGTTGAAGATAAGTCATTGTCTTTTTGGGAGATTGTATTGCTCAGACTGTCTCCATCAATCACTAATGTTTCTACAGGGTTAAATAATGCTAGACTAGGGATGTTGGTGTTTTCAATGTGTGTAGGCTACTTTTGAGCTACACGACACTACGGATTCTGTGGGTTACCTAGTTGGATCTTTTGTCTGTGTACCTTAGAGTTTAGACTGTGTAGTGCATGAGGGCTGCTTGCCTAATCCACCCAACACTGTTCTAACTGTATTTGCTTTTACTTTTGAGGGTCGCCAGGAGGATACTCGATACTTGTGATCGAGAATCCTCAAGAGAGCACCCCTTCATAGTAACGTAATCAGGCCGCACAGACCCAAGGTCCACACTAGGCTAGGAGCTGCCTTGCTCCACCAGAATTCTGTACCTTTGCGCATCCCAGCTAGACTTTATTAACCCGGGTAGACATTAGCTGGATTAGATCATATACTCTTTTATGCATACCCATTATTTTTACACAAGCATTTTGAGGTCTAGGTTGCTGTAGAGAGACACAACCAGCATAGACCGGTTTTGTTAATAGGAGTACTACTTTTTCGTGGCGAGCATTATTACAGTTGCACCGCTTATAATATTCTTGTGTCCAATAACATTATATGTCCAGCCTTTTTGTGTATTTAGCCTACACGTGCATTGTCCTGCCTCCTGCTATTTTGTGGTTCCATTTCCGATACGTTCTTCTTAGTAGCATCCGACATTATTCAGAAGATTCCTTGTTCGGTGCTTAAGGACTTTACAACACTTTCTTTCATAAAGGAGTGACAGATATTATTGATTAAAGTAACGTCAAGTAAACCTTCTTCTTGTTTGCATTAGATCACTCTTGTGATTTAATTAAGTTAACTATCTTTTCCTTGTGTACCATAACTAAGCAACCATATGTTATAGGTAATAGGCTGTTTCAGAGAACATCAGCCTATAGTAGAAGCACATAGATACGGAGAGTTAAGATACCCCGCTATCGCAGATATAACTCTGGAGGGTATATGTGTTCTTTGTTCGACGGGATTTTATATTAGGGGTTGGACCTAGCGTTTCCGTTGTTGCATTTATGCCAGTCTAGTCCAATGTATAAGAGCCACTGATTTATACGAGACCCGATCGTAACATCACTTGTTTAGTAGAAGAAAGACTGAGAAAATTCGCCAATTCTTGGGTTGGAGAGCTGGACAGAATAGGAGCGGAACTGTTTTAAAAAGCGGGTGCCTCGCACTCGCCGCAAGGGAGCAAGTACACACTGAGAAAGCTCTGAAGAACACTGTTGTAATAGCAATAAAAGAGAGAAGGAGATGCAACATTACGGCGATTGCAGGGAACTAGTAAGAGGAAGTGAATTGATCAGGCATAATTCTTTTGCTCTACTTATTTGAGAAGTGCGGTATGGATGGAGCTTCCCCACATATGCGAACAATATTCAATACAGGGGCACACTGTGCCCTGATACAGAGCAAGAAGCTGTGTGGGGCTGAAAAACCCAGGGAGACGATTGAGCACAACCAGCTTTTGGAAAGCTGTTTTAACAGAAGTGGTCAGATGAAAAAGATACACCTAGAATATTGAGAGCAGATGAAGGGTTGATTTGTATATTGTTGAAGATAAATTGAGAGTGTTGCGGAAGATGGCGATAGAGAGATAGAGGTAGAAATTGGGTTTTGGAGGCTTTGCAAGTAACAAGATTTTTTCTACCCCAATCAAAAATCATTGGTAGATCAGAAAATTGGTGCTCTATGGCCTTGACACGAGAGTTTTGTAGTGTTTGCTGGCTGTGTTGATGTGAAAAACTAGTTGAATAGTGTAAGATAGACTCCTCAGCATATGAGTGGATAGGACTAGAGGTACAGTTGAGATCATTTATATATATTTGAAAGATAATGGGAGACAGGACAAGACCCTGAGGAACACCGGAGTTGATAGGTTGAGGAAGTGAGCAATGGTCGTTCACAACTGCAGCACAACCAACTAACAATTTACAACCAGAAGAATAACCAACCAACCATCCAAGGGAAGAACAACAACCACATCAAGAACAATCTTAAGAGTTTGCAAAATGTATAACTACAATATCAGAACATTTGCAGAAGATCACAAAGTAGAACTAGTTGAAGACCTAGATAACATTAGCGATTCCTTGCGAACCGGGTTTTCCAAGGAAGTAAATCAGGCGAAACAGGCGATGGCTGTGCGATAAAAGTAAGAGTACCGTGCCATGATGGTGACTTGCGAGTCGATAATAGCGAATTGTTTACGACAATTAGAAGCGAATCAGAGCGAATGCTGCGACAGGTGATGGAGACAATTGCGATGCCAGTGCAATTGTCCTGCGATTGTTGTACAAAAGGGTGCGATAGCACAGCAAATGTTGTGCGAATATGGCGAATGACCAACGAATGTCCATCATACGTTTTCTCGTGAATCCCGCGTGCAACCTCAGCCGATTTGGTAATTGGGGTGGCAGGTAGGGTATGGTATAAATAGGCTGTGCCAAGCTCACTTCTTCAACAGTATTCCTCATAACCTCGGACGCACCACACAACCAAAACCCAGCGCCATGGAGCTACTCTCTACATTCTCCAATGTTCGTCTCCAGTTGGCTCTGTCGTTGGAGCGAGAATTTTTAGAGATAGAGTACCTGACGGCACTCATGAGAAGGAGACGAGAAAGAAAGATCAAGAAAAAAGCAAGAAGAAGCAGGTGGTGGATTCGACCGTGGCTTTTACGACGAGAGGATCACAGGATTAATTATCAGTTGATTGTGGAGTTGGCAGAGGAGGATAGTGCTACCTTCAAAAATTTCCTGAGGATGCCCATCTCCATGTTCAGGGAGGTGCTTACTTGTGTTGGACCTAGAATTGCTAAGAAGAATACTTCCTTTCGTGAGAGTGTGGAACCAGGTTTGAGGCTTGCAATAACGCTGCGATTCCTGGCCTCTGGAGATACCCACAAAGCCCTCTCCTTTGGATTCCGAGTGGCACCCAACACCATCTTCAAGTTCGTTCCTGAAACCTGAGAGGCCCTTGTGGCAGAGCATATGAAGGCGGTGATGGTATGCCCAAAGTCACCTGCTGAGTGGAAAGAGGTGGTGGACCAATTTGCACTCCGCTGGGACTTTAAACACGCTGTCGGTGCCCTGGATGGCAAACACATTGCCATCAAGTGTCCTCCCACAGGTGGCTCCGAGTACCTCAACTACAAAAATTTCCACTCGATAGTACTGATGGCCCTAGTTGACACAGACTATCGATTTCTGTATGTTGATGTTGGAGCCCACGGGTGTTCGTCTGATGGTGGTGTGCTTCTGGACACCCCACTGCGTGCTGCGAGGAGGGCCGTGCGGGACTTCCAGATGCTGAGCCTCTACCTGGTGGGGATCAGCCGGTCCCGTGGTATTTCAGTGTGGGTGACGATGCCTTCGGGCTTCGCACCTGGCTAATGAAACTCTTCCCTCACCGCAACATGACGAGAGAAGAGCGAATCTTCAATTACCGCCTCTCAAGAGTACGGCGAGTGGTTGAAAATTCGTTTGGCATCATGGCCAACAGGTAACAAGTTAAGCAGTATATAATTATATACTGTATATATACACATATATATACATATACATATATATACTGTGACGCACCCCAGTGCTGTGTAACGCAACCTGATTGTACTCCTTGGTACTCGACTGTACCGCCCGTGATCTGGCTACCGTCAGCCGCAATGTATATTGAGTGTGACAACTTATAACTATGTTCTTTGTATCTCTGCAAAGGTCTCGTCATGTGCTAACCAGTGGTGGGTTTTGTTTTAAGCCATGTCGAGACCTTCCATTTAATATGTAGTATCAATAGAGAAGTTGATAGATAATACAATGGGAGTTCAGAGAGAGAGAGTGAGTTAGGCTTCAGAGCAAGAGGGTAGCAACGCGCCGCGCTGCCGGCCGGGTGGTTGCCAGACGCATGGACTGGTTGGCAGCCTTGCCCTTATAGCTAGGCGCGATAGGGTTGGTAGTCCATTGTTGCCTGCCTGGGCTGGGCCCATGTTGTCGTACAGCACATTGCCTGGAGGCTGGCTGCGTGTTCTATGACCAGGTTGCCTAGAACCTTTGAGATTCTAACATCCCTTGCTCTCTCCCCCAACTTCTCACGGTTGCACTCTTTCTCTCTGACGACATTACTCTCATTTCATTCTTCTCTCTATTTAAATGCATAACCTTCCCTTGAGGTCCTAAAGGAGTTTCAGCACTCACCTCTCGTATTACTCTTAGGACAAGCATATATTTACATGTATTAGAAGTAAGGGGTTAATGTGAACAGCGATCTTCTTGATGAGGATAGTTGGTGAACGTTCTACATGTTCACGAGTTATATGCCCTGCTCATCATCCCATTTGTGACTAGACTGGTGCCATGTGTAAGAGCCCGACCATGCCCAGGAGTTGTCTGTAGAGGGACGAGGACTTAGCCTTGATTTGCATACCGAGCCAGGAGCGAGTGTAGCACCCGAGACTACAGCTCGCTCGTAGTGCCGGTATAGTAGAGTAACGTAATTTATCTGTCCTTGTGTTCTCTACAGTCTTCTCCTGGGTTCTCGCTTTCGGTGCTGGGACTCGTTGTTCCTGTGACTTGGCCTGCTAGCTAGAACACATGGGGATGATGAGTGGGATATATCTTTATTTTACTATGCATTGCAGCTCTCTTTAAGTATATATCTATAACACTTTACAATACACATTACTCACACACAAGACAACACTATTAATACTTTCATGTATCAATTAACTGCACTGTCGTTTTGCTGCTGTGTCCGGAGTTCTGTTGCGTAGGGCGCATACGGACTCGGAGGGGGGACAGAGTGAGAGAAGCGAAGTAGCCTATGCGGTAGTAGGCTACCGGCGCAGTACTGTTGCCTGCAACCTTTTAGTTATTCCAAGTATAGATTCATTATTATAATAAGTGACTACTGTTTATGTTCCTCCCATGTGTATTATTAGGGATCTACTGGATCATGAACATCTTGTATGCTACATGCTAGTGCATGTTAGTAGGGGACAGTTAGTGTAGTGCACGCGCTTTCAAGTAGGCGTGTACATTTGTCATTTAGCATTTCACTGTCATACCTTTAGCCTGCTTCTATTCTACATTATTAGAGGCTTAATATTAACGTAGTTTCTTGAGTATTGCATTTCTTTAGTAATAACGTAACCTATAAATGTCTGAGGGAGTTTAGCCTCATAGCCTACCCCTGTTGTACACTTTCGCCGAGTTAAGGTACCTCGTTACCGTAGACGATAACTCTGTAGGGCGTTGGTGCTTTTGTTGTCTGGAGCATATAGTATTTGGGACTGGAATCGAGCGTGTCGTTGTCACTTAAGCCATTTCTGTCCTACGATCAAGAATCCCGAATATGTATTGCCGATCCAGCCGTAACAATACATATATACACATATATAGTATATATATATATATATATATATAGTATATGTATTAATATAGACATGTATCTTTATATATATATATATGTATATATCGACATTTTCCAATCCATATTATTATTTATTTATTTATATTTATTTATTATTTAATTATTACTATTTAATTTGTTTGTACTGTTTATTAAATATTACTCATAAACCTACTTAATCCGTTTCAATTACTATATCTAGTATGACACAAAGACAATCATTTTATTATGATAACATAAGAACATAAGAAAATGGAAGTCTGCAGAAAGCCGAGTGGCCCAAACAAGGCAGATCCCTCTGAAACCTAACCCTAATTATAAGGCCTTATAAGCTGAGCTTATACAGTCCAACTCACTAACACCATTAGGACTGACCTCACCGAAATGGTTAGATGTTAGATGTCTACAGAGCGCCGATTGGCCCACACCTGACAGATCCCCCTCACACCCAACCCATCTCGTCCATATCCCTATCTAATTTTATCTTAAAGCTCCCTATCGTTCTTGATCCCACTATAGCACTCGGTAGCCTATTCCACCTATCTACAACTCTGTTACCAAACCAATATTTGCCTATTCCTTTCTGAAACTAAATTTATCTAATTTGAAACCATTTGTTCAAGTTCTTTCGCTATTACTGTGAGAATTCGATAGTAAACAAAGCGGAATTTACCTATAAACTCACGGAAGTTAACTTACTTTTATTTGTTGATAGGGATAGATAGCTCAATGATAGTGGTAGGAATAGATAGAAGATATAGTGGCGACTAAGCTATAAGAATTAGGATGACTTAGCAGGAAACAGGTGGTTGTATTGGAGCGGCTAGAAGGAGATCTTGATGAGGTCGTAGCGAAAGCAATTCTAGTTTGTCTTGGAGCGAGGGACCCTCAGGTTCCCGAATATGATGCATGCGCAGTTATCTTATCTACCTATGCGTCATTTAACTACTGTAACTACAAGATATACCGGATTTATTATAATAACAACCCGATATAATAATGGATAATAAACCCATAAAGACTTAATACTAAATAATATATATCTTTTATATAGATATATACCTTAGCCTAATACTGGCGCCTAATTTGAACTTCCAGTATGTTAACTTAACCTAAACTGTCGAGTTACTTACGAGTCTCGACACACTCCCACCACCAATATATACATTATCTACAATAATCCCACGGTGTTAGATCTCCAAAGCTGTGAAGAGCTAACAGCGGCTCGGCGAAGAGGTAATCTTCCAACAGGATCGTTACTGGCAGATGGTCCAGCGACCGCTGGTGACATAGGGGTGGAGTCGTGAGAGCTAATACCATCACCAGTGACCGCCGGTTGAGGGATCGAAATGCTTTCGATTTCCTATTCCAATGGATACAACTTGACGATGGATCGAGTGGTCAGGCCAGTTTTTGTTCTAATCTGGACCACTCTAACCAGATCATCTCGTCCGGGATAGAGTCTAACTACCCTACCAAGTTTCCAAAGGACACAAGGTCCCTCGTCATGTATAAGCACGATGTAATTTATCTTTGGCCATACACTGCTTGATGAGCCTCTTTTATTCTTATAGGCTTCTCTTAGTGAAGCCAAGTATTCACTAGACTAATGCTTCCATACGTCCCGGATCAATTTATTGATGTAATTGTACCTGCTGTGTATCGCTGCTTTACTATCGTAACTAGGATCCTGCAGCTCATCTAGCTGAATTAGGTCCTTTGGGAAGTCACAAAGTCTACGACCGTTAACCAGCACGGATGGAGTAATAGCGCAAGGGTCCTCCAGATCACCCGATACATATGTTAAAGGGCGATCATTCACGGTAGCCTCCAGCTCCAATAGGACAGTAGTTAGTTCCTCAAAGGAGACTAGAGCACGACCTAGTACTTTTTTAAGCCCAGCCTTCACAATACCTATGGCTCTCTCCCAAATAGCTCCGAACCAAGGCGCGCGTGCTGGGATAAACCGCCATTCACATCGGATTTCGGCAAGATGAGCCTGAAGACTGGGATCGCTTTGAATGACTTCCATGTGTCTGGAAGCTCCCACAAATGTAGCAGCATTGTCGCTTAACATTATCTGTGGAAATCCCTGCCTACTACAAAATCTCCGGAACGCACGGATAAAGCTGTCACAGGTCATACTGCTAACTACTTCAATGTGAATAGCTCTTGTAGTAGCGCACGTAAATAAAAGCATATAAGCCTTGTTGTTGTGTGAACCCCGGACAGGAATTGCTCCTATATAATCAACCCCCGTGACCTCGAAGGGATCTCTAGGAGTAGTCCTGATGTCTGGTAGAGGAGGTATTCTAGCTTTCGCGTAGGTATTACCCTGTATTTTACGACAGGTTATACACTTACTGGTCACTTGTTTAACTGCTCGTCTTATCATAGGAATCCACCACCTCTGCCGTATATAATAATGTGACCACGTGATTAACTCCATAGTGACAACAGACACGATGACACATATTGATGAGCATGGTAGTGAAAGGATGTTTGGAAGGCAGTAGTATCGGATATTTCATTGAATCCGGAAGAGCCGCTAACTTCAATCTACCTTCACATACAATAAATCCTCCTTTCATGACAAGTCCTAATTGGTTTACCAAATTATTGCGAGTACCCTTGTCACCAGACAGTATCTCGTACTCCTTTGGGAAGCATTCTTGCTGGCATCTTTGAGCTATAATCTTTTCTGCTACTTTTAGTTCCCTTATGCTGAGGAGGGCACTGTCTGTGGGAGACGTCCCTTTAATTTTTGCCTTCAAATTATTCTTGTATCGAATAATCCATGCAACTATCCGAATTAATTTATCATAACTGCCATATTTTTCCCAGTTCCATAACTGTGTGTCTTGTTTATCATTGGTCCCAATGACTTGGCTAGTTACCTTGGGCGTTGGGTCATCTGGTATTATATCTTCTGGCCACTCGTCTTTGTTTCGGAGCCACATGGGCCCGTCCCACCAAAACGCAGAAGATTTCAGATGTTTTGCCGAAACACCTCTAGACAGTAAGTCACGAGGGGTTTCTTTAGAGGACACGTACCGGAAGAAGGGATTTTATTTCGTCAACTCGGTTTGCGACATACACTGGAAGCTTCTTCATACTACGCAACCAATGCAATGTAACCTGGATGTCGCACCATAAAACAATTTTGTCGACTTTTACAATATTATGATAGGCTTCCTCCACAAATTTGATTAATCTGGCGGCTAGTAAAGCAGCAGTTAGCTCTAGTCTTGGTATTGTTATGGATCTTATGGGAGCGACCTTTGCTTTAGCGATGACCAGACAGCTATGTTCCGGGCTCACAAAATATATTGCAGTGCCATAGGCGACACTACTTGCATCACTAAATGCATGAAGTTCCACTGAATCGGCATATACCGTCCTCTGAGGATAAGTAAAGTCACAGCAGAGGTGCAGGTCCTTGGTAACTGTAGACCATTCGGTCGCGCAGTCGTCAGGTAGCGGGTCGTCCCAATCTAGTTTCAGTCTCCATAATTGCTGTAAGAAAATTCTGGACCTTATTGTAACGGGCAGTAGTACACCGAGTGGATCGAACAGTTGCGCCGCCACTCTTAAGCACTCTCTCTTTGTTGCCTTATTGGTCTCTGGGAGACTAGCGTTGAATGTCAACAGATCAGAGTCGGGTAACCATAGGAGTCCTAATGTCTTCACTCGCTCTTGATTCTTGGCAGCAACACCATCCAATTGCAGGAGGTCTCGTAGTTGAGGACTATTGGTAGCCCATTCTCTGAGATATAAATGTGCTCGAGACATTATTCTTTGGGCATCCCAGTAACGCTTAATGACACTCTTCATCACTGCCTGTCCCGTGGAGGTTGTCAATTTACAAACCTTCCTTAATAGCCTCCACAACTCGGGGATCCTCTTTAACACCTTAAGAGCGGCCTATGCGGTTTATTTATATGTACCGCCCAGCGGGGTGTTTTTAGCCAAAATAGGGCTGTTTACGTGATCATTTTCATGCCTAAATAAGACTCAGAACGTAAAACAAGTATCTATCCCTGAAAGGGCATAAACAGAGCTTTCGAATGACACCATAACGATCCTTTTATGATGGCTAGTTTTCTTGCAATAACCGTGCAACGCGAGTGCAAAAAGCATGTAATTAGGCACTTTCCCCATACAATTCCTTATATAGTGAGAGAGGTAGGAGGGAGGTGAGATTCGTGTCAGTAGGTTCGCCGCGGTGGTCTGGAGCAGTCATACGCTCGCTACTCTCCTGCCACCACTTGTCTCTCTCTCTCAGCAACATTACGTGCTGAAATTGCCACTCGAGTTATGTCGAGCGCCGCCACATAGTCCAGCTTTATTTAACTCGACTTATGTGGCGAGCCGCTAATTAAGGGTTAATAATGGAAAGATGTTTTAAGATCGTGGCATTAAGAAGAAACTGAGCAAGTCGCCCCGAACCTCCGTGTGAAGCAATCAATTTCCGATTGTTCTTAGGAACTTTCCGCATTGAGCAGCTCCTTGCTAAACTCTGACAGCATGTCTTCAGTCACTAGGCTATTTGACAGGATTAGAGGGAATTCATCAGTTGCACGTGCGACATCTGGGGAAATGGGTTTTGTATCGACATGAAACCATCCACCATCACAAGACTGATTGGGTTTGCCTTTCTCCATGAACACGTCCAGCTCCTGGGAGGTTAATTTATAGAAATCCCCACTAGGTAAATACCCGACTTGACAATTAGAGTATAAACTATTGTAGTCAATATAAAGGATATAACTACTGCTATCCACATCAGGATTGAAGGCGGGATTAACCTGGGGATTGTTAGCGGTGCAGAGAGATCTCCCACATGTTGTAAAACCCCCTCTTATATTTCTCCTAATGAGCTTATACAAGTCGGGGCTGTACATGTAATCCAATTCTGTTTTGCTGGAAAAAATAAAAGCGTCAAATGCATAACTGCTCAAACTTACATAATTAATCACATCCAGTTTGTAATGCATCTTCATCTTGCGATACTTGAGATAGATGTCGGCAAGGAGTCCGACATCTATCTCACAGTAAAGCTGGACATAATCACCCAATGTTTGACAATGGGTGATATCCCACACATTTTGCACATGTTGATAGTCAGCTCTACTGACATCAGAGTTTTTCATGCGATTACTAAAATCGCTTATAGAGGGAAGTTGCAGCTCCTCCAATCGTGCAGGTGAATCTATATAGTCATAACAGAGAAACTGTTTCCCTGTGATGACTTCCTCTCTTATCTCTGCAGAGTGTCTATCAATCATGTCGTGAGTCAACGCTGTGGGATAGCCGGCCGCGAGATGACTCTTGGCAAGTTGATCCAGACTACCATTCATAATGCTGAGAGAATCTAAGAAGAGCAAAAAGTCAATGTCCACCTTGAAAAATGAAAGCCCAGATTTACAGTGAACTTTAATCCCTCTTCCGTTATCCTTCATTTCTTTGAGGATGAGCCCAAGATCGTAAGACATGTTATGTGCGAGACAAGTTAGAGAATTTAACTTGTCCCTACATTGAAAATTGCATTGCTTACAATACACCCCGATATAATTGTCATACTGGACAGAGTGATCATGGTGACGCGTGGGTGGATTATCCTTGGTAAACAACTCCTCACAGAGCTCGCATCGGGTCGCTGTAGAAAATGCTTTCTGCTCACCAGTTGACAGATGTGTTGGATAGGTTGGTCTCCTACTTTTTAATGATTCCCAATCTGATGAAAGATGAGCTAGGAAATGTTCAGCAGCATCCACACCCCGGTAGGATCTTTTTCTCACAGGTTTATCTAGCCTATTCACAATGTGACGCCTCCCGGCGCTAGCAGAATGGTTGCGTGGGGCATTGCAGCTCGCTAGCGCTCGCCAGGATGGGGGGATGGGCTACAGTTGTCCTAGAATGATCTGCTTTATGTTATTAGTGTCGTGTTGCCACAGACAGTCTAGAAATGGTCTTTGTTTTGGTCTGTGACCGCGCCTTGTATTTTATATTCGCTATAATACAAATGTTGCTTGTGTGAGAGGCGAGGGTGACGGGGTACACCTGGCAGTGGGGCGAGCTATCACGCGGCCCGCTTGGGCGCTGACGGCGTTGGCGGCCGGGTGGTCAACGAGGCCCTTCCCGTCGCGGCCTCATGTTCTTTTACCAAGCTCAGAGCTGGCCTGACACGCGTATCGTCTACATCCTTTGCAATTCTGTCCCCCATACTCGCCACTTTGCATACTATTTCTCTCTCTCGACTTCTCCTTTCTCATTCTCTAATCTTTATTAAACTCAACATCCCTTCTGGTTTCAGCATAGGCGTTCACCGTCGGCCAGTCGTATTGTACACGAAGCTCTCAGATATTTCCATGTATTAGGCTTTAATGAGGTTTGGAGAGACGGACTTTTCCGTGTGTGTCCTCTCTCGGGAAGGTTGTAGACCGGTATATGTCTCCCTGGCAAGGTGTTGAGTGATTCTGCTGGGTTATTTAAAGCTAGACTAGGGGTAAGGTTACTGTGTCGTTGTCTCCGATGTGTGCAGTGTTAGCTAAGCCCTGCACGACATCGACAGGTACTGTGGGAGCCTAAGTTGTCTTCGGGTGGGTTTACCTTGCAAGCACAGCGCTGTGGTGTGAGAGGGCCATAGCCTATCCCTCACAACATAGTGCTGCCTCTTTGTGTTGACTTCTGAGGGATCGCCAGGATAGAACTAGGTACTAGAGACCTAGATTTATGAAGAGAGCATCCCCGTCATATAACGTAATCTTCATTATACCACCTTCGGACAACATTAGGCTACGAGCCGCATGCTCACCCATTGTTGCCCTGCCTTGATACCCCAGCTAGACTTTATTAACTGAGCAGACACTGGTTAGAGATAAGCCCCCATTCTTATATGTATGCCACATTATTATTCACTGCACTTTTGAGCCGAGGTTGTTGTTGAGTTGCACAACCCTAGTAGGCTGTTGCGTTGTGTCACGAAGCATTTCTTTAGTTGTCGAGCATTACTACCTTTGCGCAGTCTTTATTATTCGCCTGCCTATTATTACTATATGTCCTAGTATTTATTGTGACCCGTATTCTGCATTATAATTGTTCAAGATTCGTTACGAACATCTTCCCAGCATCAGACTTATTTCAGAAGTTTCCAGTTGACGTTGCAGGACTAGCATTCCACTTTCTTTAATACAGGAGTGCCAGTTATTTGAGTATCTACCGTAACGTTAAATAATCACGTTACTTATCTTTTCTTTGTGTAACCTAAACGAGTAATCTTTTACTGTTTGAGAATAGGCTGTTTCATCGAGCGTCAGCCTAGTGTGTGTGCACCAGTTACCGAGTCATAGGATACCTCGTGGTCCAGGCACGACTCAGGGCGGTAATGGTGTTTTGTTTTCCAGTGTTTAAGGCAGGGGTTGGATCTAGTGTTACCGTTGTTGCATTTTGCCATTATCTAGTCCAATGTTGAAGAGCCCTGTGTCTTTGAGAACCTGGATCGTAACAAATGGCGACCTAGCTCAGGATCTTGTGAACTAAGAGATAATTGCAGGATTGTTGTGGTCATTTGTTTTATTGAGGAATATAGTGGGCACGTTAATTTTTTTTGGCAAAGTAGTATAGCACTTGAGTCTTCAGACATTTTTGGCAAGTGAATAGTGCTACATAAGAGTTTGCGGTACTTCTTTTCTGAATATTGTGGTGAGAAATTTTTGTGAGCATCAAGTCTTATACCGGGTCAGAGGAGAATGGAGACACGGTACGTAATGTCGAAACTGAGGAACAGCAGCATGATGAAAGGGTTAATCGGGTGAACTGTGAGGAGGATGCTAGGATATTTTTGCAATGGCCTGTTACTGCAGAGCGGTTGGAGGGTATGGATCGGTACGGTCTTCAATGCCTGGCCACAGCTATCGGTCATGCGGTAACTAGCAGCATGACCAAAGGATAACTTGATAACGTGTGTACTGGGCAGCGAGATGGGTTGAGTGCTCAGAGCCCTTCGGCCATGCTTCCCCTACACTCGACTCCCAGCCATCCCAGTAGTTTGCCGACCCCGGGTACGCTTACGCAGTTGGGTGGTGACTGGCAGGGTTGGTTGCCCCTGGGGGGACCACCGGTAATTTCAAACATTGTAGCACCTTCAGCTCCTCAAGGGTTATCTCCAGAATTATTGTTTAAGCTCGAATTAGCTAAGCTTCAGCATCAGCAGCAATTAGAATTAGCCAAGATAGAAGAGAGAAAAACTATCAGTCAAGCAAAAATCCAAGCTGAGTCGACTAGGTACTGTGCCGACATGGACGTAGAGAAGTCGCGAGTAGAGACAACGGGACAGCGACTTGGGGCTGGTAACCGTGTTCATGAGCAGTCTCTCTCGCACTTATTGAAACTGGTTCCGGTGTTTAATGAGAGTGGTGTAACAGAATTTTTCACACGCTTTGAGAAGAAGTGCCAGGAACACCAGTGGCAGGAGAATAAATGGGCAGCACTTGTATCCTCTAGATTAATAGGCAAGGGTCTTAAAGCCTACCATGCGTTGCCTATAGAGTCTTGTATTATCTATGAGAAACTCAAGGAGGCTGTCCTGAGAGCATACGAACTACAACCAGAGACGTACAGGTTGAAGTTCCGGGGTGTTACCAAGGGTCGGGAGAGCACCTTTTTGGAGCATGCCCGGGAGCTGTCGGATGCTTTTGGGAATTGGCTGAGGTCGGAGAAAGCTACTACGTTTGACGACATTAAACAGTTGGTGCTTTTAGAGCAGTTTTTCAAATGCACGGGCGGCGACCTACGTTAAAACTTAAAGAAAAGCAACCAAAAACTCTACAGGAGGCAGATGAGATGGCTGACCTCCGACTATCACTAATTCGTGGGTGCGGGCTTGCCCAGCATAGTGAGGCAGGTATCAAGGGGCGTGACGCCCCACCCCCCCGAGTTAGTGATATACCTTATGCAAACAAGTACAAGAGCCATGATACCAAGACTGACCACAAGACTAGCACCGTCCCATTTAAGAAGGGGCCGGGCCCTTCCCAGTACCAAGGAAAGCCCAAAGGGGAGTTGGAGTGTTATCATTGTCATGAAAAGGGGCACTTTGCAAGAGTCTGTCCTAGCAAACCACCTACAGCAGCTGTGTCTTTGGCCTGCAACATTGGTGTGTCTCCGAAGTCATCTGAGTTTGCCCGGGGCAGTTCGTCAGAGGCTGAGGCACAGCCAATGCAGAAGCACCTGGGAGGCTCGAACCCTGCTCAGGATGTTTTTTGCGACCATAGAGGGCGGGGTTGCGTGATGTGGGCGGGGCGCAAGCATGGAGTAGAGGTCTTGCGTGATACAGGTGCTTCCCAGACTCTGATGAAAAACTTGACTGGCTACCCTATAAACGCGGCTCGGGTGTGGTGGTGGTGCAGGGTATTAATGCAACTCGGTCATACCCGCTGGTGCGGTTGGAGTTGGAGGTGGATGGTGTGGCACGTGAATTGGATGTCGGGATTGTGGAGAAACTGCCAGTGGAGGGCGTCGACCTTCTTCTCGGCAACGACTTTGCAATGCCCGCTTCTGAGGTTCTACCCTTAGTCGTTACCGAGAGGCCGGCCGACGTGAGTAGGGAAGAGCAAGAGTGGGTCGAGCGGTGCCAGACACAACCCCTGGCGTGTGTTGTCACCCGAGCTCGGGCAGCTAAAGTGTCACAGCCTAGTCCTCCGTCTTCAGACCAGCGGAGGAACGATCAACAGGAGGAGGCTAAAGCTGGAGTTGGTTTTAAGAGTTTTGACTCGGCGGCTCTCCTGGGTGATTCAGTATTAGCACCATTACTTAATTCTGGAGTAGCCCCTGGGCCTGTCATCGAGAGTGACGAGGCTGGGCATGACGAGTCTCCACGACAGCAACGTTATGTACATCGTGAGAGACAGAGGGAGCAGCCCAGTATCGGGGAAGGTCATGCATTGCTCCGGGAGCAGTTAGATCGCTTGGCACCCTCAGATACACGTCGGTTGCAACTAGAGGACCCTGAGCTCCAAACGTGTGCTAATGGAGCTGTAGAGCTCGACGAGGACGGCGATGCACAGCCAGGAGATTTTTTTATTTAGAAGGCATCCTCTATAGGCGTTTTCAAGACCCTAAACGTAGTTGGCAAGAGGGGTCCGGAGTAGTGGACCAGTTGGTGGTGCCACGGGAGTGCAGGGATAGCCTACTGAGGTTGGCGCATGACATACCACTGGCAGGACATCTAGGGGTGAGAAAACGGTGGCGGCTTTAGAAAAATTGTTTTGGTGGCCGGGATTGAAGGGGCAGGTGGTAACCTGGATAGCGAGGTGTCATACGTGCCAGAGGGTTGGAAAACCTAACCAAACAATTCCGAGAGCGCCGTTGCACCCCATTCCTGTCAGTGGACCGCCCTTCAGTAAGGTCATCATTGATATGGTCGGACCCCTACCCCCTACTAGTGCCAGTAATAAATTTCTAGTAACTATCATGGATGTGGCCACTCGTTATCCTGATGCATATCCAATGAGAAATGGCACGGCGAAAACTGTTGTCCGGAACCTGCTCTGGTATTGCTCGCGGTATGGTTACCCGCAAGAGGTGCAATCGGACCAAGGTTCTAGTGTTACATCTAATCTGTTCAAACAAACTATGATTCAGCATGGCATCAGCACTGTCGTCTCTTCTGCGTATCACCCGGAGAGTCAAGGGGTGTTGGAGAGGTGGCACGCCACGCTGAAGAGCATGCTTCGATGTTATTGCGCAGAGAACGGAAAGGATTGGGACCTTGGTCTGCCGTATGTTTTGTTCGCGGCAAGAGAAGTACCTGCAGAGAGTCTCGGTTTCAGTCCGAATGAGCTTGTTTTCGGGCATCGGGTGAAGGGCCCTCTCCACATGGTGAAGGAGATGTGGGAGGGCACTAGGCATATTGTTCTGCGAGATAAGTTGCAACCTCTTGTTCCTGAGCGACCTGAGGAGTTGTTCACTAGGCTGTGGCCGTCCGTCCGCATGTTTGTTGCTTCTCCAGGCCTGATGTACGGGGTAGAATCCGACATGGAGGCTGGAGACAGTGCAAGGCTCGAGTTGGTTCCCTACCGTGTGAATCCTGCTCGACAGCCTGTTGTGAAGGCGGAGCTGGACAGCGTGTGGAGAGGGGATCTGAGGGATGAGGAATATCGTGAGCGGTCGTTGCCAGTGGCTTTGCAACCTGAGTTTGGTGGCAGAGTCCGTGTGTATGTTGATTGCAAGAGTGTGGAAGCATTATCCCTGACAGACGCCTATCCATTACCCAGAGTTGACGACACCATAGACTGCTTCGGGGCTGCCTCGCTCATCACGAAGGTAGAACTAGTGAAGGGTTATTGGCAGGTCCCGTTGCCGGAAAGAGCTAAGAGAAGTGCCAGTCTTGCGATGAACTGGACAGTTTATCAGTGTCAGGTGTTGTTGTGCTGCCGGAACACAAGTTGGATGTGTGGCATGCTGGGGGCACTGATAATGTTTTGGCTTTGTTTGCGGGAGAACCCTCGCTATTCAGTCAGTGTCTGTCGCGGGTGGAGGATCCGGGGTAGGCTACCACAGTATGTTGGTATAGCCTCCTGTCTTGGCTCGCAGTGTATTTTTGCGCTGGTGCTTGTTGGCTCGCGTGTGTAGCATCAGCGTAGGGTCGCAGGGCAGGAGTTGTTGGCTTTGATTAGAAGAAAGTTAGGCTACATCTATAGTAGCCGCCAAAAACAACATTAAAATAAAATATGAAAAATTGAATAAAAACTTTCTTTATGATAATTAATTTTAAGATAATATTGTAGCTGAGTACTGAGGGCAGATAATTTTCCCTCAGTAGGCTGTGCTTCTTAAAGCTCGCTCTGGGAGTGCAATGTTATGAATTAATGTATTATGTTTGGGAAGGGTGATAAGATTTTGTTTTATATATATATATATAAATGTTGTATTTTTTTTTTTTTAGGAGACTGAGCTTGCATTCCATGAGTGGTTAGGAGTGGCAGATTCTAGCGACATTCTGCCTGTTCAGATATGGGCTCATGGTTGAGTGTCCCATATCTTGGGGGGGGTGTGACGCCTCCCGGCGCTAGCAGAATGGTTGCGTGGGGCATTCCAGCTCGCTAGCGCTCGCCAGGATGGGGGGATGGGCTACAGTTGTCCTAGAATGATCTGCTTTATGTTATTAGTGTCGTGTTGCCACAGACAGTCTAGAAATGGTCTTTGTTTTGGTCTGTGACCGCGCCTTGTATTTTATATTCGCTATAATATAAATGTTGCTTGTGGGAGAGGCGAGCGAGAGAGGGTGACGGGGTACACCTGGCAGTGGGGCGAGCTATCACGCGGCCCGCTTGGGCGCTGACGGCGTTGGCGGCCGGGTGGTCAACTAGTCCCTTCCCGTCGCGGCCTCATGTTTTTTTACCATGCTCAGAGCTGGCCTGACACGCGTATCGTCTACATCCTTTGCAATTCTGTCCCCCATACTCGCCACTTTGCATACTATTTCTCTCTCTCGACTTCTCCTTTCTCATTCTCTAATCTTTATTAAACTCAACATCCCTTCTGGTTTCAGCATAGACGTTCATCGTCGGCCAGTCGTATTGTATGCGAAGCTCTCAGATATTTCCATGTATTAGGCTTTAATGAGGTTTGGAGAGACGGACTTTTCCGTGTGTGTCCTCTCTCGGGAAGGTTGTAGACCGGTATAGGTCTCCCTGGCAAGGTGTTGAGTGATTCTGCTGGGTTATTTAAAGCTAGACTAGGGGTAAGGTTACTGTGTCGTTGTCTCCGATGTGTGCAGTGTTAGCTAAGCCCTGCACGACATCGACAGGTACTGTGGAGCCTAAGTTGTCTTCGGGTGGGTTTACCTTGCGAGCACAGCGCTGTGGTGTGAGAGGGCCATAGCCTATCCCTCATAACATAGTGCTGCCTCTTTGTGTTGACTTCTGAGGGATCGCCAGGATAGAACTAGGTACTAGAGACCTAGATTTATGAAGAGAGCATCCCCGTCATATAACGTAATCTTCATTATACCACCTTCGGACAACATTAGGCTACGAGCCGCATGCTCACCCATTGTTGCCCTGCCTTGATACCCCAGCTAGACTTTATTAACTGAGCAGACGCTGGTTAGAGATAAGCCCCCATTCTTATATGTATGCCACATTATTATTCACTGCACTTTTGAGCCGAGGTTGTTGTTGAGTTGCACAACCCTAGTAGGCTGTTGCGTTGTGTCACGAAGCATTTCTTTAGTTGTCGAGCATTACTACCTTTGCGCAGTCTTTATTATTCGCCTGCCTATTATTACTATATGTCCTAGTATTTATTGTGACCCGTATTCTGCATTATAATTGTTCAAGATTCTTTACGAACATCTTCCCGGCATCAGACTTATTTCAGAAGTTTCCAGTTGATGTTGCAGGACTAGCATTGCACTTTCTTTAATACAGGAGTGCCAGTTATTTGAGTATCTACCGTAACGTTAAATAATCACGTTACTTATCTTTTCTTTGTGTAACCTAAACGAGTAATCTTTTACTGTTTGAGAATAGGCTGTTTCATCGAGCGTCAGCCTAGTGTGTGTGCACCAGTTACCGAGTCATAGGATACCTCGTGGTCCAGGCACGACTCAGGGCGGTAATGGTGTTTTGTTTTCCAGTGTTTAAGGCAGGGGTTGGATCTAGTGTTACCGTTGTTGCATTTTGCCATTATCTAGTCCAATGTTGAAGAGCCCTGTGTCTTTGAGAACCTGGATCGTAACAACAATCAAATAGCTGTAGGCAATGGGGTGATGTGGGGCTTGACCTGATCTATCAGCATTAGCCTTGTCAGCGTAACTTTCAAAGTCAAAGAAGCAAGCGTGGGAGGGTGGGTAGGTCTTGCCGTAGGACTTAAATTTAAGCTTCGCTGGTGGGGGGGGGGGATGGGAACTTGAGAATGGGAGTTTTATCACAATGGCATGAATGCTCATCAAGTTTGATATGAGAGGGGAAAAACTCTAGACAAATGCGACAGATATTACGACCGCTAGTTTCACCCCGAACACGTTTGAAATTCTTCACATAGCTATTCAAGTCAAGTATGAGAGCTATGTGAGACGGTTCCACAATGAGAAGATCTACTTGCTCTTTATAGTTCTTACTCCCATTTCGGGCCAGACTAAGGTAATGCCATTATTTTTTGTTTTTACCTTTCCCAATGCTGTGTCATCCGGCCCACCCGCTTCCACAGAGTACACGTTGAGAGATAGCTCGTTTAGCTTTTCTAATGCGCTCAGACCGTCCCATGTCACTGGGAAAGTTATATCCCCAGTTTTAACAAGGGCTCTACACTTAACTGTATTATCCATCACACGCCAGGCATTCTGTTTCCTCTTCCCTCCCTTGATGAATTTATACGCTGCGAGACTTTGAATCATGCACGATTCTTTCCTGCTGGTTGGATTCATAAGGCAGTTTCCCCCTCTCAAGTACCATGGGAGTCTGACAGGAGCACCAAAGACGCATCCTATACCAAATTTGCAATAGTTGATGGCAAAATTCATAACTTTAACAATGATGAAACCAGACCCTTCACATCTTTCCAAAGTATAATCAAGATCAGCCTCTAGATGATTGATCCAATGATCAATCATTTCAACAATGTCCGAAATGTTTACCACTCTAGCTTTGAAACAAAAAGGAAACTCGACAAACTCATCCTCTTCTGTAAGTGAGGGCTTAACTAATTGTATAGTCATGACTGCAAAAACCTTAAAGGTCCGGGTGTTGCCGAGACTATCTGAAAAAAACTGTCGGACTTCGTTGATGAAGTGATCCCTATATCTTCTGAGAGAGATGTGAGGATTGGATTCGGCATTGGGTGGTATATCATATAAATGTTGATCATATGCCCCCATAAAGTTGGGTGCGACTTGCCTACATGTGGGGACACGTTCATTCTCCTCTTCTACTGTCTCTGCATTCTCCAGCTCTGGGGGATGATTGTCTGAAGGGCTTGCAACAGGCGGGGGTGGAGAGGTGGAGGTCGAGCATCCTCCTATCGGTCTGCGAGGGTCCGGGATGTTCTTTATTTGAGGGATGACTTTTGAGGAGCTCGGCTGGGGATTTTCTGTATTGACGGGTAACAAAAATTATTAATTACATTTTTTTTTTTCTTTTTTTTTTTTTTTTTTTTACTAATTACAGGTGAGTAAACAGTGATATCGTGACTGAAGACACAGCTTGAGCGTGAATAGTAAATGTTCTTATAATGTGGTATATACACTATACATAATAATTTGCATTTTTTCATTGACGATTATGAAGTGCTGATAGATATTTTAACTATTAAGATTCGATTCTTATACATGCAGGAAGGATGTGTAGAGAGAGAAAAAACAGGGGCTAGACTAGATTATATAAAAAAAAAAAAAAAAATCTTAATCTACAAATAACATTTTAACAATAGAGGAAGCTAGAACTGTTACGTGACAGTTTTCCTGAAAGGGATGAGATGTGGGTATTTTCAAACCTTACCTGAAGTTTGGGGCGTTGCATTTTCACTGACCACATTCACAACCTCTACAGCTGGTTCGACTCTAGAATCTGTAGGAAAATGAAAAATAATATAATTAATATAAACCAAATAACCAACAGGAATGTATAGATACCGCCGCAACATAAATCACACACTTGATGTGTGATTGCAGAGTTGAATATATTGTTCTAAAAAAAAAAAAAATCAAGAAATAAAAAAAAAAACTTACTTAATATTTACGTGTGAGTTATATTTTAGCAACCTACCAATGCTCCGCATTGAGATGTTCTCAGATTCCTCCTCCGTTTGAGTATCGAATGTTCTGCTACACTCTTCACACAGTGTGGACACATCATTACACAGGTTGCTTGTGGAGTCCTCATCACATCCGGATTGATGAAATTGGGTAGGGCACGCTGTGCAGCGACATCCCTTGCAGCATTCTGTAGGGAATGAGACGAAAGAACAAGACATTAAATATTTATAACCCAACTGTGCGATCTATTGCGCTTATTATAGATGGTTAATTTTCTTTTTTTCTTTTTTTACAAAATAGTATCCCCGCTATAGACAAGTTGATAAATTAATTAATCTTAACATCCATACTTGGAAAAAATACATGCACACACAGTATACTGTATGTATCCAGCAAAAAGAAACAAAAAATAAACATACCTGAACTCAAAGTTGTGTCATCCTCAGATCCCTCCATCATCTGAAAGAGGTGGAGGAGCCAGCCAGGGGTTGTCATAGGGTCGACGTAATGCTCTCCACAGTTCCCGCATATGGGGTGAGTGTTTTTGCACTGGACTTTCCCCTCGCATTCAGGGTGATGGTAAACGTCTTGACAGACGAGACTTTTATACCCCCTGCATTTACTATGATGTGCATAAGAGGTACTTTGTGTTTCATTCTTCTTATTGTCTAGACACCGGTGAACTGTCTTTGAATCATAGAACGTATCGCACTTTTCACATAGAAAATGAGGGGAGAGGGCCCCTTTACATTTTTTTTTACATGCATGCCCTTTTATCTTAGGCATATCGCATTTCTTGCAAATGTCTTTCGCCAAAGTACGTCCACGCTTGGGATTATTTAAGGATTTATTTTCAGGAAAAGTTTTCTTGCACACTTTCTGTTCATTCTCATTTTCTAGACACCGGTGAACTGTCTTTGAATTATATAACCGCCCACACTTTTCGCATAGACTGTGAGGGGCTAGATGGACTTTACGTTGTTTTACACATGTGTGGCCTTTTATCTTAGGCTTTTGGCATAGCTTACAAATGTCTTTCCCCAAAGCAAGCCCGCGCTTGAGACATTTCGCTTTATTGTTTGGATCAGGAGGCTGTTTCACCCCTTCCATGATTCCCTAGAACTAAGCTTCACACTGTGACGCCAGCACTTTTAAACCCTCTCAATCAACACCGCGTCCCGCGCAAACTTGTATCCCTGTTCTGGTATCGTTATATGTATAGGAATATAAAAAGGATTCCTGCTAGTAACATCCCTGATGTCTGTCTAGCGTGACAATCGACGATTATTAACACGCATCCTCACTGTCATCCATCGACAACTATTGACAGGTAATTGTGACGTCACTCGCATCCGCTCATCCACCCACCCATCTAACATCCCCCCCTCCCCCCCAGCAGGATAATTCCAACGAGTATTAACACGCATCCTCACTGTCATCCATCGACAAGTATTGACAGGTAATCGTGACGTCACTCGCATCCGCTCATCCACTACACAAGCCACCCACCCATCCACTCATAGTGAACCTATAACAATCTCTCTCTCTCCACCTTTCCCTCCCTATTATTCCACATCCCACCCACCCACCGTCTTCCACATCCATCCCATAATCTTATCAGCTCATCTATCAACCATTTTCCCGTGTCTGGTGTCACATAGCCGCACTTTTGTTTTGACAATTATCGATAAACAGGCGTTCTCTACTATATTCAGACTCTAAAAGAGTAGACATCGGAAACTAGACGAAAAACTGCATCATACTAAATACTTATTCTCTGATAATACTTACATTTGAAGATGTTAAACCATAATTGACAGCAAAAAATGATTAAATAAAATCTTGGAAGTCAGCCCTTCCCAGGTATAAACAGGAAATTAACTTCACTTCAATGGCTTCGGATCAAATCCCACACATCTACCACATGTCCTATTCGTAAACTTGTATGCAAACCCCATAGACTTTTACGAAATAGACCCCTGGCCAAATCGACTCACGCCTTGTATGCAAACCTCGTAGACTTTTACGAAATAGACCCATGGCCAAATCGACTCACGCCTTGTATGCAAACCCCATAGACTTTTACGAAATAAAGAAAAAAAAAAATTTGAATGCAAAATTATTATTTTTTGGTCGATTTGGCCAAATTCATACTACTGTCTATCACTTGCTTCAATGGAAGCGATCACAGCACATATTTTTTCAACTTATTAATATAGGTTTCCCCTGGGGGTTAGGGAATAGAATATGCCCCACGTGCCTTCTGCGTGTCGTAAGAGGCGACTAAAGAAGTTGGGTCGGTGGGCTTGCGACCCCCACCCGGAAAAAATATCTAAACAAAGAAAAACAAATGAACAGCCTCGGATGCGGACGGAACCTACGTTGACGAACCACGACCGACTAAGGACATTCCTTCGGACATTCTGAGAATGGCTACGTGGAATGTTAGTGGCATGAATGATGGCACAAAAGAGAGAGAGGTTCTGGAAGAGTTAGTGAATGCCAGGCTGGATGTATGTGGAATGACAGAGACCAAATGGAAAGGTTTAGATGTCAGAGAGTGGGAGTGTGGAATGGGTGTGTGTGCTGGAGTGAGTGAAGGAACAGCGAGAGAAGGTGCATGTTTGTTTGTAAGTAGCAAATGGAAGGAATGTGTAAGAGAGTATGGGTCTGTGGGTTCAAGGATTGTGTGGGTGAGAATGAAAGTAGGAATACAAACGTGGGTGATTGTATGTGTGTATGCCCCGACAGAGGATATACTTGAAAGAAAGAAAGAGGAGTTCTGGATGAATGTGGAGGTGTGCCTGGAGAAGTTTGACAAGAACGAAAGAATATTTCTGATTGGGGATATGAATGGTAAGGTGGGTGATAGGAAAGTTGAGGGAGTGGTGGGAGGGTGGGGGGTACCATCAGAGGTGAATGGGAATGGTAGTGCACTTGTGGACGTATGTGTGGGGAGGAGGCTGTGGATAGCCAACACCTTCTTCCGACACAGAATGATCCACAGGTACACGTGGAAACGGATGTTGACGATGAAGGATAAGACAGTAGTGGAACGAAAGTCATTGATTGATTATGTATGTGTGGATGAACGAATGAAGAAGTCTGTGATGGATGCTAGGGTGTATAGGGGTATTGGAGGGGGTCTGTCTGATCATTATGTAGTGGTAGCTAAGGTTAGGATACAAAAGAAGTGGGTGAGGAGAGCTGGAGGGAGGCGAGAGGAGGGTCGAATGGTGAGGAGGGTGGAGAGGGTGCAGGAGGAGGAAGTCGGGGAGGAGTACAGGAGAGCAGTGGAAAGACGACTAGGTGGGTTCGACCTGGAAGTTATGGAGGAAGTGGAGGAGATGAGCAAGGTGTTTAAGGATGAGATCTGTGCAGCATGTGAGGAGGTGTGTGGAGTGAGGAGAAGAGGGAGGGGAGTACAGAATGGTGGACAGACGAGGTAAGAATAGCTGTGGAAGAAATGAAGGCATATAGAGAGTGGTTGGGTAGTAGAGGGAATGAAGATTTCGAGAGACGGAAACGAGCGAGGTACGTGGAGAGTAAGATGGTGGTGAAGAGAGTAGTGAAGGAAAATAAGAGAAGAGTAGATGAGGAATTTGGAAGGAATCTGAGTGTAAAATGGAGGGAGAGTAAGAAACTGTTCTGGAAAGAAGTCAAGAAAGTTAGGGAAGGTAGCAAGGGAAACGGTAAGGGTGTGAAAGATAAGAATGGGAGAATGCTAGCCGAGAAGCAAGAGAGAGTCGAAAGATGGAGGGAGTACTTCAAGGAGTTGCTAAATGTAAGGAATGAAGAGCCAGCAAACCTAGCTGGATATAGTATGGAAGGGAGAAGAAGAGAAGTAGTGGAGGAGGAGGTGGGGATCAGGAGGTCAGAAGTGTCGGAAGCCATGAAAAGAGTGAAGTTGGGGAAAGCACCAGGAACAGATGGAGTGTGTGGGGAAATGTTGAGGTATGGTGGTGAGATAGTGATAGAATGGTTATGGAAAATGTGCTAACTAGCATGGGAGAAGGGGAGTGCACCCGATGACTGGAAGACTGGCATAATAGTCCCCCTATATAAGGGCAAAGGGGAAAGAGGAGTGTGTGGTAACCACCGAGGAATATGTCTTCTAAGCGTAGTAGGGAAGGTATACAGTAGGGTAGTGATTGAAAGAGTGAGAGTGAGAACGGAGAAATGGATAGGCGAAGAGCAGGGAGGTTTTAGGAAGGGAAGAGGATGTGTAGATCAGATTTTTTACCCTGAATTGTGTTGTGGAGAAATATCTGGAGAAGAAACAAAAGGTGTATGTTGCCTTTATGGACATGGAGAAAGCCTATGACAGAGTGGATAGAGAAGGTTTGTGGAAAGTACTTAGAATATACGGAGTAGATGGCAAGTTGCTGAAAGCAGTGAAGAGCATGTATGAGGGTGCAAAGGCGGCAGTACGTGTGGAGAGTGAGCAGAGCGAGTTCTTTGACCTGAATGTTTGTTTGAAACAGGGGTGTGTGATGTCCCTGTGGTTGTTTACTGTATATATGGATGGAGTCATGAAAGAAATACTATCAAGAGCAGTGGATGTTGGTGTATCACTGAAAAGGGAGGGAATTGAGTGGAAGCTACCTATACTGCTGTTTGCGGATGATACAGTTCTGATGAGTGATAATGAGTGGGAGTTGCAGGGTCTGGTAAATGAGTTTGGAACAGTGTACGAAAAACGGAATTTGAAGGTAAATGCGGGGAAGAACAAGGTTATGGTCTTCAAAAAGGGTGAAGTCACAGAGTGTGAGGTGAAGCTGAACGGTCAGGCTATGGATATCGTCAACTCTTTTAAGTATCTAGGCAGTGTGTTGAGTAAAGATGGGACTATGGATGAAGAAGTGCGGGAGAGGGTACAACAGGGGAAGAGGGTTGTAGGAATGCTAAAAGCAGTAACAAGAAATATGGTGGTCAGTATGGAAGTGAAGAAGTCCTTGCATGACAGTGTGGTAATCCCGACACGACTTACGGAAGCGAAGCATGGACGTTGGTTGAGAGACTCGGACCAAGAGTGAGAGCAGTGGAAATGAATTACTTAAGGAGTGTGTGCGGAATTACATGGAGGGATAGACAGACTCATGAGGAAATAAGAAGGAGGTGTGGTGTGGAGGTAGATGTGCTGGAAAATGTGAAAAGGAACAACTTGAGATGGTTCGGCCATATGGAACGTATGGAAAGCGAGAGGATGACTAAGAGGGTGTACGAGAGCGAGGTGGAGGGACAGACAGGGAGAGGTAGACCGAATGAAAGGTGGAAGGATGGAGTGAGGAAGTACATGAACGAAGGCGGTGCTGGTTGGGGGGAGGGGCGTCGACTGACTGGAGGCAGAGGTGCATGGGGGCGGTTTGTTCGTGGCCAGCCCTTCGGGGATAATGGCGTCAGGCAATAGATAGATAGATAGATTAATATATTTTCATTGCTTTATAATCTATCACTTGCTTCAATGGAAGTGATCACAGCACATATATAAAATTTTAAAATTATTAATATATGTTCATTGGCTTGTAAAAGTACAAAAATGGGCGACGCACATCGATCGAAGGGCTTTTGATATTTTCTCACTCAACATTGTTATTATTATGTGGGGTGTTGATCGGCTCCTCAACCGTTTGGATGGGGTTGGGGTTTGGGCCTGCCGGGAATGTCAACTCAAGTTAATTTAATATATGAGTAGGCAGACTACTCCCTAGGCTGGCGGGTATGCCAGAGGACTGGGGGGGGCAGTACACGTCGCGAGTGTGGTGTACGTTACCTCTTCCGCCGTTGGCCAGTAATATTAGGTAGTGTTTGTAGGGAAGGTTAGTGGCGAGGGAGTCCTCGACACAGGTGAAAACTGGGGCTGCCGCACACTCTGGGTCCTCTGCAACAGTTGATGTTGTTGTAATTGTTGCTGCTGTGGGGGCATCGTCCAATTGATTGGCTGCTGCGTTTGTTGTTGTGCCTGCTGTTGGAATGGTATAGGTTGAGGTAGAGGTTGAGATAGCGATGCTGGTGCAGGTGTGGTTTCCGGAGGAGGAGGAGGACGAGGATGAGCAGGAATAGGAGGAGGCACCCTAGCTTCCGCAGGCAGGGCAAGGCTCGCCTTCCGGCTCTTTCCCAGCATGTCCAGGGCATCGCCGATTAATTTTTCTGTAATGGCAGGCTCAAGTTGTTTGAGCGTGCCCACTCATAAATGCTATGAATGTGTCCACCTCCTCCTCCAGTTTCGTTTTCATTTTTGGCCAGGTTGCCCACCTGTGCCTCGAGGTCTGCCACACGTGACACACGGTTTCTCAGAAGCTGTGTGAAAAAGAGAGAGTGCACGTTCATTAAAATTAAATTACATAATCACATACAATATATTGTAGAAGTTATTTAACACCAGACCCCCCAAGCAGGGTCGTGGAGCCTGTACTTCACCTTGACCCAAAGTCCCAGTGCCTGTTTGTTTGCAAATCTATCCCCACCTTCTTATTTCTTATCTCCTTGTCCTGACCCCTTCGCCACCCGTGTTCCCTCGCCGAAAGACATGTTTATTGAATGACGAATGATACGAATACTGTGAATAAGCGCAAAAACATTGACGTGTGCTTCATATATGAAAGTGTCAAACACAAGTGTTTTTTTTTATATAATTCTGAATGACAAACAAATAAGTTTTGATTAATGAACAAAAGATTTTGCGACGTATCTAAAATGAATTAAAAAACATGAAGTTCATTTGAGTTCAGATTGTGGCAGATGATAAGTTAACTATTTGTATTAAAGTAAATTACACGTTTCGTTTGCAAGCAGGTAAAGGCGGAATTTTGTTTTTGTCAACTGTACCAAAAATAAAAGACGAGGCAAATCCCCTGCAGCGAGCAAATTTATCTGTGTTTGTCAAAGGGTCTGTGATTGCGAGATAAGGAATGTCTGTCATCACACTACACCCCATATGGGAGTGAATGTTTAAAACTATATATATATATATATATATATATATATATACACATACTGTATGTGTGTGTGTGTGTGTAATTTCTTTTCGGTCTTTTTTATGAACCACACATGAATATTGTTTTGGGTTTTTACATTTGACTGTACTTAACCCTTAATTAGCGGGGCCCGACTTAAGTCTGTGTGCAATTTTGGAGCAATATTGCCTCTGAGAGAGAGACGAGTGGTGGGCGGAGCATAGGTCGGGCTCTGACCGTTCGCCACGGGTCCCGCGGGTCTACTGACGTTTACTCCACACACATCCACCCTCCCTCCCTCACTACACAGGGTATTATGTCAAGAAATGACCGTATTTTAGGGATTTTTCCTTCGTCTTGCACGATCGTTGCAAGAGAACGCCTGGTCGTAGGATGATGGTTCTGGTGTCATTGGAAAGCTGAATTAACGCCCTTTCAGGGATACATAATTATATTACGCTCTGGCTCTTGTTTATGCATGAAAAAGAGCTCGGAAACAAGGCCATTTAGGGTACAACCACCCGCTTGGCGGGTAGTATAAATTCCTTACGGGCCCGCTCGTAAGGCGTTAATTACACCAGCAACAAAGTTTAAAAAGTTTACAAAGAATTATGATGAATGGGTTTAAATCATGATAATAAGCTTAACTGTCTGTCAGTCGGATGAAGTTGCGATGATGAGAGCTGGTGAAAAGCCGGCACTGGAATCGCGGAAAAATCAAGAGTGGAGATGTTGTTAGGACGAATATGGTTTAGCTCTGACGCGCGGCTTGTTAGACTCGTCGTCACCTGCTAATAATCTAGCGGATACCGCTAAGCCTATAGCGGATGTCTAGCGGTAAATATCGTACAATTTTAATATTACGACAGTTATATAACAATCGTCATATAGTTTTTCCTAAAGACTCATATTTACTATACTTTCTTATAGTAGGCCATATTTTAACTTATCAAGCTGACATTCAAATATGATAGGGTATTATACATAGAAAATGTATGTTGCACCACTAAATATAGTGAATCCACGATACACTTCCCCTCCTAACACAATACCTGAACTCTACCTTATACCTAGAGCTGCCCAGAAGCAATCTTGTGTCACCGCATGTCAATGGTGCCACAAGCAGCGCTTCCGAGTCTAGTCACGATCGGAGGGGGATCCCCAACAGGTTGTGGTGGATCGACAAAGGTAGCCTCCTCGGATCCAGCATTATCAGGTGGAGCTTTTTCACGTGCAGAAGAGCCTAGCTCCATAGCGTACAGTCGTGCGACTGGACGAACTGTAGTCCCAGTAGTTGTCCTGAGCAGCGCCACTCGTCCTACTGAGCCTTCGCCCTCGTACACTTCCACTACATGGCCCAACGTCCAGTACAAAAGGATTTTCATCATGGATGAATACTACATCACCTACAGAGGGTGCTGATGGATGACCAGCAATCTAATATGTCGTCTCACGCAGTGCCAATAAGTAGTCATTAACCAATCTCTTTTTAAAATCATCGATAACCTTTGAAATGTACAAAGGAGTACAAAGGAAATCAAGCAACAACAGGTCTAGTGACCCTTCTAGGCTGCTTGTCCTCCAAAACACTGAGGATCAAGTGTCCAAACAGTGGTTTATAGTGGGTAAGGGAACATTGGAAAGGGAACTACTGCCCTGGAACTAATGTCCGTGGCAGGATTAGGAAGTTAGTAGGGGACAGATGGGTTAGTAACTGAGGGGGGGATAAAATAAAGTTATTCATTTACAAACGCAGTCCGTCGCGGGTTTGATGAGAGATATTTGTCTAAGCGGAGTTTAAATGAATCAACGGTGCTGCAGTCTATAACGTCTCGGGGAAGCCCATTCCACAAGTTGACAACTCGATTGAAGAAGACATTTTTAGACTCGTGCGAGTTAAAAGATTTACCAATAATTTTGCAACAGTTTCCCCGCGTGTAATTAGATTGGTCGATAGTGAAGTACTTACTAGAGTTCATATTGTCGATGCCTTTGAACACTTGAATTAAGTCACCTCTTAATCTGCGCTGGGATAAAGGAAATAGATTTAATTCTCTAAGACGCTCTTCGTATGGTTTGTTCTTTAGGCTAGGTATCATTTTGGTAACTCTACGTTGAACTTGTTCTAGCTTGTTTATATCTTTTTGGTAATAAGGGCACCAGGATTGAACGCAGTATTCCAGAAGAGGGCGGACTAAGGAATTGTAAAGGGTTAGGATAACTTCTTTGGATTTATGCTCAAATTACCTGCCTATAAAGCCAATTATTTTGTTTGCCTTCTTAACAACTTCTGAACATTGTTGACTCGGTTTTAGGTTACTCGATATTGTTACTCCCAGACGGTTTCTCTGTTTACATTCTTAAGCCGAGTGCCATTCATCGAATATTTTGCTTTCTCATTTAGGTATCCGATATGTAGTACTTTACATTTATCCGCATTGAAACTCATTTGCCAAATTTGGGCCCAACATGACAATTTATCTAGATTGTGTTGCATATCGTCAACTTGTTCTTTTGAGAGTACGCTATTTGCAATTTTTGTATCGTCAGCAAATTTTGAGATTGTACAGGTGAGACCCTCATCTATGTCGTTGATGTAAATTAGAAAGATAATTGGTCCTAGTACCGATCCCTGGGGTACCCCGCTACTTACATTGGTGCATTTAGATGCCTTACCGTTTATGACTACTCTTTGCTTTCTGTCGCTGAGCCAATTTTCTATCCATTTTTAACACACCATCTTGTATTCCATGCACATTTAGTTTTAGCAGTAAACATTTGTGGGGAACTTTGTCAAAGGCCTTTTGAAAATCAAGGTATATAATATCTACAGCTTTACTCTCATCGTAGAGGTTGAGGATATCGTGGAAGAAGTCTAAGAGGTTTGTTAAACAGGAACGTTTTTTTACGTAAGTCGTGTTGAGTATCTTTAAGGAAGTTATTTGCCTTTAAGTGATTTACGAGTCTGTCTCTTATGACCGTTTCTAGCATTTTACATACAATTGAGGTTAAGCTAATTGGTCGATAGTTACTGGGTAGGGATTTGCTGCCTTTTTTTAATATCGGTGTTACGTTGGCTAGCTTCCACTGATCAGGCATAGTCCCAGACTGCAAGGATTCATTGAATAGCAATGTCAGTGGTTTGGAGAGCTCATCCTTAGCTTCCTTTAGAACTCTACGCGAGATTGTATCAGGTCCAGGCGTTTTATTTACCTTGAGTTTATCTAAACAATTCAATACTTCTCTCTCTGTAACGGTGATATTGCTTAGAACATCTGAATTATCAATCTGAATCGGCGATGGTGTAGGGATATCACTGAGGTCTTCGGTTGTAAAAACTGATGCAAAGAAGGTATTGAGGGCATTCCTCATTTGTACTTCATCTTTGGTGTATTCTCCATTTTCATTGACTAACGGTCCAACAGTTGAAGTAACTACTTTTTTCTTTCTGATATAACTATAGAATTCTTTCGGGTTTGTTTTACTTTGATTCGCAACATGTAACGCCAGGGTTTTTTTAATTTGCTTAATTAACTTTTTGGCTTTGCGTCGTAGCTCTACAAACTTCACCCGTTCTTCGTCATTTTGTGAGGATTTTAATCTATCATTAGCAAATATTTTAGCAAGCAGACCGTCTGAAATCTCTTTATTCCACCATTTGGGCTTATCATTATGGCCTGGACGCCGTATTTTCGATGGTATGCAGTCTTGCACTGCCTTAAGGTAAGTGGTTGTGAAACACTCCCAAGATGTATTTATGTCGTTATTGTTAGTCAGAAAGCTCCAGTCAGTTTCTTTAAGCTTGATTTAAGTTAATGAAAATTTGCTTTCTTGAAATTAGGGACTTTCTCAATGCTGCTATTTGATTTGTTACTAGTGAACTTTAAAGTGAAAGTTATCGTACGATGGTCGCTGTTACTGAATTCATCACCAACAATCAAATTCTCTATTAATTCTTCTTTTGTTGTGAGTACAAGGTCAAGCACATTATTACCACGGGTCGGAGATTGTACAAATTGAAAAAGTGAACTCTCTTGCAAGTTAGCATAGAGGTCGTGTCCAGAGTGTGAAGTAAGAATATCGCCCCATTTAGTCACGGGTAAGTTGAAATCGCCAAGAATTACGGTATCTTGGATGTTAGTTATTTCTGCAATTTGTTCATAAATTTCACTGTCAGTTTGCACTGATTGAGATGGGGGTCTGTATAATAAAGCTAGTGTTATTTTAGTTCCTCGTTTATTTTTAATAGTACGTAAGATATGTCTATATTCGCAATTTGAGGTTTTGACATTAAGACGGGATTAAGACTTAACTTTATAAAAAACAGTACTCCTCCTCCATTTCTATTGATCCGACTTTTCTCAAACATTGTATAACCAGGAAGCATATATTCGGCTAAAAAGTCTGTCTTCCGTATTTAACCAAGATTCTGTAATGCCGATTATATCATAATGAACACGATTTCCTCTAGATCTGAAAATGTATTGCGTATGATACGAGCATATACATAAAACACCTTAAGAGTATTAGAGTTGGATGTTACTGATTGTGCATTGTCTGAATTTTCAGTTCGTATTTGACTTACACTACCCTGTCTGGGGTCTGGTTGACCCCGTTTTTTGAACGGAAATCCTTGACTGCATCGTTCAGCAGACGACCAAGACGTGCAGCTCCTACTTCATTGAGATGTACGCCATCTCCTGAAAACAAAGATTTATCATAGTAAAAATGATCCCACGTGTCGATAAAGCCGATGTCCTCCCTGCAGAGTTTGGCTAGTCGGCGATTTGTACTGGTAGCTATGTTGTAGAATCGGTTTTCTACATCAATCCGGGGAACAATTCCCGAAATTAAGATTCTATTAGATTTTTCCTTGAAGGACCTGATCAGCCGCCGGTACTTGCAAAGTAGTTCCTCTGACCGCGTCCGTTGGACATCGTTAGATCCAACGTGGATGACGTACGTAGTGCTTGCGGGGGCGAGTCTGGAAACCTCTTCCACAGCCGCAACAATGTCGTCCACGCCGCCACCTGGGATACAGAATCGCTTTCTGGTCCTGGGTGCCCTGGCGCAGAACTCGGTTAGTTGGCCACGGACCATGGAGTCGCCCACAAGCCGAACTTCTTCCGTTTCCTCTTCCTCGTCAATAGCCAGAATTTTGAAGCGGTTTTGGCATGTTGTCGGGATGACCTTCCTGGTACTGGTACTAGGATGCACATTGATTCTCACTAACTGAAAATTGTCCTGGGGGGGGGAGTGAGAGTAGAGTCATTATTATTTTCTGCAACATCTAAGGTAGCTGCTGGTGTGGGTACCAGTACCGGTACTGTATGCACTGGAATGGCGGTTGACATCGTAGTGGTTTCTTGGGCCGAGGGCACTCCTACGTTGAGTGTGGCAAATTCTTGAAGGGATTCAAGCTTCGTAGTCAGGGCATCGATCTTGCGGTGAGCTGCATTCAATTCATCCGCAATCTTCTCTCGGAGCTGGCAAAATCTACAAATTTGGACATCAGTATCAACAAACATGGTAGGGCCAAATTTACCGGAACAACTCGTGCAGGTTCGTTGCAGCGCCATGACGATATAATCACAATATGCCTGAAAATCACACAAATTTATATTAGCAAAATGGTACAATTAAAGCCTGAAAATCACAAAAAAATTATGTTAGCAATGTGATACAATTAATTCCTGAAAATCACACAAAATGTTGTTAGCAATATGATAAAATTAATATGCCTGTAAATCACAAAAAATATGTTAGCAATAGAACACAATTTATGCCTGAAAATAAAACAAAAATTGATGTTAGCAGTATGACACAGTTAAAGCCTGAAAATCACAAACGGACTAGAAATTTGTTACAAAATTTACTGGAAAAAAAAGTGGGAGAGGGTTAATGTAGCCTAGTGAGAAAACTGGAAAACAGTATTACTAGTACAGTAACAAAAAATATTTGTTAGCAATATGGTACAATTAATGCCTGTAAATCACAAAAAGAATATGTTAATCACAAAAGAATATTATGGCTGTAAATCACAAAAAAATATGTTAGCAATAGAACACAATTTATGCCTGAAAATATAACAAAAATTTATGTTAGCAGTATGACACAGTTAAAGCCTGAAAATTGTAAATGGACTAGTAATTTGTTACAAAATATACTGGAAAAAAATGGGAGAGGGTTAATTTAGCCTAGTGAGAAAACTGGAAAGCAGTATACAGTACAGTAACACAAAATATTGGTTAGCAATATGGTACAATTAATGCCTGTAAATCACAAAAAGAATATGTTGATCACAAAAAGAATATGTTAGCACTAGAACACAATTTTATGCCTTAAAATTAAAATAAAATGATGTTAGCAGTATGACACAGTTAGGCTAAAGCCTGTATATTAGTTTATACAGTGGTCGACACAATACTAATAATAATGGAGTTAGTAATATCCCTGGCAAGAGTGTGAGAGGCCTATTAATATGGTGAGAAGTCTCAGTACTAAATTATTCTAACCCCAATATTAAAACTATCTTGACAAATGTTAGTGTGTGCGATTTATATAGAAACCCAAGATAAAAGTTTAACCACGTACAGTATTGGCTAGACTTGTCTAATACAAGAGGGTTTGTTTATGTGTACACAGATGGCGCTGGTATCGGCGGCGTCTCTACTAACTTGACAATATATATATTGTTGATGCAACTCTTTTATCAGTCAGTCAAAACTACAGTACAATGTCATGCAAGATAACTACTGGGTGGTTTGCTAAGCACTTAACTACAGAGAGGGCTAAAATATCTACAATAAGTGCTAGAACTTTATAATATGAAACAAGCAAATAGTTTGTTTACTTTAGAGCGTCAGATGTATTGGTACCAACGTGACACCGCAGCTTTGGTGAACATTGAAGGGTCCTCTAACTCTACCCGAGACTGCAAATCAGTGGGAAATGCAGTCAATGGCTTGCCGTAGAGCAAATGCGCTGGTGTAAGTGGCAGTGGTTCTTGCAGGTCGGTGTATACATAGGTGAGAGGACGATCATTAACAACTGCCTCGACTTCAGTGAGCACAGTCACTAGCTGGCTCCTTTAACCGGCTCGTGGTAGGGGAGGTGTGGCGGAGTGGTCTTGCCACTAGACTGGTAATCCAATGGACCCGGGTTCGAATACCATGTCAAGGGAAGCTATTATTGGGATTCAATTTGTGCCTTACCTAGTATCGTGCTTCCAGCACACCACCGGCCAAATAAATACCCTCATTGTTCCCTGATTAAATAGCATTGTATGAATATTCCCATATTCAAAAATATGTTACAGGGGGGCAATGCCTAGCGAGTTAATTGCTCAATAGGTGGCGTTCTGAGAGTGAGGGTCCGAGCCTGGGGGATTAAACTGTGAAGCACAGAGGCGGAGCAGCTTCAGAGATGGAGTTGCTTCGAGCTGTGAAGCTTCACATGTCTCTTTCCCTAGACTGGAGCAAGACCTCACGGGCCTCACCGTGTTCAGCGGTAGAGTATAAAGGCTATCAGCCTATTCCCGAGAGGGAGTAGTTGGAATATATAAAAAAAAAAAAAAAAAAAAAAAAAAAACATAAGTCTGACTTCACGATCCCTGCTCACTCATACACAATGTTCCCAAGGTCAATGTACGTAGAACAGACCGACGGCGCTTGGCTGGACATGAACTTCCACTCGCACTCTCCGCGCTTCCAAGAAAGCAACACCGGGGGAGGTGGAGGGAGGGAGAAAGATAGTGAGAGTAATTTGGAAAGGTTGTCGTACGGAACCAAGTACCTGGAAGCTTGAAGAAAAGTGGGAGCATTATCGCTCCTCATCTATATTTATTTGAACGGTAATACATTTTTTAATTTGAACGCCAACATAAACTCTTCACATGACATATTGTCAGTTGTTGATAAAATGAAGAGTATATAATATATGATAATATAAATTGTGCTATTCCATAAAACAAATGTATTGCAAACTATGGTGTCCAGTTCCCTAGTTCTCAGTGCGCCGGTATAGTCTAGTTTCAATTAGATATGCATAATGAATATGTTTTTTTTTTTGGCAAGGCTTGCAAGTTTTTGCATTATAAGAAGGTGTGATTGTATATCCACCATTTGAGACGCAATTTAGAAATAACATGGTGGACCCCGTATCCTGTAATACTTTAACTATTAGTTTTCGTTCACGTTCACACACACGCACACACACAGAGATATATATATATATATATATATATATATATATACTGTATATATATATATATATATATATAATAATAGATTGGGATATTACTGTTTAATTGGTACTCAAATAATTCATTCGTGTTGCTGGCATCTTTTACTTGGACTTAAGTAAAATCATTGAGTACTTTCCACTTAAGACGTCCCTCGCATCTAATAGGTCATTCTTCAGGTGTTGCCTTAGTTGATGCACGATGTTAGGCATTTTATTCCTACCCCCTTTAGACCCTACTATCATATTAATTTGCTTTTATTTCTTCTTAATTTAAGCTTTGACCCAGATTGCAGAGTCGTCGCTCCCTCTGACCTACCCACCGTCCTACCAACTTATTGTAATCACCGATCCTTACCCACTCTAACATAGGACTCGGTGTTGATGTCGGTTGAATGACGGCTGTCACCGTTTCTAAAGAGGTAATTTCTGTCTCAATATTATGGACTAGCATTTCTTGTGACGTTACACCCAACGCATCTCGTGGAGCAGCCATTTTGGGCCTTGCCACCACAGGTCGGACTTCTATCTGCCCTGAACTTCGTCGATTCGTCGACCCTGTACCTAGGCTGTGCTAGGTTCAACAGGGCGTTCACGTGGGCTACCTTGAGCTTGTCGGTAACGTCTTTCGACTGTGCACCCAACTAAGTGCAATTTGGCTATCGCACCATACATGTACCGCCCTTAGTTGCAGTTCCTGATCGTATGAAGTGCGTATATGGTTGACCAAACGTCCCAATAGCAGCATGGCAGTTAATTCCAATTTGGGAATTGTGACCCCCTTTACCGGTGCATCGAGGGGGGTGCGGGGAGAGTATAGAGAGAGAGAGAAGAGTCCCAAACGAGTTAACACAATAAATGGCTACTCCGTACGCTGTGGCACTCGCATCGCAGAATGCATGTAAAGACACGCCATCGCGTTAACAATTGAACAGCCTTTTTATATCTATATAATCAAGGTCATCGGGTTATGTTTCGTACCACCCTATGTTGTGTCTCTAAATTTCTTGTATTAGAATCCTGGCTCTGATAGTAACGGGTAATGCTAAACCCAAAGGATAACAAAATTGCGCGACCTTCGATCGGTATAAATATATTGGATAGACGTGTCTTTGCGTCCCTGTCTATAATTGATCTCTGCTTGTTTTTTTTTTTTTTCGATGCCATATCATCCCCAAGGTTCTGGCATATTCCTGGTTATTGGAAGCTACAGGCTCACAGGGAAGAGGTGGCTATGGCTGAGAGGGCTAGGGAGCTCACAGGGAAAAGGCGGCTGAGGCAGAGAGGGAGAAACAGAAAGTACTCAGGCTGTTGTCTGTGAAGGGTCTGAAGACGACACCATACCACCCACGTTCTATACTAGTGGGGAGGGTCATATCACAGCAGCAGCGGCTTGCAAATTGTCTAGAAACGGGTGCACTACCTAGGACTTTCTTCGGAATCATCAAGATGTTTTTAATGGTTGCGTTCAACAAAAATTGCGAACACTAGCACCAAACAAGAGTGTGGAGGGGGCCTCAGTTGTCGCGCCGCGAGCCGTATGGGACTCTCTGGGTTGTCGATGTCCTTGAACCATAGGAACCAGGTTACGTCTCTATCCTCCTCTTGCAGTTTCACTATCAAGAAGCCTTTTCTATATCACTGGTGAATGCGTAACGTCCCAGCCTAAAGCGCAGTAATTGCTGCGATAGGTCCAACACCATTGAAGGGCCGGTTAGCAAACAGTCATTTAGACTGGGACTGTGGCCGCCGACGAGAACCTATGCTCCTCCCACCGCGCGCAGTCCTTCTTTACCTCATGATGGGCGAGGTAATGGACTTTCCCAGGTATTCCTTGGTTCATTCACATCAACGACCTCAATGAACCCTTGATCCATTATGTAATATGCGGGTTTTAATACAATATACACGAATTAGGGCTAATTTCCGCTGCAAGGCGCGCAATCTACCCAATGCTAAACCATAATTTGTGGGCAAACTAATATCATCATTCTTTCAAGGTAGATATGATTTGTTTTTTTATTTATATACAGTATATGTGATTTCTACTGCAATTTGTTATTCATAGTCATTCTCCACAGGTTTAATCCCTATGTGGAAGGGTTTCCACAGTCTTTCTAAATAAAAATCGGCAGCTAGTTTGGGTCATCAATGCAGTTTCATCTTTAATGAGCTCTTCTGCCGCAGTCGTGCTCATCCTCAACACGGATACCGTGTCGCAGAATATTTGACTGGGTATTTTGGACTGTACTGCTCATGCTGTATCCAAACTTAGTAGGGATCAAGATCACTCCACTTTGTGAAAATAAAAATAAAATAATGTCACCTCCTTCAAGTCACCCACGGGATCAGACATGTAGAGGACTTTCTTACGAAGTGCATGCTCTACTTTATGAATTCCAACAGTTTGATAGTCTGGTAGTTCATCTACCACCACACACTGTAAGAAGTGTTTCTTCTTACGGTAGACATAAACGATCTCTACAACTTCATAGTCTCTACTGTCATTCACTCCTGTGAATCCTTGTAACCAAAGGGTCTCACTACCTACTACACAGTGTTTTAAACCGTCCAGCAAAGACCTCTTTAAGAAGGATCGTTGTGAGCCCTGGTCCAGGAGTAGCCGACAGACTTGTGTCCTGCCATAACACTCTATGGAAACTTTATTTTTGTTTAGGCTAACTGTCTTTCCTACTGCCTAGCATCAGTGTTGCAGTACCCTCTGATTAATCCTCCTTAACTATACCACCTTGGGGCAAAATTTGTTAAAATGATGGCCCTCACAGTTCCAATAGGGACTTAAATAGGTAGCAATACACTTACCCTGCATACCATCTTCCTTACTTAAACAACCCTTGCACAATTTTAGCTTCCTTGCTTGAGCTAATTTGGCTTCATTGGTTTGATATTTCGTACAGTTTGCCATTTGTGCTTGGGATTGATACATAACCTACATGCAAGGGTGTAAGGGTAATGAAGTACATTTACTGAAGTACAGTACTTAGCTATATTTTGTCAGTATCTACTTTTTAAAAAGTAGATTTTTTGTCCAGTACTTTTACTCTAACTGAGCAGTATTTAGAAGAATTACTTGTACTTTTACTCCACTACATTTAATTTACTTCTTTTAATTTTGTAGAGTACAACTTCAGCAAATTTCCTAAATATTCCTCCCAATAGATTTTAAATTCCAGGTAGCATTTCCCATGGACATTCCCCTGAATGTAGGCGTGACATTCCTTAGCTAGTTCAAAGGTGACCGCTATATTTATATGGCGCTGAGAGCCCTCCCCTCTCCCCCACACATCCTAATGACTATCCCTTTGTACCACCTGATCCCAAAGGTTTAACACTTTACACTTTCCACCCATGACTCTGCATGCTCATTTTACTATACTCAAACAGACCTAAACAGGCATTCCTATCTGCGGTTAATCCCTTTACATACGTCCCGTCCGGCCACGACCCAAGAAATAGGCAGGACGGCGGTATTAAGTACCTTAAGTCGGTTTGAAATGCTCAGGCTATTCTACATGTACAAAAAAACTTTATTGTTTTTATAATTAATTCGCTTGTTATTAGTAAATACAACGGACATTGTACACAACTTGGCAGGGTAGCTACTGCGATGTTATCAGATTAGGTCAGGCAAAACACTCACTCGCAGATTGACCTGCAAACTATAAACAAACTTTACGGGATGGCGCACTGCCAGGCGCACGACATTAGTACTGTCACGTGTAAACTAAATCCATTCGTCTGAATTTCGTCACTTCAGTTCATTCATGACTTTGCCACCATCCACAGTGGAAATCTGGAGACCTCATGGTACACATGCACGAAATAACATCCCGTCTGTCCCCGACTTATGAGAGAGAGAGAGCGCTACCTTAACTCTCCCAGACATGCCGACCATTTTATGCATGCATAAAATGGTCGCCGCCCGCGTCCCGTGTGCTTGCGTCATATGGACTTATTATATTGCTAGAAAATAAGTTTATGACGCAATTGAGCCGGTTTTTTGGCTGGTAAGTCCGATAAGTTAGATGTACATGTGGAAAAATCTAGCAACCCCCTAGCGTCCCTGTGAGGGCCCCGCGGTGGTAGAGAGAGTCAGTTTCTTCCCATCAGCCAGCCTAGTAGGTGGGTGTGTGCAGCCCTTTAAACCAAGGGGCCTCCATTTTGCCCAGCCTGGCTGGTATTACCGCCCTAATATAACCCAAACGAAGTGCTATATCGTTGGGTTATCGATGGATTATTGTGTTATTCTTATTTAGGGTATAAAAACCATGTTAGTGAAGTGTTTTGCTAGTCTGGTGTACGTGACCAAGGTGGGCTCCACGAGGGGCCATGGTTTCGCTTGTTTGTGGATCACTTTCATACCATATTGAGTCAATTATATTGCTATTTATCACTTGAAGTAGTGTATTTTACTTGTATAAGTGTTTATAGTGAAAACACTTTTATTACTGATCGAGCATTCTCTGGTGTAGGCTACGTGACCAAGGTGGTGGAACGGAGGAGGGGCCATGCTTTTTGCCAAACGTTTTGCTTGTTTGTGGAACACTTTCATATAAATATCAGTCAATTATATTGCTATTTATCCGTTCAAGTAGTGTATCTTACCTTGTATTAGTGTTTCTTAGTGAAAAAACTTTCATTACTGGTCGAGCATATGTCGCCATGCTCCCTCAGCCCTGTGCATTTTTGTTCGATAATTTAGTGGTGGAAAGTGCTTGCATTTTTGCTCGATAATTTATTGGTGGAAAGTGCTTGGGAGGTAAGTTTTTTATGGGCAAAAGCACTCTACATATACGGCTTGGTGGCCACGAGGGAATCTCAGCAGTGTGAGTAAGTACCTTGCCAGTTTGCAGGCGAATTAAGAGGTCGGGGCCGGACGGTGGTGGAGATGGTGGTGGTGGTGACGGCGGAAAACAGTGATGGTTGGGGGTGGGGTTGGGGGGTAGAGGTGGTGTCTATTATATTATAGTATTAGTATTATTATTATTATTATAATTTATTATGACACCAATAGGGTAGGGTCCCTTTTCTGACCGTGGGCCAGGTCAGAAAATGAACCCAACCCAATTTGTGTCAACATACCGTCTTACCATTTATATTCATATAAATGTCATCTCCACCACCACCACCATTTTATTATTTTTATTATTTTTGTGTTTAGGCCTATTTTATTATTTGTATTATTATTATTTATTATTATACCTGTTATTCCTGTGTATGGGATCACCCATAAAAAAGTATTCCTTTGCCTCTCACCACCACAACCCCACTTCACCCTCTCCCTGTTTCTCTGCCTCCCAGTCTGTTACCGCCCCCCCCCCCCCCCCCCCCATTATTATTAAACTTCAATTTTGCTAATAACATGAACTGCACTACATAATAAACAAATTGTTCACATTATTTATTATTATTATACCCAACATAAATGTCCCCCACCACAAACTCTGCTAAAGAACATTTTGCATATGTTGTTTTCAATAGTAATCTATATATATAATAATTCGTGTTTATGTATTTATCTATGTTATGCCCCCTCCCCCTCCCTCCCCCCCCATTATACCTCCATCCCCTCCCTCCCCTCCCCCTCACCTCCCCCCCTCCCCTCCCTCCCCTCCCCCTCCTATTCACTCAAAAATGCTTGAAGACTCATATATATATATTGCCAAACAAAATCCACGTGTCCACTATATTCCTTTAATATATATATATAATATAATTCGTGTTTATGTATTTATCTATGTTATGCCCCCTCGTGAATAAAAATGCTGCATACATAACAGAAGAGATTATGATCCTGTAGAGCAGACAGCCAAGGAATAGGTAGGGAGACACCGTTATTTATCTATGGTGGTCAGCCAATCACAGGGCTCTACGTCACCCCCATTATACACCCAGAGGCGTGGGAAGGCACGCGCGCAAGCCTACGAGCGAGGGGGAGGCAGCATATGTATAGGCACACACACACAGACACACACTACCACCCCACTGCCTATATTATTCTCTCTCCTTAACTATATACAATGCATCTTGTGTTCTACTCATGATATTCATTCAATCATCACTTCCGAGGTTTCACCATCATGTGAATAAAAATGCTGCATACATAACAGAAGAGATTATGATCCTAAAAAAAAAATCAATTTCTACTACATTTTGCACTACAGTGGATAGCAGACAGCCAAGGAATAGGTAGGGAGACACCGTTGGGGTGGTCAGCCAATCACAGGGCTCTACGTCACCTGAATTTATTACCTGAAGATTACCTGGCTTTCTTATTTGGTTTTTTCAGTGTCAACCCCGGAGCCATTTCCCTTCTCGTTGGAAAGGGTGTATATTGTGGCAAAGATATACAACGTATAAACATTCTCATATATTGTTCATAATACATGATGCATGGAAACAATTGCGCATAGCTCACGAACCAATTACTCTATATTATTTTTGTTTTCACCATTGGAAAGAGCACAATTTTCCGATTCCGGTGATACATACAGTTATATTCGTATCCGACCAAATAACGCAACCACGAGGTGGGGAACAGCTCGGAAACACGGCTAGCATCGCCGGAACAGAGACGGGTGAAGCGTAAATATTCGCATTTTGGCTCTTCATTTCAAATATTCATAGCGCAAAAAGTATTTGTCCTAGGAACTTCTAGTTTATTTTATACTCATTAGCATTATTTGCCGTATTCATTCAGCCTAAATTTAAACCATACACTTCGTAGCAACGAAATAAATCGAAAATGTTATAAAGCATATCAATCAAAATCAGATTTTTTTTTTTTCGGTCACTGCATGGAAACAATTGTGCATAGCTCGCGAACCAATTATGCTATATTATTTTTGTTTTCACCATTGGAAAGAGCACAATTTTCCGATTCCGGTGATATATACAGTTATATACGTATCCGAGCAAATAACGCAACCACGAGGTGGGGAACAGCTTGGAACCCGGCTAGCATCGCCGGAACAGAGATGGGTGAAGCGTAAATATTCGCATTTTGGCTCTTCATTTCAAATATTCATAGCGCAAAAAGTATTTGTCCTAGGAACTTCTAGTTTTTTTTATACTCATCAACATTATTTGCCGTATTCATACAGCCTAAATTTAAAGCCATACACTTCGTAGCAACGAAATAAATTGAAAATGTTATAAACCATATAAATCAAAATCATATATTTTTTTTTTTCGGTCACTGCTTGAGAACTATTGAAGATAAACAATTTCTGTTTTCAGATTTGGAAAGAGGAGAAAAAATACTATTATTTGAGCAAAAAAAAATATATGGTCATCACTCACAATTTAGAGCTAGGACGGTGTGAAGACAATTGCATTCCGGACTCATTTACACTTTCATATTTCGATTTATTTACATTTTTTTTTATTTTATCATGTACTATAAATATTCCTCTTTCCATTGATATATGATACATCACAATAAACAGCATTCTGGTGGATGGAAATCGCGAAAAATGTAAGGCTTCGACAACACTCATGAGCCAAATTCAAGACCCAAAATACTTGTCAAGCGCCAACTTGGACTTATTGGAACATAATATGTCGGAGGGAGTTAATAGTCTATCTATCTATCTATTGCCTGACGCCGTGATCCCCGAAGGGGTGGCCACGAACGAACCGCCCCCATGCACCTCTGTCCCCAGTCAGTCGACGCCCCTCCCCCCAACCAGCACCGCCTTCGTTCATGTAGTTCCTCACTCCATCCTTCCACCTCATATTCGGTCTACCTCTCCCCCTCTGTCCCTCCACCTCGCTCTCGTACACCCTCTTAGTCATTCTCTCGCTAATAGTAAATAGTAATACAATTTATTATAACAATAATAATTATCTATGCATTCATGTGGGCTACACAGTAGTTTGGTGATAAGTGCGTTCCCCTTCTCACTCATACACAAGGCAAGGTCAATGTACGTTGGACCGGCCGACCTCTCTACATTGACCTTGACCGGGGGAGGTGGAGGGAGGGAGAAAGATAGTGAGAGTAATTTGGAAAGGTTGTCGTACGGAAAGGGTCAATTGCACAGCCGCCCACAAGTGTAGGGATAGCTGACTGCGCCCATAACTGCCTGTTTACGTCTGTTGGAGTATAGACCCTCATCTATATTTATTTGAACGGTAATACATTTTTTAATTTCATATAACGAAGCTAACCAGAATTGTTAAACTAGCACTAGCATGTATTGTCCGTTGTTGATAAAATGAAGAGTATATAAATATATGATAATATAAATTGTGCTATTCCATAAAACAAATGTATTGCAAACTATGGCTTTGAAATAACCACTCCTCACGATCTGAAGAAATAGAGAGTTGAAATTATATAACGAACACATAAGCAAACCATCGAGAGTAAAACTAAATTTAGGGAAATCCCGGAGTATAAATATATGCCTGTACAAAGTCCCTCGTACAGAGCTACCTGCATAGTGTCATACTGTAATATTATTTATTATGTTATTTACTAACTACAATCTATTCTAGCCTGATATAATCTAACTTGCCATATTTTCATTTCCCAAACCTTATACCTAATCTCACTTGTTTAATCCAGCATAATCATAAGTAACCCTGTTTAATATCTATTCTGTTATGGTCTTGAACTAATTGAACCTAAACTTAGTTGCAGCTTTTACCGAGTTGAATATATTCTAAGAAGATATTATCCCGAATCAAAGCACTTTCTCGATGTCATATAATCAGAATCTCTTCAATTAGATACCGTATGCATAATGAATATGTTTTTTTTTTCTGTGCTTGGTTCTATTTGTTCTTCAGAATGTTTTAAATAACACTGATTATATCGACTCGTCCGTATATCTTGCAAGTTTTGCATTATAAGAAGGTGTGATTGTAAGATAACAAGAGGGGGAACACAAAGTCAAGGTTCCTGTAATACTTGACTATTAGTTTTCGTTCACGTTCACACACACGCACACACACAGAGATATATATATATATATATATACTGTATATATATATATATATAGTAATAGATTGGGATATTACTGTTTAATTTGGTACTCAAATAATTCATTCGGTAGATACTTTTTTACTTTAAATTAAGTACATTTCTAGTTGGGAACTTTTACTTCAGTAACTTTTTCAGTACATACTTTTACTTGGACTTAAGTAAAATCATTGAGTACTTTTTACACCCCTGCGCTACATGATGATTGTGGTTTCTTGCGTGATTCTCCAGCCTTCCCTTTAGACCCTACTATCATATTAATTGAACCCCTTGATATTGCTCCCTCTGACCTACCCACCGTCCTACCATTGTTCAATTGTATGTTGCTAATTTCCTTGCTACTTTAAATTCTTCTAAATCAAAGGTACGAACTTTATCAAGAATGGATAGAGGTAATTTCTGTCTCAATATTATGACTAGCATTTCTTGTGACGTTACACCCAACGCATCTAATGACCTCGTGTGACATTCCATATCTGCCCTGAACTTCGTCGATTCGTCGACCCTGTACCTAGGCTGTGCTAGGTTCAACAGGGCGTTCACGTGGGCTACCTTGAGCTTGTCAGTGTCGCCTGCAAGAACTCCACAACGCTATCATAATTCCCACCTATGATGGAAAAACCTACTAGATGCAATGCCTCATCCTCTAGTTGGCCTTTAACACATTCCGAGTGTCACGGTATCGTGCCTGAGATATAGATAGCTAGACATATTAGAGAGTCGAGGGGGGTGCGGGGAGAGTATAGAGAGAGAGAAGAGGGGGTGGGGACGTGCGGTCAGTAATTTGGTCAAGAAGGTTCTCGGACCTTCGAGAAGGTTCGAGAAGGTCCTAGATGTTCTTTCCTTTTCCCGCCAATTCTCCAAGCATACGCTTGTTCCAAACCGAGGGTATAAATAAAGCAGGAGAGGGGAACGCAGGCCTCAGTCCCCAGTTGGTGCCAGCGAGTGAAGTGCTTGTGAGTGTGGAGTGGCGACCAGGGTGACGCGGCACCCTCCTTCGACCATGTGTAAAGGTAGTATACAGTGTTCTTATATAAGTAATCTGATGTGCTAGACGCGGTCATTAATATGCGATAAGGGTAAATTCAAGGGAGGGTTAATTGTTTTGCCTGGTGTATAGGACTCCGTTAGGCTAGTGGTATCAGATTAGTGACGGGTAATTTTAGGAGTGAGTTTGACTGAGTGTGGCTCAGTTAAGGCTCTAGTTAATTAAATTAGAGGGGTTAATTAAGTTAGTTAAACATTTGGATAGAAGGAGCGAGTGGTGTGTGAACGTAATCTCCGATTCATTTTCATCAATTTGTGTCTCTTATTCAATAAACCGTTTTAATAGAATGTTTGTTTAATTTATCATTGTTAATTGTTAAATAACAGTTTTCTAATAACATAGTCCCATCGCGTTAACAACTGAACAGCCTTTTTATATCTATATAAATCTATATATATACACACCGTTAATCCTGTAAGCTGGCCGAACAACAAAATATACTGTATCGATCGGTATAAATATATTGGATAGACGTGTCTTTGATTTGTATCCCGGGTAATTAATTAAGGAATATTTTCCTACGAGATCCTTTATCTTAGTGGCCCAATTTATATACAAATCAGGGAGCCGACCTATTACAACTGGCGACCGTGATCAGGACCAGTTTCCGATGCGGATGTGTTAGATAAAAATAGATAGGCATAGGCTAGGATAGCATTGTTGTTGTGTTAGAAAGAAGGTGAGCCGTGGGGGAATTTTTCCCTCCCTCCTTCTTCTTCCACCCGCGTGGTCACTTCTGACCGTGGGCTTGGGAAAATTCTAAACATCTTTTCTCATCGCTGGTATAATAATAATATTTATAGATTATACAATTAGGCTATCGAGAAATAATTGTGTTCCATCAATTTTGTTTCGCTTGTATAATAATTGATTTCTGCTTGTTTTTTTTCGTTAAGAATTTCGTCCGTGTGATTTTTTTTCTTTCGCCATTCGTGCGTCGTACGCAAGTGCTGCGATCGTCCGATTAAATGGAGGGAAGGGGATTGTAATCTAATTAACTGTTGTCGGTTTTCATAGTTTTTTTTTTTTGGTTCGAAATTCTTGCGCAGTTGCAGTTATAGGGGTCAATTTTTTTTGTAGAGCGTAAACATATTTTTCTCCTTGTCTTATATCCGTTGTTCCTCTTTATCAATTCCTTCCTTTATTCCTCCCTCACATAACTCGTTCCAGGGGTAACGGAACCGTGCTATCTTAACTTTCTTTTGTCGTTCGTTGTTCATCTCAGATTAGGCTGATAGGATAGGGCTGGCTAGTTTTTTTTTGTTCCTTTCGGTGCTATTTGATTAGGCAGATAGGATAGGACTGCTTTTCCTAGTTCCTTTCACTCTTCGAGGGTACAATGGCGTCAATAAAAACCATCTACGAGGAAGCTGTAGAGCTAGGCCTCACTGAGGAGAACCGAGAAGGCTACATAGATAGTAGAAAGGCTGAGGAGGAAGAAAAGAGGGAGAGGGATGGAGAAACGAGCACAGGATAGGGAGGAGGCTAAGGCAGCGAGGGAACACGAGGTGGCTATGGCTGAGAGGGCTAGGGAGGCTCACAGGGAAGAGGTGGCTATGGCTGAGAGGGCTAGGGAGGCTCACAGGGAAAAAGACGGCTGAGGCAGAGAGAGAGCATCAGAGGAAGCTCGATCTTGTTAAAGCTAAACCAGGGGATACGGGGGTCAACGGTCATGTGGATGCTCCTAAGGGGTTGCCACGCATCAAGCAGCCCATGTATAAGGTGGGTGATGATATAGAACCTTTCATAAGGAGGTTCGAAAGAACCGCAACGGCATATGCTCTTGACGAGACAGCCAAGGAAATACAATTCCTTTCACTCTTTGAGGGCCCGGCGCTCACACTGTTGAATCGCTTAGGGTCCGACAAGTCCGGTTATGGTGATAGGAAGGCTGCGTTGGTCGAGGCATACGGGCTCACGGCACAGGCTGCCCGGCGGCAATACGTATCTGCTAGGTTAGCTGAAAAAGAAACCGCTACCGCAGTTCCTGGCTAGGCTTGAGGGTTATCTGGATGTCTGGGTAAACAAGGATAAGACTCCTGACAGTAGGGATGGGTTACGTGATCTCTTCCTGCGAACGCAGTTTGAGCTGTCGGCTCCGAATGACCTCGTGGCCCAGTTCAAACTGAGCAAGGTTACCTCGGCTAAGAGTATGGCAGCTGAGGCAGACGCATATTTTGAGGCCCACGGGTACCAGCGGCGGAGAATGTTGAACGAGGGCGGTAACAAAGGCAAAGGCAACCCTGACCCGGGCCCCAAACAGGCCCAAGCAGGGGCACACGGGAAATGGAAGGGTCAGGGACCTCACAAGCCGAAATATTACTCCAACTTAAAGGGTCAACAGGGTCAACGGTGGTCTGGAGATAACCGTCAACAAAGTTCGGCCGCTGCTTCTCAGACTGTACAGGCAGACAGCAAGAATGGGGTGCCGACTAAATCACAAGGCACGGCCCACGACTTGTTGACTTATAGCAGGGGGTGCTGGGATGGGAAAACAAAACACAGGATTCCTAGTGCAGCCAGGTAGAGTAGGGGGGGTATCCGTAGAGGCGCTTAGAGACAATGGGTCATCTGGGTGTATCGTGCGGGACACTCTGGTCAAGCACCACCAATTCACGGGGCGAGGAATCAACGTTCGCATGATCGATGGTTCCACCACCACAGTTCCTGAGGCGAGGGTGGAAATTGAATCTCCGTTTCTTTCTGGTAGCATCACAGCAGCCGTAATGCATGATCCAATTTATGACTTGATAGTGGGGAACGTCCGGGGTGCCAAGTACGGACCCACGAGCGAGATAGCCACCCAGACGGGGGCCGCAGCAGTCACTAGGGGCGTAGCCAAGGCACGGAAAGACCCGAAGCCGCTGGCGGCCACGACTTCCTCAGAGCTCGCGGAGAGTCAGGATGTTGTCCATGAGCAGCAGCAAGACGCATCCTTGGCAAGTGTTAGGGCAAAGCTTGGTGAGGCTGTCGTTGAAGGTGATAAGGGGCGTAAGTCGTGGATTGCAGAGAAGGGAGGTCGGATCTACCGTGTAGTGCAGTACCCTCACTCTGAGGAGCAGTGGCAGTTTGTGGTTCCCTTGAAGTATAGGACAGCCATCCTCAGGATGGGCCATGAGGGTAGCCTTGGAGGTCACATGGGTAGGCAGAAGACGCAGGATAGGGTTCAGGCGCAGTTTTATTGGCCTGGGATCGCGAGCGACGTCCGCAGATGGATTCGCTCCTGTGACGTGTGCCAGAAGACCTGCGACCGAGGTCGAGTCAAGCCCGCACCGTTGAGTCCGTTGCCTGTCATCACAACACCCTTTGAGCAGTTAGGGGTGGACATTGTGGGTCCAATTCACCCTAGAGCCAGTGATGGGTCCCGATTCATCCTCACGCTAGTCGATTTCGGAACGAGGTGGCCAGAGGCGGTCGCTCTGAAGAATATCGAGACTACAACTGTTGCCGAGGCAATGTTGGAGGTCTTCTGTCGAGTAGGGATCCCCAAGCAAATACTGTCTGACAGAGGGACGCAGTTCACCTCTGCAATGATGGGGGAAGTACTCAGGCTGTTGTCTGTGAAGGGTCTGAAGACGACACCATACCACCCACAATGCAACGGGCTGGTCGAGCGTTTCAACGGGACACTCAAGAAGATGCTGCGGCGGATGACAGCCGACCAACCAAAGGAGTGGCCTAGGTTCATTGCTCCGTTTGCTCTTTGCATACCGGGAGGCTCCCCAGAGTTCGCTGAAGTTCTCTCCTTTCGAGCTTGTGTATGGTAGGACAGTCCGGGGTCCATTGCAGGTGTTGCGAGAGCTTTGGGACGGTGACGAGCCCAGCGAGGAAGTGAAGACCACTTACACCTATGTTCTCGATCTGGCTGAAAGGTTGAAGTCAACATGTGAACTAGCCAAAGTCGAGCTGACAAGGGCGAGAGAGGTGCAGAAGTCTTACTTCGATAAGAAGGCGAAGGTGCGCAGATTGGAGCCAGGTAGCAAGTGCTTGCTCCTTCTGCCCACTGCTCATAACAAACTGCTGGCCCAATGGAAGGGTCCATATACGGTCATAGACAGAATGTCGGATGTAAACTACATTGTTCAGGTCGGGAATCACAAGAAGAGATTCCACATCAACATGCTTAAGGAGTACCACACGAGAGAAGTGAGTGGAGCTGCGATGATGGAAGGCTCGAGGAGGCGGCAGGTTGCTACTCCCGAGATGGCGGAAGCCATAGATCTAGTGAGGGGCCACTATACTAGTGGGGAGGGCCATATCACAGCAGCAGCGGCAGTAATCTCCGAAGTTGATGGTGATGGTCCCGAGACAGTCCAGCTAGGGCAAGAGGAAGATCTCTCGCAGGTTCGTCGGGGCGCTGAGTTGTCAAGTTATGAGGGGCGGGAATTGGATTCGCTCCTTGGTAAGTACAGGGGCGTTTTCTCGGATAGGCCCGGAATCGCACGAGTCGAGAGTCACGCAATCGAGCTGACCAGTTCGGTTCCGGTACGAGTAAAGCCGTATCCCATTCCGCTCCGTCTGCACGACCAAGTCCAGAAGGAGATCAGGGAAATGGAGTTAGCAGGTATCATCGAGAAATCCTCTTCTCAATATTGTAGTCCGATGGTGGTTGTCAAGAAGAAGGAGGGCGGTGTACGCATCTGTGGGGATTACCGTCGGCTGAATGCTTTGACAAGGGTTGATGCGGAGCCTATGTGCGACCTCCGTGCCATCTTTGCCAGGCTTGCAGGTTCAACGATCTTTTCCAAACTAGATCTCACCAAGGGGTTCTTCCAGATACCTCTGGATCCAGCTAGCCGCAAGATCACCGCTTTTGGTACGCCAGACGGGCTGTACCAGTACACTGTGTTGCCTTTCGGTCTTATGAATTCGCCGGCGGTGTTTAACCGTATGATGCGTCAGGTCCTGCGAGACATACCTGGTGTGGAGGTCTTCGTTGATGATGTTCTTGTTCACTCACAGTCTTTCAGAGAGCATATGTCAATTCTGGAGAAGGTCTTGTCTAGGTTGCAGGAGTACAACTTGAAGGTGAAACCTAGCAAGTGTGAAGTGGGCCAGAAACGGGTGCACTACCTAGGACATGTGGTTGGGGATGGTCAATGCGGCTGTCAGGGTGATAAGATCTCTAAGATTCGCGATGCTCCTAGGCCCACTACAAAGAAGCAGGTTCGGTCATTCTTGGGACTTGCCGGCTACTACAGGGAGTTCATTCCACATTTTGCTGCGTTGGCTACTCCGTTGTACGACTTACTAAAGAAGCATGCTCAAAACAGAATTCCGTGGGGTACGGAACAGCAAGAGGCTTTCAACGCACTAAAGACTCAACTCTGCAAGGAACCTATCCTGAAGTTGGCAGACTTCAAGAAACCATTCATTCTAAGGACTGATGCTTCACAGGATGCAGTGGGGGCGGTCCTGATGCAGGAGGAAGATGGAGAGTTATTCCCCGTTGCATACCACAGTAGGCGACTCAAGGGAGCTGAGCTGAATTACAGCACGGTGGAGCTGGAAATTGTTGGCGGTGGTCGAAGGGGTCAAGAAATACTACTTCTATTTGTTCGGAGGGGAGTTCACGCTCGAGACTGATCATATGCCTCTGACAAGCCTCAAGACCTCGAGGAATGCCAATTCCAGACTCATGAGGTGGACGCTTTTCCTGCAGCAGTTCAGCTTCGTTGTAAGGTACATTAAGGGTAGTAACAATGTCGGTGCTGATTGGTTGTCACGGTTGACTAATGATGCAGAGGATCGGGAGTAAGTAGCTTGTAGGTGCATATGAGAGGGTTGGAAATTTTTTTTAGAACAATGATCTGCCGCCCACTTATATTACAGGAATGAGTTGTCCAGGCGAGCTGGCGAGACGCGACGCTGAGCAGACCAAGAATCAGACCAAGCAGCTACAACCAAGGATCCCCACATCAAATCCCGGATAACCGGGAAAATCACCGTATTCAGATAAGACATTACTACTCCCATTTACCCACGAATATCCCAAGTACACCATGTATTCAGACATCTCCTCACATAACAGTAGCTCAGCTAGTTTGTCATTGTAAATGAGTGGGTTTGCCACTAGAGTTAAACCTCACTAGGTGCATTGCCACCAGGACCTTGTCGCTGGCCAAAAATGCGAACTCAGGAGTTTTCCCCTTTCAGTGTAAGTTTAACGTAAATGTAGAGGGGTTTTTCTACTCAAGGGGGACCATTGCATGCGCCAGTGATTGTTAGACTCACACTACAGTATGGAAGACACTGTGAATGACGCTAGGTGATTTTAACGGAGTAAAATCAATTTTAGTGGGGAGGGATGTCACGGTATCGTGCCTGAGATATAGATAGCTAGACATATTAGAGAGTCGAGGGGGGTGCGGGGAGAGTATAGAGAGAGAGAAGAGGGGGTGGGGACGTGCGGTCAGTAATTTGGTCAAGAAGGTTCTCGGACCTTCGAGAAGGTTCGAGAAGGTCCTAGATGTTCTTTCCTTTTCCCGCCAATTCTCCAAGCATACGCTTGTTCCAAACCGAGGGTATAAATAAAGCAGGAGAGGGGAACGCAGGCCTCAGTCCCCAGTTGGTGCCAGCGAGTGAAGTGCTTGTGAGTGTGGAGTGGCGACCAGGGTGACGCGGCACCCTCCTTCGACCATGTGTAAAGGTTAGTATACAGTGTTATTATATAAGTAATCTGATGTGCTAGACGCGGTCATTAATATGCGATAAGGGTAAATTCAAGGGAGGGTTAATTGTTTTGCCTGGGTATAGGACTCCGTTAGGCTAGTGGTATCAGATTAGTGACGGGTAATTTTAGGAGTGAGTTTGACTGAGTGTGGCTCAGTTAAGGCTCTAGTTAATTAAATTAGAGGGGTTAATTAAGTTAGTTAAACATTTGGATAGAAGGAGCGAGTGGTGTGTGAACGTAATCTCCGATTCATTTTCATCAATTTGTGTCTCTTATTCAATAAACCGTTTTAATAGAATGTTTGTTTAATTTATCATTGTTAATTGTTAAATAACAGTTTTCTAATAACATAGTCCCATCGCGTTAACAACTGAACAGCCTTTTTATATCTATATAAATCTATATATATACACACCGTTAATCCTGTAAGCTGGCCGAACAACAAAATATACTGTATCGATCGGTATAAATATATTGGATAGACGTGTCTTTGATTTGTATCCCGGGTAATTAATTAAGGAATATTTTCCTACGAGATCCTTTATCTTAGTGGCCCAATTTATATACAAATCAGGGAGCCGACCTATTACACCGAGCGGCCTAGGCGATAACTTCTACCTGCCAAGCGAGGGGTTTTACCCTAAAACGACCTTGTTTCCATGCTCTTTTTCATGCATAAACAAGAGCCAGAGCGTAATACAATTATGTATCCCTGAAAGTGCGTAAATTGAGCTTTCCAATGACACCAGAACCATCCTTCTACGACCACGCGTTCTCTTGCAACACGAGTGCAAAACCCCTAAAATAAGGTAATTTCCTGACATAATTCCCTGTGTAGCGAGGTAGTGGTTAAGGATGAGTGTGGAGGGGGCCTCAGTTGTCGCGCGCGAGCCGTGCCGACGAGAACCTATGCTCCTCCCACCGCTCGGCTCTCTCTCGGAGCACATTACGTGCTCAAAATTGCATGCGACTATAGCCGGGCCCCGCTCTTTAGGTTGGGGTTCTCTTGTCTGAACATAGCCGGGCGCCGCCAAAGAGGGGTTAAGGTAGTGAAACTTCCGTACATCGTCAAGGGATGAATCATGCACGGTAGATTTAAAAACTTCCCAAAATGCTAAACACTCTGTTAAGTTTCTCCTGTTATTTGGTAAGTTCAGTTTGGGTAAGTTTACTTCATGGCAGGGATCCGTACGCTTGGCAGCGTCGCAATTCGGGGTTACCTTTGTCTTTTGTACCGCCCTTCGCAATAAATGTTTTTCCTACTAAATGACAACATCATGTATGGCGCACTGCTCGTACTCTGCATTAATTTCTGTTTCACCCTCTAAATCTGATACAATACACTCACTTAGGGTAACTATACGATCATAGGTAGTTTGTAGGTGTTCTAGCTTGGCCTCTAACTGCTCAGGAATTGCACTAGCAATAAATTCGTCCAAAATGTTCGTTAGCCTAGTGATGATACTCTTCAAACCCCCTCTCTGGTTCCTCAAGACTGTAAGAGACATAGTTTTAGCTGGTGTACCTTCTGATTTATCATCCATTATGTAATATGCGGGTTTTAATACAATATACACGAATTAGCCTAACCCTTCGTCAGCCAATACAGACCTATATCCTAAGCCTTAATCGTGAAACATAAGCATGGTTTCAAGTTAAATAAGTTTAGATTTAGGAAAGATATAGGAAAGCACTGGTTTGGGAATAGAGTTGTTAACATGTGGAATGGACTGCCCAGAGCAGTGATTAGCTCAGGAACAGTTGAAAGCTTTAAGCATAAGTTGGATTCCCATATGGATGATATGGGCTGGGTGTGAATGGGAGCTGCCTCGTGTGGACCGCATGGCCTTATGTAGTTTCCCGCGTTCTTATGTTCTTATATTCTTAAGTAGGTGATTAGTATGATTTGTTTTTTTATTTATATACAGTATATGTGAATTTGTGAAAATAAAAAATAAAATAATGTACCAGCACTCTCACTGAAGAACAGTCTTTAGAGTATGTTGTTGGCTATATGGTTAGGAGATTTTCCTTAAAGTATCCCTTCTTAGGAAACAAGATCAGAGGTCAAATCGTAGACCGAAGTGGTTATCAGAAGTCACCTGTATATAAACACAAAGGATTTTGTTGGTCTCAGTTGACCAATATGCGAGAAATATTCACAGCTGTCCATGGTGAATGGCTTCAAGAAGGGAAAACAAGTAGCAACTGTGTAAAAGTTATTGCATCTGAAATTAAACTTAGTGGAGCGACTTTACCTTTAGTTGTTATCCATTTATTTGCCAAATTTCGATCTTCTTTAGGATAAAACACCTGAACAGCGCCATTTCATACAAGGAACAATAGGTAAATACATGTAAACATAGAAAGAAAGATGAAAATCATCACATCAAACAATGTGTGTCCTTAATAATACGTTTTTATATTTTTAGCGAGTTAAGCATTATCCGAAAATACGGGGTAGCTTTCAACAAAAGAGAAAAAAACGGTATTCTACATGAGGCAAACAATATCATATCTTTAATAGCCTATAGCCTATTTTGTATGTAAGCGTGTTACAGATATGTTGGATTTGAAATCAGGTTTGTTTCAGTCTAATAATTTTCATTATGTATGTCTTTCCTATTCCTAAACTTTATTTTTGTTTAGGCTAACTCATTACTGATGGATATTCTTAATTTGTGTAAGGTTTCTAGGTTGCTGTAGAATCACAAGTATAAATATGCAGTGCATCACTAAGTGGACGTGCTTGCCTCTTTAAAGAATTCTATCATAGGGGACATAATGCTGATAATGGAAACACAACCACACCTAGGGTGAGATTGTAATTAATTTTGGATTTAGCATATTAGTTTACTGTATGTAGGCTACCATCATGGAATTACCCTACAGCATGTAGTAATTTATATTTATATGTACACTCGGATACCATAGTCTCTGGCCCACTCCTCTCTGGCAAGAGGTGAGGCCAGGACCCTTAAGCTTGGTTCACACATGTACGAATTAACGTCCCGTCCGGCCACGACCCAAGAAATAGGCAGGACGGCATCAATCTGGAGACCTCATGGTACACATGCACGAAATAACATCCCGTCTGTCCCCGACTCCTTTTGCTCGGTTCACACATGCACGAATTAACGTTCCGTCCGTCCCCAACCCCTTAATTCGCCTGGAAACGAGCAAGGATGCCGGCAAAATCGCCTATACATGGACGTGCGGTGTCACCAGCTCACGTGACGCGACTGTGACACATCACCGACTCTCCTTCCAACGTTTTTTTGCCACCGTTCTCATCCCGTTCGCCGGCGTCTAGACGCCAAATGCTCCCGTGGGTGTCCCGGCCTGACACGTTTTGTGGCAGTTGCCCCGGCCCACGCCGACCATTTCATGCATGCATAAAATGTTCGCCGCCCCGCGTCCCGTGTGCTGGCAACACCACACGTCCCTGTACCGACCATAGGCGATTTTGCCGGCGTCCTTGCCAGTTTGCAGGCGAATTAAGAGGTCGGGGCCGGACGGGATGTTAATTCGTGTATGTGTGAGCCGAGCTTTACTGGACGGCGGAAAACAGTGATGGTTGGGGGTGGGGTTGGGGGGTAGAGGGCAACGCACACACGAACACACTGTGAAACATTTGAAGTCTTTGAATCCTGCCTTAGCCTCACAAATAAGAATGATATTTATTTAATATTATTATTATTGCAATTAATACTATTATAATTATTAGTATTATTATTATTATAATTTATTATTACTTGGATTCAAATGCCATAGCTAAGATTTAACTGATATACAATGTTGTCCATGCATCTCTCTCTCACTCTCTCTCTCTCTGTATATTGGTTGCATGATATGGTTTTTTTTCCGAGTTCATATTACCGTCTTACCATTTATATTCATATAAATGTATGCAATATATAATGTCTTGGTATTTATTACTTAACTTTTGCATCACACAATTTTTTTAACATTATTTAATATAGTGTAAACATATCCTTTTATCAAGAAAACAATTCATGCCCGTAGGTTTCATGTGAACCCTAGGAAGGCCATGTACGCAGCCGGATCCCTTACCCCCTGCGCATGTGCGAAAATGTAAGCCCCTTTGGCCCCGCCCCGCTGCCCAACCGCGTTTAAATATAGCCTTCGAACCGTTTCTGCTAAGTTGCTCCGTAGCTCAGTCGGTATAGCTCCCGCCCCTGACATCCCAGTGTTCGATCCTACTCGGATCTAGTGCATTTTATATTTTTATTTTGTTATTTGTGTTATGTTATAGGCCTATTATATTATATTATATTATATTAGGGTTAGGTTAGGTTAGGTTAGGTCAAGTTAGGTTACTCTAATCTAATATAATATTTGTACATTTTGGGCAGTGGGTGGGGCCAAGGCATGGGATCCGGCTGCGTGCATGGCCTCCCGAACCCTACGAATCACACTGAATGCTTCAGACTGAAGTTGTATTCATGGGTATTGCTTTACCTGCGTAGGACTGAAACCTCTCTAACAGTAAGTATAATGGAGATCTTTACATTGTTATAATAATTACCCTATATGAAAGATATAATTCAGAAAGTTACCAATGACATATATGGCTATGATTAGTTATTCACACACACACACACACGTTTCTAATCAAGTTATATCGTATTCCTATTCCATATTTCCTTTCCAGCACCTCCCTTTCACTCTAGCTCACTTTTACTCCACCTTTGCCTCTCACCACCACAACCCCACTTCACCCTCTCCCTGTTTCTCTGCCTCCCAGTCTGTTACCGCCCCCCCCCCCCCCCCTTCTACACACACACTATCTGCTCTCTCTTTATGTGTGTGTGTGAGTGTGTTCCAGTCTGCAATATTATATACTGATCTATTTTGAAGCCTTCCCTGAACTTCAATTTTGCTAATAACATGAACTGCACTACATAATAACAAATTGTTCACACCGATAGTTATACTTACTCATGCTAAAGAACATTTTGCATATGTTGTTTTCAATAGTATAGAATAAAGTATGTTACATAATGCGAAACTATGGGAACAAATACCAAATAACTACAAGAATGTAACCAACAAACATAGCTTCCTGAATTGTTTCACACAAATGCTTCACAGTTACGTGTTCGCCGAGCACACAGGCCACCAGGTCACCTCTCGACATGCTGCTAGTGCCCACATGCCCCATGACCGTGGCCAAACACTGGAGACCATACCGATCAATCCCCGACACCCGGTCAACAGTAATAGGCATCTCCAGAAACTTCCTTGCATCCTCCTCACTAGTTATAACTCTAATGCCTTCGGACAAACCCCGCTGCTGCACCTCAGAGTCTCTTTCCCGTACTGTGTCCTCACTGTACACTGATCCGACGTCCGACATAGTGTCCACCGAATATTCTCAACGTTTATAAAAAAAAGGAGTACCTAAACTCTTATGTAGCACTATTCACTCAAAAATGTTTGAAGACTCTTAAAGTGTTATACTACTTGCCAAACAAAATCCACGTGTCCACTATATTCCTTTAAACAAAAACAAATGACCACAACACTCCTGCAATATTTCTCTAAGTTCACAAAATCCTAAGCAAGGTCGCCATTTGTTACAACCGGGACTCGTATAAAACAAGGGCTCTTAATCATTGGACTAGAAAGGCACACAGCCACAACAGTAACACTAGATCCAACCCTCGAACTTATAATGCCGGCGCACAAAAACACCTATACCCTCCAGAGTTAAATCTGCGATAACGGGGTATCCTATAACTCGGTATAAATGCACTACTACTACAGGCTGATGATCTCTGATACAGCCTGATCACAACAACATACAATTACGTTAATAAGGTATACAAGGAAAAGATAGAGATCTTAATTAAATCACTGCAATGATTTAATGCAAACAAGAAGAAGGTATAATTAAAGTTATTCTAAACAATAATAAACTGTCACTCCTATATTAAAGAAAGTGAACGAAAGTCCTAAAGCATCGAGCAGGAATCTTCTGAAGAAAGTCTGATGCTGCTTAAGATGATCGAATCGGATTTTGAACTGTTATATAAAGCAGGAACAAGATATGACAAGTGTAGGGACATACAGGGTTAACTGGCACGGGAATAATAATAAATGCCCAATAGTATTATCTCCAACAACAAAACAAGTGCTTCCTCAGGCAACTCAAAAAGCCTGCTCGGGTTGTGCAACTCAATAACAATGGCTTACAGTCAACGTGAATAAAAATGCTGCATACATAACAGAAGAGATTATGATCCTAATCGGGTGTCTGCTAGGCTAATAAAGTCTAGCTGGGATGTCGTAGGCTAGGAAACAGTGGCTGAGCAAGTGGCTCGTACCCTAGCGAGGTCCTTAAGACTGTGTGGCCAAATTACGTTAAATGACGGGGTGCTCTCTGGAGAGATCCAGATCGCTAGTATCTGGTTCTCTCGTGGCGACCCTCTCAAAGTCAAAGCAAAACGAGTTAGCACAGTGTTGGGTGGCAGAGGCAAAAGCCCTCACTCGCAACACAGTGCTAAACTCACAAGGTACACAGTCAGAAAGACCACCTAGGCTTCCCACGTCTCCGTTGCGATTGTACAGGTTCAACAAAACCTGTTACACATCGGAAATCACAACACAAGTAGCCTTACCCCAGTCTAGCATTAAATAGCCCAGCAGACAGCCAAGGAATAGGTAGGGAGACACCGTGAGTGTGTCGAACCTCTACAGACAAAATGGTTACCCCTCCAAAATGCCTAACTAAACATGTAATATCTGAGAGCTTCAGCATATAATACGATGGCCGATATATGAAATCGTGCAGAACCAAAGGGGAGTTATGATATTAAATAGAGAGGAAGAACGAGAGGTATGAAGTTGAGAGAGAGAGAGAAAGTGCTCTATAGGTAGAAGTTGGGGACAGGTGGTAAGGGAGGTGTGAAGGGTATGCTGGTCAGGCAAGCTCTGAGGAAGGTAGCTCCTCGGGACCCCCAGGATCACACACAAAGGCATGGTGGTCAGCCAATCACAGGGCTCTACGTCACCTGGCAGCAGGACTGCAGAAGGCGCCAGGAACCACCAGCCAATCAAGAGGCGTGGGAAGGCACGCGCGCAAGCCTACGAGCGAGGGGGAGGCAGCACATGTATACGCACACACACACACACACACACTACCACCCCACTGCCTATATTATTCTCTCTCCTTAACTATATACAATGCATCTTGTGTTCTACTCATGATATAAAATGCTTCCCGTTGTCACAGACGAAAATAAAGACCACCACGGGACTATCTGTAACAACACGAACACTATGAAAGAAAGAACAACATTGTAGATACACTGTAGCCAAATACATTGCCCTGGCGAGTGTTAGCGAGTGGCCGAGCGAGCGGCTGAGCCCCCGTGGCGTTCTGCTAAGCTGCAGGCGTCACATCCCCCCAAAGATATTAGACACTCAACCATGAGCTCCATATCTGACAAGCAGAACGCCGATAAGACTCGCCACCCCTAATCACTTCGCAACAAAGAAGGCAAAGCTCAGTTATCATCAACAACAAAAATTACAACCCCTCCCAACACAATAGCTTCATTAATTCATACTGCTATGCTCCTAGAGCGAGCTTCTACTAGCCCAGCCTTCTGAGAGAAGCACAGGTTCGACTCAGAACTTTAGCTATAACATATTTAAAACAAAATTTAACTATTAAAGAAAGAGTTTTTATAGAATTTTCATTTTTAATATGTTTATGGCGGCTGCACTTACAGGGGCAAGCCAATTTTACTCCACACAAACCCGCACACCTGTGGTAGCCTAACTCGGATTATCCACCCTCGACAAACAATCAGCAATCACGTTATCACTACCGGCAATATGGCGAATGTCTAAATTGTACTCCTGGAACATCAACGACCACCGTGTCAGTCTCATATTCCGATTGTGAAACTGATTGAGGAATTTAAGAGGGTGGTGATCAGTATACACTACCACGACTGGTCCATAGGCCGGAACATACACCTCGAAGTGCCTGAGCGCCAGCACTATCGCCAGTAATTCTTTCTCCACCACTGAGTAATTCTTCTGGGCCGAATTGAACTTTTTGGAGAAAAAACTTACTGGGTGTTCCAGGCTCTCTTCGTCTGTCTGCATCAAGACGGCACCAGCCCCAACCCCGCTGGCATCAGTTGCCAACTGAAACGGCCTGTCGAAGTCTGGGCCCCTGAGTATTGGATGAGTGCATAAAAGATGTTTAACAAGGGAAAATGCCTTTTCACACTCCGGCGCCCACAGTAACTTCTTGTCCTTCGCTAATAAGTCAGTCAGAGGTGCTAACACAGTTGAATATCCTTGAATAAAGTGGCGATAGTACCCGATCATGCCTAAAAACCTCATAATCGGCCGCTTTGTGGTCGGTCTAGGGAACTGATTGATAGCTTGTATCTTATTCTGAGGAGGGCAAACCTGGCCTCTCCCGACCACAAATCCTAGATACTGCACAGTTGCCATTACAAAGTCACACTTTTTTTAGATTCACCACCAAGCCCGCTTCACTAAGCTTTGTTAAACAAGGCTTCAATGTGTGCACAGTGACTTTCAAAGTCGTCGTCATAAATTATCACGTCGTCTAAATATACAGTACAGTTAGGGATGTCTGCTACTAGGTCATTCATCAGATTCTGGAAAGTCGCTGGTGCATTCTTGAGTCCATAAGGCATGACGTTACAACGATAGGTGTTACCATCCACCACAAACCTGCAAACCTCCTTCGCCCGCTCCGACAGCGGCACTTGCCAGTAACCTTTCACTAGGTCTACCTTGTTCAAATACTGTGCCTTTCCGATCTTGTCGACACTGTCATCCACACGAGGAAGGGGGTAAGCATTGGTGGGGGTTAAACCGTTCAACCGCCGGAAATCAACACAAAAACTAACTTTCCCATCAGGCTTGGGCTGCAGAGTGACGGGAGATGTCCACCTAACGGCACCCTTTTCTATCAGGCCCCGATCCAACATATACGCTAACTCGTCCCCGAGTGCTGGAAGTTTGATAGGAGGGACTCGGTATGGCACTGATTTAAAGAGTGGGTGATCTCCTACATCCACATCATGCACCGCATGAGTTGTGAGGCCTGGGTGCTCCGCAAACACAGCAGGTTATGAACCGAATAGGTGCTGCACGGCTTCACGCTGTTGCTCAGGCAGGTGCTCTAGAGCCTCGTGAGCCACCTGTCTCGAGTTCCCCGCCCACTGGTCTGCGGAGACATGACAATCCCAGTTATCCTCCACCTGAGCGTGACTGTCCCTTCCTCCTTCTCCACCTTGACCGCTGCAAGTCATCACCGGGACAGTGAGAGGCTCAGGGGGGCGCCTCGCAAACTCCTTCATCAGGTTGACATGGCACAACTGATTTCTTTTCCTCCTGTCTGGAGTGACCACCAGGTAATCCAGGTCTGAGATCTTCTCCACTACCCTATAAGGACCAGTATACTTAGCAGATAAGGGATGACCCACCAAAGGCAATAAGATCAACACCTCCTGACCCACCTGAAACTCTCGGAGTTTCACCTTCTGGTCGAATCTGTCCTTCATCAGGGCCTGAGTTCCCACCAGATTTCGGCCAGCCAACTCCAAGCTCTTCAACATCCGTTCGCGGCTCTCGAGGACATATTTTAATAATGAGCACGGCTTAGTAGTACCCTCCCAGATCTCCTTAACCATGTTGAGAGGGCCTCTGATGCGATGACCAAAGACAAGCTCATTTGGACTAAACCCGAGGCTTTCTCCAGGTACCTCTCTCGCAGCGAACAATACGTAAGGCAAACCTAGGTCCCAGTCCTTACCATTCTCCAGACAATAACAACGGAGCAACGGAGCATACTCTTTAAGGTCGAATGCCACCTCTCTAACACCCCTTGGCTCTCAGGGTGATAAGCCGACGACACTACTGTTGTGATCCCGTGTTGCCGCATTGTCTGTGTAAATATGTTCGAGGTAAAGTTAGACCCCTGGTCAGACTGTATCTCCTGCGGAAAACCATACCGGGAAAAGTACAAAAGCAAGTTCCTAACCACCGTCTTTGCCATGCCATTCCTCGTGGGGTATGCATCAGGATATCGGGTCGCTACATCCATTATCGTCAGGAGAAATTTATTACCGGCCCTAGTAGAAGGAAGGGGGCCAACCATGTCTATAACTACCTTGCTGAAGGGGGGCCCCATGACAGGAATAGGTTGTAATGGAGCCTTTGGGATGCATTGGTTCGGTTTACCCACTTTCTGGCAGGTACTGCACATTGCCACCCATGACACAACCTGTGCTTTTAAACCTGGCCACCAAAACAACTTCACCAAAGCCGCTACCGTCTTGCGTACCCCCAAGTGTCCTGCCAACGGCACATCGTGGGCCAACTTCAGTAGGCTATCCCTGCTCGCCCTCAGCACAACCAGCTGGTCTACCACTCCTGACCCACCCTCCCAACTTCTCTTCGGGTCTTGAAATCGCCTATACAATATTCCCTCAATATAAAAGAAATCTCCTGGCTTTGCATCCCCGTCCTCCTCGAGCTCGACAGCACCATTACCAAACTTCTGAACTTCCGGATCCTCCAACTGCACTTTACTAATATCCGAGGGAGCCAACCTGTCTAGATGCTTCCGAAGCAACCAATGTCCTCCCCCAATATCAAACTGAGCAACCCTTTTTTCTCTGTGTGTGTAACGTTGCTGCCTCGGAGTCTCTTCCTGCCCTACCTCCTCACTAGCTGTGACAGGTCCTGGGGCTCCTCCAGACTCCAACAATGGTGCCAATATTGAGTCGTCAAGAAGCGCTGCTGGTACTAAACTCTCCAAACTTTTACCAACATTAGCCGTCTTCTTCCAACCGTTCCTCCGTTGATCAGAAGACTGAGGAATAGGCTGTGACACTTTGGATGCAAGAGATCTTGTAACAACGCACGCCATAGGTTGTACATGACATTTCTCTACCCACTCCTGAACATCCCTACTCACGTCGGCCGGCTTCTCGGCAACGACTAAGGGTGAAACCTCAGAAGTAGGCACCGCAAAGTCGTTGCCGAGAAGGAGGTCGACGCCCCCACCAGGCAAGTTCTCCACAATTCCGACATCCAACTCTCGTGTCACACCATCTACCTCCCGTTCCATCCTGACCAACGGGTATGACCTGATAGCATTGATACCTTGAACCACAACCACCCGTGCCGCGTTTATTGGTCTACCAGTAAAGTTCTTCAACAAAGTCTGAGAGGCACCCGTGTCTCGCAACACCTCAACTCCATGCTTCTTACCAGCCCACTTCACGCAGCCATGCCCTCGATGGTCACAAAAGACATCGCGGACAGGGTTCGAGCCTTCCGGATTCTTCTCCACTGGCTGTGTCCCACCCTCTGACGTTATACCCCGGGCAAACTCAGACGACTTCGGGGACACCCCAATGTTGCGAGCCAAAGACACAACTGCATTAGGTGGCTTGCTTGGACAGGCTCTTGCAAAATGCCCCTCATTATGACAATGGAAACACTCTAGCTCTCCCTTGGGCTTCCCCTGAGGTGGGGAAGGGCCCGGACCCTTTCTAAACGGGACAGTACTAGGTTTATGGTCAGTTTTGGTGTCGTTGCTCTTGTTCTTAGTGTAATTATATGTATCAGTGTTTCGTGGAGGGGGAGGGTTACGCTCCTTATTGCCTGCATCACTTCTCTGTGCAGAACCGCACCCACGAATCAAAGATAACCGAAGGTTAGCCATCTCAGCTGCCTCCTGAAGAGTTTTCGGGTTCTTTTCTTTAAGATTCAATGTCAGATCGCCGCCCGTACACTTGAAAAATTGTTCTAGAAGCATCGGCTGTTTCAACTCCTCAAACGTCGATGCCTTCTCAGAACGCAGCCAGTTTCTAAATGCATCGGACAGATCCCGGGCATGCTCAAGAAAGGTGCACTCACGACCCTTCGTTACACCCCGGAACTTCAGTCTGTATGTCTCTGGTTGTAACTCGTATGCCCGCAGGACAGCCTCCTTCAATACCTCATAATCGATGCACGACTCCAAAGGCAACGCATCATATGCCTTGAGTCCTTTGCCAACCAACCTAGAGGAAACAAGGGCTGCCCACTTAACCTCAGGCCATTGGTGCTCCCAGCACTTCTTCTCAAAACGCATACAAAATTCGGTGACACCCGACTCATCAAATACAGGAACCAACTTGAGCAGGTGCGATAAAGACTGATCAAGACCTCGATTCCCAGAACCGAGACGCTGCCCTGTCGACTCCACCCCAGACTTCTCAAGATCTATATCTGCACAGTACTTCGCCTTTCTCTCCTCAGCATCAGTCTCATATCTGGCCCTTCTCTCCTCAGCCTGAATCTTAGCCATCTCAAACTCCCGCTGCTGCTGCTCAGATTCCCGCTGCTGCTGCAGCTGCATCTTAGCCATCTCAAGCTGGAAGAGCATCTCTCGAGTCAAACCTTGAGGAGGAGGAGATGCAACAATTGGAGACTCACCCAAGTGCAAGCCACGCTGCCAGTGGCTATCGGCCTGCGGGAACGTACCCGGCTCCGGAGCCCGAGGGGGCGCCATGGTAGGAGTCGAGTGGAATGGGGGCTGGGCCGAAAGTGCCCCAGCTCCCACTCAACCCGAAGCCCCACGCACCCCGCCGAGCACACAGGCCACCAGGTCACCTCTCGACATGCTGCTAGTGCCCACATGCCCCATGACCGTGGCCAAACACTGGAGACCATACCGATCAATCCCCGACACCCGGTCAACAGTAATAGGCATCTCCAGAAACTTCTTTGCATCCTCCCCACTAGTTATAACTCTAATGCCTTCGGACAAACTCCGCTGCTGCACCTCAGAGTCTGTTTCCCGTACTGTGTCCTCACTGTACACTGATCCGTCGTCCGACATAGTGTCCACCGAATATTCTCAACGTTTATAAAAAAAAAGGAGTACCTAAACTCTTATGTAGCACTATTCACTCAAAAATGCTTGAAGACTCTTAAGTGTTATACTACTTGCCAAACAAAATCCACGTGTCCACTATATTCCATTAAATAAAAACAAATGACCACAACACTCCTGCAATATTTCTCTAAGTTCACAAAATCCTAAGCAAGGTCGCTATTTGTTATGACCGGGACTCGTATAAAACAAGGGCTCTTAATCATTGTACTAGAAAGGCACACAGCCACAATGGTAACACTAGATCCAACCCTCGAACTTATAATGCTGGCGCACAAAAACACCTATACCCTCCAGAGTTAAATCTGCGATAACGGGGTATCCTATAACTCGGTATAAATGCACTACTACTACAGGCTGATGATCTCTGATACAGCCTGATCAAAACAACATACAATTACGTTAATAAGGTATACAAGGAAAAAATAGAGATCTTAATTAAATCACTGCAATGATTTAATGCAAACAAGAAGTAGGTATAATTAAAGTTATTCTAAACAATAATAAACTGTCACTCCTATATTAAAGAAAGTGAACGAAAGTCCTAAAGCATCGAGCAGGAATCTTCTGAAGAAAGTCTGATGCTGCTTAAGATGATCGAATCGGATTTTGAACTGTTATATAAAGCAGGAACAAGATATGACAAGTGTAGGGACATACAGGGTTAACTGGCACGGGAATAATAATAAATGCACAATAGTATTATCTCCAACAACAAAACAAGTGCTTCCTCAGGTAACTCAAAAAGCCTGCTCGGTTTGTGCAACTCAACAACAACCAAGGCTTACAGTCAACGTTAATAAAAATGCTGCATACATAACAGAAGAGATTATGATCCTAATCGGGTGTCTGCTAGGCTAATAAAGTCTAGCTGGGATGTCGTAGGCTAGGAAACAATGGCTGAGCAAGCGGCTCGTACCCTAGCCAGGTCCTTAAGACTGTGCGGCCAAATTACGTTAAATGACGGGGTGCTCTCTTGAGAGATCCAGATCGCTAGTATCTGGTTCTCTCCTGGCGACCCTCTCAAAGTCAAAGCAAAACGAGTTAGCACAGTGTTGGGTGGCAGAGGCAAAAGCCCTCACTCGCAACACAGTGCTAAACTCACAAGGTACACAGTCAGAAAGACCACCTAGGCTTCCCACGTCTCCGTTGCGATTGTACAGGTTCAACAAAACCTGTTACACACCGGAAATCACAACACAAGTAGCCTTACCCCAGTCTAGCATTAAATAGCCCAGCAGACAGCCAAGGAATAGGTAGGGAGACACCGTGAGTGTGTCGAACCTCTACAGACAAAATGGTTACCCCTCCAAAATGCCTAACTAAACATGTAATATCTGAGAGCTTCAGCATATAATACGATGGCCGATATATGAAATCGTGCAGAACCAAAGGGGAGTTATGATATTAAATAGAGAGGAAGAATGAGAGGTATGAAGTTGAGAGAGAGAGAGAAAGTGCTCTATAGGTAGAAGTCGGGGACAGGTGGTAAGGGATGTGTGAAGGGTATGCTGGTCAGGCAAGCTCTGAGGAAGGTAGCTCTTCGGGACCCCCAGGATCACACACAAAGGCATGGTGGTCAGCCAATCACAGGCCCGCTACGTCACCAGGCAGCAGGGCCGCAGAAGGCGCCAGGAACCACCAGCCAATCAAGAGGCGTGGGAAGGCACGCGCGCGAGCCTACGAGCGAGGGGGAGGCAGCACATGTATACACACACACACACACACTCACTCCCTCCCACCCCACTGCCTATATTATTCTCTCTCCTTAACTATATACAAAGCATCTTGTGTTCTACTCATGATATAAAATGCTTCCCGTTGTCACAGACGAAAATAAAGACCACCACGGGACTGTCTGTAACAACACTAACACTATGAAAGAAAGAATAACATTGTAGATACACTGTAGCCAAATACATTGCCCTGGCGAGTGTTAGCGAGTGGCTGAGCGAGCGGCTGAGCGAGCGGCTGAGCCCACGTGGCGTTCTGCTAAGCTGCAGGCGTCACAGGTATCAGGAAAACCCTCTTTACATAACATACACATCCAACTTCACGACATTGCCCTACATCGCTATCCTCTATCCATAAAACACTACTCTTCCCACTACATATCATACATGTAACACCATACATCTTTACCTAATAAATCATGGCAGTACAATTGTTAAGAGCAAACCTGGTGGTCCCTCGGATATCCACCCATGGCAGGGTTGGGTCATCGACACAGGGCCCTCCCGGTCGTCATCATGCGACTGTGTCAAGAGCATTGCAACGTCCCAAAACTGCTCGTCAGTGCAGCTTTTTCTTTAGCAATATAAGGGGACTTCACTCTTAACATCAATTCTGTACACCAATTTCTTCAAGCAGAATCCCCTACGCTCCTTTTTTTGACAGAGACTCAAGTAACATCCACATCTGACACGTCTAGATTTAATTTTCCAGGTTATCAACTGCTCCAAAATTTCAGACCTAAAGGAGGTGTATGTTGCTTCCCAACATCTGAAATTGCCCTGGAGGAAGTTACTAGTTTCAATTGTCCCTATTTTGATTATTCTATATACAAATTAATTTCTGCTGGTAAATTTAAATACATGTGTTGCATCTACCCTTTCCCAAATACTCCTCCAGAGCAAAGTCTTTTTGATTCTCTGTCCTTACAAATCTGTGTCCTCAACTTAAATGCTTCTTCTGAAATCACTGTTGGGTGATTTTAATGTCCATAATGTTGAATGGCTCACTCATTCAGCCAGGACTGATGATGCTGGTGAGGTATTTGCAGACTCATTTAATCTCACTCAACTAGTCAACCAACCCCCCCGTGTACCAGATAATCCTAATCATAATTCCCACCTACTGGACTTATTTTTAACAACCAATTCAGAAAATTATGATGTTACAGTGAGGTCCCCGCTTGGATCTTCTGATCACTGTCTGATACAGGCCACCTGTCTATCACCTACCACACCTTCCCACTCTGAACCTGTTTTGGTGACTAACTGGCATTACGATAGGGCAGACTGGGAGGGTCTTCAAGGTTTCTTTATTGATATTCCCTGGACCTCTTTTTGTTTCTAATGATGCAAACTCCACCTTGAGCCACATACAAGATTTTGTAAAAATTGGAATGGAAACTTTTATTCCTCATCAATAGTACAGTAAAAGATGTAATTCACCTAAATGGTTTGACCATAATTGTGCTAGAGTAACTGAACAAAAAACAATAGCCTACAATGCATACACAAGATCAAAAATACATGAAGCCTTTAATTACTTTAGAAACATCAGAAATCATGCCAAAACTGTATTATACTTAACTAAATAAAACTTTCTCCACAAGCAGGGAAATAAACTTCTAAATAATCCAAATGATAACAAAATATTTTGGTCTACTCTTAACTCATTCAAATCCAACTTCACTACTGCTTCATCCATTCCACCATTAAAATCTCCGACTGGCAATCTTGTAAGTGACCCACGAGGTAAAGCTAACCTTCTTGCATCCCTTGCATTATTCTACAGATATTTTCACAGCAATTGTTCCGAGGAACTTGCTTCAATTGTGCCGCCTCTCCACATCTTTCCCCGTAGAACTAGGGCAGCTGAGAGCGCCCATGAATTTACACTTTCTCCTCCACAATGCAGAACTTCCACTTATCAAAATTCATTTATCCCTAGAACTACTACTCTTTGGAATTCACTTCCCTCGAGTTGCTTTCCACAAACTTAGTCTACAAAAGTTTAAATCCAGTTGTTACAAACATTTTATGAATGGAGGATGCCTTTAGGCACATGGACCTTTTTGTTTTATATGTGTTTTTCCTTCCTCCGTTCATTGTCTCTTAACAAAAAAACATGCAATCAAAAATGCAATACAATCAAAATTTGATATGGAACCATCATAGGTTAAGCCTATGTTGGCTTTGGCAGCCCCTTTCCAATTAATCCTCATTAGAGTAGCGAAACACGGATTTTTACCCCAAAGTGTATACTGTGATAGAGATGTCAAACTAGTTTCAAATGACTCGTCTGGACAAAGGAAACAATAAATATTCAGACAATGTTTGGAGAAAGTTGACCATTTGTCTTGTACCGATCCCTGTAGTTCAACAAATTAGTGGCAATTGGCAACATTTCTTACCAATTTGTAGCATGATGATAAACTACAGAGACCAGTACAAGTCGAACGGTCAACATTAGCCAAACATTCTCTGAATATAAGTTGTTTCCCTTGTCCATACGAGTCATTCGAGACTAGATTGACATCTCTACCACGGTATACAGTTTGGGGCAAATATCAGGGTTACAAAACTCTAATGGAAATTAAGTGAAAAGGGGCTGCCAATGCCAACATGCGTTCATTATTGTGTGTGCTAATTTTGATACCTTAATCAATATATGCACAATTCTACCTAACTGCTTCGCTATTAGCAGCGCACAGGATTTGCATCCCTTTTCGAATGCGCTTTCAATATACATTATTATTCAGTCATTTATGTTTGTGCACAAATAGGTCCCTTTTAACTTTTCTATAGCATTGGATGACGCCTACATCTCACACTCTCACCTTACTCAGTATTTGGCGAGAAATGCATTTGAAAAGTAATTTTGCAATTATCATAGCTGTGATTGATATTATAGATTGTAGCCTGTGTTATTTGTATGGTGTAGTTGATATAATGCAGACGAAATTGCGATTAATTGTGGGAATGTTGGTCACCTATAGATTAAATAAACTATTAAGTTTGAAAATGCATACTAATACTCTTAGATGTGACCAATCCTATTCATCAAATAATCGTGCTATACCCACTATAATGGTTAATAACTATACATTTTCAATACTTTTACCAGGTTTCTTTATTGGCAACTGTAAATAATTTAGAGGCAGGAGTTTTATATAATTGTATAAATCTCATAATATATAAAGTGAACTATACATTTCTAGATAATTATGTAAGGTCACTGATAACGGTAGATTAAACATTGGGTTGTGAGAGCGATATTATACTGTATAGCCATATTTTGTTATGAGTCAAAGCAAGCCAATCTTCAATCATCTATATCTTATCGTTAGCACCTAAGAGCATGATATAAGAAGTAGAGATTACTAGCAAATGCTTAGAGTGTACTACAATCTTCACGTTGTGTGAGATGATATGTTGTAAGTAACGATTCCACATGTTCATGTTTATAATATTGAAGGCTTAACTAACTTGTTTAGGTTTCAAATGTCTGTGTATACAAAAATTCGTAACTATATGTACTGTATAAGCAACATCTGCATCAAGTCGTTTTAAATTAAATATAGTATACAAAAATCAACTATCAGAGAATGTAGTGATACTGTAATTAAACCAAGTACTCAGTTGCACATCTATTGCAATGTAAAAGAAAGAAGGAGCAAAAGGCAAAGCTGCCTGTAGCGAGTGCCTTCACCAAAAAATAATAAGAAATAGAAATGTAAAAGTGAAAGAGCCAAATGCAAGAAATATCAGAGTCAAAATGTCTGGACACACATAGCTTCAAGCAGCTTAACCCACTAAAGTCGGGTACAGTAAATATTTTGTTCTCTGATCAGGCACCTTCAAAAGTTTACACTTTGTTCAACTTGTTCTAGAAAGGGTTAAGGAAGGAATACAAACATGTTTCAGAATTTAAATGTTCTGTCCTGTGCATAGACACCAAGATCACATTTGCAGCTGGTCTGTGACCTTGATATTGATGGGAAGGAATGAGTAGTTTTTGCATGAGAATCCGAGACCAAGCCAGTGGTGTTCAGACTGCTTATGCATCATTGACTTTGCCTTTGTTCAGACCTTCACACATGTTTATTCAGACTAATGTTTTACTTAGTTAATATTTTCTTATCACATACTGTATGTTTACATATATATTATGCCAACAACACCAGTGGGCCACGGCGGGAGCTTGGTTAGGGTCACTATGCGGAGTGAGTGATTGGAAGAGGTCAAATTGCTTGCACACACGTGCATCCACTCCAATGGCATGTGGGAGACTGAGTGTAAGTGGGCCATATCTTAATGTGAGGTCATGTATGCAGCACCAAATCCTGTCCTCTGCGCATACGCGACCTTTTCCCTAATATTTTTATTTTGTTATTTAGGCTCAACTGTTAGGTTAATTTAAGTTAGGTTAGGTTAGGTTAGGTTAAGATAATATAATAGTATAAAGGAAAAAACAAATTGTGCCAAGGGGCCTAAGATTCTCACACATGCACAGAGGACAGGATTTGCAGGATTTGGTGCTGCATACATGGCCTCCCATCTTAATACCCTAGACATCTGGTAGGTACAGTACAACCACATGTCTCCCCCAGACCTGTGCATTGGGTGGTTGATAATGCAAAAATCTTGGAACGTTTCCTAGGGAGCGCTGATAGAACGTCTTGAAATGTTACCTTATCTTTAAATGTTGAGTCTTATGATGAGGAAAAGATAGATTGAGGGAGAGAGTACCAGAGTTTAGAAAAAGTCTTCTTGTTGCCGTATAAAAAACTCTGTATGGTTATCAATTATAATTGTATTAGGACAACCAAATTTGCATACAACGTCCGATAAGAACTTTTCTGTAACCAACCTCGCTTCTTCATCTTGCAACACTGATAGTACAACCTTTTCTTCTGCTCTCATTTGGAAGGACCATATTAACAGTCTTGCTAAGGCAGCCTCCCAGAAGCTGGGTGTGCTCAACCGCCTCAAGGGGTTCTTTACACCTGCGCAGCTTCTGGCTCTGTACAGGGGCACTGTGTGTCCTTGTTTTATAGGTTTGAGTCCCGAAGGGAAGAAGGCAAACCTAATATTTAGTAGTGGCCCCGGAATCATTGACGATGCGCCTTAAAATTGTTTATGGCCAATCTTTGAACTCAAGCTTGTCTTTCAAACTTCCCGCCCGGGAGAGATCCAAATATGATTGCCACACATCGTGAGCGAAACGTTCTTAACCCTTAATTAGCGGCGAGCAACATAAGTCGAGTTAAAAAAAGCTGGACTATGTGGCGGCGCTCGACATAGGTCGAGTGGCAATTTCAGCACGTAATGTGGCTGAGAGAGAGAGACAAGTGGTGGCAGGAGACTAGCGAGCGTATGACTGCTCCAGACCACCGCGGCGAACCTACTGACACAAATCTCAGCTCCCTCCTCCCTCTCTCACTCGCTACATACTCAATTATGTACCGAAAGTACCGAATTACCTGCTTTTTGCACTCGCGTTGCACGGTTATTGCAAGAAAACTATCCATCATACAAGGATCGTTATGGTGTCATTCGAAAGCTCTGTTTATGCCCTTTCAGGGATAGGTACTTGTTTTACGTTCTGGGTCTTATTTAGGCATGAAAATGATCACGTAAACAGCCCTATTTTGGCTAAAAACACCCCGCTGTGCGGTACATATAATAAACCGCATAGGCCGCTCGTAAGGTGTTAAAAACCACTCACGGACTCCTCCTATATGATGTGGGTACCACTACTAGAAAACCACTCACGGACTCCTCCTATATGATGTGGGTACCACTACTAGAAAACCACTCACGGACTCCTCCTATATGATGTGGGTACCACTACTAGAAAACCACTCACGGACTCCTCCTATATGATGTGGGTACCACTACTAGAAAACCACTCACGGACTCCTCCTATATGATGTGGGTACCACTACTAGAAAACCACTCACGGACTCCTCCTATATGATGTGGGTACCACTACTAGAAAACCACTCACGGACTCCTCCTATATGATGTGGGTACCACTACTAGAAAAAACTAGCAAAAAATAATAAAATAAAAGATTAAACTTGATCTTAGCATTGCGCTTCTCATGCGTCTGCTGTTTCTGCACGCTTCGCTTCACTCATCGACGCGATCACTCATCCTTAACCCGAAAACGGCGAGGGGGGGTTATTGAACTAGCTCCCCATGGGCGGCAATATTGGCTCCATTCAGGCCTATAATCGTCATTTTACGATAAATATCGTTATTACTTATTCATATGAGCCTATTTTACCTTCACTATGAAGATAGTAACCTGTAACAACAATAAAACAAGTGAAAATATAATTTTTATGGTCAAAATCTCGAATATAGATAGACCAGCCCATTCATGAATTATGGAGAAAATTGAGGCAACCCCTCCCTCCACGAGGCCTCAAGCCACACTGAGCCTACTCATACACACACTCGGTCATGTAACACACCCGCTAGGCACGTAAGCACATCCTCCACACAGTTTGCTAATGTTAACACAAAAATATACCATCGAATTAGGGAATAACAGGGAAAATAGGTGATAATTGAAGGGGGAGGGGAAAGGGAGGCAGGAGGGGATGTGGAGGAGAAATATGAGGTATAGGGAAAACAAAACAAATTGTTTAGTGCTACTGGGGCTGTTTAAATGGGTGTTTTAGGCCTCCCTCTTAAGAGCTTTGCCGCCGTCACCCAGTAAAACCTCTTAAGAGCTTTGCAGCCGTTTACGGGTTAATCTGATATATTAAGACTTTCAAAACATAGCAGATGAATGGGAAAGGGATGGAAGGGAGGGCCAAAATAGTCAATGATTCCGGGGCCACTACTAAATATTAGGTTGTCCTTTTTCCCTTCGGGACTCAAACCTATAATTTATTAGTGGCCTCTTCATCATTGACGATGCGCCTGATATCTCAAGACTGGAGGGGGACATTCATCATGAACATCATAACCACTAATAAATTACTAAGGTTAAAAGAGAAATATGTACGAAAAGATCATAGTTTAATAAAGATAATAAAGGTTGTACAGGCGGCGTCTCTTAACCCTTAACTGGCGGCCTGCAACATAAGTCGAGTTAAATCAGCTTGGACTATGTGGCGGCTCACACCATAAGCCGTGTGGCAATTTCAGCACGTAATGTTGCTGAGAGAGAGAGACAAGTGGTGGCAGGAGAGTAGCGAGCGTATGACTGCTCCAGACCACCACGGCGGGCCTACTGACATGAATCCCACCCTCCTCCACCCTCCCACACTCGCTACATAGTGAAATTTATGGGGAAAGTACCGAATTACATGGTTTTTGCACTCGTGTTGCGCGGTTGTTGCAAGAAAACTAGCTGTCATACAAGGATCGTTGTGGTGTCATTGGAAAGCTCTGTTTATGCCCTTTCAGGGATAGATGCTTGTTTTACGCTCTGGGTCTTATTTAGGCATGAAAATGATCACGTAAACAGCCCTATTTTGGGTAAAAACACCCCGCTGGTGGCTACATATTATATACCGCCTAGGCCGCTCTTAAGGTGTTAAAGGTTGCCTGTTGTGTAACACCGGTACGTTTGATAGAACAGTTGGTGTAACACCTATAAACTATACATTTAGCTTATGAGTACATAAATAAATCAAAATCTCATCTCTTATAAATTACTGATATGGTGGCCTATACATATATGGCCAACAGGTACTGAATTACAAAATATTTGTACCCTTGCTGTTAATCCTAATCCTTAAGATTAATGAGCATAATGGAAACTCTATTGCCATACATAAAGTAAACATAACAGTTTCCTGACTAGACTTACTTTAGTCTAAGAAATGGGTTATCACATGACCTTTATTCTCGTCATATTGTATCACATAAGAGGCTGGTTAGAGGCCCTAGCTAGGATACCCCCCCCCCTTTTCTTTACAGAAAATAGCTTAAAACTAGACTCTCTGCCTTAATGCTATACATGTACGAGAAGGTTTCATGAGATTCACAGACAGGCAACGTGTTAGGAAAGTATGATTAGATGACCATAACTTGGTTTGTTGAATGTCATCGAGTGAGTAATTGTGTAGGAATCTGAGTAATGCAGCCCAGTTCCGGATATCGTGTGACCTAGCCAACACGCCCGGATTACTCTCTCTGATCACTTCGACTAGGAACGCGGCTAGCTGGCGTTTTTGGAGACGTTTACCCGTCCGCGAAACTCAGAGGGATCCCGCCTGTGCTGGCCGAGAATCCTGCATAAATAAAATGAGTGATTGCACTGGGCAAAGTAAATGGTGCTTATCGCCCTGTTTCAGAGCAGGAACTTCAAACTCTGTAAAAACATGATTACCGTGTTCATTTTTAGCAATGAAATTAGGAGCAGGTGCAATATGTACAGTTGTACACTCATGTTGCGCCTCGAAAATCTTAAGCAAGATGGCTCTGAACTCATCGCCGCCAACTCAGACACCCTGTCCCCCGTGGCTACCGCCATTAGAAAAATTTCTTTCTAAAGTTTTAACTAGAAAGGAGGAATATGACAATATTTACGGGAGTGAAGCATTTCAAGTTCAAGGGTTAGATCAAGAGACCAGGTGGGTGTGAGTTGACGAGGAGGAGGGCGAAGCCGGAAGCAAGACCGCATGAACCCCTTCTCCTCCACCTCTGGTACGGACAGACCAGTTAAATCGAAAAAACGTGTCCGGATTGCTGTGAGGTGATTCCTTAATGTGACAACTGACAACTTTTGCATTTCAAATATGTAATTTATATAATTAAACACCAGAGCCACCGAGGACTGTTGTTGGTCAGTTTCTACGATCCAGGTAGTGAATGACTTCCAGTGAGATTGGTACAGTCTTTGTGTTGATTTTTTTTTTTTTTTCTATGTGATTGAGGGAGGCAAAAGGCAGAACTGCCTATAGCGAGTGCCTCCCCCATAGTTGAAAGAGTGACAGGGCCAAAATCAAGGGACGTTCGAGCCAAAATACCAGGACACACAGAGTTTGAAGCAATTTAAGTCATAGGAAGAGGGAAAGACTGATTCTGGGAGAGAGTTCCAGAGCTCAGCTGTTGAGTAGAAGAAAGACTGAGAGTAACGTTTCACTCTCAGGTTGGAGAGTTGCACAGAGTAGGGGTGGGATTGAGTTGCAAGACGGGTACCACGTGCCCTATGTAAAGGAGGTGGTATACACTGGGAAAGCTCTGAGGAACACTGATTATAATAGTAGCGAGAGAAATGCAACATTGCGGCGGAGAGATAGAGATTGCAGAGAGTTGGTGAGTGGACGGGAGTTAATGATACGAAAGGCCTTCCTTTCAGCTTTGTCTAGGAGAGCGGTGTGAGAGGAAACTCCCCACACATGTGAACAATACTCAATACTGTACAAGGACGCACTATGCCCCTGTACAGAGCAAGAAGCTGTGCAAGGGAAAAGAACCGCCTAAGGCGGTTGAGCACACCCAGCTTCTGGGAGGCTGCCTTAGCAAGACTGGTAATATGGTCCTTTCAACTGAGAGCAGAAGAAAAAGAGACACCAAGAATATTGAGAGAAGATGAAGGATTGATTTTTGTATTGTTGAAGAATAAGGGATAGTCCGCTGGGAGTTCCTTACGGGTAGATAGATGGAGAAATTGCGTTTTGGAAGCATTAAAGGTAACAAGGTTTTCTCTGCCCCAATTGGATATAGTATTTAGATCAGAATTTAAGAATTCTATGGCTTCATTAAGTTTGTCGTTGAGGGATTGCTGGCTGGGGCGTTCTGAAAAACTAATGGAGTAGTGTAAGGTTGAGTTGTCTGCGTATGAATGGATGGGAATTGAGGTACAGTTGAGGAGATAATTTACAAAAATTAGAAAGAGAATAGGAGATAGGACACAGCCCTGAGGAACACCGGAGTTTATAGAGTGAGGAAGTGAACAATGGCCGTCCACAACCGCGGCTAAGGAACGGCCGGAAAGGAAATTAAGAGACAAAGGCGCAGATGGAGGGATAGAAACCGAAGGAGGGTAGTTTAGAAATTAAAGATTTGTGCCAGACTCTATCGAAGGCTTTCGATATGTCTAGTGCAATAGAAAAAGTCTCACCGAAGTCCTGAAAGGAGGATGACCAAGAGTTAGTAAGATATGAAAGAAGATCACCAGTAGAGCGACCCTTAACCCTTAATTAGCGGCTCACCACATAAGTCGAGTTAAATAAAGCTGGACTATGTGGCGGCGCTCGACATAACTCGAGTGGCAATTTCAGCACGTAATGTTGCTGAGAGAGAGAGACAAGTGGTGGCAGGAGACTAGCGAGCGTATCACTGCTCCAGACCAACGCGGCGAACATACTGACACGAATCCCAGCTCCCTCCTCCCTCTCTCACTCGCTATATAAGGAATTATATCGGGAAAGTGGCTAATTACATGCTTTTTGCACTCGCGTTGCACGGTTATTGCAAGAAAACTAGCAATCATAAAAGGATCGTTATGGTGTCATTCGAAAGCTCTGTTTATGCCCTTTCAGGGATAGGTACTTGTTTTACGTTCTGGGTCTTATTTAGGCATGAAAATGATCACGTAAACAGCCCTATTTTGGCTAAAAACACCCCGCTGGGCGGTACATATAAATAAACCGCATAGGCCGCTCGTAAGGTGTTAAGGAAGCCATACTGGCGATCTGAGAGCAGATTTTGAGAAGAGAAATGCTTAAGAAATTTGGAAGCAACAATAGTTTCAAAAACTTTAGAAAGACATGAGATAAGAGCAATTGGACGATAGTTGGAGGGTTGAGAGCGGTCACCCTTCTTTGGGACAGGTTGAATGTGAGCAAACTTCCAGCATGAAGGGAAGACGTTAGAGGATAGACAGAGATGAAAGAGTTTGCCTAGGCAGGGAGTCTGCACGAAAGTACAGCTTTTGAGAACAACAGGAGGAACACCGTCCGGACCGTACGCCTTATTAGTATTAAGCCCAGAGAGGGTAGAAAGTACATCTTTAGAAGAGATTAGGATATTAGGCATAAGTAAGAGAGAGAGGGTGGAGAGGGAGGAATAGCACCGGAATCATCCAAGGTGGAGTTTCTAGCAAAAGTTTGAGTGAAGAGTTTAGCTTTGTCAGAGGAAGAAGTGATGGTTGTGCCATCAGAGTGGGAAAGGGTAGGGGAGGGAAAGACAAGGAAGATAAATTGTTGGAGAGGTTTTTGGCTAGATGCCAGAAAGCTTGGGAAGAGCTAGAGTTGGATAGTTCAGTGCATTTATTATTGATGAAAGAGTGTTTGGCAAGTCGAAGAACAGATTTGGCTTGATTCCGGGCAGAAACATAGGAAAAATGAGACTCATGAGTTTTAAGGCGTCGGTACCGTTTGAATGCTTCCTCCTTATTGCGGACAGCAGTAGAACAGGCGTGAGTAAACCAAGATTTTTTAGCATTAGTCTGAGAGAAAGAGAATGGAATGTATGCTTCCATGCCCGATAGGATTACCTCGGTAATGCGTTCAGTACTCTCCGAGGGTCCCCGGCCACGGAAGCAGAAATCATTCCATGGGAAATCAAAGAAGTACTGCCGGAGAGTTTCCCAGTCGGCAGCGCCAAAGTGCCACAAGCACCGCCGGCTAGGAGGATCGGGTGGCCGTACTGGAGAGATAGGACAGTTGACAGAGATAAGTTTATGGTCGGAGGAGTCCAAAGGAGAGAAAAGATCGACAGTATAAGAAGGGTTAGAAGTTAGAAACAAGTCAAGAATGTTGGGCCAATCTCCGATGCGATCCGGGATACGGGTGGGTTGCTGAACTAACTGCTCTAGGTCATTTATGATAGAAAAGACGTAGGCTTGTTCACCAGGTGGGTCAGTAGTGTGAGAGGAGACCCATTGGCGGTGGTGAACATTGAAATCTCCTAAGATGGAGATTTCTGAGAAAGGAGAAATGGATAGAATGTGTTCCACTGTAGAGTTTAAATAGTCAAAGAATTTGGAAAAGTTGGTAGAGTTATGGGAAAGATAGACAGCACAGAAATATTTAGTATGAGAATTATTATGTTCTCTCCACCAACCAACTTTACTCCTAAACTCGATTAATGAAATTAACAAACACATGTGGCAGTCCGGGGATTCGAACCTAGGATGCTCACATCGAAAATCAACACACTTAAGCATTGCACCACGAAGACAGTTAAAGAAAGGTGGACAAGCCTACGATTTATTATGCAGTTTCGAATCCTGCATATCAATCTAAGTATGTACACACTTTCCAACTGCGCTATCATAGGCTATGCATAGGTGAAAGGAAATCGTAATTAATGGGGCACTTAACCCTAGGGAAGGCCTCTCGATAAACTACTACTGAACCTGAATGAATTATTATGTTCTCTCCACCAACCAACTTTACTCCTAAACTCGATTAATGAAATTAACAAACACATGTGGCAGTCCGGGGATTCGAACCTAGGATGCTCACATCGAAAATCAACACACTTATGCATTAAGTAGAGAATTCAGAGGAGTCAAAATCGGGAACACGAGAGCAAGTGAGTTTGTTGTGCACATATGCACAACATCCGCCTTTGGCTTTGAAACTAGGATAGAGAAAGTAGGAGAATACAGAGAAGGGGTTGCTGGATGTTGCTACAGACACCTGAGTTTCGGTGAGGAAGAGAAGATCAGGTTTGTAGGAGGAGAGATGATGTTCAACAGAGTGATAGAGCATACTGATTAATCAACTTGTGAGTCACGGCTTCCCAAAACTGGCCTAGCCACTTGGCCTTCTGAATGTCCATAAGGCAAAAGTCAGCGAGATCTTGAGATTTCCAATTGTGTCTAAGTGGAAGTATGGGATCGGGAGCGACACCGGGTTCTCGCACCATGTCTTTAATTGATTGGACCAAACTTGAGCCGGCCACAACGGCGCGATCATCGAGACAATGCCTCGATAACCCCGTAGTTTGTGAACTACTTTGCACATTAAGGATGCGTCTGGAGGCGGAAACAGATAAATGGAGCGTCTGGACCCCCCGCCGGAGTCTGACTTCGACGTGTAAGGTACTGAAGCAGCCTGTGGTTTGCCTCTGATGCGAACAAGTCCACTTGTGGATGGTAGGGTTAGGCAATCATCTTTTGAAAGATGGTTTGCTTGAGAGCCCATTCTACTTGAGTGCTCTGTCTCCGAGACAGAGCGTCTGCCCACACGTTCGCCACGCCGGGCAGATAAGTTGCATGAAGATAAATCTCCAGCCTCGCGGCTAGCCGAAAGATATTTTCCGACAACCCTTGTAACACTCGAGATCTTGCTGACCCTTGCTTCTGAATGCATGTCACTGCAGTCAGATTGTCCATTCTGAAGGCTAGGGACTTTCCCGCCTGGCTCATGCCATGCTCCTGTAAAAAGAATAGTGGGACTAACAACTCCTTGGCATTGATATGAAGATGATTTGATTTGGACCATAGACCCTGACCCTGATGACCTAGGTTTGACTGGTAACCCCATCCCAGGGTACCTGATGCGTCTGTATCTATCCAGACTGTCAGAGGAGGAGCTGTCCATGTCAAGGAGGAATGTATTACTTCTGGCTTCGCCCAAGCCGCCAGTAAGTTGTGGATTAAAGTTGGAATTTTCCTCAGTGTTTCCGCTGGCAACAGCGGAAAACACCTGTTTCCTTCCAAAATAATTCGTTTTACCTTCAGACAACCTAACGGGACCGTCAGCTGTATCCAATTGAGGGAGCCCACCAGAGATTCCCAGATCCTCCTCGTTGTTGTCAGAGAATGAAGAAACCGAAAGAGTTTCCTCAGAAATCTCTGATGGTTGTCTTCGCTCTGACTCGGAGTGAGGAGCTCGGTATCCCAGATAAGGCCCACCCACTGGATTTTCCTGGTGGGGATCAATGAGGACTTTGCTAAGTTCACCTTGAACCCCAAGGTACCTACATGAGGTAACACTAGTTGTACATGTTGGAGGCAGATTATTTTGGATTGTGCTACTATTAACCAATCGTCTAGGTACACCATGATCCCTTGTTTGAGTAATGGTAGCAAAGCCTGCCGGACTAATTTTGTGAACATTCGGGGTGCTAGATTTAATCCAAAGGGCATTCTTTGAAAGACAAAGGTTTGATCCCCGTTGTGCAAAGCTAGATACTTTTGAAAACGTTTGTTGATTGGGACATGAAAATAGTCTTCTGTTAGATCGATGGAACACATCCAACCCTGCGGCGGGAGTGTCAATCTGATCTGATTCACAGTCAGCATACTGAACGACTGATTGTGAATATGGGTGTTGAGATAAGAGAGGTCGATCACCTGCCTCATCTGAACACTGTCCCTCTTTGGCACCAGGAACAACCGGGACGTGAACACGGGCTGTGACAAAGGACTGGGGATAATAATCTGCTTTTGGGCCATCTCTTTGACGACAGATCCCACCTCTAATGAAACAAGATTGAATTCTGTGGGGATACGTAAACGGGGTCGCCGGGACCACTGCCAGGAGAGGCCTTTGCGGACTATTGTCCTTGCCCATGTCCGCCGGGGCCATTCCCGATGACAATCTCGGAAGTTGCCAGTCACATGACTGGTGTTGTCTGGCAGTACTACTCTTGTTTCCATCTCGCCTTGCTTTGGCATTGGGTGTCTCAGTTTTTTGAAGAGGAGGGTTGCGACTCTGATTTTGGAGTGGGGGGATGAGAGGCCTTGCTACCATCACAACCGGGTTTACCCCTAGACTGACCCATAAACCAACGCCCTCTGCCCCTGGATTGACCTCGTCCACGAGACGTCCCGCTACTCGCAGGGGCTGTGTAAGTCTTTGATGACTGAAATGACTGGAAACGAAAGGAACTCTTATCATTAAATTTAGATTTAACAGACTGCTCACTCTTTGACTTAGAAGTACTGGCAGGTTGTGAGTCTAGAAGGATAATGACTGTGCGCCAGGCATCGTCTGAGGCAAGGGTTTAGGTGATAACATTTGAAAATATCAGTCTCCTACCGATATCTGCAGGGAGTCTCCTAACCAAGTACACCCTTCTTGACGGACCCGCACCGCCTCAAAGAGAGCAGTTCGGATGTCGCCAAGAGACTGAATGGAGTTTTGGAGAAGAAGGCGCCTAGTCAGAGAAATAACCTTCTGGGTACCGGCCTCCGTTACTGACTCAGACGTCCTGGCCAGAGAGGCCCCAAGCTGGCGGCTTAGTAAGCATTGGGATGCCAGTCTCCAGGCTTTCTGCCTCATCTTGTAGTCTTTATCGATCTGAACCTGTGTGAGAGGACAAAAAGGTTCAGGTAACTGGCATAAAGAAAGTTTAGAGGCCCCCCAAAAATAAAAAATATGTTGAGGTATCCCTACCGCCTTGCCTACCGGCATTGAAAACCAATGATTGTCTTCTTGCGGAAGCTGATGCGGAAGCTGAAGCTGAAGCTGATGCGGAAGCATTTGTTTGTTATTGTGCTGGCAAACAGCTGGGCCTCTTTTCCCCATGCAATCCACGGCGCTGACTCCCTCCCTTGAATCTGAACTAGTGAAGACCCCGCAGAGTCCCTGAAGGGTATCGAATTTAACTCTGGGGTCAAGCCCTGTAACAGCTGGACTTAGTCCAGTCGGAAAAGAGTTTTCCGGCGGAGGCGGGAAACAAGGCAGGGGATGGCATGTACACAAAATATTCAGGATTATAAAATGTAGGAATGGCCCTGACGACAACATCAAGTACCTCTCCAGATTGGTTCTTGGCCCTTAATTTCTTAGCCTCACTTGCCTCAATAACTCAATGTTCCAGAACAGGGGACTCACCCGTAACTGTGGGTTGTGCGACCTCGGGGCGTAAAGGCTTAACGACAGACCAAGGCATATCCAGTCCTTATAAAAGTGGCATATGCCCCTTTTTACTAGGAATGGATTTATCAAGAGGGGGAGGAAGCAAATCCGAGAACAACTTCAGATTGGATGGCAACAGCGTCGTAGCTCCCGAAGTGGAAGCTACAGGAGTGACAGTAGGGGAAGGTAAATTTACATCAATTTGAGGTTGAACAAGTACTTGCCCTAAAGGTCGCACCACCGGGGCTACTGGTACTGGAACTGATACCTGTCGCTCACCTTTAATCTGTCTCATGAAATCAAATAACTCCTGTAATTGTTCCTTCGCTACAAAAACCCCACTTTCTTGGTCTGACTGGGACCCAGACTTCGACATTTCTGAGTCCTGCGTTCTCGAATGCCGAGAGGATGGACGTTGGTCAGACGCCATTTCCTCGGGGTGTACTCCTTGTTGGTGTAAAATAGATCCTGGTGACTGGGTCAGGGGGGCCGGGAAAGCCTCCAACCGAGACACGCCGACCCGGGCAGCGGAGTCGTGTGTTCTTGTTTGTGAGTCGTCGAGAACGTTGAACTCGGAAAGGTCTCTAAAGTTCAGATCCGGTATGTCATACTCTGCAGGGTCTTGAGCTAAGGCGGGCTGGTCAGAAGACCTCACATACTCCCGCCGGCTAGAACACATGCTGCTGCCCCTCTCCGTTCCTAATACCGGCACTGCCTTAGGTTCTGGCTGCTGGTTGTGAGGAATGGTAAACCGGTGAGGATGGCCCGAGACATGACTAGATGTGTCTCTGGTTGCCTCCCTGCTCGACGAAGACTGTTGAAACGGTTTGGGTGGAGGCTGCGCCGCCTTTGACGAGGAGGAGGACTTCCTAGACCGACTCTTCTTAGACTTGTCATCGCCTGCAGATAGTGCGGCGTCAAAATCAGAGCAAGACCTCTTCGCCGCTTGTTCTACAGAAGGTGACGTAGGTCTTGGTCTAGGCGAGCGGGACCTGTCACGCCGGCTAGACGACGGAGGTGCGTCCGGCGGATTCGCAGTCCTAGGTCGCTTGGGCTGGCGGGAGGAAGTCTCACGAGAAGAACCCCCAGAGGCTGAAGTAACTGACGCCCCTTTAAGCAAATCTTCTAATATCTGGTCATCCAATTGTAATGATTTGTGGGCTATCGTCTTACAGTACGTTACATACACTGACTGAATGTGAAGTAAAATAGTCTTGCACTGGCTATTTGCATGGTTTAAATAGGCATTGCGGAGGGCTGAACACTTGGGGCATGATTGGGAAAGCCAACGACCACAAGATCGGTCTAGACAAGGAACACATAGAGAGTGCCCGATGACCGTTAAAAAGTGTTTACAACCCAAAGCAGCACAACAAGAGAAAGTACTCTTATCCATGATATACCTCCTCCCGCCAGGGAGATAGCCGACCTTCCTAGGTGTCCCACATGCGAACCTGTGGGTGAGAAAATTCCAAGAATCAATGCCCATAAGGACACGCTAGGCTGGCAAGGCTAATATTCAATATATATTGTTACGTATCTTGATCCTCAAGTGGTTAACTTGATGAATCTAGATAGCACAGAGATGTATATTAAGGTATCAGTCAGCTGAAGGCAAAACAAAAGTAAAATCTAATAACATTATATCGTGTTGTTGCTTCCTTTCCTTTTGGATCTTAGGACTTGGTATCCTTTATTGACTGATACTCTTTAATTATGAAAAATACTGAAACTAATTAAAGTCATGTAGTATTTATAAAGAATTATTATTTAACCGAAGCTTAGTAGGCTATGGTTATGAACCGAATAAGTTATAGCTAAAGAAGGACTATTAATTCTATAAAAAGTCTTGAAAGATAAATATTAAAGTAAGAATATTTCTGTCTCTTACCCTTTTTGAAATGAATAAATAGTTTTCTTATAATTATGTCCTTTTATTTATATTTAATGTAGTTATTATTCTTGGTTCATGTCTTACGTTAATAGTATTATATTATTATTATCATCAGGATTAATATCAAAGTCACATAAAAAGTTAGATATATATTTAATAATTAGTTAAATGTATTTCTTAACCACGTAACATTGAGGTTTGATTATGAGTAAATTAAGTTACAGGATCGCTTCATAGATTCGATTCAGGTCTCACTCAAATAATATGAAAAGCAAAAATAATATTTTGAAGCTAAAATAATTTTCTTCAGCTTAGGAAATCACTAGGAGTAACATTAAAACAGCCATGTTAGTCTAAGGCGATATTACTAATATGAGACAATAGTATCACCGTACTTGTTCTTACCAGCAACGTAAGCTTAATTAAAAGAAAATGAAAGAACCAGTAAGTATAAAACAATAGTATTACTTTCATCATAACCCAATTACTTAAAGAGTTGCTTTAGTCCACAAGTCAGTCAACTAAAATAGACAAGTACATAATAGTAGCGTTAACGTTAATTCCCAATCACATATCTCACTAACCAACATAACGTAAGTGTTTACACCGAACACACTTAACACACACTTATATAATCTGACTGACAGTCACAATCCCATTACAATACTTCACCCCGTCTTCCTCCAGCTGCAAGCTCACCTTCCCAACTCAAAATGAGACTGATTTGAATGCCCACTACTCGGGTCTTATATACTAAACAATGATGGTGTAGGAACGAATCAGGTGGCGGGAGATGGTGCACGCCCCAATCACAGCTCCTCGAGTTGCGTAGCAGGTGCGTAGTCCAATGGAGTCTCTTGGCGTCGATCATACGTCATCGCGTCGGGTCATCGAAGTAGTTTGCAGGGTCCCCTATGACGCACGCAGGTGTGAAGGCTTGTTTGCTGGTATGCAGACGAGCTGGTTTCCCACTCGCTGGTCTGCTTCGCCGCCTGGGTAGTTTGGCACTCCTTCAACTCTGAATTCTAACTCTTAAATAAACATACAGGGCTCCGTATGTCAGACCTCCCCCCTAGAAAAGAGTTTAAGGAGTATAGTACATAATATGAAACATAATACATAAATAGATTCACCACCAGATTGGCAACAGCAAGATTATAATGAGGATATAAGAAGGATATTACCCAAAGTAAGCAACGTCTCCAGGTACCACATCAGAACATAGCCGGAATGTAGCTGGAGCGTTATTCGAACTGCAAGGCATCTCACAGCTGAAGGCTTGAAAGCGTACTACTAAAGCATGATATTTACCTCGCTACAAGGGAGAGCTAATTGCCAAAATTCTCTCATTAAGTTTATCTTACTGCTGTATGAGGCCAACCCAGTAAATGTAATCTTTGATCCGTGGCAGTTGGTAGGTATCGTTCTTTGTGACGGCATTAACTTGCCTATAGTCCATACATAACCTATGGCTCCCGGCTGGCTTTGGCACAAGTATGACCGGACTACTCCACTGGCTTAAGGCCCTTGTGATCAGCTCGTTTGATAACATAAAGTCAAGCTCGACCTGCAGTATACTCCTGCGTTGTGGTGAGACACGGTAGGGGTATAGTTTAATGGGAGTTGCATCCCCTACGTCGATGTCGTGCAAGGCCAAAGAAGCGAGCCCTGGAGTATCACGGAACACACTGGGAGACTGAGATAAAACAGAGATTAGTTGGTTCGCTTGATCAGAGGGAAGATGACATAGTTTAGATGGTAATTCCCCCCCAAGCTACTGAATTATACTGAAAGTTGGATAAGCTACATGACAAGTTAAAGTCTGCATGGATACCTTCAGGCTCTGGAACAGTCTGTTGCGGGTCAGTAAGAGAACTGAAGACTTCGTCCGCTCCAGGCTGTCCACAGGTCCTGACATTCACTGCCACAGTGGGAGAATCTGGAAGAGAGGAATCAGGGGACCTATGGTAGGGTTTCAACATATTTATATGGAATACTTGCGTGGGCTTTCTCCTGTCTGGGGTAGTTAATAGATAATCGGTATGCTCACCCTCTGAATTATCTTATATGGGCCCCTGAACTTGGCAGATAAAGGTTGGCCAAA